>CP136057.1:397744956-398944956 GCA_032464435.1 Aegilops umbellulata
CCAAAAAGAGAGAAGAAGCCATCTAGCTACTAACTATGGACCCGAAGGTCTGAGGTAAACTACTCACACTTCATCGGAGGGGCTATGATGATGTAGAAGCCCTCCATGGTGGATGCCCTCTCCGGTGGAGCTCCGGAACATGCCCCAAGATGGGATCGCATGGGTACAGAAGGTTGCGGCGGTGGAATTAGGTTTTTGGCTCTGTATATGATCGTTTGGGGGTACGTAGGTATATATAGGAGGAAGAAGTATGTCGGTGGAGCTTCGTGGGCCCCACGAGGGTGGGGGGCGCGCCTGGGGGGTAGGGCGCGCCCTCCTACCTCGTGCCCACCTCGGAGCTGCCTTGGCGTAGGGTCCAAGTCTCCTGGGTCATATTCGGTGAGAAAATCACGTTCCCGAAGGTTTCATTCCGTTTGGACTCCGTTTGATATTCCGTTTCTTCAAAACTCTAAAATAGGCAAAAAACAACAATTCTGGGCTGGGCCTCCGGTTAATAGGTTAGTCCCAAAAGTAATATAAAAGTGGAAAATAAAGCCCAATATGGTCCAAAACAGTAGATAATATTGTATGGAGCAATTAAAAATTATAGGTACGTTGGAGACGTATCAGGCATCCCCAAGCTTAATTCCTGCTCGTGCTCGAGTAGGTAAATGATAAAAAAGAAATTTTGATGCGGAGTGCTCCTTGGCATAATTTCAATGTAACTCTTCTTAATTGTGGTATGAATATTCAGATCCGAAAGATTCAAGACAAAAGTTCATATTGACATAAAAATAATAATACTTCAAGCATACTAACAAAGCAATTATGTCTTCTCAAAATAACATGGCCAAAGAAAGTTATCCCTACAAAATCATATAGTCTGGCTATGCTCTATATTCACCACACAAAGTATTTAAATCATGCACAACCCCGATGACAAGCCAAGCAATTGTTTCATACTTTTGACATTGTCAAAACTTTTTTGATCTTAACGCATACATGAGCATGAGCCATGGATATAGCACTATATGTGGAATAGAATGGTGGTTGTGGAGAAGACAAAAAGAGGGGAAGATAGTCTCACATCAACTAGGCGTATCAACGGGCTATGGAGTTGCCCATCAATAGATATCAATGTGAGTGAGTAGGGATTGCCATGCAACGGATGCACTAGAGCTATAAGCATATGAAAGCTCAACAAAAGAAACTAAGTGGGTGTGCATCCAACTCGCTTTCTCATGAAGACGTAGGGCATTTTGAGGAAGCCCATCATTGGAATATACAAGCCAAGTTCTATAATGAAAAATTCGCACTAGTATATGAAAATGAAAAAATGAGAGACTCTCTATCATGAAGATCATGGTGCTACTTTGAAGCACAAGTGCGGCAAAAGGATAGTAACATTGTCCCTTCTCTCTTTTTCTCTCATTTTTTTATTTGGGCCTTTTTTATGGCCTCTTTATTTTATTTTTTCGTCCGGAGTCTCATCCCGACTTGTGGGGGAATCATAGCCTCCATCATCCTTTCCTCACTTGGGACAATGCTCTAAAAATGATGATCATCACACTTTTATTTTTCTTACAACTCGATACTTAGAACAAAGTATGACTCTATATGAATGCCTCCGGCGGTGTACCGGGATATGCAATGAATCAAGAGTGACATGTATGAAAGAATTATGAAAAGTGGCTTTGCCACAAATACAATGTCAACTACATGATCATGCTAGCAATATGACAATGATGGAGCGTGTCATAATAAACGGAACGGTGGAAAGTTGCATGACAATATATCTCGAAATGGCTATGGAAATGCCATGATAGGTAGGTATGGTGGCTGTTTTGAGGAAGGTATAAGGTGGGTGTATGATACCGGCAAAAAGTGCGCGGTATTAAAGAGGCTAGCAAAGGTGGAAGGAAGAAAAGTGCGTATAATCCATGGACTCAACATTAGTCATGAAGAACTCATATACTTATTGCAAAAATCTACAAGTTATCAAAGCAAAGTATTACGTGCATGCTCCTAGGGGGATAGATTGGTAGGAAAAGACCATCGCTCGTCTCCGACCGCCACTCATAAGGAAGACAATCAATAAATAAATCATGCTCAGGCTTCATCACATAACGGTTCACCATACGTGCATGCTACGGGAATCACGAACTTTAACACAAGTATTTCTCAAATTCAAAACTACTCAACTAGCATGACTCTAATATCACCATCTTCATATCTCAAAACAATTATCAAGCATCAAACTTTTCTTAGTATTCAACGCACTCAAAATAAAGTTTTACAAATCTTGAATACCAAGCTTATTAAAATTATTAAGCAAATTACCATGCTATTTAAGACTATGAAAATAATCTAAGTGAAGCATGAGAGATCAATAGTTTCTATGAAACAAATCCACCACCGTGCTCTAAAAGATATAAGTGAAGCACTAGAGCAAAACTATATAGCTCAAAAGATATAAGTGAAGCACATAGAGTATTCTATCAAATTCCAATTCATGTATGGCTCTCTCAAAAGGTGTGCACAGCAAGGATGATTGTGTTAAACTAACAAACAAAGACTCCAATCATACAAGACGCTCCAAGCAAAACACATATCATGTGGTGAATAAAAATATAGCTCCAAGTAAAATTACCGATGGAAGTAGACGAAAGAGGGGATGCCTTCTGGGGCATCCCCAAGCTTTGACTTTTTGGTGTCCTTAGATTATCTTGGGGGTGCCATGGGCATCCCCAAGCTTAGGCTCTTTCCACTCCTTGTTCCATAATCCATCAAAAGATTTCACCCAAAACTTGAAAACTTCACAACACAAAACTCAATAGAAATCTTGTGAGCTCCGTTAGCGAAAGAAAACAAAAGACCACTTCAAGGTACTGTAATAAAATCATTATTTATTTATGTTGGTGTTAAACCTACTGTATTCCAACTTCTCTATGGTTTATAAACTATTTTACTAGCCATAGATTCATTAAAATAAGCAAACAACACACGAAAAACAGAATCTGTCAAAAACAGAACAGTCTGTAGTAATATGTAACTAACGCAAACTTATGGAACTCCAAAAAATCTATCAAATAGGAAGACCTAGAAAATTTGTTCAATGATCATCAGAAATTGGAATCAGTATTTTATCACGTTCTGGTGATTTTTAACAATTATTTTCGTGAATAGAAAGTTTCTGGAAATTACAGCAAGATCAAATAACTATCATCCAAGAAGATCCTATATGTTTAACTTGGCACAAACACTAATTAAAACATAAAAACACATATAACCAGAGGCTAGATCAAATATTTATTCCTAAACAGAAGCAAAAGCAAAAAAAAATAAAAATAAAATTGGGTTGCCTCCCAACAAGCGCTATCGTTTAACGCCCCTAGCTAGGCATAAAAGCGAGGATAGATCTAGGTATTGCCATCTTTGGTAGGCAATCCATAAGTGGCTCTCATGATAGATTCATATGGTAATTTTATTTTCTTTCTAGGGAAGTGTTCCATGCCTTTCTTTAATGAAAATTGGAATATAATATTCCCTTCCTTCATATCAATAATTGCACCAACCGTTCTAAGGAAAGGTCTACCAAGAATAATAGGGCATGAAGGATTGCAATGTATATCAAGAACGATAAAATCTATGGGCACATAATTCCTATTTGCAAGAATAATAACATTATTAATTCTTCCCATAGGTTTCTTAATAGTGGAATTCGCAAGGTACAAATTTAGAGAGCAATCATCGAAATCACAGAAATCTAGCAAATCACATAAAGTTTTGGGAATAGTGGAAACACTAGCACCCAAATCACACAAAGCATAAAACTCATGATCTTTAATTTTAATTTTAATAGTAGGTTCCCACTCATCATAAAGTTTTCTAAGGATATAAACTTCCAACTCAAGTTTTTTTTCATAAGATTGCATCAAGGCATCAATGATATGTTTGGTAAAGGCTTTATTTTGACTATAAGCATGAGGAGAATTTAGCATGGATTGCAACAAGGAAATAGAATCAATTAAACAACAATTTTCATAATTAAATTCCTTGAAATCCGAAATAGTGGGTTTAGCAACATCTAGGGTTTTCCCACTTTTATCAATTTTATCATCAAGATCTAAAAACTCCGAAATTTTGGAATGCCTTCTAGGTAAAGGTGGATCATATTCAATCCCATCATTATCAAGATTCATATTGCAAAACAAAGATTTAATAGGGGACACATCAATAACTTTTAGATCTTCATCTTTATTTTCATAGGGATTGGAAGAACACGCTTTAATAAAGGCATCTTTCGTAGCACGCATCCTAGCAGTTCTTTCCTTGCACTCATCAATGGAAATTCTCATGGCTTTGAGAGACTCATTGATATCATGCTTAGGAGGAATAGATCTAAGCTTTAAAGAATCAACCTCAAGAGAAATTCTATCAATGTTCCTAGCCAAATCATCAACTTTAGGCAATTTTTCTTCAAGCAAAGCATTAAAATTCTTTTGCAAATTCATAAACTCTTTAACGCTAGTCTCAAATTCAGAGGGCATCTTATTAAAATTTCCATAAGAGTTGTTGTAGTAATTTCCATAATTATTAGAAGGATTACTAGGATAAGGCCTAGGATTAAAATTCCCTCTATACGCGTTTGTCGGTGTACTAAAGTAGGGGTACCTTAGTACCCCGAACTTGTGCACGGGCAGTAGTAGCGTCCCGCGGCAAGGCTTGCCAGGGGAGCGACAAGAGTCTCCACGGCCCTTTCTGGGTCGGACGAAGGCCAAGTGATCGAGCCAAGAAGACCAAGCCCTGGCAAGAGGAGCTTGCCGGGCCAAGAAGGCGAGGTCCGGCAAGAGGAGCTTGCCGGGCCAAGGCGACAAGGCCCCTGCAAGAGGAGCTTACCGGGACGGCTAAGCCGAAGCACCAAGGCCCCGGTGGGAGGAGCTCGCCGGGACGGCCAAACCAAGGCACCCCAAGAGAAGCCCGCCGCGGCGCGCCACGCGCCCCGACAAGGCCTGACGAGCGGCAAGCTCTCAGGTGCGGCAAGGCAACTACCGCGGCAAGCCACTTGCCGCGGCAAACCACCACCTCAGGCCTGCGCTCTAGCTCACCTGCCCACGCGTCGCTCTGGGGCTTCCCCGGAGGCACGTGGCGGGGCGCCGCGCAACCTGAGACACGCGGTGGCATGCGACGTTGGCAGAGTCGCCCCCGTGGCAAGCGGAGGCGCTCCTAACGGTCCGCCTCGGCACTGTTCAGGCGATCCAGACGGGCATTTAATGCCTTTGTCTCCCGCCATCAGAGTTAGGTGCGATAGCACTGTGCGGCCACTGTTCGCATAGTTCCTTGCCATTTTTACCCTCACCTGCGTTGCTGCCTGTGGAAAACCCCTTAGCATATAAAAGGAGGCCCATGTGCACGTAGGGGAGGGGAGGGAGAGGAGGAAAACCCTAGAGGGAACAAAAGGAGAGAGGGAGGACGCCCAAGTAGACCCTCGTCTACGTCCAGCTCCAACTTACTGTAGCTTCTTGCGCTCCAGAGCAAGAACTCGAATCAACCAGACATGCAGCAGTAGGGTTTTACGCATTCGTGCGGCCCGAAGCTGGGTAAAATCGTTGTGTGTGTGTGTCGCCTCGATCTGCTCTTTGTGCAACCTTCGCCCCCCGCCGAACCGACAAGGGGCTCCGTCCCCATAGGTGCTCGTGGAGGCAGATATCCCCCGACATCTTTGGCGCGCCAGGTAGGGGAGCGTCGAGGTTGTGTGAATCAGACCCGACGTCCGCGCGAGCCAGACTCTCATCGTTTGCGCCAGCATGGCGCCGAAGAAGAAAGCTCCGGAGGTGACCGGTCCGTCCGCGTCGAACCCACCGCCCATGGAGCAGACGGGTGGTGGGGAGGACGCCGGCGGAAGATCGGGCGCGGTCGAACCAGTTCTTAGTCCCGCGACGTCCGAGCTCGCCCCGCGCCCCTCTCAGGAGGCGCGAAACCAGCAGCGTCATGGTACCCATGGTACCATACGCTCGCTGGACACAAGCCACACTGGCGGGTCCCAGGGCGCTCGGGACCAGCATGCGATCCAGCGTGCCGGGACGAGCGTCGCGCGGCTGCCTGGACCGGGTGCTGCTCCTTCTAACATAGTTAGGAGTTCGAGCACATCCCGCTCCTCGCGCCGTTCGCCGCCTCTGCCCGCCACTCCAGCGGAAGCTCTCGCACGAGCTCAGCTACTCCTAGACTACCCTCCGGCGGCGGACAAGCTCGACGGCTGGAGGGCAACCATCCAAAGCCTCATCGGTTTCGCCAACGGTGACACTCCGCGGCAGCACAGCGCATCGCGGCCGCGGCCAGTCACCCAGGCGAGAACCGATGGCGCCAAGAATGGCGGGGGTGCGACCACGGTGCACTCCCCGCCCCAGAAGCCGCGGTCGCTGACTCACCGGGCCCACCTCGACGACGACTCCACCGCGTCGTCGAACCCGCGAACTCGCCGCGACCAACGCCAAGTCCTTCACGAACGAAGAGAAGAAGACGCTCGAACCCGCATCGAGCGCAGAAGAGAGGCGCGCCGTCAATCATACCAGCGCGTTGGGCCCTCTGGAGACATGCACGCATCGGGGGAACCAGGCGAACTGCCGTATTCGGTAGGCTGCCCCGCGTTCACCCGCGAGCTGCGGCAAGTCCAGTGGCCCAGCACAAAGAACTTCAAGCCCAACGTGCCCGAGAAGTACGACGGCAAGTTGCATCCGTCGGAGTTCCTCAGCATCTACACCATTGCGGTGCAGGCTGCCGGGGGACGGGACGACAAGATCCTTGCCACCTACTTCCCGCTGGTACTCAAGCCCAACGTAAGATCCTGGCTCATGCACTTGCCGGACGGCTCCATCTCCTCTTGGCCAGAGCTATGCCATCAGTTTGTTGGCGCCTTCACGGGCGGCCACAAACCCCATGGCCAGGCAAGCGACCTTCATCTGCTTGTTCAGAAGGAGGGGGAGCCTTTGCGCAAGTTCATCCAGAGGTTCAGCCGTGTGCACTACAACATCCCAGACGTCCACCCCGCCGCGGTGATCAGCGCATTCCACCAGAACATGCATAACCGCAGGATGCGGGAGGAGATGGCGATGTGCAAAATCAAGGAGGTCAGCGAGCTTTACGCCCTGGCCGACAAGTGTGCACGCGCTGAGGAGGGGAGGAAGCTCCCCGGACAAAGTGTTGGAGAAGGAGACTCCGACAGTGAAGGTACCGCCCCGGCAAGGAGAGGCCGGCGGCGGAACGGCAAAAAGAAGAAAAACCCAGAGGTACTGGTTGTCGAGAAGTCCGGCAGCGAAGGCTCCGCCAAGAAAGCCCAGGCGGGAGGCCCCGGCAAGGAGATTGTCGGGTGCGCCAACTGCCGGGCGGTGGCCGCTGCTGATAAGCGAGACGGTACCAACAAGAAGTACTGCAAGATCCACCGTACCAGGGGCCACGACCTCCAGAGTTGCAAGCAAGTCGAGCGGCTCGTCGACCTGCAGAAGGCCGAGTACGCACGACGCGACAAGGAGAGAGCCCAAGCAGGTGGCGGGGGATCCGGCACGAAGCGCCCCGGCTCGGGGGAGCGCCGCGGCAAGGACAAGCAGCGGCAAGCAGACGGACCTCCCCGGGGGCGCGACAAGAGCGAAGACGATGACGACGACGAAGATATGGAAGACCCCGAGACCAGCGAGCAGGAGTTTCAGAAAGCCACTAAGGTCTTGTGTGTGGACGGCGGTGCCTCCCTGCACACTTCCCACCACCAGCTTAAACGGTGGGTGCGGGAGGTCAATGCAGCGGAGCCACCCGTCGAGTCACGCAGACCCCTGAGATGGTCCAGCACGCCTATCATCTTCGACATTGAGGACCACCCTGATCGCACAACCGCGGTCGGGTGCTTGCCGATGTTGGTTTCCCCAAAGATCCGCAACCTCAAGGTCACTAAGATGCTAGTTGACGGCGGGGCCGGCTTGAATCTGATCTCCTCTGCTGTCCTCCGGAGACTCCAAGTTCCCGACAGCGAGCTCGAAGAAACCGGCACATTCCAAGGAATCAACCCGGGAAGGAGCAAGCCGAAGGGAAAGATCACGCTGCCGGTGACATTTGGCAGCGAGCTGAATTTCAGAACTGAGAAGGTCACCTTTGACGTCGCCGACTTTCCGTTGCCTTACAACGGGATCCTCGGCCGACCCGCGCTCGCCAAGTTCATGGCGGCTTCTCACTACGCGTACAACATGCTCAAGATGCCTGGCCCGATAAGCGTCATTTCTGTCCCCGGCGACAAGAAGGATGCCCTTATCTGCGCCGACCAAATATACCGGGACGCAACAGCAGCAACGGCCCGTGGCCCACCTGCTGCTGGAGCTTCCGGGGGAAAGAAGAAGTCCGGCAAGTGCTCTGGCGCCCACTCCAGCAAGCGCGCCTCTTCGGAGTGCTGCGCTACCGTCGAAGACGCGCCATCGAGCCCCACCGGCATGAAGACCAAGCCCGGCAAGTGCTCTGGCGCCCACTCCAGCAAGCGCGCCTCTTCGGAGTGCTGCGCTGCCGTCGAGGACGTGCCATCGAGCCCCACCGGCATGAAGACCAAGCCCGACAAGTGCTCTGGCGCCCACTCCAGCAAGCACGCCTCTTCGGAGTGTTGCGCTGCCGTCGAGGACGTGCCATCGAGCCCCGCCGGCAAGAAGGCCAAGCCCGGCAAATGCTCTGGTGCCCACTCCGGCGAGCGCGCCTCTTCGGAGTGCTGCGCTGCCGTAGAGGACGCGCCATCGAGCCCCGCTGATAAACACAAGGAGACGACGGCTGCTCCACCAGCGACCAAGAAGGTGCCCGCCAAGGAGGACGACACTGGTGGTACCTTCACCATCAGTGCCACTCTCGACCCCAAATAGGAAGGCGCGCTCGTTGCTTTCCTGCGGGCGAATGTCGATGTGTTTTCCTGGCAACCATCTGACATCCCCGGCGTTCCCAGGGAAGTGATTGAGCACCACCTTGCCGTCTGCCCTCATGCGCGGCCCGTCAAGAAAAAGGTCAGGAAACAAGCGGTGGAGCGCCAAGAGTTTATCGCGGAGGAGATCAGGAAGTTGGAAGCGGCAGGCCTCGTCAGAGGCGTGCTCCATCCGACGTGGTTGGCCAATCCTGTCGTCGTGCGCAAAGCAAATGGGAAGTGGAGGCTTTGCATCGATTTCACCGATGTCAACAGAGCTTGCCCTAAAGATCCATTCCCCTTGCCGCGCATCGACCAGATTGTTGACTCCACGGCCGGATGCGACCTGCTTTCATTCCTTGACGCCTACTCCGGGTACCACCAGGTCTTCATGGCTGAAGAAGACGAAGAGAAGACTGCGTTCATCACTCCATGCGGCACGTACTGTTTTGTGCGGGTGCCTTTTGGACTGAAGAACGCAGGCTCGACGTTCGCGAGGGTTGTCCACACTGCTTTCGAGCCACAGATCCACAGAAATGTGGAGGCCTACATGGACGACATTGTGATCAAGAGCAGAGACAAGGCAACCTTGGTTCAAGACTTGGAAGAGACGTTTGCGAACTTGCGCAAGATCAGCCTCAAGCTCAACCCCGAGAAGTGCGTGTTCGGAGTTCCCTCCGGCAAGCTTCTTGGGTTCTTCGTGTCTCAGCGTGGGATCGAAGCCAACCCCGACAAGATCAAGGCCATCAAGCAGATTGAAGCACCAACGCGTGTCAAGGACGTGCGAAGACTTGTCGGCTGCATGGCGGCTCTCAGCATGTTTATTTCCAGGTCTGCGGAACGCGCCCTGCCGTTTTTCAAAATCTTGAAAAAGGCAGGTCCAGTAAAATGGACTCCGGAAGCGGAGGCTGCGCTGCAAGACTTGAAGAAATACCTGTCCTCCGCTCCTATACTTGTCGCGCCTAGACCGTAAGAGAAGTTGCTGCTCTACCTAGCGGCAACCAATCAAGTGGCTAGTGCTGCGTTAGTTGCGGAGAGGTACTAAAGTAGGGGTACCTTAGTACCCCGAACTTGTGCACGGGCAGTAGTAGCATCCCGCGGCAAGGCTTGCCAGGGGAGCGACAAGAGTCTCCACGGCCCTTTCTGGGTCGGACGAAGGCCAAGTGATCGAGCCAAGAAGACCAAGCCCCGGCAAGAGGAGCTTGCCGGGCCAAGAAGGCGAGGTCCGGCAAGAGGATCTTGCCGGGCCAAGGCGACAAGGCCCCGACAAGAGGAGCTTGCCGGGACGGCTAAGCCGAAGCACCAAGGCCCCGGCGGGAGGAGCTCGCCGGGACGGCCAAACCAAGGCACCCCAAGAGAAGCCCGCCGCGGCGCACCACGCGCCCCGGCAAGGCCTGACGAGCGGCAAGCTCTCAGGTGCGGCAAGGCAACTACCGTGGCAAGCCACTTGCCGCGGCAAACCACCACCTCAGGCCTGCGCTCCAGCTCACCTGCCCACGCGTCGCTCTGGGGCTTCCCCGGAGGCACGTGGCGGGGCGCCGCGCAACCTGAGACACGCGGTGGCATGCGACGTTGGCAGAGTCGCCCCCGTGGCAAGCGGAGGCGCTCCTAACGGTCCGCCTCGGCACTGTTCAGGCGATCCAGACGGGCATTTAATGCCTTTGTCTCCCGCCGTCAGAGTTAGGTGCGATAGCACTGTGCAGCCACTGTTCGCACAGTTCCTTGCCATTTTTACCCTCACCTGCGTTGCTGCCTGTGGAAAACCCCTTAGCATATAAAAGGAGGCCCATGCGCACATAGGGGAGGGGAGGGAGAGGAGGAAAACCCTAGAGGGAACAAAAGGAGAGAGGGAGGACGCCCAAGTAGACCCTCGTCTACGTCCAGCTCCAACTTACTGTAGCTTCTTGCGCTCCAGAGCAAGAACTCGAATCAACCAGACATGCAGCAGTAGGGTTTTACGCATCCGTGCGGCCCGAAGCTGGGTAAAATCGTTGTGTGTGTGTGTCACCTCGATCTGCTCTTTGTGCAACCTTCGCCCCCCGCCGAACCGACAAGGGGCTCCGTCCCCATAGGTGCTCGTGGAGGCAGATATCCCCCGACAGCGTTGTTACCAAAATTATTCCTACCAACAAAATTCACATCCATAGATTCATTATTATTCTCAATCAAAGATAAAGGCATATCATTAGGATCAGAAGAAACACTCTTAGTAGCAAATAATTTCATAAGTTCATCCATCTTTCCACTCAAAACATTGATTTCTTCTATCGCATGCACTTTTTTATTAGTAGATCTTTCAGTGTGCCATTGAGAATAATTAACCATAATATTTTCTAGGAGTTTAGTAGCATCTCCTAAAGTGATTTCCATAAAAGTGCCTCCTGCGGCCGAATCTAAAAGATTTCTAGAAGCAAAATTCAATCCGGCATAATTTTTTTGTATAATCATCCACAAGTTCAAACCATGAGTGGGGCAATTATGTATCATTAATTTCATTCTCTCCCAAGCTTGTGCAACATGTTCATGATCAAGTTCCTTAAAATTCATAATATCGTTTCTAAGAGAGATGATCTTAGCGGGAGGAAAATATTTAGAGATAAAAGCATCTTTGCACTTGTTCCAAGAATCAATACTATTTTTAGGCAAAGACGAAAACCAAGCTTTAGCACGATCTCTAAGCGAAAAAGGAAATAGCTTCAATTTAACAATATCATTATCAACATCTTTCTTCTTTTGCATATCACACAAATCCACGAAGCTATTTAGATGAGTAGCGGCATCTTCACTAGGAAGGCCGGCGAATTGATCTTTCATAACAAGATTCAACAAAGCAGTATTGATTTCACAAGATTCAGTGTTGGTAAGAGGAGCAATCGGGGTGCTAAGGAAATCATTATTGTTGGTATTGGTAAAGTCACACAATTTGGTATTATCTTGCGCCATCGTGACAAACGAGCAATCCAACACACGAGCAAACAAAAAGCAAGCGAGAAAAAGGCAAACAAAAAAGAGAGGGCGAATAAAACGGCAAGGGTGAAGTGGGGGAGAGGAAAACGGGAGGCAAATGGCAAATAATGTAATGCGAGAGATAAGGGATTGTGATGGGTACTTGGTATGTTGACTTTTGTGTAGACTCCCCGGCAACGGCGCCAGAAATTCTTCTTGCTACCTCTTTAGCACTGCGTTGGATTTCCCCGAAGAGGAAAGGATGATGCGGCAAAGTAGCGTAAGTATTTCCCTCAGTTTTTGAGAACCAAGGTATCAATCCAGTAGGAGGCTACGCGCGAGTCCCTCATACCTACACAAACCAAATAACTCCTCGCAACCAACGCGAATAGGGGTTGTCAATCCCTTCACGGTCACTTACGAGAGTGAGATCTGATAGATATGATAGATAATATTTTTGGTATTTTCGGTATAGAGATGCGAAGTAAAATAAAAGACAAATTAAAAAAGCAAAGCAAAAATAAAGTGATGGAAGATTAATATGATGAAGATAGACCCGGGAGCCATAGATTTCACTAGTGGCTTCCCTCAAGAGCATAAGTATTCTGCGGTGGGTGAACAAATTACTATTGAGCAATTGACAGAATTGCGCATAGTTATGAGAATATCTAGGTATGATCATGTATATAGGCATCACGTCCGAGACAAATAGACCGGCTCCTGCCTGCATCTACTACTATTACTTCACTCATCGACCGCTATCCAGCATGCATCTAGAGTATTAAGTTAAAAACAGAGTAACGCCTTAAGCAAGATGACATGATGTAGAGGGATAGTTTCATGAAATATGATAAAAACTCCATCTTTTTTATCCTCGATGGCAACAATACAATACGTGCCTTGCTGCCCCTACTGTCACTGCGAAAGGACACCGCAAGATTGAACCCAAAGCTAAGCACTTCTCCCATTGCAAGAAAAACCAATCTAGTAGGCCAAACCAAACTGATAATTCGAAGAGACTTGCAAAGATAACCAATCATACATAAAAGAATTCAGAGAAGATTCAAATATTGTTCATACATAGACTTGATCATAAACCCACAATTCATCGGTCTCAACAAACACACCGCAAAAAGAAGATTACATCGAATAGATCTCCACGAGAGAGGGGGAGAACATTGTATTGAGATCCAAAAAGAGAGAAGAAGCCATCTAGCTACTAATTATGGACCCGAAGGTCTGAGGTAAACTACTCACACTTCATCGGAGGGGCTATGATGATGTAGAATCCCTCCGTGGTGCATGCCCTCTTCGGCGGAGCTCTGGAACAGGCCCCAAGATGGGATCGCGTTGGTATAGAAGGTTGCGGCGGTGGAATTAGGTTTTTGGCTCCGTATCTGATCGTTTGGGGGTACATAGGTATATATAGGAGGAAGAAGTACATCTGTGGAGCTTCATGGGCCCCACGAGGGTGGGGGCGCGCCTGGGGGGGTAGGGCGCGCCCCTACCTCGTGCCCACCTTGGAGCTACCCTGGTGTAGGGTCCAAGTCTCCTGGGTCATATTCGGTGAGAAAATCACGTTCCCGAAGGTTTCATTCCGTTTGGACTCCGTTTGATATTCCGATTCTTCGAAACTCTGAAATAGGCAAAAAACAGCAATTCTGGGCTGGGCCTCCGGTTAATAGGTTAGTCCCAAAAGTAATATAAAAGTGGAAAATAAAGCCCAATATGGTCCAAAACAGTAGATAATATAGCATGGACCAATCAAAAATTATAGATACGTTGGAGACGTATCACATGGTTAGCAGCAATAGAAACACACAAGAATATGACTGTACAGACTACTAGAAAATGGTGGTGGTGGGTGTCACAAATCCGTCAAGCAAATCTCAAAGTCTTACCAGTTCTTTCCTAGTAGCAGGCGGTGATCGGCAACCGTTGTAGTCAAAAATCTCAAAGCTTGGATAGAGCAATTACCAGGGAGAGTCAAACGCAGGACGTAGATGTATGTGGAGCTAGGAAGGCTTATAATATGGTAGCAAAAAGGGTCAGCAATAATCAATTCAGATATGCAAAGTTGAATAAACGCTCAACGACGGTACTGTGCTGGTCCTAGGCTAGACCGTGCTAGAGACGCGAGCCTAGAACACTAACAAAATCACAGCGCTGCACGTAAACAAGGGAAAATCACACTCTAGAATTTTTTTCGCTCTGTGTTTTTTTGGCGCTCTTTTTTTTGCGCTCCTCTATTTTTTGCGAAAAATCACTATAATGGCGAGTGTCTCAAAACTCTTCCCGGATCAAACTGACAGGATGGGCATGAAATTTTTTTGACTATTTTTTTTTTGAAAATCAGGGCAGCGACGACGAAAAAGTGCGACAAAAAATCACTATGATGGCACGTGGCTCAAAAGACTAAGAAAAGGCTAAAAATAGGATAGGGAAAAAATATTTCCGGTCGCCGAAATTTTGGCCTAAAAACCGCCCAGGGGTCTCCAGACTTTTTTTTCGAAACCTACTCAGGCAAGGAAACACGAATCGGAAATTAGATGGATCTCGAAAACAGACCTATTATGAAAGGAACTCGGATTGGTGGTGGATATATGGTGGTGGTATATGGCAGCGGTGGTGGTAGCGGTGGTGGTATATGGATATGGATCGGTGGTGGTATATGGATACAGATAGGTGGTGGTATATGGATACGGATTCAGAGCGGTGGCGGATAAGTGGTGGTGGTAGGTGGCAGGGGCGATGATGATGGTGCGGTGGCGGCGTGACAACTTATGACCAGAACTCGAAACTCTAAAAGACTAGACGCTAAGACCAGCAACTTGACACGACGATGCATCCGCAAATTCAACAAAGCAAAATACTGAAAAGACTATGCAAAGGCTCAGACTGGTTCGGATAGGATGAACTAACCCTATTTTTTGGCTTTTTCGTGGACTATAGGTATGAAGAACAGACTCGAAACTACGACAAACTGTAAAATCTCACCGAGCAACCTGGAAATCTGATACCACTTGATAGAGGCAAAGGTGTCCCATCTTTCGATGAGATGGTGGTTATCGTTTTGGAGGAAGTCGACTTTAACGATCTGACTACGAACGTGCGAGGACGTCGCGCCTTAGCAATCGCTAAACCAACTCCGAGAGGTTATTGATCACGCCGGAGCACGATCAACCTGACCACGAAGGTCTGTTTCCTGTAGGCAAACAAAGAACAAGCAAGAAACTAAGATTGCAATCTGGATATTGTGAATATAAGAGGAAAGCTTTATTGATCAAGGTGGGGTTCTGTGACGCCTTTGTCTGGTCGTTGAACACAAATGAAGTACGTGAAGTTGCAGGTATGGCGAACTTTAAACTAAACAAAACCCCAAAGTCTAAACGGTGCCCTAAGGGCTATATATATGGAGGAAGAGGGGGAATTTCGTGGCCCATGGGGAAGGGGTCCGAAACCAACCCTATCTCTTGTTTCCCCACACATACGGACTCTAAAAACAGCCTATACTTTTGCATTCCAAAATTACATGGGCCTAGCCCAATAATAAGGTCACGCATCACCTAGAATAGCCTATGGACGAATATTATGAAGTGGCATCTTGTATATTTCGTCCAAGGCTTCATGCACTCATTATGGTGGCTTCAAAGTACTGAAATCATCACTTGTAACTCCGTTCTTGTTCCCCTCGCGCATGCCATCATCTCCATGCTTGGTCTTGCTCCAGTGTTCATCCCTCTTATCCTTGACAGGCCCTTCATTTGTAAGCAAAACAAATGTATCCAATTTAGGCAGCATCATATTCTCATGAACATTAGAATCATTACCCAGAAACGGAAGTACCTGATAATTTAATTGGCGTGTGCGAGGTCTAGTAGTTGGTCCAGTATGTATAGCAGCAGGGTCTGTGGTGTAACAATGGTATTGATGTCCTCATCACTTTTCCAAGTGAAATGTGAAAAAGAAATAGACAAGGCGTTGATGCATCCACATCACACTGTGGATCACTCCGACGCTATTGTATGCGTTGTCGCACTGGTTTTTGCATGGCGTGTTCCTCTCCTTTTGTGCTAGGGATTGTGGTTCTTGTTGCATCCTACTCACCTAGGTCGGCACGTTTCATGATTGACTTTTTGATCGATTTGAAACTGGGATGATGGTTTCTTCATTTTCTTATGGCCGCCGTTTTTCTGTCATGTGAGCATCTCACATTAGTTCTCGTGTTCCTTCCGAGAGAGAAGGAACATTTTTAAATTATACTCCCTCTGTTCCTAAATATAGGTCTTTGTAGAGAATTCACTATGTTGGAGTTGTGTCGAATATATTGTACAAGGTAGGTTACAGTTGGACTATGAGTTGTATTGTGTTTAGATAGGATATGGAGTCGTGTCCTAGTAGGACACTTGTATCCTAGGCCTCTCATATATAGTGGGGCTAGACACACGACGTAACCTATTCCAACATAATAGCACAGGAACGCAGGGGAAGCCGGCGGCCTGTGCCGGCGTCCAGGACGACCTGGTACGGTATTGTAGCGGTGTCATGGGGAGGAGCACCCATAGTCAGGCCCCGGGGATGTAGCCATATCGGTGAACTTCGTTAACAAATCTCGGTGTCGTGCTCGTGTGATTGCTTGGTCCTCAGAGGTTGTGGATTGTTGATCTAGAGGAAGGATCAATTCTGAGATGCAGCCGGCTGCCAGCGTGGTTCTCGACGTAATCGGAAAAGGCAAATCAGGGACAGGCGACGGGACTTGCAGCAGCACGTACAGCGGCGGCTGGCAGGACGTGTGGCGATCGGTGTACTGATCTATCGGGCGAGCATATATGCAGGCATGTGCGCGCGTGCATGAAGCAGCGGCAGCGCTGGCGCGTCGCACGGGACAGGCAAACAGTAGGCCAGTCGGAGTCGATCGATGGGCGCTGGCTGCAGAAGCCTAAGGCGCGTGCACATAGTGCGCTGGATCAGGTCGCGTACGACAAGAGCAATCCGGACCGGAGATATGTTTGAGAAAAAAAGAGGACCGAGTCCTCACGTGTGGGACGACGAGGCGCAGATTTCATCAAGAGGAAAAAATCCAGCATGGTATGACAGTATACATCGGAAAGCACATAGGGCAAAGCAATAGCAGCATCGGGAGTTGAGCCAGGAGCCATCACATGAAGACCAAAGCAATTTATTGGTTAAAGTTGCTAGTACTAGTATATGTGCTTGAAGTACTTAGGCATTGCGTGTAGAAGCTCGGTTATTTTTCAAGGTCAACTATATGAAGAATCGTGACGCCATCGGGCATCGGGTTTGAGATGGAGAAGTTCAACGAAACTGGAACCTTGGGTTATGGCAGATACGGTTGAGAGATTGTGGGCACAATAAAGATGCTTGAAGGCGTTGCGGGAAGTCATGTGAGCTAGGATGGAATTATCATGTGATGGATGGAAATTCACGGAAGATGATTTGGGAGCCTTGAAGTGTGTCGTTGCAGTCGAACAAGTTCGGCTGGGTCAGACTAGACAGTCTGACGGATCGACGCAAGTCAGTTGGTACAGAAGACGGTGGTGGAATCAGCAACGACGACATAGGTGTGTGATGCTGATAGTGACTGACTTCTAGGGCATGGAAATACATGGCGCAAGCCCGAGGGTTTGTGTGGCTTCGACAAGACTATGGCGCGGAGTTGATTCAAGGCGATGCACACTGAGCTTGGAGTCAACGGGGCGCAGGGTGGCACGTACAACCACCATGGAGTCATGTTGAAGGTGGAGCTGGATTGAGGGGCTATGGTGTAAGGATCCAGGAAATCGAAGCCTATTTAGCAAGGGGTAAAAAGCGAGTGACACGTAGCTCGGACTAGAGCCCAGTGGTCTGATGGAAGCGTGAAACTTGTCACCGGTCGGCGGTGATCGGTGGTACTCTGTAGTGGGAGTTGAGTGGTGTGAGTTCGCGACCCTTGAGACTCGACCGGGACAGCGGAGGCCCGACGAGGTAATAGCGGCGAGGCATGCGGTATGCACGGGACATGGATACGGGCCAGGGCTCTGGTGGTCATACATGTGGTGAGACAACTGCGAATTTGACGGGATGACTACAAGCAATGGTGAAATTCCTTCAAGTTTGAGACAAGCGGTCAAGAAAGGAGCAGTGATGTTGAGTTCAGGTAACTCTTATGTGTGACACCCAATATGTGATTTTTTTTATTTTCACGCAGGTTAGTGATCAGTGTGTGATGCGTTGAACTAAGCTCTGGAAGTTGGGAGCATACACTAGAGTTGTGTCGCCCGGATAGTTAAGCTGCAGAAACATTCTGCTAATGATGCCACATCACCTCGGTTACTGTTGATAATCTCGCGATGTTAAAATATGATCCAAATTCAAATTTAAAATAAAGGCAAACAACAAAAGTTAAAAAAAATTAAAACAAATGTTCATGAGATGACATATAACTTATAGGTAATTATGGTGGAGAATCCACATCTTTATAAAGTAATTAAAGGCTCTAAAATAATTAAAACAGGGTCAAAACTGTAAGTTAAAATGCTTTTCCAAATTATAAATTTCCAAAACATTTAGTAACTCTCAAACCTTTTTGTGGCAGAGTCAAAATTAGCAACACTATTTATGGACCAAGTTACACATTTTATAAAACTAGTTTACTATTAAAATTAAAGTCAAAACAGAAAGAATAAAAGTTACAGAACTATAAGAAAAGAAAAAGAGCTAAAGTGCACTGTGCACTTGAGCCCACCAGCTACAGTACCCGCCCAGCCCACCACAACAGTCATCTCCTTCCCCTGTTCACCAGAGGCACCGTGGACGCGGCACGCACGTCGACACCGCCGATGCACACGCGTCGTTGATCCTGAGGTCCCATGGATGGGATAAGACCACCCTCACCTCCCCAAGCGAACCCTAGCGCCATTCCCTTCCTTTCCCTGCGCCTTTTTGGCTCCTTCTCGAGCTCCACCGAGAGACCCATGGCCGTGCCATCACCACCACTGTGGCTACTGCCCTCCCCATCATCTAGGATTGAGCCAGGAGGTCTGCCTAGCTCCGCTACTTCCTCTATGCTGAAGAGCATGGGCCGAATGCCTCTGCTTCGAATGGATCGAGTCGGGAGCTACCACGATGTCGTCATCGGTCTCGGCTTCGTCTTCAGCCACCGGAGCTCCGCCGCGTCGGTCCACACCTCTGCTGCTCCTAAACCTCCACCGAGCCATCGTGTGCTCTCAAGGTGAGCACCGCAACACTTCCCCTCATTCCTCTTCTCGAATTCGAGCTATGCATAGTCGTCGCTGTTGATGCTGTAGCCCGCTACCACTGTTCGCCTCGCCCTGCTTCCCCCACTCGTGAGTCCGCACACTTGCGCTGCGCTCCCCTGCTGCTTCCTGCCATTGCTACTGCTCATACGCCTGCTCTTGTATTAGGGAGGCTAGGTCTGCTTCCGGTCGCGTTTGCAATGTGCAGGTGTGCAATGGGCGATGGGCCCAGACCCATGCGCCATAGGATTTAGACCGATGTGCTGACCTCTCTGTTATGCCTAGGTAGGGCTGCGACGTGTTGATCTTCCGAGGCCGGGCATGACCCAGGAAAGTGTGTCCGGCCAAAGGGGATCAAGCGAGTCGGGTAATGTGGTGCACCCCTGCAGGGAAGTTTATCTATTCGAATAGCCGTGATCTTCGGTAACAGGACGACTTGGAGTTGTACCTTGACCTTATGACAACTAGAACCGGATACTTAATAAAACACACCCTTCCAAGTGCCAGATACAACCCGGTGATCGCTCTCTAACAGGGCGACGAGGAGAGGATCGTTGGGTAGGATTATGCTATGCGATGCTACTTGGTGAACTTACCATCTACTCTCTTCTACATGCCGCAAGATGGAGGCTGCCAGAAGCGTAGTCTTCGACAGGACTAGCTATTTGTTGAGAAACGTAGCAATTTCAAAAAAATACCTACGCACACGCAAGATCATGGTGATGCATAGCAACGAGAGGGGAGAGTGTTGTCTACGTACCCTCGTAGACCGAAGCGGAAGCGTTGACACAACGTAGAGGAAGTAGTCGTACGTCTTCCCGGTCCAACCGATCCAAGCATCGTTACTCCGGCACCTCCGAGTTCTTGACACACGTACAGCCCGATGACGCACCCCGGGCTCCGATCCAGCAAAGCTTCGGGGAGGAGTTCCGTCAGCATGACGATCTTGATGTTCAACTGTCGCAGGGCTTCGCCTTAAGCACCGCTACAATATGACCGAGGTGTAATATCGTGGAGGGGGGCACCGCACATGGCTAAGGAACGATCACGAAGATCAACTTGTGTGTCCTAGGGTGCCCCCCTGCCCCCGTATATAAAGGAGCAAGGGGGAGGGGGCGGCCGGCCTAGAAGGGGCGCGCCAAGGGGAGTCCTACTCCCACTGGGAGTAGGATTCCACCTTTCCTAGTCTAACTATGAGAAGGGGGGAAAGGAGGGGAGTGGAGAAGGAAGGGAGAGGAGGCCGCGCCCCCAAACCCCTTGTCCAATTCGGACTGGGCTTGGGAGGGGCGCGCGCCACCTCATGGCTCCTTCCCACTAAGGCCCAATAAGGCCCAATACTCTTCCCCGTATTCCCTTAACTCCCCGGTACCTCCGAAAATACCCGAACCACTCAGAACCTTTCCGATGTCCGAATATAGTCGTCCAATATATCGATCTTTACGTCTCGACCATTTCGAGACTCCTCGTCATGTCCCCGATCTCATCCGGGACTCCGAACTCCTTCGGTACATCAAAACTCATAAACTCATTATATAACTGTCATCGAAACCTTAAGCGTGCGGACCCTACGTTTAGAGAACAATGTAGAGATGACCGAGACACGTCTCCGGTCAATAACCAATAGCGGGACCTGGATGCCCATATTGGCTCCTACATATTCTACGAAGATCTTTATCGGTCAGACTGCATAACAACATACGTTGTTCCCTTTGTCATCGGTATGTTACTTGCCCGAGATTCGATCGTCAGTATCTCAATACCTAGTTCAATCTCGTTACCGGCAAGTCTCTTTACTCGTTCCGTAATACATCATCTCGCAACTAACTCATTAGTTGCAATGCTTGCAAGGCTTAAGTGATGTGCATTACCGAGAGGGCCCAGAGATACCTCTCCGACAATCGGAGTGACAAATCCTAATCTCGAAATACGCCAACCCAACATCTACCTTTGGAGACACCTGTAGAGCTCCTTTATAATCACCCAGTTACGTTGTGACGTTTGGTAGCACACAAATTGTTCCTCCGGCAAACGGGAGTTGAATAATCTCATAGTCATAGGAACATGTATAAGTCATGAAGAAAGCAATAGCAACATACTAAACGATCGGGTGCTAAGATAATGGAATGGGTCATGTCAATCACATCATTCTCCTAATGATGTGATCCCGTTAATCAATTGACAACTCATGTCTATGGTTAGGAAACATAACCATCTTTGATCAACGAGCTAGTCAAGTAGAGGCATACTAGTGACACTCTGTTTGTCTATGTATTCACACATGTATCATGTTTCCGGTTGATACAATTATAGCATGAATAATAAAAATTTATCATGAAATAAGGAAATAAATAATAACTTTATTATTGCCTCTAGGGCATATTTCCTTCAGTCTCCCACTCGCACTAGAGTCAATAATCTAGTTCACATCGGCATGTGATTTAACAGCGATAGATCACATCACCATGTGATTAATACCCATAGTTCACATCATCATGTGACCAACACCCAAAGGGTTTACTAGAGTCAATAATCTAGTTCACATCGCTATGTGATTAACACCCAAAGAGTACTAAGGTGTGATCATGTTTTGCTTGTGAGAGAATCTTAGTCAACGGGTCTGCTACATTCAGATCCGTACGTATTTTGCAAATTTCTATGTCAACAATACTCTGCTTGGAGCTACTCTAGCTAATTGCTCCCACTTTCAATATGTATCTAGATCGAGACTTAGAGTCATCCAGATCAGTGTCAAAACTTGCATCGACGTAACCCTTTACGGCGAACCTTTTTGTCACCTCCATAATCGAGAAACATATCCTTATTCCACTAAGGATAATTTTGACCGCTGTCCAGTTATCTACTCCTAGATCACTATTGTACTCCCTTGCCAAAATCTGTGTAGGGTATACAATAGATCTGGTACACAGCATGGCATACTTTATAGAACCTATGGCTGAGGCATAGGGAATGACTTTCATTCTCTTTCTATCTTCTGCCGTGGTCGGGCTTTGAGTCTTACTCAATTTCACACCTTGTAATGCAGGCAAGAACTCTTTCTTTGACTGTTCCATTTTGAACTACTTCAAAATCTTGTCAAGGTATGTACTTATTGAAAAACTTATCAAGCGTCTTGATCTATCTCTATAGATCTTGATGCTCAATATGTAAGCAGCTTCACCGAGGTCCTTCTTCGAAAAACTCCTTTCAAATACTCCTTTATTCTTCACAGAATAATTCTACATTATTTCCGATCAACAATATGTCATTTACATATACTTATCAGAAATGCTGTAGTGCTCCCACTCACTTTCTTGTAAATACAGGCTTCACCGCAAGTCTGTATAAAACTATATGCTTTGATCAACTTATCAAAGCGTATATTCCAACTCCGAGATGCTTGCACCAGTCCATAGATGGATCGCTGGAGCTTGCATATTTTGTTAACACATTTAGGATCGACAAAACCTTCTAGTTGCATCGTATACAACTCTTCTTTAATAAATCCATTGAAGAATGCAGTTTTGTTTTTCCATTTGCCAGATTTCATAAAATGTGGCAATTGCGAACATGATTCGGACAGACTTAAGCATAGATACGAGTGAGAAACTCTCATCGTAGTCAACACCTTGAACTTGTCAAAAACCTTTTGCGACAATTCTAGCTTTGTAGATAGTAACACTACTATCAGCGTCTGTCTTCCTCTTGAAGATCCATTTATTTTGTATGGCTTGCCGATCATCGGGCAAATCCATCAAAGTCCATACTTTGTTCTCATAAATGGATCATATCTCAGATTTCATGGCCTCAAACCATTTCATGGAATCTGGGCCCATCATCGCTTCCTCATAGTTCGTAGGTTCGTCATGGTCAAGTAACATGACCTCCAGAATAGGATTACCGTACCACTCTGGTGCGGATCTCACTCTGGTTGACCTACGAGGTTTGGTAGTAACTTGATCCGAAGTTACATGATCATCATCATTATCTTCGTCACTAATTGGTGTAGTAGTCATAGGAACAGATTTCTGTGATGAACTACTTTCCAATAAGGGAGCAGGTACAGTTACCTTATCAAGTTCTACTTTCCTCCCACTCACTTCTTTCGAGAGAAACTCCTTCTCTAGAAAGGATCCATTCTTAGCAACAAATGTCTTGCCTTTGGATCTGTGATAGAAGGTGTACCCAACAGTTTCCTTTGGGTATCCTATGAAGACATATTTCTACGATTTGGGTTTGAGCTTATCAGGATGAAACTTTTTCATATAAGCATCGCAACCCCAAACTTTAAGAAACGACAACTTTGGTTTCTTGCTAAACCACAGTTCATATAGTGTCGTCTTAACGGATTTAGATGGTGCCCTATTTAACGTGAATGCAGCTGTCTCTAATGCATAACCCCAAAACGATAGTGGTAAATCGGTACGAAACATCATAGTTTGCACTATATCCAATAAAGTACGATTATGACTTTCGGACACACCATTATGCTATGGTGTTCCAGGTGGCATGAGTTTGTGAAACTATTCCACATTGTTTTAATTGAAGGCCAAACTTGTAACTCAAATATTTTATCTCTGCGATCATACCGTAGAAACTTTTATTTTTGTTACGATGATTCTCCACTTCACTCTGAAATTATTTGAACTTTTCAAATGTTTCAGACTAGTATTTTATTAAGTAGATATACTCATATCTTCTCAAATCATCTATGAAGATCTGAAAATAACGATACTTGTCGTGAGCCTTAACACTCATCGGACTGCATACATCAGTATGTATTATTTCCAATAAGTCAGTTGCTCGCTCCATTGTTCCGGAGAACGGTGTTTTAGTCATCTTGCCCAAGTGACATGGTTCGCAAGCATCAAGTGATTCATAATCAAGTGATTCCAAAATCCCATCAGCATGGAGTTTCTTCATGCGCTTTTACACCAATATGACTTAAACGGCAGTGCCACAAATAAGTTGCACTATCATTATTAACTTTGCATCTTTTGGCTTCAATATTATAAATATGTGTATCACTTTGATCGAGATCCAACAAACCATTTTCGTTGGTGTGTATGACCATAGAAGGTTTTATTCATGTAAAAAGAACAACAATTTATTCTCTTACTTAAATGAATAACCGTATTGCAATAAACATGATCAAATCATATTCATGCTCAACGTAAACACCAAATAACACTTATTTAGGTTCAACACTAATCCGGAAAGTATAGGGAGTGTGCGATGATGATCATATCAATCTTGGAACCACTTCCAACACACATCGTCACTTCACCCTTAACTAGTCTCTGTTCATTCTGCAACTCCCGTTTCGAGTTACTAATCATAGCAACTGAACTAGTACCAAATACTGGGGGGTTGCTATGAACACTAGTAAAGTACACATCAATAACATGTATATCAAATATACCTTTGTTTATTTTTCCATCCTTTCTTATCCACCAAATACTTGGGGTAGTTCCGCTTCCAGTGACCAATCCCTTTGCAGTAGAGGCACTTAGTCTCAGGCTTAGAACCAGACTTGGGTTTCTTCACTTGAGCAGCAACTCGCTTGCCGTTCTTCTTGAAGTTTCCCTTCTTCCCTTTGCCCTTTTTTGAAACTAGTGGTCTTGTCTACCATCAACACTTGATGTTTTTCTTGATTTCTACCTTCATCGATTTTAGCATCACGAAGAGCTTGGGAATTGTTTCCATTATCCCTTGCATATTATAGTTCATCACGAAGTTCTACTAACTTGGTGATGGTGACTAGAGAATTCCGTCAATCACTATCTTATCTGGAAGATTAACTCCCACTTGATTCAAGCGATTGTGGTACACAGACAATATGAGCACATGCTCACTAGTTGAGCGATTCTCCTCCATCTTTTAGCTATAGAACTTGTTGGAGACTTCATATCTCTCAACTCGGGTATTTGCTTGAAATATTAACTTCAACTCCTGGAACATCTCATATTCTCCATGACGTTCAAAACGTCTTTGAAGTCCCGATTCTAAGCCGTTAAGCATGGTGCACTAAACTATTAAGTAGTCATCATATTAAGCTAGCCAAACGTTCATAACGTCTGCATCTGCTCCTGCAATAGGTCTGTCACCTAGCGGTGAATCAAGGACATAATTCTTCTGTGCAGCAATGTGGATAAACCTCAGAATACGGATCCAATCCGCATCATTGCTACTAACATTTTTCAACACAATTTTCTCTAGGAACATATCAAAATAAACATATGAAAGCAACAGCGCGAGCTATTGATCTACAACATAGATATGCTAATACTACCAGGACTAAGTTCATGATAAATTAAAGTTCAATTAATCATATTACTTAAGAACTCCCACTTAGATAGACATCTCTCTAATCCTCTAAGTGATCACGTGATCCAAATCAACTAAACCATGTCCGATCATCACGTGAGATGGAGTAGTTTCAATGGTGAACATCACTATGTTGATCATATCTACTATATGATTCACGCTCGACCTTTCGGTCCCCGTGTTCCAAGGCCATATCTGTTATATGCTAGGCTCGTCAAGTTAAACCTGAGTATTCCGCGTGTGCAACTGTTTTGCACCCGTTGTATTTGAACGTAGAGCCTATCACACCCGATCATCACGTGGTGTCTCAGCACGAAGAACTTTCACAATGGTGCATACTCAGGGAGAACACTATTACTATGATAATTTAGTGAGAGATCATCTTATAATGCTACCGTCAATCAAAGCAAGATAAGATGCATAAAAAGATAAACATCACATGCAATCAATATAAGTGATATGATATGGCCATCATCATCTTGTGCTTGTGATCTCCATCTCCGCAGCACCATTATGATCACCATCATCACCGGCGCGACACCTTGATCTCCATCGTAGCATCGTTGTCGTCTCACCAATCTTATGCTTCTATGACTATTGCTACCGCTTAGTGATAAAGTAAAGCATTACAGGGCGATTGCATTGCATACAATAAAGCGACAACCATACGGCTCCTGCCGGTTGCCGATAACTCGGTTACAAAACATGATCATCTCATACAATAAAATTTAGCATCATGTCTTGACCATATCACATCACAACATGCCCTACAAAAACAAGTTAGACGTCCTCTACTTTGTTTGTTGCAAATTTTACGTGGCTGCTACGGGCTTAAGCAAGAACCAATCTCACCTACGCATCAAAACCACAACGATAGTTTGTCAAATAGACTCCGTTTTAACCTTCTCAAGGACCGGGCGTAGCCATACTCGGTTCAACTAAAGTTGGAGAAACTGACACCCGCCAGCCACCTGTGTGCAAAGCACGGTGGTAGAACCAGTCTCGCGTAAGCGTACGCGTAATGTCGGTCCGGGCCGCTTCATCCAACAATACCGCCGAACCAAAGTATGACATGCTGGTAGGCAGTATGACTTATATCGTCCACAACTCACTTGTGTTCTACTCGTGCATAATATCAAACCATAAAAACCTAGGCTCGGATGCCACTGTTGAGAAACGTAGTAATTTCAAAAAAAAATCCTACGCACACGCAAGATCATGGTGATGCATAGCAACGAGAGGGGAGAGTGTTGTCTATGTACCCTCGTAGACCGAAGCGGAAGCGTTGACGCAACGTAGATGAAGTAGTCGTACGTCTTCCCGGTCCAACCGATCCAAGCACCGTTACTCCGGCACCTCCGAGTTCTTGACACACGTATAGCTCGATGACGCACCCCGGGCTCCGATCCAGCAAAGCTTCGGGGAGGAGTTCCGTCAGCACGACGGCCTGGTGACGATCTTGATGTTCAAGTGTCGCAGGGCTTCGCCTAAGCACCGCTACAATATGACCGAGGTGTAATATCGTGGAGGGGGGCACCGCACACGGCTAAGGAACGATCATGAAGATCAACTTGTGTGTCCTGGGGTGCCCCCTGCCCCCGTATATAGAGGAGCAAGGGGGAGGGGGCGGCCGGCCTAGAAGGGGCGCGCCAAGGGGAGTCCTACTCCCACCGGGAGTAGGATTCCACCTTTCCTAGTCCAAGTAGGAGAAGGGGGGAAAGGAGGGGAGTGCAGAAGGAAGGGAGAGGAGGCCGCGCCCCCAAACCCCTTGTCCAATTCGGACTGGGCTTGGGAGGGGCGCGCGCCACCTCCTGGCTCCTTCCCACTAAGGCCCAATAAGGCCCAATACTCTTTCCCGTATTCCCGTAACTCCTCGGTACCTCCAAAAATACCCGAACCACTCAGAACCTTTCCGATGTCTGAATATAGTCGTCCAATATATCGATCTTTACGTCTCGACCATTTCGAGACTCCTCGTCATGTCCCCGATCTCATCCGGGACTCCGAACTCCTTCGGTACATCAAAACTCATAAACTCATTATATAACTGTCATCGAAACCTTAAGCGTGCGGACCCTACGGTTCGAGAACAATGTAGACATGACCGAGACACGTCTCCGGTCAATAACCAATAGAGGGACCTGGATGCCCATATTGGCTCCTACATATTCTACGATGACCTGGATAACCGGTCAGACCGCATAACAACATACGTTGTTGCCTTTGTCATCGGTATGTTACTTGCCCGAGATTCGATCGTCGGTATCTCAATACCTAGTTCAATCTCGTTACCGGCAAGTCTCTTTACTCGTTCCATAATACATCATCTCGCAACTAACTCATTAGTTGCAATGCTTGCAAGGCTTAAGTGATGTGCATTACCGAGAGGGCCCAGAGATACCTCTCCGACAATCGGAGTGACAAATCCTAATCTCAAAATACGCCAACCCAACATCTACCTTTGGAGACACCTGTGGAGCTCCTTTATAATCACACAGTTACGTTGTGACGTTTGGTAGCACACAAAGTGTTCCTCCGACAAACGGGAGTTGCATAATCTCATAGTCATAGGAACATGTATAAGTCATGAAGAAAGCAATAGCAACATACTAAACGATCGGATGCTAAGCTAATGGAATGGGTCATGTCAATCACATCATTTTCCTAATGATGTGATCCCGTTAATCAAATGACAACTCATGTCTATGGTTAGGAAACATAACCATCTTTGATCAACGAGCTAGTCAAGTAGAGGCATACTAGTGACACTCTGTTTGTCTATGTATTCACACATGTATCATGTTTCCGGTTGATACAATTCTAGCATGAATAATAAACATTTATCATGAAATAAGGAAATAAATAATAACTTTATTATTGCCTCTAGGGCATATTTCCTTCACTATCCCCCTCTTATTCTGGCATTCTGCAGTTCAGTCCATATATATTGCCCCTTTACACAGATACCCGTGCATATGTAGTGTAGATCCTTCCTTGCCCTCGATGATTTGTGTTATCATCGACCACTTTATTGCCTTCTGTTCAACACAAACTTTTTAGTGTTTCGTCTTATACCTTGAGATCCATGCTATCCAGCAATTGTTCTTCTTTACCTTGGAGTATTACCATCTTTTGTGTCAATAATGTCATGAGAATTTCACCACCTCTTATGCATTCTTGGTACAAGTGATACTTCCTGCCATCTCCGTTCATTCCTTGGTCCCCGTGTTGTTTCTAACCGGAAAACTGATAGTTGAACTATGATGTGTGAATTCAAAACTTCTAGCGACCCTATTGCTTTCAAGTTAATGGTCAACCGCTCGTTCTTAGAATATTGGTTATTGGATCACCATTCTAACTTGATCATGCACCCTAAGCCCATATTTCGGGTGCAACTTTCAACCTATGTTTAAGTGTGTATGTTTTTCCTCGAGCATACATCATTATATCATTTGATATGACAAATGTTATCGCCTTGTTCACATAATTGTGGAAATCCATCTTTTGGAAATCTCAATGGATTGTCGCTAAGTCCATCAACCACATCCTCACCTCTCCTTGGTTTAATGATGAACTCTTGTTTCGGAACTGTAACGCCCGGATAACTAAGCTACAATAACCCTCTACTAATGATGCCACGTCACCTAAATTACTGTTGCTAATCTTGCGTTAGTTCAAAATCGATTCAAATTCAAATTCAAAATCAAGCTAATAATAAAAGTTTTCAAATATTAAAATTAAAATGTTCAAAGTGTAGCAAGTAAATCATAGATGGTTGTGTTGGTGAATCCAAATTTTTATAAAATGTTTAGATGCACTAAATAATAGAAACTTTAGCTGAAATAATTATTTAAACGTCTCTTAAATGGTTAAATTATTGAAAACAACTTTTTATAACTACAAGAATAATTGTGGCAGTGGTATAATTACTAGTACTAGATTAGGTGCTAACTATATGTTTTACATAACAAAAACAATTTAAAGGATTAAATAAACAGAAAAGGAAATTAAAAAATAAAGAAAAGAAAAAACAGTAAACAAAAACTAATAATTGAAAGTGCTAAAAAAACCTCTCCTTGGGCCTCTTGGCCCACCTGACAGCCAACCACGCCAGCCCAGCTGCCCACTACTAACCCCCCTACCCCTGGCCGAACCCTAAACCGCTACCACCCACACCCCCACTCCTCTCAACCCGCCACTGGATCTGGATCGGGGCGACGACCCCGACGACCACGCCCGCGTCCGCTGCCGCCCGAAGGCCTCGCCGTCACCGGACCAGCACACAATCGCTGCTCGTCGTCGTCGCCCAGAGCTCCTCCGCCTCGTCCGCCTCGTCTCCTCCTCGCCGGCGACGCGTCCCCGTCCTCCTTCCCAAAGGCTCCACCGAGCCTCACCGCCCCCCTGCTCACCAATGCGGGTGAGAACACCGTCGCTTCCCGCCTCTACTCCTGCGCCCGCCGTGGCCTTGCTCACGACCCCTGCCCTGCTCGCAAGTGAGCATCGCCACCCCTTTTTCCCGTCCCCTCCTGGCTCCGGCGCGCTGCCCCACGCGCTCACTGTGCGCCCTGCCCGCCCTTCGCCATGCGCTCACCTCACCGTGGTCGCGCCACGGCCGTGCCCGCTGCGCGCGCTCTCCACCGCGGCCCCCGAGTCGCGTTGCAGCCCCCGCGCTCCGTGCCTCTCCCTGCCCAGTGCCGCTGCTAGCTGCGCACCGCAGCGCTGCTACAGCTGGTGACCACGGCCTCACCCCGCTGCAGCTGCTTGCCGGGCTACGCCGTCGACCACGACCCTGCTATAGCCTGCTCGTCGCCCCTCCGCTGGCCACTCCGGCCACAACCGACCGCCGCTCGGCCTTCCTGCGCTCTCCGTTGCCTGTATGGCCGCATCGCCGCTGCTCCGCCCGGCACCCGCCCGTGCAACGCCTCCGCCTCCAGTCCCGCAAGCCACCGCTGCGCTGCCGTGGCCACTGCGCCATCGTGCCCTGGCTCCCCGGCTGCTGCTCCTTTGTCGCGCCGGCGCACAACCCAAGCCCCCTGCGCCACTGCTGCCGCTCGTCGCGGTTACCGCCGGCGCCCAGCACCGTCCCTCCCCTGTCGACCTGGGCCGGTGCCCAGCACCCGCTCCAGGCGCCTGTTAGCCCGACCCACTATGGCCCTGGGGCCAATGACAAGTGGGGTCCTGCCCCCAGAACGATTTAAAAAAAGAAAAATAATAAAAAATGTTAGAATAAATTAATTAATAATTAATTAATGAGTTAGTTAAGTTAATTAATCTTCTTTAACTAATCTAATTAAAATAAATTAGTCTAATCACTTAGTTAGTATAATTAACCCGGTTTAGTTAACCTGAGTCTATGACGAGTGGGACCCACGGGTTAGTTTGACCAGTCAATGGTCAGAGTTGACCGCTGACATCATTGCTGATGTCATAAAATGATTTCTGATTTAATTAATTCTGTTAATTAAAAAATGATTGAAATCTTTAAAAATTAATATAAAATAATCCGCAACTCGGATAAAAATACTTTGTACATGAAAGTTGCTCAGAACGACGAGACAAATCCGAATATGCAGCCTGTTCGTCCACCACGCATCTCTAGCATAGCAAACCTACAACGTTCCCTCTCCGGTCCGGTTGTCCGAAAACAAGAAACCCCGGGAACACTTTTCCCGGATGTTTTCCCCCTTCACCGGTATCACCTGCTACCGCGTTAGGGCACACCTAGCACCGCTTGTAGTCATGTCATGCATCATCCTGCTTATGTTTGCATTATATTTAATGTTTCTTCCCCCTCTTCTCTCCGGTAGACTACGAGGCCGACGCCGCTGCTGCCCCGATTGACTACGGTGTTGACGACCCCTCCTTCTTGCCAGAGCAACCAGGCAAGCCCTCCCCCCTTGATCACCAGATATAGCCTATTCCTTCTCTATACTGCTTGCATTTGAGTAGCGTAGCATGTTGCTGCTTTCGGCTAATCCTATTCTGCTGCATAGCCTGTCATTGTTGCTACAGTTGTTACCCTTACCAACAATCCTAAATGCTTAAAATAGGATGCTAGTACTCCATTAGTGGCCCTACTCTCTTGTCCGTCTGCCATGCTATACTACTGGGCCGTGATCACTTCGGGAGGTGATCACGGGCATATGCTATATACTTTATACTATTACATTACTTATGATACTGTTCGGAGATGGGGGCTAAAGGGGCAGGTGGCTCCATCCCGGTAGAGGTAGGCCTGGGTTCCCGACGGCCCCCGACTGTTACTTTGTGGCGGAGCAACAGGGCAGGTTGAGACCACCTAGGAGAGAGGTGGGCCTGGCCCTGGTCAGCGTTTGCGGGTACTTCAATTAAGACGCTTAACGAGATCTTGGTATTTGATCAGAGTCTGGCCACTGGCCTATACGCACTAACCAACTACGCGGGAACAATTATGGGCACTCAACGTCGTGGTATCAGTCGAAGCCTTCGTGACGTTAGCGACTGAGCGGCGCGCGTCAGATTGGACCGTAAGCCTGCTCTTGTATTAAGGGGGCTAGTTCTACTTCCGGCCGCACATGCAATGTGCAGGTGTGCAATGGGCGATGGGCCCAGACCCCTGTGGGCATAGGATTTAGACCGACGTGCTGACCTCTCTGTTGTGCCTAGGTGGGGCTGCGACGTGTTGATCTTCCGAGGCCGGGCATGACCCAAGAAAGTGTGTCCGGCCAAAGGGGATCGAGCGTGTTGGGTTATGTGGCGCACCCCTGCAGGGAAGTTAATCTATTCGAATAGCCGTGATCTTCGGTAACAGGATGAACCGGAGTTGTACCTTGACCTTATGACAACTAGAACCAGATACTTAATAAAACACACCCTTCCAAGTGCCAGATATAACCTGGTGATCGCTCTCACACAGGGCAACGAGGGGAGGATCGCCGGGTAGGATTATGCTATGCGATGATACTTGGTGAACTTACCATCTACACTCTTCTACATGCTGTAAGATGGAGGCTGCCAGAAGCGTAGTCTTTGACATGACTAGCTATCCCCCTCTTATTCTGGCATTCTGTAGTTCAGTCCACCGATATTGCCCCTTTACACAGATACCCGTGCATATGTAGTGTAGATCCTTGCTTGCGAGTACTTTGCATGAGTACTCACGGTTGCTTTGCTTCCCCCTTTCCCCTATTCCTTTCTTCCTAGTTGTCACAACCAGATGCTGGAGCCCAGGAGCCAGACGCCACCGTCGACGACGACTCCTACTACACCAGAGGTGCCTACTGCTACGTGCAGGCCACTAACGACGACCAGGAGTAGTTTAGGAGGATCCCAGGTAGGAGGTCTGCGCCTCTTTCGATCTGTATCCCAGTTTGTGCTAGCCTTCTTAAGGAAAATTTGTTTAACTTATGTCTGTACTCAGATATTGTTGCTTCCGTTGACTCGTCTATGATCGAGCACTTGTATTCGAGCCCTCGAGGCCCCTGGCTTGTATTATGATGCTTGTATGACTTATTTATGTTTTAGAGTTGTGTTGTGATATCTTCCCGTGAGTCCCTGATCTTGATCGTACACGTTTGCATGCATGATTAGTTTATGATTGAATCGAGGGCGTCACAAGTTGGTATCAGAGCCGACTGCCTGTAGGAATCCCCCTTCCACACTCCTTGGCCGAAGTCAAGTCTAGACATTGCAAAACCTTTACTAACATGGTAGTGTGTCTTATGGGCCCACGTCGCCATTGGGTGGTATTAGGATCTTTTATTCCTCGATCTTTACTCTGGGTCTCTAATCTCTCTTCTATTCGGGTTAAATGATTTTTCTAAAATCTAACTTTAGGTTCTCGAAAATACTTCTCCCAGAGAGCGCCTTCAGTGCAGATGATCGCCTGCTGCACCAGAAAATTTTGAAGATACTCTCCGATGTTTCCTCGAGACCCTTGTGCCCTTCGCCGTTGCAATTCCATACCACTGATAAATCCCTATGGAAAGCTACATACACTTGTCGTCCATAACTTCATTTCCAATTTTATCTTGTTATTACAAGATACCCTGAAATACTTCGGATATTCCGAGAATCCTTTGTGTCTGTTGCCTTACAACTCCTTTTCCTCATAAATACCCCTACGGATAATTCCTCGCACTTACCGATTATCCGCTTATCCACGGTTGTTCAGGTGTTTCGCAAAATTCTTCAAAATGCCATTGGCTCTTCCAAAATCCTCAGTAGCCTATTGCTCTTGATCTTCTTTACCTGCTTGCATAATGGTTACTTCCATATGTCTAGCAATATTCATTAAAATACTTTGTGATTGACATTCTAATCTTGTTGATTCAACATGTGTGTGAATGCACACAATCATCAGTTATTCCCTGAAAATTATCCTTCCGGCTCAGACGTCATTTTGAACATGAGCTGGTTCTCAGCCAATTAAATTGCCGTCGATTGTACCCCTAAGTCTATTCAAATTATCCATCCTTTATCAGAGCGTTTGCTTCTGATCCCTTGGTTTGGAAATCTTAATTCCTTTTGCATTTGAGCTTGACTTAGTTAGTTGTTTCTATAATCAGATCTCCTTGCATTCTTTCTTCTTCTGGTTGAGTACCGATGCTCACATCAAATACCTTAGGGACCGCCAGGTCCTTTGTTGGATTTTGTCCGACACCGTCCTTTGTATTCATTAACCTTGTGAACTTTTCCTCAGATACATAATGCCTTCGATAAATTGTATCCTCTGCTTTTGTCAACCATGCTATGCTCCTGAGCTTGAGTTATTTACTCCGAAGTTTGTGGTATATATTCCTAGATGCTCCGATGGGTTGAACCATTACCTTCCCTAATCTGTGTGAACCCGAAAGATTTCACGGGTCATACTTATCTGGTATTGCACCAGGTAAAACGTTCAACAACTAATGTCATTTTCGAAATACGAGAGGTGAATGGAAGGTTATGCATTGAGGAAGTGGGAGTCGACCTTGAACCTTTGTGTTCATGCCCATGGACATGATGTAGATCCTATCATGGAAGCTTCTTGTAAAAAAACTATTTCCTTGATATAATATCCTTTGGTATCGGTGAATTGATCCTTTGCAATCGTGGTTCCGACCATATGTTCTTCTTTGATCCCATTTCTCGGGCAAGTTTAAGCACTTGTCTTCTATGGATCAATACACCTCTCCAACCTTTACTTTGGTCTATCGTCGAGTATTACACCCCCCCCCCGGTATCTCGAGATTGTCACGGAACTGCATAACTTCTTATGAGTTCTTCATCAAGTACTACATTCTCACCGATTCCAAATTTTTCACGGGCTTTGAGTTATTAAACCCTCAAGGACACCGATAACTGAATCGAGTCCGCATCATGATTAAACAACTCTTAGTAATCTTCTTTACTTGCGAGTTTAATACTCCATCACGTCATTCCTAGCCTGATCGGCTATATCATTATTGTGCTAAAATTTAACTGTGCTACATGGTCCTTCCTAGAGAACAATTTTTGATGATGAGCTAACCTTACGTCGATCTTCCTTGTCATATCATTTAGCCTTAAGAAGCAAGCTTGATTTTGAGTTTGTGACGTACCTCTGGTTCCAATAACCTTTCGTTTCATCATTCCTTTGACTTGATGTCATCGCCGATCGATTACACCTTCTTGAAATCTCTTGACAATTGTGTCGTGATCATCATCAATATTCTGAGCTCTTCTAGGATATCAATTAAATTCATGATGGGAAATACCATCCTTGCCCCTTGATGATTTGTGTTATCATCGACAACATCCTTGTCTTCCCTCAACACAAACATGATCATGTTTTGGGTTGAATCTTGAGTTCCTTGCTATCCAACATATGTTCTTCTTCACCTTGGAGTATTACCATCTTTTATGTCAAGAAGGTCGTGAGAATTGCTCCGCCTCTTAAAATTTCTTGGTATAGTGATACTTCTCACCATCAACATTCTTTCTTGGTCCCCATGTTGGTTCTAACCGGAAAACCAACAACTGAACGGTGCTGCTTGGATTCAGCACTCCTAGCAACCCTATTGCTTCGGAGTTAAAGGTCGACAGTTCTTTCTTAGACTATTGGATAAGGAATCACCATCCTAACATTGATTGTGCTACCTAAGCCCATATGCTGGGTACACCTTTCAACCATTTTTTTTAAATTGTGTATGATTTCCTCGAGCATACATCATTATATCATTTGATCTGACAAATGTTATCTCCTTGTTCACATAATTGTGGAAACCCATCCTTTCAAAATCTCGATGAATTGTCGTAGAGTTCATCAGCTACCTCCTTATCCCTTCATTGCTTTAATGATGAGCTCTTGTTCTGGAACTCGCTTCCACAGTACATTTCTCGAGAATTTTACAATGGCATCTCGTCAATTTGTGTTGCACCTTTTCTTCTGAGGCATTCTAAGTCTGAGGTATCCTGACACCAATCAGATCTGAATCTCGGTCAGATATGATGGTTGGGACATATTTCCAAGAGTTATAACATTGGTCCTTATATATCAGTAAGGTGATGTCATGCCTATCACACCTGGCCGGAGGACTTGTTGTTATAGTTTCCTGTTTAGCAAGGTTAACCATTCTTCCATGAGGAAATTGTAAGACTTATTCTATAAGTTGTTCCTGATGAATCCTTTGTGTATCCAAGTCTGGCCTTTGCATGAAAACCATGCCAATACTATCTTGAAGCATGTCTATGGTACTCCGATCTTTGATAAGAACTTTAAAGCACCATGCTAAAATTTCTTTATCAATTATTCAAACACCGTTGTATGGGTAATGTTACGAAATTCCTCTCCCTTACCTAAATGGTTTTCTACTTCTATCCTGTCATGGATATCATGCTTTGTTTGTCCTTGGGAAGGATATAACCTTGAAATATGTGTTTAAGCATATTTTCCTTTCCATTGTTCTGTTTAATCTGATAACCATATTTTCATTTCCATTAGTTGGTTTAACGTTTCTGGTGATCTATATGATCTAACTTGTAATATTCTCCTGCATATGTAAAAACCTCGGTGTACAATTCTGTCAACGAGGCCCTGTTACTATTGTTGATGATATTCCGGTAGCCACCGATGGACGAGAACTTTGCCTAATGGTCCGCCTCGTTCAACGAGCAGGAAAATGGTTCTCTTCGTCCCTCTCCCTTGGTACCAACGATGCAGTCAACATAACTGACCGGTTATTCTTTGACATGCCTTGCTATCATGACCGTGCCAGATATCAACGCCCTTCCTTATTTTAACCCACATGGTGGGCCCATAACCCATAGTTGCACAGGATCGAAACCTGACTCTCCTGTACACCCTGTTGCCAAAGTTATTCCTCGAGCCTGGCTACGTATGTAATTGACGGGTCACCTTCCTAGTGATCTATTCTGGTATCAGACGCAATACTTATTCTCGTGCCCTGAAACCCTTTCACCTTCTAATTGGGCATCGAATGATTGCCTATCCGCTTGATACTTCTTACTATACCTTCTTGCTTGGCTCTCGATGTGTTTCATTTGACCAATTCGAGAGATACCCCTATGTTCATTCATGGGATAACCCCCGATGGTTAACCCTTATAGCATTCTATCATTGTCAAATTGCCCCTTACCTATTCGTAAGTACGAGACAGACCCCGAAGAAAGGATGCGACTTCATCAAGATGACCTGAAGTAGAGAAATGAAGACATCAACGACAGGGATGAACTTCTTCACGAAGAGCAAGCCAGGATGAGAAGACCTGCTAGATTCGCAACCAAAACCTTTCCTCCTTTCATTAACTCTTAAATCTCGGGACGAGATTTCTTGTAGTGGAGGAGAATTGTGATGCCCGGATAACTAAGCTACAGTAACCCTCTACTAATGATGCCACATCACCTCGATTACTGTTGCTAATCTCGCGTTAGTTCGAAACCGATTCAAATTCAAATTCAAAATCGAGCTAATAATAGAAGTTTTCAAATATTAAAACTAAAATGTTCAAAGTGTAGCAAGTAAATCATAGATGGCTGTGGTGGTGAATCCAATTTTTTATAAAATGTTTAGTGCACTAAATAATAGAAACTTTAGCTGGAATAATTATTTAAACGTCTCTTAAATGGTTAAATTATTAAACACTACTTTTTTTATAACTACAAGAATAATTGTGGCAGTGGTATAATTACTAGTACTAGATTAGGTGCTAACTATATGTTTTACATCACAAAAATAATTAAAGGATTAAACAAACAGAAAAGGAAATTGAAAAGTAAAGAAAAGACCAAACAGTAAACAAAAACTAATAATTTAAAGTGCCAAAAAACCCTCTCCCTGGGCCTCTCGGCCCACGTGGCAGCCAACCAGGCCAGGCCAACCGCCCACTACTAACCCCCGGGAAAGTATCTAGTGCTCCCAGGCTTGGGGTGCTCCCGGTGCTCCAAATGTCCGAAAAACATTTTTAAGATGTTCAAACAATTCTGAAAAAAATGCAGCACATCGACGGAACATCGATGTATCTTGTCACAAAATTTCAAATCAAAATTCAAAACATTGCTCGAGATACAAAAATGACAAATTTTTGTACATAACATAAGTTGGGCATTAGTTTTGGCCCATTATCACATTGATGCCAAATTTTTCATTTTTGTATCTCGAGCAATGTTTCGAATTTTGATTTGAAATTTTGTGACAAGAGACATCGATGTTCCGTCGATGCGCTGCATTTTTCAGAATTTTTTGAACACTTAAAAAAATGTTTTTCGCATCGGAGCACCGGGAGCACCCTAGGCTTGGGAGCACTAGATACTTTACCACTAACCCCCCCCCCCCACACACACACCCCCGACCGAACCCTAAACCGCTACCACCCACACCCCACTCCTCTCATCCCCCCTGCTGGATCTGGATCGGGGCAACGACCCCAACGACTGATACGTCTCCAACGTATCTATAGTTTTTGATTGCTCCATACTACTTTATCTACTGTTTTAGGCAATATTGGGCTTTATTATCCACTTTTATATTATTTTTGGGACTAACCTATTAACCGGAGGCCCAGCCCAGATTTGCTGTTTTATGCCTATTTTAGTATTTCGAGGAAAAGGAATATCAGACGGAGTCAAAACCGAACGAAATGAACTGGAGAAGTTATTTTTGGAAGGAAACCCACCTGATGGACTTGGACCCCACGTCAGAAGAGCCACGAGGCGGTCACGAGGGTGGAGGGCGCGCCCTCCCCCTGGGGGCGCCCCCTGCCTCGTGGGGCCCCCGTAGCTCCACCCACATTCCCCCTTCACCCATATATACCGTCGTACCCTAAAACTTCCAGAACAGAAGATAGATTGGGAGTTTCGCCGCCGCAAGCCTCCAGAACCACCAAAACCCAATCGGGACCCCTTTCCGGTACCCTGCCGGAGGAGGGATCCATCTCCGGTGGCCATCTTCATCATCCCGGCGCTCTCCATGACGAGGAGGGAGTAGTTCACCCTCAGGGCTGAGGGTATGTACCAGTAGCTATGTGTTTGATCTCTCTCTCTCGTGTTCTCTCTCGTGTTCCTCTATGGCACGATCTTGATGTATCCCGAGCTTTGCTATTGTAGTTGGATCTTATGATGTTTCTCCCCCTCTACTCCTTTGTGATGAATTGAGTTTCCCCTTTTGAAGTAATCTTATCGGATTGAGTCTTTATGAGAACACTTGATGTATGTCTTGGTGATCAACTTGCGGGTTTCGTGACATTGGGAACCTATGCATAGGGGTTGGCACACGTTCTTGATTCTCCGGTAGAAACTTTGGGGCGCTCTTTGAAGTACTTTTATGTTGGTTGGATAAATCTGAGATTGTGTGATGCATATCGTATAATCATGCCCACGGATACTGGAGGTGACAATGGAGTATCTAGGTGACATTAGGGTTTTGGTTGATTTGTATCTTAAGGTGTTATTCTAGTAAAAACTCCAGGGTTGTTTGTGACACTTATAGGAATAGCCCAACAGATTGATTTGAAAGAATAACTTTGTGGTGGTTTCGTACCCGACCATAATCTCTACGTTTGTTCTCCGCTATTAGTGGCTTTGTATTGACTCTTTGTTGCATGTTGAGGGCTTGTCATATGTTCTATCTATGTTATTATTGTTGAGAGAACTTGCACTAGCGAAAGTATGAACCCTAGGCCTTGTTTCCTATCATTGCAATGCCGTTTACGCTCACTTTTACCACTTGTTACCTTGCTGTTTTTATATTTTCAGTTTACAAAAACCTATATATTCTATCCATATTGCACTTGTATCACCATCTCTTCGCCGAACTAGTGCACCTATACAATTTACCATTGTATTGGGTGTGTTGGGGACACAAGAGACTCTTTGTTATTTGGTTGCAGGGTTGCTTGAGAGAGACCATCTTCATCCGCACGCCTCCTACGGATTGATAAACCTTAGGTCATCCACTTGAGGGAAATTTTCTACTGTCCTACAAACCTGTGCACTTGGAGGCCCAACAACGTCTACAAGAAGAAGGTTGTGTAGTAGACATCAAGCTCTTTTCTGGTGCCGTTGCCGGGGAGGCTAGGTAAGTTAAGGTATATCTTTAGATCTTGCGATCGAATCTTTTTGTTTCTTGTTTTAGAACTAGTTTAGTTTATAAAATAAAACTACAAAAAAAATTGGAATTGAGTTTGTCTCATACGCTTCACCTTTTTAATATCTTTCGTGAGTATGATGGAAAGGAAGATTGTGCCAAAGTGCTAGAAGAAGAAATCTATAAAATGTTTGGCACTAAATATTTGAATGATGAGCATGATTGCAATGTTGTCAGTACGAATTCTTTGAATATCCATGATGCTAATGATGATTGCACTAGTTATGATGAAAATGTCTCCTATAAGCGTGTCAATTTTTGTGGAGTGCATTGGGTTTGCAAGGACACACCAAATAGGGAAGATAGATATTGCAAGAGGCATAAGTGCTTAGAAACTGAAGAGTCAAGAAAGGCTAAATGCTAGTGCTGATAATTTAAGATATATTAGCCATACTTGTGAACTTTGTAACGAACATGGTCATTTAAATATCAATTGCAAATTGTTTCATGATCGAATCATGTCCAAAAATTGTGATGACTTGATTTCCCTTACACATTATAATTAACTAAGTTTGCTTTTGGGTTATGAAGAATTGAAATGTCAAACTAAGCATATTCCAGAATATAACCTCAAGAAATTCCTCGATATTGATCTAGAAGAAATTTATATGTATTGTGTGGTGAATTGCATTGAAAATCCTTATATTGCAATTACATAAAGAAAAGAATACAAATAGAGGATGAAGAGAATACTAACGAAAGGGAAGAGACTTCCAATATCCTCCTATTATTTCTTATGATGAATCAGGTAACGAGGAGGAGCCTTCTATTCAACCAATCTCATTAATAAGGAGCTCCAAAACAAGGATTGAACCCACACAAGATGTGGTGAAGAAGAAGAAAATAAAAAGGAAGAGAGGTAAAAAGGTATCTCTCCCAAATAAAGTTGCTCCTATTATTTCTATGCCCCATGAAAATGAAGATGATACACTTGATGATGATCTCGTTATGCCTATTACTTGTTGTGATGATTATGATTGGGAAGATAATGATACTCCTTATTATCTTGAAAATCTTTTTGGCACTTGCTTGGAAGAATATGATAATAATGTTTGCTATACTATTGGTGCTATCCATACTATTAATGTTGAGAGTGATTATGCTTATGACACGGAAAGGCCCAAGCTTGGGGAAGCTATGTTTGATGAGGATGACATATTTGAGAATATATTTGCTGCAATTAATGTTTGTCCCAAGCTTGGGGATGCTATTTTTAATAATTATTATATTTTTAGCCTCCCAAGTTTTGATATGCAAAGCTGTTATGATGATAGCATGCCTTCTACTTATGATGAATATATTGATGAAAGTGGGTTTGGAAGAGTGTCAACTTTAGGAAGTAATGATCCCACTATTTTGGAGTATGTTGAATCTTATAATATTTATGAATCTGGATTTGGAGAGGTCATGACTTTATTTAGTGATGTATCCACTATTTCGGAAGAGGTTTCAATCGCTTATGATGAGAACAAAGTTGCTACTTATGATGATTATTGTGATAAAACTTATGCTATAAAAGTAGTGATGATTATATTTATAAAACTTGTCATGATTATGAGTACCCTTTATCTGAACATTACTCTTTTAATGTGGAAGCAATTTATAGTATTCAAGTCTCTTATGATACTTCCACTATTCCGAAACAGAAGAATTTTCCTTGTGTGGAGAGTAGTAAAATTTCTATGCAAGTAGATCATGAAAAGAATGCTTTAGGTGCTGGTTATATTTTTGAATTCATTCATGATGCTACTGAAAATTATTATTAGGGAGGAATATATGCTTGTAGGAATTGCAATAATATCAAGTTTCCTCTCTATGTGCTTAAAGTTTTGAAGTTATGCTTGTTTTACCTTCCTGTGCAAGATGATTCTTGTTCCCATAAGTTGTTTGCTCACAAAATACCTATGCATAGGAAGTGGGTTAGACTTAAATGTGCTAGTCATATTATTCATGATGCTCTCTTTATGTTTCAATTCTTATCTTTTAGGTGAGCATCATTGAAATCATAATGCCTAGCTAGGGGCGTTAAATGATAGCGCTTGTTGGGAGGCAACCCAATTTTATTTTAGTTTCTTTCTTTTTGGTTCTGTTTAGGATTAAATAATCCATCTAGCCTCTGGTTAGATGTGTTTTCATGTTTTAATGAGTGTTGGTGCCAAGTAGAACCTTTGGGAAGACTTGGGTGAAGTCTTTATGTTAATGCTGTAAAAAACAGAAACTTTAGCGCTCACGAGATTAGCTATAACTTTTTACTGGAGAGTGCTATTTAGTTGATTATTTTTGCATATGATTTCTAGACAAATTCCTAAGGTACACCAATTTATTTTAGAATTTTTGTAGTTACAGAAGTTTGCGTTAGTTACAGATTACTACAGACTGTTCTGTTTTTGACAGATTCTGTTTTTCGTGTGCTGTTTGCTTATTTTGATGAATCTATGGCTAGTAAAATAGTTCATAAACCATAGAGAAGTTGGAATACAGTAGGTTTAACACGAATACAAATAAAGAATGAGTTCACTACAGTACCTTAAAGTAGTCTTTTGTTTTCTTTCTCTAAGGGAGCTCACGAGATTTCTATTGAGTTTTGTGTTGTGAAGTTTTCAAGTTTTGGGTGAATTCTTTTGATGGATTATGGAACAAGGAGTGGCAAGAGCCTAAGCTTGGGGATGCCCATGGCACCCCCGAGATAATCCAAGGACACCAAAAAGTCAAAGCTTGGGGATGCCCCGGAAGGCATCCCCTCTTTCGTCCACTTCCATCGGTAATTTACTTGGAGCTATATTTTTATTCACCACATGATATGTGTTTTGCTTGGAGCGTCTTGTATTATTTGTGTCTTTGCTTGTTAGTCTACCACAATCATCCTTGCTGTACACACCTTTTGAGAGAGCCATGCATGAATTGAAATTTTTTAGAATACTCTATGTGCTTCACTTATATCTTTTGAGCTTGATGGTTTACTCTATGATGTTCAATTATATCTTGTTGGAGTAGTTTGTCATTTGCTCTAGTGCTTCACTTATATCTTTTAGAGCACAATGGTGGTTTTATTTTGAAGAAATAGATGAACTCTCATGCTTCACTTATATTATTTTGAGAGTCGTTAATAGCATGGTAATTTGCTTAATGTTAATATACTTAGTGTTCAAGATATGTGAAACTTTCTTTTGACTGAATTGAATACTAAGATAAATTTAATGCTTGATAATTTTTTTGAGATATGGAGGTAATAATATCAAAGTCGTGCTAGTTGATAATTGTGAACTTGAGAAATACTTGTGTTGAAGTTTGCAAGTCCCGTAGCATGCACGTATGGGTAAAGTTGTGTAACAAATTTGAAACATGAAGTGTACCTGGCTTGTGCATCCTTATGAGTGGCGGTCGGGGACGAGCGATGGTCTTTTCCTACCAATCTATCCCCCTAGGAGCATGCGTAGTACTACTTTGCTTCGAGGGCTAATAAACTTTTGCAATAAGTATATGAGTTCTTTATGACAAATGTGAGTCCATGGATTATACGCACTTTTACCTTTCCGCATTTGCTAGCCTCTTCGGTACCGTGCATTGCCCTTTCTCACCTTGAGAGTTGGTGCAAACTTCACCGGTGCATCCAAACCCCGTGATATGATACGCTCTTTCACACATAAACCTCCCTATATCTTCCTCAAAACAGCCACCATACCTACCTATCATGGCATTTCCATAGCCATTCTGAGATATATTGCCATGCAACTTCCACCATCATCATCATCATCATGACATGCTTTACTTTTGTCATATTGCCATTGCATGATCTTGTAGTTGACATCGTATTTGTGGCAAAGCCACCATGCATTATTTTTCATACATGTCGCTCTTGATTCATTGCACCATCCCGGTACACCGCCGGAGGCATTCATAGTAGAGTCATATCTTGTTCTAGTATCGAGTTCTAATCATTATGTTGTAATCAATAGGAGCGTGATGATCATCATTATTAGAGCATTGCCCAATAAAAAAAGGCCAAAAAACGAAAGGCCCAAAAAAAAGAGAAAATAAAAAGGGCAATATGTCGGTGTACTAAAGTAGGGGTACCTTAGTATCCCGAACTTGTGCACGGGCAGTCGTAGCACCCCGCGGCAAGGCTTGCCAGGCGATCACCAAGACTCTCCGTGGTCCCTTTTCGGGCCATCCAAGAACAAAGTATTTGAGCCAAGGCCCCGGCAGGAGGAGCCTGCCGGGAAGGCCACCCGAAGAGAGCAAGGCCCCGGCAAGAGGAGCTTGCCGGGACGACCGCTCGAAGCACAAGACCCCGACAAGAGGAGCTTGCCGGGAAGGCCAACCACGGCACAACAAGGACCTCGCCATGGCGCGTCCCGCGCTCCGGCAAGGCCCGGTGAGCGACAAGCTCCCGGGCGCGACAAGACATCCACCGCGGCAAGGCATTTGACGCGGCAAGTTACCACCCCGTGCCTGCGCTCCAGCTCACCCACCAACGTGTCGCTCTGGGGGCATTCCAGGTGCACGTGGAGGATGACAGGGTAGCCATCGTGGCAAACGGTGGCGCTCCTGACGGTCCACTTCCCTGCACCGTCTGGGCGACGCGGACGGGCATTTAATGCCCTTGTCCCCCGCCGCCAGAGTTAGGTATGATAGCACTGTACAGCCACTGTGCAGGCATCTGTACCCACTACTGCACTCTCCCATTTTTGCCCCCACCTGCGCCGCCACCTGTGGGTAACCCCCTGAGCATATAAAAGGAGGCCCCATGCGCACGTAGGAAGGGGAGGACACCCATTGCCACGCTCGGTCTCGCCAGCGGCTCGTGTGTACTGTAGCACCACGCGCTCCCGAGCAAGAACACAATACAATCCACAAAGCAGCAGTAGGGTTTTACGCATCCTTGCGGCCCGAAGCTGGGTAAAATCCCTTGTGTGCATCGCCTCGATCTGCTCTTCGTTCAACCTCCGCCCCCCGCCGAACCAGTAAGGGGCTCGGTCCCCATAGGTGTTCGAGGAAGCCGATTCCCCCCGACATCTTTGGCGCGCCAGGTAGGGGGCGTCGAAGTTGTGCGAACCTGAGACGGCGTCTGCACCAGCTAGATCTCCATCATCTTCGTCGACATGCCACCGAAGAAGAAGGATCCAGACGTGGCCGGTCCGTCCGCGTCGAACCCGCTGCCCTTGGAGCAAACGGGTGGTGGGGACGGCACCGGCGACGGAACGGGCGCCACCGAGCCAGCTCATGGCGCCACGGCATCCGAACATACGCCGACACCTCTCGGCGTAGGTAAGCCCTGGTATGACCAGGCAGCCTCTCGCCCCATCCCGTGGAGCGGGGATAGTTAGCCCCACAGACCTCGCATGCGGGCCACCTCGAGTGTTCGCTCACGCTGAGCTCGAGCGAGAGCAGCTGCGTCGAGATGATGCGCTGCTCCTCGAGGAGGACCGTCTTCAGGCCGCTGTGCGAGCTGCTCGCTACCAGCAAGCTTTGCGCCTCTTTTATAGCCGCCAAGTTAGTGCCAGAAGTTTCAAGAAAGTGGGAAGGCCCTTGCCGGGTGAAACGAGTCGATAGGCCTGGCGCTGTCCGCCTTGAGACCGAAGATACCACTCCGGTGAGCAACTCCTGGAACGTTGGGAATCTTCGTAAGTTTCGCCCGTAAGGCGCGGTTGTCGGACCCCGTCCGGCAACCACCCCTCTGTACAAAGTCTTGCCGCTGTTGCATGTGATCCTTTGTACAGAGCCAGGCGCAGACTCTGTGCGCAGATTAAGTTCTTGTGCTCCGCGCACCTTGTCGATCTCATGCTCTTCATTCTTTGCATGCATTATCTGACACTCTGTGCAGCACTGACCCCCGGTAAGCGACGGCGAGCCCCATGTTTCGCCTTACCGGAAAGCAACCTTGCCGGGCAGTGAGCCACGGAAAAGCTAAGTTGCCAAAGTTTGAGCAATTGAGTTTTTAAAATTTTGGGGTTATCTTCCTCGAACGACCGTACTTTGTATGGAAAACCTGTGCGCGGAGGGACCGGCTCGTGGCTAGTTGCGCCCTTACTTCGTTTCGAGTCCGCTCAACAATTTAAGTGTGCTACAACCAGAGTGGCATCCTTATTTTGTTTTGAGCTCGCTCGGCAGCTTAAGTGTGCTGCGACCGCAGTCGCAACACTTACTTTGCTTTGAGCCTGCTCAACAATTTAGGTGAGCTGCAGCTAGCCGCGGCAAGGTTTCTTGCCGGTAGTGGCGCCGCTGGCGGGCTGCTGATGTCCCGCACTCAGAGCCCGCGGTAAGGCGGAGGCCTACGCCGACAAGTCCCCAAAAGCGTAGGGCAAAAGCATATAGAGCACGGAGTCAAGTAGAGGAAATAACAGTGCAGTCACTACCTAAGATAGAGTTATATTACAAAGATAAGCTTGTCGCAGCCCTAATGAATCGCTTTCATGACTTGGCCGGCAGCGACAAGAAAAGAAAAGGGGAGGCGGCCTAATCCACGCGGGCGCCCTCGATCCTCTTGATCCCGGCCACCTTCTCCACGATGGGCGCGACAAGGGCCCTGATCTCCTCGAGGTCAGCGTCCGCCGGCAGCGATTTGAGGACGTTGGTGAGCCTGATGCCGGGGTTGCGGAAGGCGATCTTCACCAACACCTTCTCGAGGGCTCCGGCGATGGCATCGCGCGTCTCGCCGGCCAGCTGCTCTGGGATCGCGTTCCGGAGATGCTGAAGGGCCGCCACCACACCTTTGAAGAACGAAGTGAGCTTGGCGCTGGGTGGGACGTTTTCACCGGAGGGATACTCGTGACCCTCCATCCCCAGCAGCGTCAGCTCCTTGTCGATGGAGGCGGCGATGTCCACGAGGCCCTCGGTCCACTGCTCCACCGTCGCCCTGAATTCGTTCTGGGTGACCGCGGCGCTCTCCAACAACGCCTCGTTGTCCGCGACCTCTTTCCGAAAGGCCACCTCCTGCTCCTTGGCGCTGTCTAGCACCTTGGACAAGGTGTCCAGCTTCAGCTCGAGATCGGCGTTGGAGTCCTTGGCGGCGTCGAGCTCCTTGATCTTCTCAGCGAAGCGGCCCTGCAGCTCACCAAGGGTGTGGGCACCCTTCTCGCCCTCCTGCTTGAGCGCGGCGAGCTCCTCGCCGCTCGCCTTGAGGTTGGTGTCGAGCTGCGCCACCTTCGCCTCCAGTGCCTCCTTGGCGGTCTCGGCGGCCGCGGCAGCATCTCGCGCCTCCTTGAGGGCTCCGCCGAGCGCTTGCTCGCGTGCGGCGACCTCCTCCTCGTGGCTGGCGAGGCTGGCTTTCTGCTGCGCCAGCTCGCCCTCCCGCGCTGCTAGCCCCGCGGCGGCAAGCCTTTGCTGCTCTTCGGCTTCCGCCTTCTCAAGGATGAAGGCCGTCCGCGCCTCGTTGAGCTGCCTTCGCTCCTTCTCCAAGGATCGGAGGGCCTCCTGGTTGAGCTCTCGGAGCTCCCCGGCGTTCCACCTGGGCTTGTCGGGCGTGGTAGAGCGACACCAGCTTCCGGAGCAGCCGCTCCTCCTCGGGCTCGCCGCCGCTGCTGCTTGGCGCGTCAACCAGCATCAGCCCGGCGGAGGCGAGCACCTCTCCATCCAAGGCCTCCCCCTCGACCGGCGCCCTGGAAGTCGACTCCTAGGGGAGCTTGATGAAGATATCGTCGCCGGCCTTCAGGTAGGCGCCTGACGGGGGCTCCTCGGGACCCGACGCTGCTGCGGAGGTAGGGTCGGCGGTCGGCCCAGCGCCTGGCGCTCCTGCGGCCTTAGGGCCGTCAGTACGATCGCCTCTCGCCCGCGGCTGTTGCGGCAGCCTTGGCGGCCTCTTCGCCGGCCGGATCTTCAGCACCATCCGTCTCTCCGGTGGCGGCCACGTCGTCAGTATGGCCGCGCGCGTCCTCCTCGACGACGACCTCAGTCTCCATCGGGTCCATGGCGGGCGGGTCTGAAGGCCGAAAGAGGGGGAGAAGTCAAGCAACTATCCAAAGAAGAAGAACTTCAGGGGTGTTTCGAGGCGAGAAGGTTACCTGGGCCAGGGTCTGCAGTCACGGTCTCCGTCGCCGAGGGGCCGCCGGTGCCGTCCCTCGCCGGAGACTGCTCCCTCGCCGGGGACTGCTCCCTTGCCGGGGATCGCTCCCTCGTCGGGGACTCCTCCCTTGCCGGGGAACTCCCCCTTGGCGGCGTAGTTGTAGCGGGTGGCTCATCGGGGACGGTCTCCAGACGCTCCTGGCGGGGCTGCTCTGCTCCTACACAAATCATCAGCCAGATGTCAAGAAAAGCGAAGGGCACCCGAGCGCGCCCAACGGCAGGAAGCAAGTCATATGCTTACGCTGGGGGCTGCGCTGGGGGATGCTCTGGGGACCAGTTGGCGGCTCCGGCAAGGTCATCTCGGGCGCACCCCCGGCCGTCACGGTGGGCTCGTCGTCGAGGATGACCACCGGGACCTTGGCTCTCTTTTCCACCCTCTGAGCCAGAGTCTTGAAAAGGGGCGAATCCAGAGGAAAGCAAATGAGATGCGAGACGCAACTATAAGAATTGAAGAAACACAAGAACAGCGGGGATCTTACTCCTCTCCCTCTTCTTCGTCGGAGCTGAGCGCGGAGAAGTCGAAGACTGGCCCGCTTCTGGCGCGAGGAGGCGGAGGAGTAGGCTCCCTCGGCCGCTTGGCGGAGGCAGTGGTGGCGCTAGCCCGAGACGGCCTAGCCCCAGCCGCCGCCGTGGCGCGAGGGGCGGCAGGAGCAGAAGCAACGGCCTGCGAAGACCCCGCTCCCGCTGAGACAGCGGAGCGCGTCGCGCGGTGCTGCGGTTGTTGGCTCGCTTGCCGTACCTCCTCTCCGGCCTTGCGGAGACGCCTCCGTGGTTGAGCCGGGGGCTCCGCTTGCGACGAGCTGCCCGAGGGTCGGGAGGAAGAGGCGTCAGCCTCCAGCAAGCCGCTCGAGCCCTCGGTGGACTCGTCCGCCCCTGCACCGTGCCCGGCAAGCTCTTCCTCGCCGGCAAACTCCGCTCGGTCGGCAAGGCTTTCCGCCTCCGCTGCGTCCGCCTCCGCCAATGTGAAGCCAAATTCGCCCGCGGCCGCGGCTGCCGCCGCCTCTTCCATCCTGGAGGCGATGTGCGCCAACTCCGCGTCTGTGGTGTCTCGGGTGAGGCCACTCTGCTCGTCGGCGTCGACTGGCCTCTCCACCAAGTCGTCGAAGAACGCCCGCACGACATCGTCGGCGGGCTCCTGCCAAGTGGAGTCGATCCCGTGCGAGTCGCACAACGGCATCATTGCAAGGATGCGGCTGAGCGACGAATTGTTGCACAACGGGACGACGCCTTGCGGCAGCCTGAACCATTCGGGGTGGTCGGGGTCGTGCTTGAACAGCGCCCTGAGCGTCCCGTCAAGCTCCAAGACGGTGAAATTGAAGTTGAGGCCAGGGCGCAGCCTCATGATGTCCGCCGCATTCTGGAACTCCCAGGCGGGCCTCCCCTTCTCCTGCAGGGGAGCGATGCGGCGGCGGAGGAAATCTGCGCCAACGGCGCCAACTGTGAGCCCGGCACGCCTGAGCCGCAGGATCCGGGTGATGGCAATCTGCAGCTTGTCATCGTCCGAAGCCACGTCGCTCCAATCCCTGCCGCGCACCACAGGAGTTTGGCGCACGGCAGTGAACGACTGCGGGTTCTCCTCGACGATCAGGCACCAGTCCGCCCTCCATTCCTCCCATTTGCTGCGGAGCTCTCCCTCCAGATAAGCATCCTTCTTGCCAAGCTTCGAGATCCAGGCGATCCCGCCGGAGAGGGGCTCTCCTCTCTCTACTCGAGGCGTGAAGAAGTAGCGGAAGAGAGCTACGTTTGGAAAGACTCCGACAAAATTTTCGCAGAGATGTGCGAAAATTGCCATGGTTAAGACAGCATCGGGGGTGAAATCAAGGAGGTGGAACCCGTAGGTGTTCATGATGTCGCAGAAAAATTCAGAGAAGGGCGGGCAAAGCCCGCAATAGAAGAACAGAGCAAAGAATGGATACCCGGTCGGATACTCCTTCTGGGCAACGGCGGGAAGGACCCTCGTGCGCGGATGCACTCGCGTCCTCGTCAACCAGAAGAGGTAGTATTCCTCCCTCAGGACCAACGCGTCGAGCTCAGGGGGGAAGGTCGCCTGCTCCTTTCGCAGCGCCTCAAGCCGCTGCGCCTCGGCCGACTTCACGGCCTTCCCTTTCCCCTTGTCGCCCTTCGGGGCCATGGCGGGAAGAGGGAGGGGGGTCGACGGCGTCGGTAGCACTGGTGGCGGCGGAAGGGGGGGCGGAGCGCTGCTTCTCTCAGGAAGTGGCGGAGGTTTTTGAGGAATCGCAACTGGCGGGTGGGCGGACTGCCCCTGTTTCCCCTGCTTATAAGGGGAGGAGGGGGGCGTTTCACCTTTCCGAATAAACAAATCACCTGCGACGTGACGCGCGCCTGCGGGGCTCAGCCCCGCGCACGCCGCCCAGGTCACGCACGCCTCTCCCCACGATGCCGCATTCGACGCGTGCCGTTCGGGGAGGACGTAGTGGGTGCAGAAGCAGATGCAGCGTGACCCAGGCCGCGCGTGCCCGTGCACTGTTTTGGGCCTGGCCCAACAGCGCTCGGCACCGTGTATGGCCCAGGCCCGGGGGCTCCTGTCGGTGTACTAAAGTAGGGGTACCTTAGTATCCCGAACTTGTGCACGGGCAGTCGTAGCACCCCACGGCAAGGCTTGCCAGGCGATCACCAAGACTCTCCATGGTCCCTTTTCGGGCCATCCAAGAACAAAGTATTTGATCCAAGGCCCCGGCAGGAGGAGCCTGCCGGGAAGGCCACCCGAAGAGAGCAAGGCCCCGGCAAGAGGAGCTTGCCGGGACGACCGCTCGAAGCACAAGACCCCGGCAAGAGGAGCTTGCCGGGAAGGCCAACCACGGCACCACAAGGACCTCGCCACGGCGCGTCCCGCGCTCTGGCAAGGCCCGGTGAGCGACAAGCTCCCGGGCACGACAAGACATCCACCGCGGCAAGTTACCACCCCGTGCCTGCGCTCCAACTCACCCACCAACGTGTCGCTCTGGGGGCATTCCAGGTGCACGTGGCAGGAGGTTGTGTAGCCAGGGGCATGCGGTGGCGAAGCGAAGATGACAGGGTAGCCATTGTGGCAAACGGTGGCGCTCCTGACGGTCCACTTCCCTGCACCGTCTGGGCAACGCGGACGGGCATTTAATGCCCTTGTCCCCCGCCGCCAGAGTTAGGTATGATAGCAATGTACAACCACTGTGCAGGCAGCTGTACCCACTACAGCACTCTCCCATTTTTGCCCCCACCTGCGCCGCCACCTGTGGGTAACCCCTTGAGCATATAAAAGGAGGCCCCATGCGCACGTAGGAAGGGGAGGACACCCATTGTCACGCTCGGTCTCGCCAGCGGCTCGTGTGTACTGTAGCACCACGCGCTCCCGAGCAAGAACACAATACAATCCACAAAGCAGCGGTAGGGTTTTACGCATCCTTGCGGCCCGAAGCTGGGTAAAATCCCTTGTGTGCATCGCCTCGATCCGCTCTTCGTTCAACCTCCGCCCCCCGCCGAACCAGTAAGGGGCTCGGTCCCCATAGGTGTTCGAGGAAGCCGATTCCCCCCGACACAATGCTACTATCTCTTTTTCCACACTTGTGCTTCAAAGTAGCACCTTGTTCTTCATGTAGTGAGTCTCATATCTTGTGCTTCAAAGTAGCACTAAGATCTTCATGATAGAGAATCTCTCATTTTGTCACTTTCATTTACTAGTGGGAATTTTTCATTATAGAACTTGGCTTGTATATTCCTACGATGGGCTTCCTCAAATTCCCTAGGTCTTCATGAGCAAGCAAGTTGGGTGCACACCCACTAGTTTTCTTTTGTAGAGCTTTCATATACTTATAGCTCTAGTGCACCCGTTGCATGGCAATCCCTTCTCCTCGCATTGACATCAATTGATGGGCATCTCCATAGCCCGTTGATTAGCCTCGTCAATGTGAGACTTTCTCCTTTTTTTTGTCTCCTCCACACAATCCCCATCATCATATTCTATTCCACCCATAGTGCTATATCCATGGCTTGCCCTCATGTATTGCGTGAGGGTTTAAAAAGCTGAAGCGCGTCAAAAAGTATGAAACAATTGCTTGGCTTGTCATCGGGGGTATAGAAGTTGGGAACATCTTTGTGTGACGAAAATGATGCATAGCTTAACCATATGATTTTGTAGGGATGAACTTTCTTTGGCCATGCTATTTTGAGATGACATAATTGCTTAGTTAGCATGCTTGAAGTATTATTATTTTTGTGTCAATATAAACTTTTGTCTTAAATCTTTCGGATCTGAATATTCATATCACAAGTAAGAAGAATTACATTGAAATTATGCCAAAGTATCACTCCGCATCAAAAATTCTTCTTTTTATCATTTACCTACTCGAGGACGAGTAGGAATTAAGCTTGGGGATGCTTGATACGCCTCCAACGTATCTATAATTTTTGATTGCTCCATGCTACTTTATCTATTGTTTTAGGCAATATTGGGCTTTATTATCCACTTTTATATTATTTTTGGGACTAACCTATTAACCGGAGGCCCAGCCCAGATTTGCTGTTTTATGCCTATTTCAGTATTTCGAGGAAAAGGAATATCAGACGGAGTCAAAACGGAACGAAATCAACTGGAGAAGTTATTTTTGGAAGGAAACCCACCTGATGGACTTGGACCCCACGTCAGAAGAGCCACGAGGCGGTCACGAGGGTGGAGGGTGCGCCCTCCCCCCTGGGCGCGCCCCCTACCTCGTGGGGCCCCCGTAGCTCCACCGACATTCCCCCTTCACCCATATATACCGTCGTACCCTAAAACTTCCAGAACAGAAGATAGATCGGGAGTTTCGTCGCCGCAAGCCTCCAGAACCACCAAAAACCAATCGGGACCCCTTTCCGGTACCCTGCCGAAGGGGGGATCCATCTCCGGTGGCCATCTTCATCATCCCGGCGCTCTCCATGACAAGGAGGGCGTAGTTCACCCTCGGGGTTGAGGGTATGTACCAGTAGCTATGTGTTTGATCTCTCTCTCTCTCTTTCTCTCTCTCTCTCTCTCTCTCTCTCTCTCTCTCTCTCTCTCTCTCTCTCTCTCTCTCTCTCGTGTTCTCTCTCGTGTTCCTCTATGGCACGATCTTGATGTATCCCGAGCTTTGCTATTGTAGTTGGATCTTATGATGTTTCTCCCCCTCTACTCCTTTGTGATGAATTGAGTTTACCCTTTTGAAGTAATCTTATCGGATTGAGTCTTTATGAGAACACTTGATGTATGTCTTGGTGATCAACTTGCGGGTTTCGTGACATTGGGAACCTATGCATAGGGGTTAGCACACGTTCTTGATTCTTCGGTAGAAACTTTGGGGCGCTCTTTGAAGTACTTTTATGTTGGTTGGATAAATCTGAGATTGTGTGATGCATATCATATAATCATGCCCACGGATACTTGAGGTGACAATGGAGTATCTAGGTGACATTAGGGTTTTGGTTGATTTGTATCTTAAGGTGTTATTCTAGTAAAAACTCCAGGGTTGTTTGTGACACTTATAGGAATAGCCCAACGGATTGATTTGAAAGAATAAATTTGTGGTGGTTTCGTACCCGACCATAATCTCTACGTTTGTTCTCCGCTATTAGTGGCTTTGGAGTGACTCTTTGTTGCATTTTGAGGGCTTGTCATATGTTCTATCTATGTTATTATTGTTGAGAGAACTTGCACTAGCGAAAGTATGAACCCTAGGCCTTGTTTCCTATCATTGCAATACCGTTTACGCTCACTTTTACCACTTGTTACCTTGTTGTTTTTATATTTTCAGTTTACAAAAACCTATATTTTCTATCCATATTGCACTTGTATCACCATCTCTTCGCCGAACTAGTGCACCTATACAATTCACCATTGTATTGGGTGTGTTGGGGACACAAGAGACTCTTTGTTATTTGGTTGAAGGGTTGCTTGAGAGAGACTATCTTCATCCTCACGCCTCCTACGGATTGATAAACCTTAGGTCATCCACTTGATGGAAATTTTCTACTGTCCTACAAACCTGTGCACTTGCCGGCCCAACAACGTCTACAAGAAGAAGGTTGTGTAGTAGACATCAAGCTCTTTTCTGGCGCCGTTGCCGGGGAGGCTAGGTAAGTGAAGGTATATCTTTAGATCTTGCAATCGAATCTTTTTGTTTCTTGTTTTAGCACTAGTTTAGTTTATAAAAGAAAACTACAAAAAAATGGAATTGAGTTTATCTCATACGCTTCACCTTTTTAATATCTTTCGTGAGTATGATGGAAAGGAAGATTGTGCCAAAGTGCTAGAAGAAGAAATCTATAAAATGTTTGGCACTAAATATTTGAATGATGAATATGATTGCAATGTTGTCAGTACGAATTCTTTGAATATCCATGATGCTAATGATGATTGCACTAGTTATGATGAAAATGTCTCCTATAAGCGTGTCAATTTTTGTGGAGTGCATTGGGTTTGCAAGGACACACCAAATAGGGAAGATAGATATTGCAAGAGGCATAAGTGCTTAGAAACTAAAGAGTTCCAAGAAAGGCTAAATGCTAGTGCTGATAATTTAAGATATATTAGCCATACTTGTGAACTTTGTAACGAACATGGTCATTTAAATATCAATTGCAAATTGTTTCATGATCGAATCATGTCCAAAAATTGTGATGACTTGATTTCCCTTACACATTATAATTAACTAAGTTTGCTTTTGGGTTATGAAGAATTGAAATGTCAAACTAAGCATATTCCAGAATATAACCTCAAGAAATTCCTCGATATTGATCTAGAAGAAATTTATATGTATTGTGTGGTGAATTGCATTGAAAATCCTTATATTGCAATTACATAAAGAAAAGAAAACAAATAGAGGATGAAGAGAATACTAACGAAAGGGAAGAGACTTCCAATATCCTCCTATTATTTCTTATGATGAATCAGGTAACGAGGAGGAGCCTTCTATTCAACCAATCTCATTAATAAGGAGCTCCAAAACAAGGATTGAACCCACACAAGATGTGGTGAAGAAGAAGAAAATAAAAAGGAAGAGAGGTAAAAAGGTATCTCTCCCAAATAAAGTTGCTCCTATTATTTCTATGCCCCATGAAAATGAAGATGATACACTTGATGATGATCTCGTTATGCCTATTACTTGTTGTGATGATTATGATTGGGAAGATAATGATACTCCTTATTATCTTGAAAATCTTTTTGGCACTTGCTTGGAAGAATATGATAATAATGTTTGCTATACTATTGGTGCTATCCATACTATTAATGATGAGAGTGATTATGCTTATGACACGGAAAGGCCCAAGCTTGGGGAAGCTATGTTTGATGAGGATGACATATTTGAGAATATATTTGCTGCAATTAATGTTTGTCCCAAGCTTGGGGATGCTATTTTTAATAATTATTATATTTTTAGCCTCCCAAGTTTTGATATGCAAAGCTGTTATGATGATAGCATGCCTTCTACTTATGATGAATATATTGATGAAAGTGGGTTTGGAAGAGTGTCAACTTTAGGAAGTAATGATCCCACTATTTTGGAGTATGTTGAATCTTATAATATTTATGAATCTGGATTTGGAGAGGTCATGACTTTATTTAGTGATGTATCCACTATTTCGGAAGAGGTTTCAATCGCTTATGATGAGAACAAAGTTGCTACTTATGATGATTATTGTGATAAAACTTATGCTATAAAAGTAGTGATGATTATATTTATAAAACTTGTCATGATTATGAGTACCCTTTATCTGAACATTACTCTTTTAATGTGGAAGCAATTTATAGTATTCAAGTCTCTTATGATACTTCCACTATTCCGAAACAGAAGAATTTTCCTTGTGTGGAGAGTAGTAAAATTTCTATGCAAGTAGATCATGAAAAGAATGCTTTAGGTGCTGGTTATATTTTTGAATTCATTCATGATGCTACTGAAAATTATTATTAGGGAGGAATATATGCTTGTAGGAATTGCAATAATATCAAGTTTCCTCTCTATGTGCTTAAAGTTTTGAAGTTATGCTTGTTTTACCTTCCTGTGCAAGATGATTCTTGTTCCCATAAGTTGTTTGCTCACAAAATACCTATGCATAGGAAGTGGGTTAGACTTAAATGTGCTAGTCATATTATTCATGATGCTCTCTTTATGTTTCAATTCTTATCTTTTAGGTGAGCATCATTGAAATCATAATGCCTAGCTAGGGGCGTTAAATGATAGCGCTTGTTGGGAGGCAACCCAATTTTATTTTAGTTTCTTTCTTTTTGGTTCTGTTTAGGATTAAATAATCCATCTAGCCTCTGGTTAGATGTGTTTTCATGTTTTAATGAGTGTTGGTGCCAAGTAGAACCTTTGGGAAGACTTGGGTGAAGTCTTTATGTTAATGCTGTAAAAAACAGAAACTTTAGCGCTCACGAGATTAGCTATAACTTTTTACTGGAGAGTGCTATTTAGTTGATTATTTTTGCATATGATTTCTAGACAAATTCCTCAGGTACACCAATTTATTTTAGAATTTTTGTAGTTACAGAAGTTTGCGTTAGTTACAGATTACTACAGACTGTTCTGTTTTTGACAGATTCTGTTTTTCGTGTGCTGTTTGCTTATTTTGATGAATCTATGGCTAGTAAAATAGTTTATAAACCATAGAGAAGTTGGAATACAGTAGGTTTAACACGAATACAAATAAAGAATGAGTTCACTACAGTACCTTAAAGTAGTCTTTTGTTTTCTTTCTCTAAGGGAGCTCACGAGATTTCTATTGAGTTTTGTGTTGTGAAGTTTTCAAGTTTTGGGTGAATTCTTTTGATGGATTATGGAACAAGGAGTGGCAAGAGCCTAAGCTTGGGGATGCCCATGGCACCCCCGAGATAATCCAAGGACACCAAAAAGTCAAAGCTTGGGGATGCCCCGGAAGGCATCCCCTCTTTCGTCCACTTCCATCGGTAATTTACTTGGAGCTATATTTTTATTCACCACATGATATGTGTTTTGCTTGGAGCGTCTTGTATTATTTGTGTCTTTGCTTGTTAGTCTACCACAATCATCCTTGCTGTACACACCTTTTGAGAGAGCCATGCATGAATTGAAATTTTTTAGAATACTCTATGTGCTTCACTTATATCTTTTGAGCTTGATGGTTTACTCTATGATGTTCAATTATATCATGTTGGAGTAGTTTGTCATTTGCTCTAGTGCTTCACTTATATCTTTTAGAGCACAATGGTGGTTTTATTTTTAAGAAGTAGATGAACTCTCATGCTTCACTTATATTATTTTGAGAGTCGTTAATAGCATGGTAATTTGCTTAATGTTAATATACTTAGTGTTCAAGATATGTGAAACTTTCTTTTGACTGAATTGAATACTAAGATAAATTTAATGCTTGATAATTTTTTTGAGATATGGAGGTAATAATATCAAAGTCGTGCTAGTTGATAATTGTGAACTTGAGAAATACTTGTGTTGAAGTTTGCAAGTCCCGTAGCATGCACGTATGGGTAAAGTTGTGTAACAAATTTGAAACATGAAGTGTACCTGGCTTGTGCATCCTTATGAGTGGCGGTCGGGGACGAGCGATGGTCTTTTCCTACCAATCTATCCCCCTAGGAGCATGCGTAGTACTACTTTGCTTCGAGGGCTAATAAACTTTTGCAATAAGTATATGAGTTCTTTATGACAAATGTGAGTCCATGGATTATACGCACTTTTACCTTTCCGCATTTGCTAGCCTCTTCGGTACCGTGCATTGCCCTTCTCACCTTGAGAGTTGGTGCAAACTTCACCGGTGCATCCAAACCCCGTGATATGATACGCTCTTTCACACATAAACCTCCCTATATCTTCCTCAAAACAGCCACCATACCTACCTATCATGGCATTTCCATAGCCATTCTGAGATATATTGCCATGCAACTTCCACCACCATCATGCAGGCCCAACAACGTCTACAAGAAGAAGGTTGTGTAGTAGACATCAAGCTCTTTTCTGGTGCCGTTGCCGGGGAGGCTAGGTAAGTTAAGGTATATCTTTAGATCTTGCGATCGAATCTTTTTGTTTCTTGTTTTAGAACTAGTTTAGTTTATAAAATAAAACTACAAAAAAAATTGGAATTGAGTTTGTCTCATACGCTTCACCTTTTTAATATCTTTCGTGAGTATGATGGAAAGGAAGATTGTGCCAAAGTGCTAGAAGAAGAAATCTATAAAATGTTTGGCACTAAATATTTGAATGATGAGCATGATTGCAATGTTGTCAGTACGAATTCTTTGAATATCCATGACGCTAATGATGATTGCACTAGTTATGATGAAAATGTCTCCTATAAGCGTGTCAATTTTTGTGGAGTGCATTGGGTTTGCAAGGACACACCAAATAGGGAAGATAGATATTGCAAGAGGCATAAGTGCTTAGAAACTAAAGAGTTCCAAGAAAGGCTAAATGCTAGTGCTGATAATTTAAGATATATTAGCCATACTTGTGAACTTTGTAACGAACATGGTCATTTAAATATCAATTGCAAATTGTTTCATGATCGAATCGTGTCCAAAAATTGTGATGACTTGATTTCCCTTGCACATTATAATGAACTAAGTTTGCTTTTGGGTTATGAAGAATTGAAATGTCAAACTAAGCATATTCCAGAATATAACCTCAAGAAATTCCTCGATATTGATCTAGAAGAAATTTATATGTATTGTGCGGTGAATTGCATTGAAAATCCTTATATTGCCAATTACATAAAGAAAAGAAAACAAATAGAGGATGAAGAGAATACTAACGAAAGGGAAGAGACTTCCCAATATCCTCCTATTATTTCTTATGATGAATCAGGTAACGAGGAGGAGCCTTCTATTCAACCAATCTCATCAATAAGGAGCTCCAAAAAGAGGATTGAACCCACACAAGATGTGGTGAAGAAGAAGAAAATAAAAAGGAAGATAGGTAAAAAGGTATCTCTCCCAAATAAAGTTGCTCCTATTATTGCTATGCCCCATGAAAATGAAGACGATACACTTGATGATGATCTCATTATGCCTATTGCTTGTTGTGATGATTATGATTGGGAAGATAATGATACTCATTATGATCTTGAAAATATTTTTGGCACTTGCTTGGAAGAATATGATAATAATGTTTGCTATACTATTGGTGCTATCCATACTATTAACGATGAGAGTGATTATGCTTATGACACGAAAAGGCCCAAGCTTGGGGAAGCTATGTTTGATGAGGATGACATATTTGAGAATATATTTGCTGCAATTAATGTTTGTCCCAAGCTTGGGGATGCTATGTTTAATAATGATTATATTTTTTGCCTCCCAAGTTTTGATATGCAAAGTTGTTATGATGATAGCATGCCTTCTACTTATGATGAATATATTGATGAAAGTGGGTTTGGAAGAGTGTCAACTTTAGGTAGTAATGATCCCACTATTTTGGAGTATGTTGAATCTTATAATATTTATGAAAGTGGATTTGGAGAGGTCATGACTTTATTTAGTGATGTATCCACTATTTCGGAAGAGGTTTCAATCGCTTATGACGAGAACAAAGTTGCTACTTATGATGATTATTGTGATAAAACTTATGCTATAAAATGTAGTGATGATTATATTTATAAAACTTTTCATGATTATGAGTACCCTTTATCTGAACATTACTCTTTTAATGTGGAAGCAATTTATAGTATTCAAGTCTCTTATGATACTCCCACTATTCCGAAAGAGAAGAATTTTGCTTGTGTGGAGAGTAGTAAAATTTCTATGCAAGTAGATCATGAAAATAATGCGTTAGGTGCTGGTTATATTTTTGAATTCATTCATGATGCTACTAAAAATTATTATGAGGGAGGAATATATGCTTGTAGTAATTGCAATAATATCAAGTTTCCTCTCTATGTGCTTAAAGTTTTGAAGTTATGCTTGTTTTACCTTCCTGTGCACGATGATTCTTGTTCCCATAAGTTGTTTGCTCATAAAATCCCTATGCATAGGAAGTGGGTTAGACTTAAATGTGCTAGTCATATTCTTCATGATGCTCTCTTTATGTTTCAATTCTTATCTTTTATGTGAGCATCATTGAAATCATAATGCCTAGCTAGGGGCGTTAAACGATAGCGCTTGTTGGGAGGCAACCCAATTTTATTTTAGTTTATTGCTTTTTGGATCTGTTTAGGATTAAATAATCCATATACCCTCTGGTTATATGTGTTTTCATGTTTTAATTAGTGTTGGTGCCAAGTAGAACCTTTGGGAAGACATGGGTGAAGTCTTTATGTTCATGTTGTAAAAAACAGAAACTTTAGCGCTCACGAGATTAGCTATAACTTTTTACTGGAGAGTGCTATTTAGTTGATTATTTTTGCATATGATTTCTAGACAAATTCCTCAGGTCCACCAATTTATTTTAGAATTTTTGTAGTTCCAGAAGTTTGTCTTAGTTACATATTACTACAGACTATTCTGTTTTTGACAGATTCTGTTTTTCGTGTGTTGTTTGCTTATTTTGATGAATCTATGGCTAGTAAAATAGTTTATGAACCATAGAGAAGTTGGAATACAGTAGGTTTAACACCAATACAAATAAAGAATGAGTTCACTACAGTACCTTAAAGTAGTCTTTTGTTTTCTTTCTCTAACGGAGCTCACAAGATTTCTATTGAGTTTTGTGTTGTGAAGTTTTCAAGTTTTGGGTGAATTCTTTTGATGGATTATGGAACAAGGAGTGGCAAGAGCCTAAGCTTGGGAATGCCCATGGCACCCCCAAGATAATCCAAGGACACCAAAAAGTTAAAGCTTGGGGATGCCCCGGAAGGCATCTCCTCTTTCGTCCACTTCCATCGGTAATTTACTTGGAGCTATATTTTTATTTACCACATGATATGTGTTTTGCTTGGAGCGTCTTGTATTATTTGTGTCTTTGCTTGTTAGTCTACCACAATCATCCTTGCTGTACACACATTTTGAGAGATCCATGCATGAATTGAAATTTTTTAAAATACTCTATGTCCTTCACTTATATATTTTGAGCTTGATGGTTTACTCTATGATCTTCACTTATATCTCGTTGGAGTAGTTTGTCATTTGCTCTAGTGCTTCACTTATATATTTTAGAGCACAATGGTGGTTTTATTTTGAAGAAATAGATGAACTCTCATGCTTCACTTATATTATTTTGAGAGTCGTTAATAGCATGGTAATTTGCTTAATGTTAATATACTTAGTGTTCAAGATATGTGAAACTTTCTTTTGAGTGAATTGAATACTAAGATAAATTTAATGCTTGATAATTGTTTTGAGATATGGAGGTAATAATATCAAAGGCGTGCTAGTTGATAATTGTGAACTTGAGAAATACTTGTGTTGAAGTTTGCAAGTCCCGTAGCATGCACGTATGGGTAAAGTTGTGTAACAAATTTGAAACATGAAGTGTACCTGGCTTGTGCATCCTTATGAGTGGCGGTCGGGGATGAGCGATGGTCTTTTCCTACCAATCTATCCCCCTAGGAGCATGCGTAGTAGTACTTTGCTTCGAGGGCTAATAAACTTTTGCAATAAGTATATGAGTTCTTTATGACAAATGTGAGTCCATGGATTATACGCACTTTTACCTTTCCGCATTTGCTAGCCTCTTCGGTACCGTGCATTGCCCTTCTCACCTTGAGAGTTGGTGCAAACTTCGCCGGTGCATCCAAACCCCGTGATATGATACACTCTTTCACACATAAACCTCCCTATATCTTCCTCAAAACAGCCACCATACCTACCTATCATGGCATTTCCATAGCCATTCCGAGATATATTGCCATGCAACTTCCACCACCATCATCATCATCATCATGACATGCTTTACTTTTGTCATATTACCATTGCATGATCTTGTAGTTGACATCGTATTTGTGGCAAAGCCACCATGCATTATTTTTCATACATGTCACTCTTGATTCATTGCACCATCCCAGTACACCGCCGGAGGCATTCATAGTAGAGTCATATCTTGTTCTAGTATCGAGTTGTAATCATTATATTGTAATCAATAGGAGTGTGATGATCATCATTATTAGAGCATTGCCCAATCAAAAAAAGGCCAAAAAGAAAAAAAAGAAATGCCCAAAAAAAAGAGAAAATAAAAAGGGCAATGCTGCTATCTCTTTTTCCACACTTGTGCTTCAAAGTAGCACCTTGTTCTTCATGTAGTGAGTCTCATATATTGTGCTTCAAAGTAGCACTGAGATCTTCATGATAGAGAGTCTCTCATTTTGTCACTTTCATATACTAGTGGGAATTTTTCATTATAGAACTTGGCTTGTATATTCCTACGATGGGCTTCCTCAAATGCCCTAGGTATTCATGAGCAAGCAAGTTGGGTGCACACCCACTAGTTTTCTTTTGTAGAGCTTTCATATACTTATAGCTCTAGTGCACCCGTTGCATGGCAATCCCTACTCCTCGCATTGACATCAATTGATGGGCATCTCCATAGCCCGTTGATTAGCCTCGTCAGTGTGAGACTTTCTCCTTTTTTTGTCTCCTCCACACAATCCCCATCATCATATTCTATTCCACCCATAGTGCTATATCCATGGCTTGCGCTCATGTATTGCGTGAGGGTTAAAAAAGCTGAAGCGCGTCAAAAAGTATGAAACAATTGCTTGGCTTGTCATCTTTGTGTGACGAAAATGAAGCATAGCTTAACCATATGATTTTGTAGGGATGAACTTTCTTTGGCCATGCTATTTTGAGATGACATAATTGCTTAGTTATCATGCTTAAAGTATTATTATTTTTGTGTCAATATGAACTTTTGTCTTAAATCTTTCGGATCTGAATATTCATATCACAAGTAAGAAGAATTACATTGAAATTATGCCAAAGTATCACTCCGCATCAAAAATTCTTCTTTTTATCATTTACCTACTCGAGGACGAGTAGGAATTAAGCTTGGGGATGCTTGATACGTCTCCAACATATCTGTAATTTTTGGTTGCTCCATGCTACTTTATCTACTGTTTTAGGCAATGTTGGGCTTTATTATCCACTTTTATATTATTTTTGGGACTAACCTATTAACCGGAGGCCCAACCCAGATTTGTTGTTTTATGCCTATTTCAGTATTTCAAGGAAAAGGAATATCAGACGGAGTCAAAACGGAACGAAATCAACTAGAGAAGTTATTTTTGGAAGGAAACCCACCTGATGGACTTGGACCCCACGTCATAAGAGCCACGAGGCGGTCACGAGGGTGGTGGGCGCGCCCTCCCCCCGTGGGCGCGCCCCCCTGCCTCGTGGGGCCCCCGTAGCTCCACCCATGTTCCCCCTTCACCCATATATATCGTCGTACCCTAAAACTTCCAGAACAAGAGATAGATCGGGAGTTCCGCCGCCGCAAGCCGCCAGAACCACCAAAAACCAATCGGGACCCGTTTCTGGTACCCTGCCGGAGGGGGGATCCATCTCCGGTGGCCATCTTTATCATCCCGGCGCTCTCCATGACGAGGAGGGAGTAGTTCACCCTCGGGGCTGAGGGTATGTACCAGTAGCTATGTGTTTGATCTCTCTCTCTCTCTCTCTCTCTCTCTCTCTCTCTCGTGTTCCTCTATGGCACGATCTTGATGTATCCCGAGCTTTGCTATTGTAGTTGGATATTATGATGTTTCTCCCCCTCTACTCCTTTGTGATGAATTGAGTTTCCCCTTTTGAAGTAATCTTATCGGATTGAGTCTTTATGAGAACACTTGATGTATGTCTTGGTGATCAACTTGCGGGTTTCGTGACATTGGGAACCTATGCATAGGGGTTGGCACACGTTCTTGATTCTCCGGTAGAAACTTTGGGGCGCTCTTTGAAGTACTTCTATGTTGGTTGGATAAATCTGAGATTGTGTGATGCATATCATATAATCATGCCCACGGATACTTGAGGTGACAATGGAGTATCTAGGTGACATTAGGGTTTTGGTTGATTTGTATCTTAAGGTGTTATTCTAGTAAAAACCCCAGGGTTGTTTGTGACACTTATAGGAATAACCCAACGGATTGATTTGAAAGAATAACTTTGTGGTGGTTTCGTACCCGACCATAATCTCTACGTTTGTTCTCTGCTATTAGTGGCTTTGGAGTGACTCTTTGTTGCATGTTGAGGGCTTGTCATATGTTCTATCTATGTTATTATTGTTGAGAGAACTTGCACTAGCGAAAGTATGAACCCTAGGCCTTGTTTCCTATCATTGCAATACTGTTTACGCTCACTTTTACCACTTGTTACCTTGCTGTTTTTATATTTTCAGTTTACAAAAACCTATATTTTCTATCCATATTGCACTTGTATCACCATCTCTTCGCCGAACTAGTGCACCTATACAATTTACCATTGTATTGGGTGTGTTGGGGACATGAGAGACTCTTTGTTATTTGGTTGCAGGGTTGCTTGAGAGAGACCATCTTCATCCTCACGCCTCCTACGGATTGATAAACCTTAGGTCATCCACTTGAGGGAAATTTGCTACTGTCCTACAAATCTGTGCACTTGCAGGCCCAACAACGTCTACAAGAAGAAGGTTGTGTAGTAGACATCAACGACGACGCCCGCGTCCGCTGCCTCTTGAAGGCCTCCCCGTCGCCTGGAGCTTCTTCGCCTTGTCCTCCTCATCTCCTCCTCGCCGGCGGCGCGTCCCCTTCCTCCTTCCCAAAGGCTCCACCGAGCCTCGCCGCCCCCCTGCTCACCAACGCGGGTGAGAACCCCGTCGCTTCCCGCCTCTACTCCTGCGCCCGCCGTGGCCTCGCTCACGCCCCTGCCCTACTCGCAAGTGAGCATCGCCGCCCCCCTTTTCCCCGTCCTATCCTGGCTCCGGCGCGCTCCGTCCATGCCCCACGCGCTCACCATGCGCCCTGCCCGCCCTTCGCCACGCGCTCACCTCGCCATGGTCGCGCCCGCTGTGCGCGCCCTCCACCGCGGCCCTTGAGTCACGCTGCAGCCGCGGCGCTCGGCGCCTCTCCCTGCCCAGTGCCGCTGCTAGCCGTGCACCGCAGCGCTGCTACGGCTGGTGACCACGGCCTCGCCCCGCTGCAGCTGCTCGCCGGCCTATGCCGTCGACCGTAGCCCCGCTATAGCCTGCTTTTCGCCCCTCCGCTGGACACTCCTGCCACAACCGGCCGCCGCTCGTCCTTCCTGCGCTCACGGTCACTCGTACGGCCGCATCGCTGCTGCTCCGCCCGGCACCCGCCCGTGCAGCGCCTCTGCCTCCAGTTCCGCAAGCCACCGCTGCGCTGTCGTGGCCGCTGCGCCATCCCCTGGCTGCTGGTGCGTCGTCGCACCCCGGCTCCCCGGCTGCTGCTCCTCTGCCGTACCGGTGCACAGCCCAAGCCCCATGCGCCACTGCTGCCGCTCGTCGCGGTTGCCGCCGGCGCCCAGCGCCGTCCCTCCCCTGTCGACCTGGGCGGGTGCCCAGCGCCCGCTCCAGGCGCCTGTTAGCCCAACCCACTATGGCCCTGGGGCCAATGACAAGTGGGGCCCTACCTCCAGAACGATTTAAAAAAAGAATAAATTTTAAATAAAATATTAGAATAAATAAATTAATAATTAATTAATTAATGACTTAATTAAGTTAATTAATCATGTTTAGCTAATCTAATTAAAATAAATTAGTCTAATCACTTAGTTAGTATAAATAACCCGGTTTAGTTAAGCTGAGTCTATGACGAGTGGGACCCACGTGTTAGTTTGACCAGTCAATGGTCAGAGTTGACCACTGACGTCATTGCTCATGTCATAAAATGATTTCCAATTTAAATAATTCTGTTAAATAAAAAATGATTTAAATCTTTGAAAATTAATATAAAATAATCCACAACTCGGATGAAAATACTTTGTACATGAAAGTTGCTCAGAACGACGAGACGAATCCGAATATGCAGCCCATTCATACGCCACGCGTCCCTAGCATAGCAAACCTACAACCTTCCCTCTCCGGTCCGGTTGTCCGAAAACAAGAAACCCCGGGAATACTTTCCCGGATGTTTTCCCCGTTCGCCGGTATCACCTGCTACCGCGTTAGGGCACACCTAGCACCGCTCATAGTCATGTCATGCATCGTCCTGCTTATGTTTGCATTATATTTATTGTTTCTTCCCCCTCTTCTCTCCGGTAGACTACAAGGCCGACGTCGCTGCTGCCCCGGTCGACTACGGTGTTGACGACCCCTCCTTCTTGCCAGAGCAACCAGGCAAGCCCCCCCCCCCTTGATAACAAGATATCGCCTATTCCTTCTCTATGCTGCTTGCATTAGAGTAGCGTACCATGTGCTGCTTTCGGTTAATCCTATTCTGCTGCATAGCCTGTCATTGTTGCTACAGTTGTTACCCTTACCTGCAATCCTAAATGCTTAGTATAGGATGCTAGTATTCCATCAGTGGCCCTACACTCTTGTCCGTCAGCCATGCTATACTACTGGGTTGTGATCACTTCGGGAGGTGATCACGGGCATATGCTATATACTTTATACTGTTACATTACTTATGATACTGTTCGGAGATGGGGGCTGAAGGGGCAGGTGGCTCCATCCCGGTAGAGGTGGGCCTGGGTTCCCGACGGCCCCCGACTGTTACTTTGTGGTGGAGCGACAGGGAAGGTTGAGTACACCTAGGAGAGATGTGGGCCTGGCCCTGGTCGGCGTTCACGGATACTTCAATTAACACGCTTAACGAGATCTTGGTATTTGACCTGAGTCTGGCCACTGACCTATACGCACTAACCAACTACGCGGGAACAGTTATGGGCACTCGACGTCGTGGTATCAGCCGAAGCCTTCGTGACGCCAGAGACTGAGCGGTGCGCGCCGGATTGGACCATAAGCCTGCTCTTGTATTAAGGGGGCTAGTTCTGCTTCCGGCCGCCCACGCAACATGCAGGTGTGCAATGGGCGATTGGCCCAGACCCCTGCGTGCATCGGATTTATACCGGCGTGCTGACCTCTCTGTTGTGCCTAGGTGGGGCTGCGACGTGTTGATCTTCTGAGGTCGGGCATGACCCAGGAAAGTGTGTCCAGCCAAAGGGGATCGAGCGTGTTGGGTTATGTGGTGCACCCCTGCATCGAAGTTAATCTATTCGAATAGCCGTGATCTTCGGTAACAGGATGACCCGGAGTTGTACCTTGACCTTATGACAACTAGAACCAGATACTTCATAAAACACACCCTTCCAAGTGCCAGATATAAGCCGGTGATCGTTCTCACACAGGGCGACGTGGGGAGGATCGCCGGGTAGGATTATGCTATGCGATGATACTTGGTGAACTTACCATCTACTCTCTTCTACATGCTGCAAGATGGAGGCTGCCAGAAGCGTAGTCTTTGACATGACTAGCTATCCCCCTCTTATTCTGTCATTCTGCAGTTCAGTCCCTCGATATTGCCCCTTTACACAGATACCCGTGAATATGTAGTGTAGATCCTTGCTTGCGAGTACTTTGGATGAGTACTCACGATTGCTTTGCTTCCCCCTTTCCCCTTTTCCTTTCTTCCTGGTTGTCGCAACCAGATGCTGGAGCCCAGGAGCCAGACGCCACTGTCGACGACGACTCCTACTACACCAGAGGTGCCTACTACTACGTGCAGGCCGCTGATGACGGCCAGGAGTAGTTTAGGAGGATCCCAGGTAGGAGGTCTGCGCCTCTTTCGATCTGTACCCTAGTTTGTGCTAGCCTTCTTAAGGCAAACTTGTTTAACTTACGTCTGTACTCAGATATTGTTGCTTCCGCTGACTCGTCTATGATCGAGCAATTGTATTCGAGCCCTCCACTACAAAAAAGTACACTTCCGTGATGATATGTGTTTGTCACAGTAGGTCACTTTTTTTGTCATGCATGTACATCCATGGCAAATTTATGACAGAATCAAGATAGTCATACATGTGCTGTCGTAGAAGTGTTCCATGACATTACCAAAATTATCACGGAAGTGTCCACTTCCATGATGATAAATATCGCGTCACAGAAGTGCTTTCGTCAAGGGTGACCGACACATGGCATCCACCGTAACGGAACGCCGTTAACCTATCGGGTCGGGTTTTGGATCCGATAACCCGTTAACAGCCCCGACCAACGGGAAATTTCCATGTGTAAAATTCTTATTGGCCGAACAAAACACGTGTCAGCTCATCAATGGGTCAGATAGGCGCCTATGATACGTCGACACGTGGCACGGCCCAACAGAGGCCCATTCCTGTGAAAAGGCCGGCCCATTTGACTTGGTCAAAAGGTGGCGGGCCGGCCCATGGAAAGCCTGTTAACGGCATGTTCGCATATAGCCCATTTACAGCCCGCTAACCCGAGGCCCGTTACGCCCTATCCGAATTAGGCCCAGTAGCGTCATCTGGGCCATCCAATATGATTCCATCCCGTTGTCACTTCTTGCCCATGTATGGCCCATGACGTCTTTCGGCCCATATGAGGCCCTATGTAACTCTTGGCCTATTAACGGCCCGTGGTGAAACTGGCCCGTAATGAACAGTGTATCACTTTACACACATTAACGGCCCGTGGTGAAACTGGCCTGTAATGAACAGTGTATCACTTTATACCCATTAACGGACCGTTATTCCGTTGGGCCGTTTCCAGCCCATGTTCTTCGGCCTTCTCAGAGCCCATTTATTCTTGGGCTAATTTCCAGCATTCGTTTACTTACGGCCCGTTACTGTCATTTTCTGCTTGTGGGCCAAATTCATCCCGTGGTTACAATCGGCCCGTTTGTGGTCCGTTAGTACGTTGGGCCTTTTTCATAGCGTCATCAAATATGGCCTATTAACGATGGCCCGTTACGGTCGGCCCATGAACGGACGATTCCAACTCTAGCCCGTTTACAGCCATAATGCGGCCAGTTATTGGCCCATGTTTGGCCAATCGATCATACGGCCCGTATAAGGCCCATTGATGATATGGCCTGTAGAAGGCCCATTGTTTCTACGGCCCGTAGAAGGCCTACTATTTCTACGGCCCGTAGAAGGCCCACTGTTTCTACGGCCCGTAGGAGGCCCAGTGTCACTACAGTAAATATTAGCCCATGGTTATTGTGGCCTAGTTTTAAAAAATAGGTTATTGCAGCCACTAGCTAACCGCGGAAAAAGAACTGCAATGACTACAAGCAAACAAATAAACAAGACAACAAGGAAATAAATAAGCAAGCAACTAACGCTAGGCTATCACGGCTATTACACATATTACATCCACTGGGCATCAAAGTTCGCCACCAGTGCAAATATAGGGAACAAAGCAGCATATCATATACACTTGCCATCAAAATTGGCCACCAGTGCAAATAAACGCGGCAGCAAAACAAGAGCATAACTGAAACAACTTCAGTAGAGCTCAAGAAACGTTATCCTGGGTATCCACCATGCTGGCAATAAGCTTAGCAAGCTGATTAGCTTTGTCCTGTTTGGCGTTAAAATCCTCCAACGCTTGTTGTTGCACTAGAAAGTATGCATCTGAATGCTCCAGGGACTTCCACAGTCCTTCCGCTTCTTATCGCAGCATAGCTGATCGATGTCTTTCAGCTTGTAGTTGAGACTCAAGAAAGCGAACTGATTCAGACAGTGTGTTTGAATAGCTTGTGCAAGCGGTAGTGGCCAGTAACTCCAACACTAAACTAAGACAGGATGTGTCACTATCCTGAACCTTATCTACATTACTTCCTTTACCGTTGCTTAATAAGGCACTCTTCTCCAATATTCTGTCAGCATTCTAAAAGAAGAAACAAGCAGACACATAACAAGTTTAGCATGTACTACTATATGAAACTCATTTCGGTGAACCAGTTCATTAGTAAGGTGGATAGGATTAAACTACCAAGTCTTCTATTGCCAAGTACTAGTACATAATAAAAGCATCAAACAAACATATATATATGTCCTATGGTAGCAATGGAATCTTAGATTAGAACAGTTGTTCTTCCGGTTTAGGCACTTGTTCTACATGAACAGAGTACAGTAAGACGCAAGAATATAATACTTAAAAATAGAAAATGAGCTCATAGACCTTACCACATTCTTGGTTCGGGACCAGTACAGAACAAGGTGTTCCCAGTCATCGTCCAGTAAATGTGTCTTAGGAGAACGTAAGGGAATTTGATGAGTTTTCTTTGCCGGTGAAGTACATTTTCTTTAGGTAATTCCGATACTACCACCAAGCATTCTTGAAGATAGCAGAGGTATTAGCACAGGTTACCTCATCCTGAGTTTCCAAATCGGTCCTTCTCTATAGAGAAAAATGGGAAAAATTGCTATATTATAACCATCATGGAGGTAGGATGTATGGGACGAAGCAAAGTAATTTCCATGAATAACATTACTTACACATAACTCCTAGACAAACACCTGCAACTGGCATTTTCCTTCATTTTCAGTATAATATTTCCAAGATGGGAAGATACACACATACGATTTAACAACATCAAATGCGATAGATGCTAAACTACGACTAGCTGGTTGTGCTTCCTCCACAGGAATAGGCGTACTAACTGGTGGAGTTGGGGTTCGCCGTGATAGTACTGGCCCTTTGGGCACTAGAGCTGCCTTACTAACTGCTCTTGTTTGGGAGCTCTGTGGTGGAGATGGTGTTGTGTCAACAGGAACTGGGTTACTATCGGCTGGGGTTGGGGTTAGATTGGGTGAAGCTGGTTCTCTGTCCATCGTAGTAGGGGTACAATCTGCGAGAGTTTGAGTTATGTGTGGTAGGGCTGATTCTTGTGCATGTACAACTGGGGTGCTATCTCCACCAAGAGGTAGCACTATTTTATTTGAAGACCATGTTTTTAGTCCGCTAGATACTGGCATCATCCGCTCCAATTCAAATGGCTGATAAACAGGAAACATAGTTGAATGTACAGACATTGTATGGGAGACAGATGCAATAGATAGTGTGGAAAAAAAGAGGGCATGAAATAGTTGACATGTATATTGTTTAACTAAAACGGATAGCATGACATAATTTCACATATATGATGTCTATCTAAACTGGATAGCATAGCATAACATAATTCAAAGATATTATGAATAACTAAACAGGATCGCATGACATAATTCACCTACATGTTATCTAAGTAATCAGGATCGCATCATTTAATTCACATATGTGATTTATATGCTAAACAGAGGGCATTCGATATGATGTCTGAACTAAGAACATGGTGTTGAATATTGTGTATATGATGTCTAAACTATGCAATGCAAGACACCGTATGCATGATATGAGCAGTATAACCGTGCCAAGTTAGACCATACACCTCAGTGGGGGAATAGGACTGGTCATCTGTCTCTGAATCCATCTCTGAGGAGCTATCGGGACCCAACAAGAGATCTGCTTCGACAGGTAGCACTGTCTGCTCTGAAGGTCTTGTTTTCACTCCAGATTTTTCCATCTCCCACCCAAATGGCTGATTCACAGGAAGATTAGTTTAATGTACAAACATTGTCAACAAATGGAAATGTAATGGAGAAAAGGATGGGCAAGATATCATTCAAATATATGATGCCTGGTTAAACAGGATGGCATTGCACATTTCACATATATTATGGCTGGCTAAAAGACATGAGACTGCATAATTCCCATATATGATATCGAAACTAAACATGTGGCATTACATAACATGTCTAAACTAAGCAGATGACATATATGATGTCAAAAGTAGGCACTGCAAGGCAACATATGCATGATATGACTAACATCATCATGCCAAGGTAGAGCAAACACCTTGGGGGGTAAATAGGAGTGGTCAGCGGCGTCTGAATCCGCCTCAGAACAGATATCTTCCTCTGGATTACAATCTGGAGAGGGGTGGGCAGGGTTTGCCATTGAACCCACCATGGAGCGATGTCTGCATGACATTGTATTGCCGCGCAAAACTCTTCTCTTTTTCTCTACATGTTCAGCATGACTGTGTACAATATCTGACATGGATGCGAAAAAATATGGTGAGATTATGTAAGGAGAGCAGGCAGAAATTTAGAGTGATGGTAACAACTAGTGGATCAAAGTTTTTCCGTTGAACCAAAATAGCCCTAATGGATCGACGTGAATGTATAGTAATAAGTGATGCAACAAGTGTACAACCTCTTTGACGTAGCCGTGTCGACCTCAGCATCATTGGATTGGTCGCTGAAGCAGTTGAGGCAGAGGTGGATGTCGGAGGTGTGGAGGAAGATCTGAGGAATCTGTAGACGGCATCCAGGGCACTGCTCTGTTGTGATGGATTGTTCTGTCGTTGGAGCAGCTCCGGTGAGCTGTAAGACATCAAGGTTGAAGCAGCACAAGACAGACATCGTCAATCTCAAGTGGGATTCTAATAGCATCTCCAATAGATGATGTAAAATGGATGTAAAATTAACATCACCAAAAACCACCTGACTACAACAGATGAGGTAAAAACTGTTGACTCTGAACTTAACTGTCGAAACTGAAATTTACTGTGGAATCTGAATTCTACCGTCGAAACTGAACGCAATGGTAGCAGAGAGGCACTTGACATGTAGTTTAGGGAGGGCCTGCAGTTCATCTTCAACCTGCACCCCCCTGAGCCGCTAGCCACCACCGGCCGAACCGCCGGCCCCAGCGCAGCCTCGCCGCCCCGAAACAACTCGCCACCGCCGCCCCGGCCAGCCCTCTAGGCCCCCCGCTCCCGCACCCTGAACCCTAAGATAGATAGTGGGGTACCTCTCCGGCGAGCCCCCGTCCCCGCTGCGGGTGGTTCTTCCTTAACTCCAGCGAGCCCCCCCAACCCCTGAAAATCGACTGACCCAAAAGTCGATTCAGTTGACTGAAGTGTGGCTTAATCGGAGCAAAGCAGCAGCACGAGCGAGGGGGAGAGCAGCAGCAGCAGCTGGGCGAGAAAGCGATCGAGCGAGAGCCGGAGCAGCAGCAGTAGATCCGGCTGGTATGGACGCCGCCGCCGAAGGGGCCTCGCACTGGGGAGAGCCGCCGTGGAGATGTCGCCCGCGGCACCGGCTTCAAGGTAGCCGCTCCATGGGGGTGCGGGATGGAGCATTGTCGGCGCCGGGAGGTCGAGCTAAGGATAAGGTGCGATGCGATGAGTGTACAACCTCTTTGGTGGTGCCGAGTAGGCCTCGGCTTCGTCTGAGGAGTCGGTGAGGTTGCTGCGGTTCTGGTGGAGCAGGTTAAGGCGGCGCTGTGGGGATGGAGCAGCCGCGATAGACAAGGCGATCGTTGGAGCAGCTCCTTGGAGGTGGAGGACGGGGCGGCTGAACCGGTGGGACGGTGAGATGGACGACGGATCCTCATCTGGGGAGGTGGACGAGGGACGTCGAGCTATTGCGATGGACGACGTCGTCAGGGAAGAGGCTCCGGCTAGGCAGCAGTGACGTGGCGGACGGAGGAGGGTGGGGTTTCGCGGTTGGAGCGGAGAGGTTATGGCGGCCTGGGATTTCGAATGGCGAAAAGGGGGCGATGGGAGTGGTGAAGCGTGACTTAGGAACACGCTTGTCCAAAATGTAGGGTGTGTTACAAAAGTACCCCCACCAATTTGAACTGGCGGCCCTTTCGGCTCAGGGTTAGAAGGGGGATTTCGCGTGTCGGGATTTGGCAGCTAGAGGGAGTTTTCGCGCGCGTTGTAATTTCGGGATAGCAAGGCGCGGGTTGTGAAGGCGCCAGTTTTGGGAGCACGATATCTGAATTTTCGGGATATATCAAGTTGCGAGTTGAATTTTAGGGACAAGCCTAACGTGTAGTAATATTGTACTTGTACGTACCAAATCAATTCGCACTTCCCTCAACCAAAAAGAAAACGAAAAAAATAAAACTATTCACACCACACAAAGAGAGAGTCTTGCCCCGTTTTACTATGCAAATGCTATTCAAAGCTACTCCCTCCTTCCATCTATATAGGGCCTAATGCGTTTTTCGATGCTAACTTTGACCAAATATTAGAGCAATGATATATGGCATGCAACTTACACAAAGCACACCGTTAAATTCGTCTGTGAAAGGTTCTTTCAATGATATAATTTTCACATTGTGCATGTCATGTACTATTAATCTTGTCAATAGTCAAAGGAGGTCTTAAAAATCTCATTACGCCATATATAGATGGAAGGAGGGAGTATGAATCCATGTTATGTCCGATTAAAATTTTTCCCTTGCTGTATAATGCATGTAACCTACTCATACCAACATTTTAGTGCATTCCAAATGTCTATACTACCGCTGCAATTCAAACTAAATTTGAATTCATTTCTCTATTTCAATAAGAATCTACAATCATGATTGTTGCCAACTTCAACCATCATTGTTTCCTTGCTATCTGTCAGATATAAATCAGACGGCCTATAATGCAGGATGGAAGGCACACCATCATCAACAACTCCGTTTTTTATAAGAGTAGAGATAAACTATATTAAATGTAGTATACCATGTTCATAACCACACCATGTGTATCACCGTTATATATATTCCCACATGCGTCGGTTTGAAACACTATGATAAATTCTTCAAATATCCTAATTCGCTTTTTATAATGAAGTATATATGATCTCTATTCTTCTTTTACACCCACACAACCCTCTTATCTTTGTAGCTAGCGCTAACTTTCTCTTGTGCATGCACACGCCCGCATCCCTCTCACCCTCCTTCAGCATTCTCTAGCTCCATCGCGCAAATTCGTATTTTCACTTTAGGTCGTTCACCCACGGTGTGTATAGGCCCCCCAGCTCCTTCTTTACGGCACACATCGATCGATATACCTCTCTAGCCAGGTGTGCCTAGCACAAACACAAGCTTCCCCTCTTCTCTTGTCACCGTCCATGCCTCACTCCCACCACTCTTTTCATCGTTCTCGTACTCGCACACTCCTCCCCCCTCGATATAGTATGCCTCTCGTACCACCTCCTACATGCATCCCTCTCTCTCTATCCTTCTCCTCGTGCCTCATTTGCTTCTAACACACACATGCATGTATACCGATCGATCTCCCAACATATACCTAGATCGACTTTAACTACCCCCCCATCGATCGACGTACCTCACAAGTTATGTCTCTCCTTTCTCTTACAACGGGCGATTGATCTTCTTATGTAGTTACGTCTGCTTACCACAGCCACATTGTCCCCCCTCATCATTCGTGCATGCCTCCTGACACGTCTCTCACACGCACGTGCATAGACAACAAGCATCCATCTCCTCTCTTATTGATATTGCGGGCGTGCCTTCTGTTTGTCTAGCAAGCCTATCCCACCATTTGTTAGAAGCAACTCCACTACCACCCCCTCCAACACTCTAGCTCTGTCTCTCTCCCAACCTTATTCATCTCCTGCACATATGCATGGATGCCAATCGATCTCCCTTAATACATGAGGCAGATCGATCCCCTTAATACATGAGGTAGGCTTCTCTCCTCCTCCACACATATACCAGCCATTGTACCTCTATAGTTAATTGGGCCTCCCTCTTCCCCCACCACACACCGATAGTCGAGCGCTACAGGTAGGTATCCATGCCGCAGAGACAAACTGCACATGTCCCATCTCACGTTCCAGTAGGCCAGCCACTCTATATCTTTGACGTGGGCACACACAAATTCGATGGCACACTTTATCGATCGCGCGCGCACACACACACACACCACCCCTCTCTTCGATTCTATGGGCACCTCAAGCCGATGATACCTCCACTCTCTTCTCGTGGATCGCCCCCTCTGTATATATGTTATATCCAGGACTCTATTTCACACACATTGCATATGTTATTTTTTATTGACCCCCCTCCCACAAAAAAAACTCTCAAGAACCCACACACTATATATCTCTAGGTTTGTATCTCTCTCACACAACCCCACGTAGGTGGTGTACGTATACAAGAAGAGAATAGGTGCACCGTGCATGTACTCACGCTTCGTGCCCAGCCACACCCACGCGGGTACATGGTGGAGCTCATTTCTGTACGAAATGGCAGCCCACGTGCTAATTTGAACGCATGTAGCGGTTGTTTACCTAGGGAGGTCGTGTACCACGCGTGCACGAAACAAAGTTTGACTTGACGTGTTATTTCTAAATAAAGTTATATCGCTCAATGGCACGTACACAAAATATAAAACGATTTTTATGGAGGAAAAGGTAGTCCGCTCTTCAGAGTATCTCACACAAGGCTCCGGTGGCCTCTCTCTCTCTCTCACCATTGGTCACTGATCCGGCCACATCCAGTCCGCCGGGGGAAAGGGAGTGCGGTGGCCTCTCTCTCACCGTTGCTCACTGACCCGGCCGCATCCCGTCCATCGGGGGAAGGGAGTGCGGTGGCCTCTCTCTCTCTATCACCGTTGGTCACAGATCCGGCCGCATCCCTTCCGCCGGGGGAAAGGGAGGAAGTGCATCGTTTCTCCATTCGATGGCGCCAAGGCAGCACGTCCCGATCTGCGGTACACGTCGTTCTCTCTGACCAAGCTCCGGCGCGGCAGGGCCTATGCCACCTGCTCGCAGATTCCGCCTGTCGCCGCTCACCTAGTTACATCCCGACGACCTCCAGGTATCCCCTCCGGCCTTGCTCCACTGCCCGTTTTCCCACGTCGCTGCATGTGGATCTTCCATAGTTCTTTGCCCAAAACGTAGCTCGTCCGGCGTACTTTCCATATTGCATTCTCGTCCTCACACCGTTTTAGACAAACACAACCATGTTGTTATCTTCCCTTAGGACAAGGAATATGCTTCTTTTTTGTCGTCGCATGTGTCATCAACTGTTATTGGCCAGTAATTGTTTCCTTTCTACCTCTTTTTTGCAAACAGGGCTATCCATTTCACCTTGTTGCTATTGCGACCTTTTGGTGAACTGCACAAATCACTTTTTTCTTAAGAGTGTTTTGTGCAGTTGTACTAAAATGTCACACGGGCAACGTCTCTACATTTCAGTGCGACTACACAAAGGGAGATTGGTTTTGCTCTATCCTCCTCATCCAACTCCGAGCCTAATCTTCTCCAACTAGTTAGTCTTAAGAGAGACTGCAAAGGTGACCAGATTCTATTTGTGTGTTTATTGTTTCATCAACAGTCCTCTATTATCGTAATCACACTTGATATCTTTGGAACAGGGGCGCTCAGCTCTATTTTAGTGGAACTGCACAAAATGATCGAAATGTTGCATGCTCCAGATAGCTACTTTTTTCCCAACATGCCTTGTTGATTTAGACAGAGTTGGGGGGACGTTGCTGCCAATGAAAGCATGGATCAACTTTAATATAACACCTTCTCACAACTTTGTCTTCAGTTGTGATGTAATTATTAGCTCTGATCTGCTGATAATTGACATGCATTAGCAAGGAAGTTAGTTTTTTATTGTTTCCGAAAGAGCATCAATGGCAAGACACGCGAAACAAAAGCTGAAAGCTCACACCATTGTACAATTTCATGTGGCTGGAAAATTATTTGTATAGTACGTCAATTATGTAAACAAATGATGGAAGCTTGATAGCATTGCCAGAAGCCTCTTCATCATCCGGGTCCATGTGCCATGCACAAAATTATACTCCTTCGTTCCTAAATATTTGTCTTTTTACAAATTTCAAACAGGCATATTTTAGAGTGTAGATTCACTCATTTTGCTTCGTATGTGTACTCCCTCCATTCCTAAATATTCTATTCGTCTTAACAGAGATTTCAACAAGTGACTACATACGGAGCAAAATGAGTGAATCTACACTCTAAAATATGTCTATATACATCTGTATGTGCCAGTCCATTTGAAATCTCTAAAAACACAAATATTTGAGTAGTCACTCGTTGAAATCTCTAGAAAGACAAATACTCCGGAGTATATTTAAGAACCGAGGGGGTAGTGCACAACCGCATGGGAGACTCAGCTCGGTCGTTGCGCCGCATTAATAGTGAGTAATGAGCAGTCAAATCATAAGCCCCACCTTTCCCACTGTAAGTTGCTCTGAAGAAGCAACCATCAATATGCTCTTCTTTGAATCCGCTCATACTACTCCATCCGTCACTGTTTATACAGCGCGCTTCAGAAAAAAGAAAAAAAATCTGTGGGACCAAGGCGACTAGCGATCGGCCTGAAAAATAGCATTGGTAGTTATAGCACGACGTCTATTACTAGAGGGAATAATGCGTACACACATGCGTGCAGTGCTTCCACCCCAGGTACACACATGCATGCACTCCGTAGTAGTACAGTACATGGAGAGAAAATTGTGGACTTGATTGCGGTTACCACGCCCTAATTAATTGAGCATTAAACCAAACGCGTCTAAAGTCTCTCTGGTGGTGGAAATGCATTGAGAGAAATGCATCATAATGAAGGACGCCCTGTAAACTGTGACGAAGGGTGGAGTAGTATGAAGGTGCAAAACCAAGTACTCGTACTACTGCGCTTGGCTCCTCGCCCCTTCGTGAAGTCGAACAATGATGGTACTCCGCATGTTGGGTACTACAATGTATGCCTCTAACAATCTGACACCGAATGGACTGATGCATGTCCACCGAGGGTAGGTTGCATTAGTCAAAAGGTGTAAGCGAGCTTCACCTTGTCCTGCAAGCTTCTCCTCGTTCTACGAGTTGACGGGACACACCAAAAAGTAGTGCTAGTCCATACTCCCTCCTTTCCGGTTAATATGGCTTAATATTTTTTGCGGGTAAATGAGAGAGCTTTATTCATATATAAGCATTCTTAGGACGATCAGCCAAGACACTGGTCACTAGGAAGCGAGGTACCCTACAAAAAAAGAAGTAGGAAGCGAGGTATTTCATCAAGCCAGCTCTCAGCCACATACAAAGTGCATCAAGCACGGTTCGCACGAAGATGCGGCGCAAGGTTTGCTGACCTATTTACATGCTGAAAAACAAAAAAAGAGGAAATATTACTGAGCGCTACTATTTGTAACAGGATATGAGCCAGAATTAAGCGAGAATTCTGGCGAGTGTTCCATGCAATCAACTTCCATTATCACATGCGAGAACCCTCGAAGAGAACCAAATGTGTTGAAGATTGCTTTATCACATTTTAAAATAACAATAAGAGTGCAGACGCTCCTCCATCCGGTTCCTAGTACTAGTATAGTACGTACCTTTATGGACTATAGTAGTAGTACTAGTAAACTTTGCGCTTGGCTGTTCGGGAAGTCGAACAATAATAGCACTAGTAGTATAGTGTATGCTTCTAGCAATCTGACACCGAATTAACTATTGCACGTCCACTGCATGAGCGAGGGAGAGCTTGCATTAGTCAAAAGTTTCTCCTTGTCCTGCGAGCCAGCGCGCGCAAGCTTCTCTCGTCTTGCAACCTTCTCCTCGTTCGGCAAGTTGACGGGACACAGCAAAGTAATGCTAGTCCATGCTGCCTCCTCTCCGGTTAATATGGCTTAATTTCAAACGACATAAATACACTATTTGTCACTGTATATTTGTAAAAATACGGTCAGTGGACTTCATAATATGCTCATTGCGCTCAATATATATATTTTCCGGTGTTCATACGGTCACTAGCTCACCCTGACAGAGTATGTGTGTGCATGCACGTGTAGGTTGAGCACTTGAGCGTGACCGTGTGTGTTCCATCGTGTGCTCGGACATGCATGCATTAGGGCGTCGCGCGCATTTTTGCGTCCATGTGTATGTGTGACTGTTGCATACACGTAGGGGGAGTACGTGTAGGGGCCACTAAGGAGCAGTCAAATCACACCGTAAGTTTGTCGGAAGAAGCAACCATCATTTCACTCTTGAATGACACGTACGCAATATAAAATGGTTGATATGGAGAGAAAAAGAAAACCACTATATATACACTAGCAGGAGCCTAATCTACAAGCCTGCTTGCTTAGGTTTCTCTCTTCACAAGTATAGAACGACGGGCCTGATCCCGCAGCTGGGGGAAGGGAACAATGTTCTGCTTAGACGCGGTCGACATTGGCGAGGGAGAAAACCCACAGTCGGCGCATCCCAATCGGGGGTCGCGGTATGGGCCGATGCCGCGTCCCAACCGCCCTTCTAGCTACAGCCCGACGTCCCAGGTAGTCCTTCTTCCTTTTGGAGCCGGCTTGCTCCACTGCCGTAGCTCCATCTCCATGTCGATCTTTCTCTACTTCTACCGGCTTCTACTTGTGATGAGTTTATGTCTCATGAACTAGTGCCAGTACTATTGTTCTAATCATGCTTCTTCAATATCTTTGCCATCAGGGATGCTCAGGTCGATTTTAGTGGAACTACACAAAAGCATCGTATGATCCGAGGGTGCCAACCGTCTTTCCTTTGACAGGTTCTACCTGGCCAGGAAATTAAATCATGTTTAGGGTTTAGGGTTTAAGTCGTAGTGACCCCATCAGTAGTTTTTCTTTCGTACACGCTCTCACAACTTTTTTCTTTAGTTGTGAAGTAAATATTGGCTATGATTTGTGAATCATTGAGATGCATCAGCATGCGTGTTAGTTTTCCTTTGTATTTGATGGAGTGTTGTAACGGGGCAACCTTGGAATAGGAATGAAAATGGAGTGGAAAAGTTTCCGTTTTTCCGGAGAAAAAATGGAAACGGAGAGACACCAACGTTTTGTTTCGTTGGATCGCGCCATCGAGCAAAACCAACGTTTAAATCACGTATGTCATGTTCGTGTCTCACCCTCCTCCACGGCTCGACCCCACACGGTCGCTCGGCATGCCACTCACCGCAAACCGAGTAGTATACCATAACTTTCTCGCCTGCTTGTCGATGGATCGCGCCATGGAGTACTAGCACTACTGGGAGAGATTGATGTGTTGGGGGAGGATAGCTAGCTGTAGCACGGACTCCCAAGAACTTTTTACATGCATGTTGTAGCCGGCTATTGCGACCTTTGAACACGGAGCAGCCGCGTGCACCCGGAAGCGGCGCGGACGACGCTCTCTCGGTCGGCGTGCCGCTTCAATGCCGGTTCCAGTGAGAGGTCGCATCCGCTCTGGCCGGGCATGAATGCGGCACTGACCGTTTCGAGTGGGAAGCACGGGCGGGTGATGAAGAGGGTTCGGGTTGGTCAGGACCGGCCGTGGCAGCGGTCCGGACGTGCGCAAATAAGAGATGTTGTACGTTAATGTTGTTGCGTATATAATTAACAACGTAAATAATGTGCCAGTTGGACAAATATGATTGGAGATGGAGATGGAAATGGAATTTTACATAAACACGGATATGCATGTCTATGTCTATGTGTGTGTGCGCGACGACTCTCGCGACCTGGAAGTGGGGGTGTGTTTTTGATCGAGTTTTCTTTCTTGGTACGTTAGAAAATCAGTTTGTCTAGTTCAAATCTAGATGTTATTTAAGGATATCACATCTAAGCTCCCACAAGTATATAATGTAGCAACAAGAAAGAAAAAAACTAGGAAAAGGCCACAAACAGAGTGGACATCAACTTATATGTGACATAACTATGTCACATCTAGATGTGTCCTAGACAGACCCTTAAAAAATTGTCCGCCAGTTTTCGTTTCTTTTTTCCGGGAACGCGTGTATTCTATTTAAAACCACTGCTATGGAGAGTTTTTTTACTCCATTATAGCCTTTTTTTGATAGAGTTTCTCGCGTATCGCTCTCTCACCCTCTCCATATCAAAACAAGTTGACAGTGTCCATTCTATCTCTCTCCTCACCGGTGGTCACAGATCCGGCCGAATCCCGTCCGCTGCGGGAGGTGAGGAGGTGCAGCGTTGACGTTGTCGCCATCGGTGACGGAGGAAGCCGATGCGCACCATCCTCTCGGAGCCGGCGCTGGTGTGGACGAAGATCCTCCGCTCCCTTGTTCGCTGCCATCGTGTGGGCAGATCCCGCCCGCCCGCCTAAACGACATCTCGCCCACCTGAGGTATAACTTCTTGTACTGGTCCAGCTCCCCAGGTTGCTGCGTGCGGGTTTTCTTCTATGCGACTACTCCCCAGCTCCCCATGCATAGTAGCTAGGGTTCGTCGGCTGGTCCAACATCACCTACTAGTACTACTATTATAGAGGAAGTGCCACTCGAAAAGTTGTCCTGATTTATGCCTCGGTGGAGGTATACATGTTGTTTCGACAAAAAGTACATGGTGGTTGTGCGGTCATTGTCCATATGGTGATAGTACTATCACTGGTTAAATGAAGAAATGCTTTTTTTCTCGGGTATCCTGGTTTAGTTCCCATCAAGATAATTATGATGCTTATGTTTGTTGGTGTACTTTTCATTAATTCTTATTGACAATTGAGATGTCGTTGCTAACCCTTTTTTATATTTTTGGAAACAGCGATGCGTGTCTCCATACCCGGGTATGTCTTCCTCAATTTTAGTGGAACTGCACAAAATTGGATGGCCATTGTTGTTCCGCCTCACTGTCCTCTGCCACATGGTTCTTCCTTCCTCGAGCTTGATTACTGAGAAGAAACAGACCACAGTGAGGATTTGTCGAACTTCATAGGTGCCTCACCCAAACTTGATGCCAAATTGATGATGCATCACCACGATGACCTATCGATGCTCATGGTTGCGCCTCATGGGTTGCGTCGGCTGGTGAAGCTGATCGATTTTTGACGAAAAACAAGCTGTCTTCCATCAGTGCTCTTTGCTTGTTACGCACAAAGATGATATCCTTCGTCGGTTCACCTTGGTTGCGTTGGAGACGCAGTCGTCTTTCACGTTGGTGCAATTTTATCACACAATTGGCTATGAACCAAATGTTTCCTCGAAGAAGGATCGACGTTGGTACTAAGAGCATAAGTTTTGTATTGATTTCTAAGCCTTCTCACAACTTTGTCTCCAGCTCCCCTGTAATTTTATTTTTCCGGCTATTAACTTTGATTTAAAAAATGGTGTGGACTAAAAACCCAGATGGACGTAGTAGCCCTCCATTTTTATTTACTCCGCATATTAGATTTGACTGAAGTCAAACTTTGTAATACTCCCAGACCTTTCCGATAATTGAAATTAAATTTCTTTATTTGTACACACTCTCACACGTTTCCGATAATTTGGCGCATGTGTGGTTGATCACTTAAGGGAGGGTAGTGTACCACACGTGAAGGACAGGAAGTGCGACCAGGACGCGTGGGTGTGGATCGTTAGTTCATCGGAAGTAGTACTAGTTTTCTTCAGTATACATTAAATAAAGAGTTTCATTTCGTACTTACACAATTTAAAACGATTGTTATGGAGAGAATAAGAAAACCACTCCTCTATATTTTAGTCGTATACACGAGAGTACTATATGGACGCAGCTTCATTGACTTAGTGCACCTGCCTTTGGATTTACGACAGGTGGGCCCAAAATGTGGCTGGCTCACCTGTCATACAGCCAAAAGCAGGTGCAGTGAAGGCACCGGAGCTTAGTCCGTACTACAGTAGTATATATAAGCGGGAGCCTTAGCGCTTGTTCGCTAGGGTTTGCACTCTCCACACGCTCACCGCATTACATATATGTTACACGCTGGAGGCTCAGCGTTCATTTGCTAGGGTTTGCTATATTCACAGTCTCTCACCCTCTCTTCACCAGATCTAAACAAGACTGCGCTGGCCTCTTGTCTCTCTCTCCCCCCTCACAGCTGGTGAAGGAGGCATCCGTATCCCGTCGCACCGAGAAGGGGAGGAGGTGCAGCGTTCACTCTATCGCCTTCGGCGAGGGAGGCAATCCACTGTCGGCTGTGCTGTTCTCTTTCACCCAGCGCCTATGCGGGAGGGCCACCGACCCCTTCTTCCTCGATGTCGTATGTAGTGTGGGCAGATCCGCCCTCCCACCGCACGCCTTGCCACATCCCGACGACCCTAAGGTATAAGTTTCTTTGAAACCATCGTTGCTCTAGCTGCATGTGGATCTTTTTCGATCTGTAGTCGAATCTAGGTCTTGGTTCAAAGAGGAAAGAAGGGTGCAGTGGGCTGGAGCAAGAATCTAGGACGTGGTTCAGTGAGGAAAGGAGGGGCGGAAAGTAGTATAGACTGGCTATCCAGCCGCTTTGTAGGTCGAAAAGGGAAAAGGGGGGTAACCTAGTACACACATCTGTAAGGAACCGATCTCTTTGTTGAAAAGGGAAAGAAACTGGGGGGTCGGGTAGTTTGTGCATGACTAGATTTGCTGCCCTCACATAGGAAGAAGGTTCAAAGAGAACAAATATGGGACCAGCGCATATATGCTGCTTGGCTACATACTCTGCATCACCCATTTATACGTGTGGACGCACATGGTGCTGGCATGTCCCATGCAGCTATTTTGCTGTTGTTAATCTAAGAATGCCGCCGGAAAATTGAAGCAATGCCACTGTTAAAAGTAAATTACATTTTTTTAACGAATGTTGTTTCAAGAGAATGTCTCTGTTAATATGAATCAATGCAACCGTTTTAGAAATGCTACTATCCTACTTTGTTTTCCATCCAAGATAAGTTAGATGATTCTTTCTGTCACCGTTTGTTTCATCCTCCTTTATAGGCAAGTAATTGTTTCCTTTTTGCCTCTGTTAAAATAGGGGCATCGATTCAACTTGTTGCTATTGCGACATTTTGCTTCGCTACTCGAAACACTTATGTTTTAAGAGTGTTTTGTGCAGTTCAACTTGAATGTCACACCGGTGACGTTGCTTAATTTTTGTGGAACTGCACAAAAGGAGATCGAGATTTGTTTCCAGTCTTCATGGCGAGTTGTTTCAAATCTTGGTCTCAACCACATGATGTGCATTGTGCTTTGAGATGTTTTGCTACTTGTTTTGGTACTGTTTTTTCCCATTAAGTAGTGAACAAAAATGGGACCAACCCAGACATGATGCTTGTTGCTTTGTTACAGCAAATTCAGCATCAACCCCTTTATAAGCCAGTAATTGATGCCACTCTCAAAATTAACTACTGATCTGTTTTAAGAGAATTTCTCTGTTAATATGAATAAAGGCAACCGTTTTAGAAATGCTACTGTCCTATACTTTGTTTTCCATCAAGATAAGGTAGATGCTTCTTTTTGTGGCCGCAGTTTCATCCTCCTTTATTGGCCAGTAATTGTTTTCTTTTTTGCCTCTTAAAACAGGGATATCTATTCAACTTGTTGCTATAGAAAACTTAAATGTCACATCGGCAACTTTGCTTGATTTCAGTGCAACTGCACAAAACGAGATTGGATGTCCTATTCGTGTTGGCAGATTCGTATTTTATCGTTGTCCGTCTCATGAAAGGTCAGTACAGGCCTTCATCCACATGATTGTGTAGTGTGCTTTTAGATGTTGTGCTACTTGTATTGGTACTGTTTTAAATAAATGTTGAATTGAAGCTATTGTATTGTTGTCTTTTCCCATTAAGTAGTGAACAAAAATGGGACCAACCCAGACATGATGCTTGTTGCTTTGTTACAAAAAAACTCTGCATCACCCCCTTTATAAGTAGATGGAAGCACATACTGTTGTTGCGTCCACTCTCCCCTGGAATTATTTATGCTTTTCGTTAATCTAATGCCGCTGGTAAAATTAAGCAATGCCACTCTCAGAATTAATTAACTACTGAATCTTAGTTCAAAACTGCAGCACTTGTTAGGGATTGGCGGGATTACCATTTTTGTGGCTGCATGTTTCATCCTCCTTTATTGACCAGTAATTGATTCCATTTTTGCCTCTGTTAAAATAGGGATATCTATTCAACTTGTTGCTATTGCAACATGTTGCTTTGCTTAATTTTGGTGGAACTGCACAAAAATGAGACCGGATTTCCATATATGTGTTGAGATCTCTTTGAGATCTTCCTCACGAGTTGTTTCAAATCTTGGTCTTGAATGGTCAGTACCGACCTTCCTCAGAATTAACTACTGAATCTTAGTTCAAAACTGCAAACACTTGTTAGGGATCGACAGGAGTACCATTTCTGTTAGGGATCGGCCGGAGTACATGTTTAAGAAATGTGTTGTTCAGATAATGTCTCTGTTACTATATATCAATTAAAGACTTACAGTGTTTTACAAATGGTACTATCCTGCTTTGTAGTTCTTTCTACATGTTTAACCAAGGTATTGTTAAGATAATGTCTTTGTTAAAATGAATCGGTCGCATTGTTTTAGGAATGATACTTTTCTGCTTTTTCGTTCTTTATACATGTTGAAACAAGGCATTGTTAAGATAACGTCTCAGTTAATATGAATGAATCACACTTATTGAGAATTGCTACTCTCCTGCTTTGTTTCCCATTAAGATAAGGTAGATTAGTAGATGTTTTTCTTCTGGGAGTACAAGTCATCAACCGTTATTTCTCAGTAATTATTTCCCTTATACCTTTTGTTGCTTACAGGGATATCAAAATTAAAGCTCGGTTTTATTCTAACTTCGATTTTAGTTCAACAGCACAAAAGGAGCCAATGTGTCCAAGGAAAACTGCTGCATTACTGGGTCCAGTTGGTCGTTCCACTTTGCAGAAAGAAGCAGTCATTGTTTGCGCTACATTACAGAAGGAATGACCGAGAAGCTTTACAAAGTATTAGGCCTTCCACTATGTAGGCCAAAAGAGGTGGCAATTTCACCTTTTCTTAGTTTGGCACCAAATCCCTCCATTGCTATAGCTGGTGCCATAAATATTAGACACCGGTGACATGACTAGTCTGCAGAGACCATTAGCAATTTAACAACACGTGGAGTGCCCTGGGCAAAAAGTGCCCAAACAAGTACAAGAAGCGATAGGACTCCACGATCATAGGCATTACATATTTTGAATGGGAAAAGCTTGTCAAAGTTTAATCATTGATGTTAGCAAGAAGCGACAGGACTCCACGATCATAGGCATTACATATTTTGAATGGGAAAAGCTTGTCAAAGTTTAATCATTGATGTTAGCAAGAAGATGTTAGTTTAATATATTGGAATTGGAAAACCTTGTCAAAATATGCTCATTGATGTTAGCCAGAAGACATGCATTTGATATTTTCGAGTGGTACGCCAGTGCTGTGAGCAGTGTCGAGTGTTTTTTCCTATTGCTGTGTTCAGTTTAGAAGTAAATAGTTACTCTGCTGAGATATTCCTGTGTTAAGAGTTTGTTCTGAATATTGTCTATGTAATGCCAGGCCTTGTGTTTGATTGCAAAGTTGAGCCTGGAATGTTGTGGCATGCGGCATCACGAGCTGTTCACCGTGCCTCCTGAGAATAATGCTTCGTATTGTTTTGCATGCCGATCTAATGCCAGTGATTCGCTTGTTAAGAAGATCATCCTCTTCTGTTGTTTCCGTGCTTAAGAAGTTCATCGTATGATGTTTCATTCATAGCCTATACGACAAGTCGGGTAGGTTAGACGTGAAACCATATGATCTTCCGACCAACTCATGATATTAGGCCGTGATTGGATCATCGTTTTCCAACCAAAACCGCTTGTAAATCTGACGCTTGTAAATTAAAGCAGATGGTCTCCGGCGAAGGCGCTTGGTTGGTCGATTTCGACTAGTAAAATATCGGAAGTACTTGACACATGATAAAAATGCTGAACGACACTCGGACGATTGCTAATCTAGCCGTTAGCTGTTGTTTCAGCCTTGCCCATGGATGGCATGATACGCACATATCGTCTGGTAATGTCGTCCATATAGCAGTGCTCGTAAAATATACACTGGTCTCTCAAATTACACGTGTAACCCGCCGGTTTTACTTACAGACCACGGGCCCTCGGTTTCATTATGCCTGTATTTTACGCGTTGTTTCCGATGATGAGTAAATTACACTTGTATGTTAATACAGGCTTGAAATAAACCAGAGCTCCCAAGCGCGGCCTTACCGTTTCATGCCGTCTCAGTTTCTCGAAGGTGCTCATAGGTGTCCGATGATCCTGGCTTCCTGAATGAGTAGCGGGCACTGTATCAGACCATCCGTAGGGCCCGCGAGGCCCTCTTCGTTGTCCTTTGAGTTGTTGCGCTCGCCATGGCGCCGAGCATTGTTTACATCGTCAACGAACAAGAGGATTTAGGAGATGACTTTATTTTGACTGGATGACACTAGGGACCCACTAGGGCCATAGCCGTACATACGCAAGTGCCTCCTTATTATGTACAACTATATTTTTTTTTGCTTTCTCCTTGTTTCCTAACATCACGGTCCCACACCATTGTCAACCTATGTAGTCAATATAAACAAGAGAATTGCTCAAGGTGTGGCCGACAGGTGGGACCAAGCAGCTCGAGCAATATTTGTGTTTTTGAGGCATGAGCACTGCAGAGTTTTTCTTGGCGATGATTTCGTTGTTGTTTAGAGGAGAGCAGGGTATTAACTGGGTAGGCTATGGCCCGTCTAGCCCAGGCCAGATATCCAGCCCAGATACTATTTTTTTCAAGATGAAAATGGCTAGCCCAGCTATACGTCTTTTTAAAGAATACCCAGGCAAGGTTAACTTGTTATTCTCCGCCCCGCTGGGCTGCAAATCTTTCCTAGGAGGGATGCATTAGGCTTAACAGGAAAATGGGCTTTAAAAAATAATAAATGGGATGTAATTATAAAAACTGGGCAGTAACTATAAAAAATGCACCAAACACGAAATTAGTTTATAAAATATTATTTATGGATTTTGAAAATCTTAAATTTTCATTGTTGTGCGCGCAATGTTTCATTGGTTTTTTACGTAATACAAATTTATATTTAATCTGACTAGAAATTTTGGGATAAAAATATTTCGTAGCCCATCAAAATGTGGGAAATTTTATTGAATTCCGTCTTCAACGGTTGGTTGAAATTATTAATCATTGTCCTAGCTAGAAAATGGGATGTACTTTTAACAAACTATAAATGGGCTATTGTAAATTCCATTAGAATTCCAAAATGGGTTGTACATTCTTACAAATCGCAAATGGGTTATAAGTTCTCTGCCACACACTTGTGGGCCTACTAAGTGACGCGTCCCCTAAAAAAATAAGTTGATGCGTATGCAAGGCTTTGCCAACTTATTATAGTCAACACACGGTTCTAGCAGCAGTGGCCGTTAGATTTGGATGTCTATCCAACGGATGTCGTGCTTCTTCTTCAATCTCGGATATTCTTAGCTTCGGCCGCCCAAAAAATGATTCCTCCCCCTGACATCTGGGGCGCACCGTTTCGGAGGCTAACCTATGGGGCTACTAAGTTGGAGCGTATCAAGGGCTTTGTCAACTTAGTCAATATAAACGATTCTAGCTTCAGTGATCGTACGATGTCCATCCAACAGTCGTAGTGCTTCTTCAACCTCTGGTCTTCTTGGTCCAGCCGCCCAAAGCAGCTCCGGTCGTGCCGCCTGCTCCTGCCTCCCGTGGCCGGCTGTGCTGCCGTGGAGGTCTCACCGCCCCCATACTACTCCCACCGCTGGCCAGGCCATCCCTCCACTCCCCCACACCCCCTGTGTCGTGGTTTTGTCACGACAGATGTCCTCATGAAAGGACTTAGTCGTGGAGCCATCGCAATAGGTTAGCTTAAAGGGGTTAAAGCGGACACAGGGATGCAAGGGAGTTGATACTAGTTCGGCCCCTTCGATGAAGGTAAAAGCCTATGTCTAGTTGTGATGGAATTGATGGGGTTTCGATGACTAGGGAGCAAACAAGCTTCGCCTAAGTCTCGAGTTGTTGTCTGTTGTCCTTGAACCACCGCCGGGTCGTCCCCTTATATACACGAGTGACACTCGTCGGTTTACAGAGTCCCAACACCGGCTCATAGACGTGTACGGTTTGGTCTCTATCTATTCCTATCTTACAATACAAGTTACATACCAACGCCGGTTTACGGCTACAGGTCTTAAACCGACTATGGGCCCTTAGCCCTCATCTGCCTTCTTGGGCGTTTAACATACTTAGCTATTGGCGAAGTTAACCCGGCCCAGATAGGCCGGTTCACGCCCAGTAGTAATATTCCCAACATTAGGCCCCAGATTGATTTGAACGGGTTCATGTCAATCCTTAGCAAAAACTTCATCTTCAACATCTTCTTATGAATTGGTAAACCGTCGTGATGTCATCTTCTCCAATTGGCGTAAACCGGAGTGACGTCATATGTCATAATGAAGCTATCCATTATATCTCCTTGTTTAATAGATCTGCGATAATCTAGGCGACAGTTCCATTTCCAAACCCACGGCCCCTTGATTCTCGCGCCAGACACATGTCCCTGTCTTTATAAATAGGACCGAAGGGTCATTTTCTTTCTCCCCTTCGCTCTCCTCTTCTTCGTCTTCCTCACGACACCCAGCTTCGGAGCGCTGCCGCCGTCGACCTCTACATCAACTCAGGCCGCTGCATCACCCTGTCTTGCACCAGAGCACCGCGGCGATCTCCCGCGTCGTCCTCGACTCCGGTAAATCTCCTGACCTTTTTATTACAGATCTGTTCTAGGGTTCCATGCTCCTCTAGTGTTCCTCGTCTGCTTCATGCTCATATAGGATAGATCCTTTTAGATGAATCTTGTGAACCTTTGCTCTGTACCGCGGTAGTTTTTAATATCCGTCTTCACCTTGATATGTTTGGACCGTAGATCTGATCCATAGCCTTGCTTCGCTGACTTCACACTGCTCCTTCTAGGTCTTGAATATTTATCCTTTTTACGAACACACTCCAGATCCAATACTATAACAGAATCTTGTGAAATCTGTTTCTGCATACTTACTCATTTACAATATCAACTGTTGTAATGTTTAGACCAGGCAGTTTAACTTTGTAGAAAAGAATTACCAAACCGGTATATACCATTAGTCCCCTCGTTGAACCGCCAGGATTCTTTAGCCAGGCACTGCCGTTTCACAAACTCCGGTTTATAAGAAACTGCCTCCGGTTTAGCAATGTGTACACTAGTGCGTATTTGACCAACATATTTTTGAGCCAGAATTACTGCCTTTGTAGATCGCGTCATGGCTAAACAAGTGTATGAGTGCAACTGGGTTCCCTCTCGCGTGACCGAGACTCAGCTGAACAATTTAGTCAAAACTGGCGCTTTGAGCAGTACAGAGGTTATCCATTGGAGGGTCCCCGGTACAGAATGTCCTCCCACGCCTCAAGAGGGAGAGGTTGTTGTTTTCGCGGATCATCTAGCCCTGGGATTCAATCCTCCCGGTTCAAAATTTTATCGGGATGTCTTAGCCAATTTCCAACTCTGTCCGCAAGACACCAGCCCAAATTCCGTAACCAACATTGTCACTTCCAAGTACTCTGTGAGGTATTCTTTCAAGAGGAACCCATCGTTGACTTCTTCAGAGACTGCTTCCATCTAAACCGTCGCACAGAGTTTACCAATGGTCCCAATACAGAATTAGGTGGTATGGCGATTCAGAAAAGGAAAGAGGTCACCTATCCTCACGCCAAACTGCACAGTCATCCCAAAGAGTGGAACCAAACATGGTTTTACTGCAAAGACACCTCTCCTTCTGAAGAAAATCCCTTGCCTGGTTATCGTCCGGAGCGGCTAAGCAACATGCACCCCTTTCCACAGAGGTTGACCGCCAAGGAGAGAAGCAACTATGCTCCTCAACTAGCGAAGCTCAGGGCCTTCATGGCTAACGGTTTAACAGGGGTTGATCTTGCTCGCTGTTGGATATCTTGGAGCATATTGCCCCTAAGCCAGCGCTCCGGTTTAATGTGTGAATACACTGGCAGCGTCAACGACCCGCTGCGGCATATTGACATCCAGCTCATGGATGACGAAGTTACAGAGGTCGTGAAGAAGATACTGAACGAACCGGAGGCCCTCTGTGCTCGAACCGGCTTGCTTCCCTTCTGTGCCACCAACAAACCGCCAGCCGTAAGATTCATACTTTACTTTTTATTGAATCTGTCCTTGCTCACTTTACCAATTTTTAATATCAACATCTTTCAAATAGGGTGATGATCCGTTTTGGAGCAAGAAACTTCCACAGGAGAAACCGGAGAAGCCAGAGAAACCGGAGAGACCAACCCGGCCCAAGACCAGAGTTGTTAAAAGGCCAGCTAACAGGAAGAAAACCACTGCGTCTTCTGATCCGGCAGCTGACGATGATGTGGGTAATCCGGACCTTGAGGTAGAGCTTGATTCACTTGGCTTATTTTTCACACGCCTTATTGATAATGATTATTGCCAGGATGATACCAAAGTCAGTCGCGCTGATGCTGTAGAGGTAATTGTTCTCTCCTCCGATTCAGACCCTTTGCCTTCACAAAAAATCCGTCGGGCAAACCAGAAAGTTAAATTTTCTCATCCTCTTGCTTATTTGGACCCAAACTTTCTTATGAAGACACAACAGCATGAAGCTCGCCGCACAACTCGGCACAGCGGCCAGGTAGTTACCTCCGTCGGTTTACCGAACAGTCCGGTTCTGAAACGTCGTTCAAAGGTCTCTAACTCTCTTGTCAGTAATTGTCCTAAAGCGGGTTGTTTTCGTCAACCTCTTAATCCGTTTGATTCCGATTATCAGGGCACTTCCCATTCATCGTCTGGCGAGTCATCAACCACCCAGCTGCCGCCACCCAAAACGGTGTTTGGGTGAGTCATGTTTCTTATGACGTTTCTGATGTATTACATTATGATATATGATGTATTGATCCTTTTTATTTCTTCCAGGGCCAAGCCTAGGGCAAGCAAGAAGGCTCGCCTGGACAAAGCGGCTGAAGAGGATATTGTTCTTGAACCGGACAGAACACCAGGTCCTGAAGCGGCTTTCCGTGAGGATGTGCCAAACGCCTCCCCAGCGCAAGATGATGATTTTGTTGCTAAAGAACCACATGTTGACACCTCAGGTCCTGTTGATCAGCCCACAAGCCTGGTCCGGATCGATAGAACAGCCAGCCCGTCGAAGCAAGCTGCTAAACCAGCGACTCCAATGAAAACTGGCGAAGCCAAAGATGATGATGTTATTATTACTGGCATTGGTCGTACCGACCCAAGCAATCCTGTCGCTTTATCCAAACACACTGCCAAAGAAGAATTTGCTGCAATCGGTAAGGGAAAATGGAATGTCGACTTGTCAACCTATGTCGCTCTGTCTCCGGCTTCTGAACCGGTTATACACCAGCCGTGACTATGAAGCCGGTCTGGTTGATATGATGAAGCACAAATATGAGGTAATTTCCATATACTTCTCTTCTTGTATACTTCAATCTGTCAACTCCAATAGCCCCCAAGTGACGGTTTAAGATATCAGCTTAAACCGGGACTTTTCAATGTGGACGTCAATGTATTTGAATTTTGCTGATGTAGCCCCCAAGGGCCGGTTCAACTTAATGTAGTTAAACCGGGACTTTATGTAAGAAAGTATCAATAATTATTGAGCAAATAGCCATTAGCCCCCAAGTGCCAAGTTGAATACTTGTATTGAGCTTGGGACTTCATAAAAATTGTAGGATGAAGATCAAATAGGCATTAGCCCCCAAGTACCGAAGGCATAACTTGTTATGTGGTTGGTACTTCACTTCTGTACCGTCATCTGAATCACATTACTGTCTGTATGTAGGCTGAGACGAGCAAAAGAGAAAACCAAATCACCGAGCAAAAGAGAAAACCAAATCACCGGTCAGCAAGAAAATCTGAAGTCCCAACAAGCTGAAACCTCCAAAGCCAAAGAGGAATTAACCAGCGCTTTAAGCGCCATGGAACAGCTTAAGGAGGGCTTGAAGAAGGAGCGGGCGGATTCGGCCACTGTAAAGTCCGCTTTAACCAAGCGAGCAGAAAATGTCGAGGCTGCACTGAAACTGGTAGTGGACAAGCTAACCAGCATAAAGCGGCAAGTGCATGCCATGACAGCTGCTATCTTCGGTAAGCCAGCTTGATTTATGGAGTGACTCAGCTTTCTTATGGAACTGCCGGTTTGTTAATCCTTTGTAATATTGCAGGGACACGCATTGGTCACTTGGGGTCGGACGTGCGGAAGAAACTGAAAGCCGCCTACACTTTGATAGAGCAATTGTATACTGGTGCGCAGCGGATCATCTCTACTGCATCCCATAACAACCCGGCGCCCACCTTGATCCAAGACACCCTTAAAAGGTTGTCTATGCTTCCTGCCCGAGTTGAAGAGCTGAAAAAATCTGCTGCTCGAACCGGTGCTATAAATGCCTTGATCTAGGCGAAGGCGTGGGTGCCGGATTTCGACCGTGTTGAAGCGGCTCAGGGCTATCCCAGCTTGAAGGAAGACGGGTCACAATTTAGTGAAGCGGATCTGCAAGCAATAAACGGGGAGGTGCGTCCTCTAGCTTGTCAATTGGTTGAAGAGGCAGACTTGTCTCATTATCAAGCCCAATATGATGACCAAAACAAGCGAGTAGCTGCACCAATTCCTGAAGCAGAGAATCTTATCCCTCCAATCCGTAAGCATACTTCCGCTCCTGATATTGAACCGTCGCTGCTGATCCATGATGAAGCTGTCTTTCAAGCATTAATGGGAATCGACTGGACAACTGTTGATTTCCAGCCGCTGGGCAGAGAAGCAGAAGTTGAAGCGGCGCGAGATGATCCGCAACCATCAGGCCAGGCTGGCGACCAAGCTTGAACCGGAATCCGGTTTAAATTGCTGCTCCTTTATGTTAGGCAGAAAAACAATGATCTTATTTGGGCACCGTGTTGCCTTGTAATAGGCTAGCCGATACTCTTGATTTTGACATGCCTTCGTGCATAATTACTGCAACTTGTGCTTCCTTTGGGTGATGAAATTTCCAAAGTATCTTCTGCAATCAAAAAAGCTTAAAGCACCGCCACGGTTGTACCGTTAGGCGGATTATGATTTCTACATATATGAAATCAAATATCTTAACTTTAAGTACATGATCAAATCTTGTGATACATAATACCTGCCATCGTTGGGCGTGAAGTTGGCTTGGCCAATCTTAAAGCGGCGGTTTATAAACCCGTACCATCAGAGGAGAAAAACAACTCCTATGTATATAACGTCGGTTTATCATGTAAACCATGTCGGGTTATAATAAACACCGTGTTACCCCATATCAGGATGTCTAACAACAAAAATCAAACCGGGCAAATAGTCTCTGGATTAAGAATGGACCATGTTCTGTTCAATTGACAATTGAACCGGTTTAAGAATTGTCGTTTTAAAAACACAACAAAAAGAAATATTTATCAAAGAAAATTTCAAGCAAAGGCAATGATAAAATCATTTGCAAAAAGAGGCTACTGAGCCGATCAAGTGGCATCACCATGGCCGGACACGACCAAGCCCCCGATAGGCGTAGCTATGGTTCAAGTCAGCCAGGTCCCCAAATGATGCAGTGGCATTATGCCGATCAAGAGGAGTAGCGATGGCTCGGGTTCGACCAAGCCCCCAAGTGATTCTATGGCCTTAGGCCGATCAAGAGGCGTGACTGGTTCAGACATGACCAAGTCCCCAAGTGATCTCATGGCTTTCGCCTATCAAAAGGTGTTGCATTGGTTCGGATACGACCAAGCCCCCAAGTGATATAACATGAAGCTTTAAAAAGCTAACTCAAGGGGTAAACCGGAGGCCGCTTTAGGACAGATAAAACTCCGTGTAACGACGCATGATGTAAAATAAACAGAGACCCCGCTTTAGCTGAGGCTCCGGTTTATTATATTGATCATAATATATACATTGTCATAATATGTACATAAGTACATAAGTAGAGCCAACGGCTCAGGTATAGTAAGGCCGAAGATGAGCTATGTTCCACGGCCTGTTGGTCTCCTCCTCTGATGTACGTGAGTCTTTATGCTCTCGAATATCGATCAGATAGTATGACCCATTATGCAGATTCTTGCTGACCATGAAAGGTCCCTCCCAAGGTGGGGATAACTTGTGCATATCAGTCTGGTCTTGGATGAGCCGAAGTACCAAATCTCCTTCTTGAAAGGTCCTGGTTCTGACTCAAGGTGGGCGATTGTGATAACGATGAAGATCCTATTGATAAATCGCCGAGCGGGCAGCTGCTATGTCACGCTCTTCGTCCAACAGATCCAGAGCATCTTGTCGTGCTATCTCATTGTCCGCTTCAACATAAGCCGCTACAAGAGGTGAATCATGACGGATATCACTAGGGAGAACCGCCTCCGCTCCGTAGACCATGAAGAACGACGTGTATCCTGTTGACCTGTTGGGTGTGGTGTTAATGCTCCATAATACAGATGGTAATTCCTCAATCCAACAACCCAGCATTCGTTGCAAAGGAACCATAAGCCGGGGCTTGATGCCTCGCAAGATCTCTTGATTAGCCCTCTCTGCTTGACCATTGGACTGGGGGTGAGCCACTGATGAAACATCAAGCCGGATGTGCTCACGTTGACAGAACTCCTTCATAGCACCCTTGGACAAGTTGGTACCACTATCAGTGATGATGATGTGTGGAAAGCCAAACCGGAAAATCACCTTTTTGATGAATTGAACTGCCGTGGCCACATCACACTTGCTAACGGGTTCTGCCTCCACCCACTTTGTAAACTTGTCAACCGCCACCAAAAGGTGGGTTTTCTTGTCCTTGGACCTTTTGAAAGGCCCAACCATATCCAGCCCCCAAGTTGCGAATGGCCAAGTGATTGGAATCATCCTCAATTCTTGAGCCGGCACATGAGCACATCTTAAGAACTTTTGGCAGCCGTCACATCGTCTGACCAGATCTTCCGCATCAGCATGAGCAGTCAACAAATAAAAGCCGTGACGGAATGCTTTAGCCACCAAAGATTTTGAACCGGCGTGATGACCACAATCTCCTTCGTGGATCTCACGTAAGAATTCATAGCCTTCTTCGGGGGACACACACCGTTGAAACGTTCCTGACACACTGCATCGATGCAACTCGCCATTGACAATAGTCATGGACTTGGATCGCCGAATTATGTGCCGGGCCAGAACCTCATCCTCTAGTAACTCGCCCCGGTTCAAGTACGCAAGATAACGAATTGTCCAATTAGGAATAACATGAAGAGTTGCCACCAATTGAGCCTTCGGATAAGGAATAGCCAAATCCTCTTCACCAGGGAGCTTGGCCGACGGGTCATGCAGTACATCCAAGAAAACATTAGGTGGGACCGGTTTGCGTTGAGAGCCCAGCCGGCTTAAAGCGTCTGCCGCTTCATTCTTCCGGCGGTCCACATGGTCCACCTGATAACCTTTGAAGTGACCTGCAACAGCATCCACCTCACGACGATATGCTGCCACGAGTGGGTCCTTAGAATCCCAATTGCCAGACACCTGCTGAGGCACCAGGTCCCAGTCACCAAAGCACTTAACTCAGCTTAGATTCATCTCCTTAGCCATCCGGAGACCATGGAGCAAGGCTTCATACTCAGCTGCATTGTTAGTACAAGGGAACATTAAGCGGAGAATGTAACAAAACTTATCACCTCGTGGGGAAGTTAATACGACTCCAGCCCCTGAGCCCTCCAATTGCCTGGACCCATCAAAATGGATAGTCCAATATGTGTGATCCGGCTTCTCTTCAGGTGCTTGGAGTTCTGTCCAATCATTGATGAAATCAACAAGTGCTTGAGACTTGACCGCCGTCCGAGGCACGTATTTCAATCCATGCGGCCCAAGCTCTATAGCCCACTTGGCAATCCGGCCAGTCGCTTCCCGGTTCTGGATTATATCTCCCAAGGGAGCATAACTAACCACTATGATGGGATGTCCCTGGAAGTATTGTTTAAGCTTCCGGCTTGCCATAAAAACTCCATATACCAGCTTCTGCCAATGCAGATACCTCTGCTTGGACTCAATAAGCACCTCGCTGATATAGTAAACCGGACGCTGAACTGGATGCTCCTTGCCTTTCTCCTTCCGCTCCACCACAATAGCCACACTGACCGCACGAGCATTAGCGGGAACATATAGCAACAACGGCCCCTTGTCCGTTGGAGCAGCGAGTACAGGCGGATTGGCCAACTGCCGCTTTAAATCCTCCAATGCTTTATCAGCAGCAGAACTCCAGACGAATTGATCCGTCTTCTTTAACATCTGATATAAAGGGATCGCCTTCTCGCCAAGGCGGCTTATAAACCGGCTCAACGCGGCAATCCGGCCTGCCAGGCGTTGAACATCATTGATGCATTTCGGTTTAGCCAGGGAGGTGATTGTTGTGATTTCCTCCGGATTAGCCTCAATTCCCCTATTGGACACTAGAAAACCCAATAACTTGCCAGCCGGTACACCAAAGACACACTTGGACGGGTTGAGCATCATCTTGTACGTCCTCAGGTTGTCAAAGGTTTCCTTCAAATCGTCAACCAAAGTCTCCTTCTCCCTTGACTTTACCACAATATCATCCACATAAGCATGCACATTACGGCCAATCTGTTTATGAAGGCAATTCTGTACACACCGCTGATAAGTTGCCTGGGCACTCTTGAGCCCAAAGGGCATAGATACATAGCAGAAGGCTCCAAAGGGAGTTATGAACGTTGTCTTCTCCTGGTCCTTAACTGCCATTTTGATCTGATGATAACCAGAATATGCATCCAGAAAACTCAAACGCTCACAACCCGCCGTAGCATCAATAATCTGATCAATATGGGGGAGGGGAAAAGGATCTGCTGGACAAGCTTTGTTAAGATCTGTGTAGTCCACACACATGCGCGAGGTGCCGTTTTTCTTAAGGACCAGCACCGGATTAGCCAGCCATTCAGGATGGAAGACTTCAATAATAAAGCCAGCTGCTAAGAGCCTGGCCACCTCTTCTCCAATAGCTTTGCGTCTTTCCTCATTGAACCGGCGTAGGAACTGTTTCACCGGTTTGTACTTAGGATCCACATTAAGAGTGTGCTCAGCGAGTTGCCTCGGTACTCCTGGCATGTTAGAAGGCTTCCATGCAAAAATGTCCCGATTCTCACGGATGAACTCGATGAGCGCGCTTTCCTATTTCGGATCCAAGTTGGCACTGATACTGAATTGCTTGGGCGAATCGCCAGGCACGAAGTCAACAAGCTTAGTCGCAGCCGCCGATTTGAACTTCAGGGCCGGATCATGCTCCGTAGTTGGTTTCTTCAATGGTGTCATGTCCGCCGGATCAACATTATCCTTGTAATACTTCAGCTCCTCCGTGGCACAAACCGACTCTGCATAGGCCACATCACCTTCTTCACACTCCAAAGCAATTTTTCGGCTTCCGTGAACCGTTATTGTTCCTTTGTGACCCGGCATCTTGAGCTAGAATCATGATCATCTCCAAAGGCTACTTCCAAAGCTATCTTGCCAACAGGATATGCTGACTTACCAGGCACCACACCATGGAACACCGTATTGGACGGTTTAAGATTTTTATCTGTTAACCCCATACGACGGAAGGTCTCATAATATAAGATATTAATGCTGCTTCCTCCATCCATGAGCACCTTGGTGAACTTATAACCTCCCACCTGAGGTGCCACCACCAATGCTAGCTGACCCGGGTTATCAACCCGGGGAGGGTGATCCTCTCTACTCCATATGATTGGTTGTTCAGACCAGCGTAGATAACAGGGCACGGCCGGTTCAACAGAATTTACTGCTCGCTTATGAAGCTTCTGATCTCGCTTGTCCAAGCTAGTAGTGAAGACATGATATTGCCCACTGTTCAACTGCTTCGGGTGACTCTGATAACCCGACTGCTGCTGCTGCTGATTGTAACCACCTTGACTATTCTGATTACCTTGATTGTTATGTCCGCCCTGATTACCATTAAACCCTGAAACGAAATTTCCTCCGCTGTAACCCGGCCCAGATCCTGAGCCACCACCTGATCCGTGGTCATACCGGAAAGCATTAGAGTTCTTGAACTCCTGCATAATGTAACAATCCTTCCAAAGGTGATTGGCTGGCATCTCCTTCGTCCCATGCTTTGGACAAGGTTGGTTTAACAGATAAGACAGGCGGTCCGGGTTAGGATTAGGCGCTCCACTGCGATTCGGCGTTTTACCCTTACGTCGTTGGCCCTTGTCCTGCGCGTTGGTATTAGCCACAAAGTCCATGCTGCCATCCGCTTTACGCTTGCCTCCGTTTCCATGACCTGTCGGGTTATGCTGCTGTCCTTTGGAGTGGCTGTTCTTCTTTCCCTTCCCTGCCTTGTCGTCATCAGACTCGGGATGCTTGGTACTATCAGAATCAGCATACTTCACTAACCAGCCATGAGGGTCCCTATATCGTTGCAATGGCGCTTCATTCGTCCCAATTTCAACTTTAGAGGCCCAAACCGACAGTTGCCTTCCAGGGTTATAACCGCGGTGTCGGCATTGATACGGTCTGATGAATGCAAAATTTGTGAGACCCGGCGCACCCAACGAGTCGTTGGCTCTCCTTCTTCCTGAACACAGGCTGCTAAATCCACTATAGACATGGGCTGTTTACACGTATCTTTGAAGTTCTGGATAAATCGGGCACGCAATTGAGCCCATGAACTGATAGAGTTGGCCGGTAAACTTTTAAACCAAGTGCGGGCCGTTCCTTCGAGCATCATGGTGAAGTATTTTGCACACGCCGCATCACCTACATCCAGCATCTCCATGGCCATCTCATAGCTCTCTATCCATGTCTCTGGAGGCTGATCGGCAGTGTAATTCGGCACCTTGCGCGGGCCTTTGAAGTCCTTGGGCAGGAGCACGTTGCATAAAGCGGGGACGAGACAAGGCACTCCCAAAGAGCTAGAAGAAACGCCAGGCTCAATCGAGGTAGTCGGACGAACCGGTGTAAGCTGGCGTGCCTCATACTGTGCTGCTAACTCGGCCTCCCTGCGCGCTCGGGCCAGGTCCACCACTTCCTGAGCATCAGCAACACCACCCGCCGGGTAGTTACCACGGGGTACTTCACGGTTCCGTGCATTACTCGACACCGCCGGTTCATCCATCCGCCTGCTATAACTCCGGCTTGGACGAGGGGTGGAATGAATTCGGTCACGACTGTATGAGGATGCTTCCTATTGGATCAAGGCTGTCCGAAGAAGCTCCTTAACCCGGCGCGTTTCTACCACCTGCGGTGAATCACCTTCAATTGGGATGGCCTCTAGCCGTGCTGCCGCAGCAACAAGGTTATCCATCGGGTTGGAGTAGTGACCTAGAGGTGTCGGGGCAGCCTGAGGTACGACAGCGTTTTGACGAGGTGGATCCATCAAGCGAGGATGAACCGGCGCGCCTGCCCCTGGTGCTTCCGCCCAGTTCACCGCCGGCGTGTTGCTAGTTCCCGCTCCTGGGGTGTTGAAGAGATCTCTAGCTTCGAAAACCTGTGGCAAACGAGACCGGTATTTCCGCTTCAGGACCTCATGTGATGCGTTCTGATCCAGCATAAGTCTGTAAGCTTGTGCATCCAACGCGGCCCGTTCTGCAGTCATCCTGGCATCCTCCGCTGCTAGGTCGGCCTTGGCTTGAGTGATCTGATCTCTCACCTTCGCAATTTCCGCATCATGGGCGTCCTGATCCACCGGGTTAGCCTCTGCCATAAGCGTAGCCAATGCATCAAATAGATCGGACAAAACTTGAGCCGGCGGGCGCACAGGGCCACCTGCCCTGGCAGCTGTTGCCGCTACTGATCCGGAGATCATCGCTGCTGCGGTCGAAGAGTGAAGCGCCGCTTGTGTACCGGCCATGAATATTCCAACCCGGCTGGGCAGATCAGAGGGGTCCGGAATACTGTCGCCATCGGAACAACCCCCAATCCGATCATCTTGCAGCTGATACAAAGATTTGGTTTCTCCTGTCGATGACTCGTCGCCGGAATAAACGACGGTCTTGCCACCTAATTCCAATCCATCCTCATAGCTTCCTCCATGGATGACTCCCATGAAGGCACGCTTCACGGCCAGTTTAACCTGGGCAGATCGCGCACGTTGAGCTGTCTCGAAGAGGTCGGTGCAGATGTCCGGCTCAGGGCCCGGTTCACCGATCTTGCCAATGAAGACGTGTATGCCACCAAAGGGGACCCGGTACCCGTACTCGATTGAGCCAGCCTCGGGGCCCCATCCTGCATCGTCGATGTAGAGCTTGCCGCGACGACTCTTGGTCATCCAGCCCACAGCGTAGCCCTTGAGTCCTTCGAAGTTGCCCTCCAAGAACCTGAAACCATCGTGCGATAACCCCACAGTGGGCGCCAACTGTCGTGGTTTTTTCACGGCAGATGTCCTCATGAAAGGACTTAGTCGTGGAGCCATCGCAACAGGTTAGCTTAAAGGGGTTAAAGCGGACATAGGGACGCAAGGGAGTTTTATACTAGTTCGGCCCCTTCGATGAAGGTAAAAGCCTACGTCTAGTTGTGATGGAATTGATGGGGTTTCGATGACTAGGGAGCAAACAAGCTTCGCCTAAGTCTCGAGTTGTTGTCTGTTGTCCTTGAACCGCCGCCGGGTCGTCCCCTTATATACACGGGTGACGCCCGTCGGTTTACAGAGTCCCAACACCGGCTCATCGACGTGTCCGGTTTGGTCTCTATCTATTCCTATCTTACAATACAAGTTACATACCAACGCCGGTTTACGGCTACAGGTCTTAAACCGACTATGGGCCTTAGCCCTCATCTGCCTTCTTGGGCGTTTAACATACTTAGCTATTGGCGAAGTTAACCCGGCCCAGATAGGCTGGTTCACGCCCAGTAGTAATATTCCCAACACCCTGTTATTATGTGGCGACGGCAGCCTCACACCGCAGCCGAACCAGTGAACCCTCGTACTCCTCTCCGCGCGGGCTTCCACTGATGCGTCTTCCCCGGCTCCGCGTCGTCCCCTTCCTAGGCCTCGCCGTCGTCCAGACCACCGCCCTGGTGCTCTCGGCGCGGTGTGGTCAACGTGGTCAACGACCGACTTCCATCGGAAGAGTACTATACGTGGAGAGGCCGACAGTTGGGTCCAGGCGGCCGCAAGGAAGTGCCTCCTTATTATGTGTAAAATAATTATTCCTCCACCTGACAGCAGGGACCCACCGGACGGGCCACCTTATTTCACGAAAAAAACATTTCCCCCTGACTGCTCGGACCCACCATACGGGCCAGCGTATTTCACGAAAAAAATGTTCCCCCCGCTGTCAGCTCAGACCAACCGGAAGTGCCTCCTTATTACGCACAAAAAAATGAATACTCCCCCTGCTAGCTGGGACCCACCATGGTGGGAGGCTCACTTGTGGGCCTACTAAGTTGACTAGGACGGGGGCCTTTGTCAAGTTTAGTCAATATGAACGATTCTAGCTCTAGTGATCGTACGATGTCCATCCAACAGCAGTAGTGCTTCTTCAACCTCTGGTCTTCTTGCTCCAGCCGCCCAAAGCAGCCCCAGTCGTGCCACATGCTCCTGCCTCCCGTGGCCGGCTGTGCTGCTGCAAAGGCCTCACCTCCCCCTACTATTCCCACCGCTGGCCAAGCCCTGCGGCGACGGCAGCCTCACACCGCAGCCAAACCAGTGAACCCTCGTACTCCTCTCCGCGCGGGCTTCCATTGTCGTGTCTTCCCCGGCTCCCCGTCGTCCCCTTCCAAGGCCTCTCCATCGTCCACCGCCCTGGTGCTCTCGGCGCGGCGTGGTCAACTTGGTCAAGGAACGACTTCCATCGGACGTGGACTATACGTGGAGAGGCTGACAGCTGGGTCCACGGCCGCAGCAAGGAAGTGCCACCTTATTACGTGCAAAATAATTATTCCTCCACCTGACAGCGGGGACCCACCGAACGGGCCACCGTATTTCATGAAAAAAAATGTTTGCCCCTGACTGCTGGGACCCACCTGCTACATCTTCGCACGCAAGGAAGTGCCTGACAGTCGGGACCCACCTGGTCGAAGCATACGTAGCGTTGTCATTCTGGTCGCGAATGTGTATGTACATATATACTGGTGGATGTAGAGGCGCGCACGTGTCGTAGTAGAGGCGGCCAGGGTGCAAGAAAGAAAATACGGCAACGTATGTGTACATACGGGCGGGGTCTCGAATGCCTACTCGCGCATACGTACGGCGAGGGCTCATTGACATGGCTGGGTCGGAACGGAGAAACAACGTCGTCGTCGTGTTCATGGGGAGGCAACGTAATGCGTCGTGTTCATGGGGAGGCAACAGAATGCGCCGTGATCATCGGGAGGCAACGGAATGCGTGGGAGCCAACCGGCTGGGTCAGAATGGAATGCATGGTCGTGTTCATCGGGAGGGCTTGTACGGAAGAGGCGATGGAAACGAGGCCTGGCGTACCTCACAACGGAGGAAATGGACCTCCTATGGTCGAAACGGGGGTCCTGTTGATCGGGAGGGGTGTGGCGTACCGCAAAACGGATGAAACGGACCTCCTATGGTCGAAACGGGGGTCCTGTTGATCAGGAGGGGTGTGGCTTACCGCAAAACAGAGGAAACGGACCTCCTACGGTCGAAACGGGGGTCATGTTGATCGGGAGGGGTGTGGCGTACCGCAAAACGGACGAAACGGACCTCCTACGGTCGAAACGGGGGTCCTGTTCATCGGGAGGGGTGTGGCGTACCGCAAAACGGGACTCCACAGGATACTGTTCATCTCCACCGTCGACCCCCTCCAACCTCCACGAATTACTGTTCATCCACCGTCGACCTCCTCCAGCCTCCACCTGCGACTGTTCATCCACGGGCTCCTGTTCATCTAGCCTCCACCGCGCACTACTCCACCAGCTACTATTCAACCAGCCCTCTCCACGGGCTCCTGTTCAACCACCCCTCCACGGGTTACTGTTCATCCTGCCCTCCACCGTCTACTGTTCATCCTGCCCTCCACGGGGTGGTCCTATTCATCCAGCCCTCCACGGGGTGCTGTTCGTCCAGCCCCAACCGGCTCGATCGATCGGGGTCCTGTTCATCCAGAGGCAACACCACGGGGTCCTGTTCATCCACCCCCACCGGGAACTGTTCATCCAAACCCCCTCCCCCCGCAACGCTCACTGTTCATCCAGAGGTAGCATCGATCGGCTTCAGTTAGCAGCAGTAGCGAAGGAATCGCTCGATCGGGTTCAGTTAACAGGTATCGATCGATCGCTCGGGTTCAGTAACGCGTAGCCTGTAGTGCAATCGCTCGGGTTCAGTTAGAGCCCAACGCCTCGCTCGGGTTCAGTTAGAGCCAACGCCTCGCACACACGCGCGTACGTGTACGAGAGAAACGTGCATCGCTCGGCCCCCGACCTCCCACCGTAACCGGGAACTCCCCGAAATTTTCCTCGCCCTCGCTTCTACCACGGTTTTTCCCATCATGGACGGCCCAAAGAATGTCATGCAGCTGCGTCTCCGGCCCGCCCAGGATGAAAAGCCCATTTTCTGTCATGATTTTTTGTCATAGAAGTAGGAGCCCACCACATCTATGATGATACCGGGTTTTGTCACAATTATCGTCATAGAAGTGTCATATGTATGACACAAAAAAATTGTGTTCGGCCCAAAATGTCATAGATGTGTCTTTTTTTTTGTAGTGCTCGAGGCCCCTGGCTTGTATTATGATGCTTGTATGACTTATTTATGTTTTAGAGTTCTGTTGTGATATCTTCCCGTGATTCCTGATCTTGATCGTACACCTTTGTGTGCATGATTAGTGTACGATTGAATTGGAGGCGTCACATGAACTCGCTTCCATAGTTCAATTCCCAAGAATCTTATAATGTCATATCAACAATTTGTGTTGCACCTTTATTCTCAGGCACCCTGAGTCTGAGGTATCCTAACACCAATTAGATCTGAATCTTGGTCAGATATGATGGTTGGAACATATTCCCAAGAGTTATAACAAGGTGATGTCATGCCTAGCACACCTGCCCGGAGGAACTATTGTTATAGTTTCCTTTTTAGCAAGGTTAACCATTCTTCCATGAGGAAATTGTAGAACTTGTTATATAAGTTGTTCCTGATGGATCCTTTGTGTATCCAAAGTCCGATCTTTGCTTGAAGACCATGCCAATGCTATCTCTAAGCATGTCTATGGTACTCCATTTTTCATCAAGAACATTTCAAGCCCAATGCTAAATGTTTCTTGCTCAATTATCCAAAACACCGTTCTATGGGTAATGTCATGAAATTTCTCTCCCCTTACCTAAAGGGGTTTCTACATTGTATCCTGCCATGGGTATCATGCTCCGCTTGTCCTTGGGAAGGATATATCCCTGAAATATGTGTTTGAACACATTTTCCTTTCCATTGTTCTGTTTAATCCGATGATCACCTTTTCCTTTCCATTGTTTTGTTTAACCTTACTGGTGATCTATATGATCTAAGCAGTAATATCCTCCTGCTTATGTAAACGCCTTGGTGTACAACCGTGTCAGTAGGACCCTGTTGCTTTTGTTGACAGCATTCCGGTAACCACCGATGGACGAGAACTTTGCCTATTGGTCCGCATCGTTCAACGAGCAGGAAAATGGTTCTCTTCGTCCCTTGCCCTTGGTATCGATGTTGTTACCGACATAACTGATAGACTACCCTCTAACATGCCTTGCAATCGTGACCGTGCAAGATGTCAGCCCCCTTCCTAATTTAACCCACATGGTGGGCACATAACCCACAGATCCACAGGATCGAAACTTGAATCTCCTGCACCCCCTGTTCCCAAGGTTGTTCCTCGCATGTGGCCTCGTATGTAATTCATGAGCCACCTTCCGAGAGATCAACAAATCTGTTACCGGACGCAATACTTATTCCCATTTGCTTTGAGCCCCTTTCACGCCCTGTTTAGGGCACTAAACGGTTGCCTGCTCTCTCGAAACTTCTCATGGTACCTTCTTACTTTGCTCTCGATATCTTCTTAAGTTTCAATTCGAGAGTTACTTTCCGCCACCTTCCCCGCTATTATCTACCAGATAGTCAACCTTGAAGAGGTCCATTCTCCTGGAATGCCTCCCTTATTCTTTCGTAAGTATGACAGAGTCCCAGAAGAAAGGATGCCGACTTCATCATGAGGACCTGAAGCAGAAAAATGAAGACATCAGCGAGAGGGATTGAGGGAGTCCTGGATTAGCGGGTATTCGGACAGCCGGACTATATCCTTTGGCCGGACTATTGGACAATGAAGATACAAGATTGAAGACTTCGTCGTGTCCGGATGGGACTCTCCTTGGCGTGGAAGGCAAGCTTGGCGATACGGATATGCAGATCTTCTCCCATTGTAACCGACTCTGTGTAACCCTAGCCCCCTTTGGTGTCTATATAAACCAGAGGGTTTAGTCCATAGGACAACAACAATCATACCATAGTCTAGCTTCTAGGGTTTAGCCTCTATGATCTCGTGGTAGATCAACTCTTGTACTACTCATATCATCAAGATCAATCAAGCAAGAAGTAGGGTATTACCTCCACCGTGAGGGCCTGAACCTGGGTAAACATTGTGTCCCTTGCCTCCTCTTACCATCGGCCTTAGACGCACAGTTCGGGACCCCCTACCTGAGATCCGCCGGTTTTGACACCGACATTGGTGCTTTCGTTGAGAGTTCCACTGTGTTGTCACCATAAGGCTCGATGGCCCCTTCGATCATCAACAACGATGCGGTCCAGGGTGAGGTCTTCCTCCCCGGAAAGATCTTTGTATTCGGTGGCTTTGCACTGCGGGCCAACTCGTTTGGCCATCTGGAGCAGATCTAGAGCTACGCCCCTGGCCATCAGGTCAGGTTTGGAAACTTGAATTACACTGCCGATATCCGCGGAGACTTGATCTTCGACGGATTTGGGCCCATGCCTGGTGTGCCGCATGATCACGACGAGCACAATATAGCTCTGCTATCGGACAGTGTTCCGGAGATCACGCCAGCAACTACTCCGGCCTTCAGTCCGGAACAGATTGCGCCATCTGAGGACGGGAGGATAGACCCCGCCTCAGAGGCCGCACCCTCGGTGGTGATAGAGACGAATACTGACCTTACCCCTCACGAGAGCCGTGTCGCCGAACTACTAGACTCGTCTCTGGTCACGGACTCCGAACCGCCGGCGCCCATGCCTATCGAATCCGATTGGGCGCCGATCATGGTGTTCACCTCCGCGGATATATTTCAGCACTCACCCTTAGGCGATATGTTGAGCTCGTTAAGATCTCTCTCCCTGTCAGGAGAACCTTGGACGAACTATGTTCGGCTAGGATGGGATGTGGATAACGAAGAAACTCACTCCCCACCCACCACCCACTTAGTAGCCACTGTCGATGATTTAACCGACATGCTCAACTTCGACTCCGAAGACATCGATGGTATGGACAACGATGCAGGAGACGAACAGGAACCACCGCCAACAGGGCGCTGGACTGCCACTTCATCACATGACATATACATGGTGGATACACCCAAAGAAAATGACGAGGAACGGAAGGATGCAACGAGAGATAGCTCCCTCGACAAGCAATCAAAACGGCGCCGTTGGCGCCGCTCCAAATCCTGCCTTGACAAAAACAACGATAACAGCGCAAGAAGAAGACAAATTGACCCAGCGATAGAGCAAGGTGAGCCAGCGGATGACGAACAAAGTGTGGAGCCGCTATCCGAACATGGCGACGCCGAGCGTCAAGCCAATCAACCCGTCTCCGGAGAAGAAAACAGTTCAGATGAAGACGAACACATCATCCCGGAAAGGCAGCTGGAGCAAGAAAGGCTCATCGCCACTGCAAGAAGTCTGAAGAAGCAGAAACAAAGGCTCAAGGCCGCACAAAACACACTCAATAGTAGATGGAATAAGGTGCTCGACACGGCAAAAAAGTACGGTGGCAGTCGCCACACGAAGAGCTACCCAAAGCGAAAGTTGCTGCCTGAATTCGACGATGAGGCCTTAGAGCCCCCGCAGCCAAAAAATAAAACCGCCGACCGGTCGGATCGACAACCTCGTGGCCGTGATAGAGCGGCCAACGAGGCCGCACATAAGTCAGTACATGACCCACGCGAAGACTCGCATCAAAGGGCTAGCGCAACCAGATCCATCTACGGGTCAAGGAAACGCGCTCCAGCACTCAGCCAACACCAAATATCACAACCGTCCGAACGCCATGGTACAACCAAATACAGGGGTGCCGCACACCCCCTATGTTTCACTGACGAGGTACCAGACCATGAATTTCCATAAAGATTCAAACCAGTGAACATAGAGGCATACGACGGGACCACAAACCCAGGGGTCTGGATTGAGGACTTTATCCTCCATATTCATATGGCTCGCGGAGACGATCTCCATGCCATCGAATACTTGCCCATCAAGCTCAAAGGACCAGCTCAGCACTGGCTAAAAAGCCTCCCCAAAAACTCCATTAGAGGTTGGGAGGAGCTCGAGGACGCTTTTTGGGCCAATTTTCAAGGGACTTATGTCCGACCTCCGGACACAGACGATCTGAGTCATATAATTCAACAGCCCGGAGAGTAAGCCCGAAAGCTTTGGAACAGGTTTCTCACTAAAAAGGACCAAATTGTCGACTGTCCGGACGCTGAAGCCTTAGCAGCTTTCAAACACAGCATCCGAGACGAATGGCTTGCCAGACACCTCGGCCAAGAAAAACCAAGAACAATGGCAGCCCTAACAATCCTCATGACCCGCTTTTGCACGGGCGAGGACAGCTGGTTAGCCCGAAGTAGCACCAGCGACCCAAGCACATCCGAAGTCGGGGATGGCAATGGAAAACCACGACGCAGTAAAAACAAGCGCCGGAATAAAGAAGACAGCCCAGATAACACGGTGGTAAATGCCGGATTCAGGGGCTCTCGACCGAGTCAGTGGAAAAAGCCCTTGACAAACTTGCAAATCATACCCATAGAGAATGCTGGGTCTTCAAGCAGGCCAGCAAGCTAAACGCCGAACACAAGGGGGAGGACACTCCGAGCAAGGACGAGGATGCGCCTCGACAGCAAGACATGGGGGGACAGAAAAAATTCCCACCAGAAGTCAAAACAGTAAATGTGACCCATGTGACAAAGAGGAGAGGCAAATATGCACTCTGAAATACACAAGCCGTAGAGCCCGTCACCCCTGAGTTCTACCCCTGGTCGGTCTGCCCGGTCACTTTTGATCGCAGGGATCACCTAATAGGTATCCGGCATGAAGGATCCGCGGCCTTGGTGCTGGACCCAATAATAAACGGATACCATCTCAGACGAGTCCTTATGGACGGCGGCAGTAGTCTAAATCTGATATATCAGGACACTATCCGCAAAATGGGCATAAACCAAACAAAAATCAGCCACAGTAATACTACCTTCAGGGGAGTAATACCAGGCACAAAGGCCCGCTGCACAGGCTCTCCAGTACTAGAGGTTGTGTTCGGCTCGTCTGACAACTTTCGAAGCGAAAGGTTAACCTTCGACATCGCTCCATTCCGAAGTGGCTATCAAGCACTACTCGGACGAGAGGCTTTTGCTCGTTTTAATGCAATACCGCATTACGCTTTGCTCCAGCTTAAAATGCCCGGTCCGCGCGGCACCATCACAGTACATGGAAATGTTGAGCGCTCCTTACGAGCAGAAGAACGCACGGCTGCTTTAACAGTCGAACACTAGACGGCCTCACCACCAGAACAGATGATCGGTCGTTAGGACCACGGACATGGTTAGACGAGTCCGGCTAATCATTGGATAGAGATTGGTTCGATGGTTATACCCTTATAGACGGTACCAGGGGCTTTGCCGCGATAATTTGGCTCAACTTTACCCATCTCGACTTTTACATGGTTTATTTATAATAACCAATTTTTTGCACAACAACTTTTCACTAAGTACCTCTCTTTTACATATGACAATCGTGCTACACCCGTCCAGGATAGGGCACAACGGAGACACAGGCGCAGACGTGCAGCAGGGACCCGTTCAAAGGTTTCTCTTTAGATTAAGACCCTGCGTAAACCTTTTTTACTGTCTTTTGTTGTTCACATCCTCCGGATTCTCAATACAACCGAGAAGGATGCTGACGTTTGGCATGTGGCCACGTCAGAATATTGCTCGTACCCGGACACTAGGGGCTCGTTATCCAAGGGCATCATTTAAGTCCAGTATATATTTCAAAGACCGAACACCTTAGGGAGTGTCCGGCGTCGCGAGTTAGGCCCTATATGCATCAGCTGCGAATCATGTCTTTGGTCAAATGTTGGGTTTGCCCGGCTCCTGCGTTTTGCTACCTTACGTTCTGCTCTATCGGCTAAGGCGGCACCAGGAGAACTATTGCGATTGTGCCCTGGTTCGGCCGGACGAGCACCTCAGTAGAGAAAGCTGAAAACTGACTGTCATGATAAAGCGCGAGAATGGTCAACCACTCGATGACCTAGCGGAATCTTCGGGATTCCTCCGCATTAACGAAGGGTCGTTTCCCGGCCAAGCATGTACGCGCCCCATATTCGGATGAGCGCGGAGCCACCAGGGGCTATATAGTAGCCCCACTGTCAAACTCCTATGGCTAAGTGAAAGTGTTAAAGCAATATAGTCGGATTGCATAGTTCGCTGCGCTATCACCTCCTCAATGGACCAAGACGTTGGATCTAGTGTGAACACGCGTCTTCTGCGAAGACCCCCGCATTATATGCGTGGGGGCTGAAGCCGACGACTGCAAACTTTCAGGTTATATACATATACACATAAACGGCCGCACAGGAGGCATCACAATACTTTCAGGCAAAAGTATAAAAATAGCCTTTATAATTCATTAAAACATTGTTTTCAATGAGAATACATATCACTAGAACATAATATTTTTCGAGCACTGCGCTTCTATTGAACGAGCGCCTTCAAGGACCTCGTCAAAGTAGTGCTTGGCAGCTACTCGGCTAACTGCCGAACTCGGGGTTGCAATTGCGGTGGCTTCCATCTCTGCCCAGTGCGTCTTGACACAGGCAAGCGCCATCCGCGCACCCTCGATACATGCCGACCTCTTCATAGCATCGATGCGCGACACAACACCAAGGAACTGCTACACCAAACTGAAGTAATTGTTTGGCCTTGGCCCTTCCGGCCACAGGTGATCCACAACAGACCTCATGGCGAGTCCGGACAACCTATGGAGCTCGGCCCATTCGGCCATCCGCTCATTCAGAGGAAGCGGACGCGCTGGACCATTAAATTGTGACCAGAACAGCTTCTCCACTTCGTGATCTTTTTGATCTTTGAATTACTCGGACGCATCAGCGGCACTCGCTGCCAAATCCAGATAAGCGTCTGCAGAACTCCACAGCCGGTCCAGAGGAGCATACTTAGGATCTACGAACTTCATCCGTAGCATAAAGGGCTTCCCAGCCGTGATATCCCCGGCATAACGCAGCTCCTCCTTCATTGCTTTAATTGTAGAGCGGGCGTCCTTGGCTACCACCGTGGTCTTCTCCAGGTCTGTCATCTTCGCTCGATCCTCCTTTTTGAGAAGCTCGTAACGACCGGCGGCATCCTTCAACTCCACAGCCATTTTGGCTATTTCCTCCTTGCTTAGGCAATGAGCAGCCTTTTCGGCCCTTAGCTCCTCGACCGCTTTCAGGGCGGCCGCATAACTTTTTCTGGCTTGTTCTTTGGCCCGGGCAAGTTCTGCTCGAAGGGTCTCATCGGCCGCAGCTCCATCTGCAGGCGCAACATATTAATGACACTAGCATCATGTTATTCTTATTATGTATCGATCACTGGAGAAATCACATACCCTGTGCCTCGTCAAGCCGCTTGTTGACAAGCACGATGTCGGCATCCGCCGCATCCAGTTGCCGCTTGAGCTCGGCAACCTCTCCAGTCCGGCTGGCCACTGGACCTCCTGCCACCTGCATGTGAGGGCGGCTGGATTATTACCTGGGACTATGATCCTCTGTTTGCCGCTATTTTCGGCAGCAACCAGAGTCTCAGGGGCTACTATCTGCATAGGGAACACCTTAACGTGTGCGGTACTTTCAAAAATACACACTATTTCACGTACCTCAAAACCTTTCAGTAGACTCATAAAGGCTTCATGCAACCCGCTTTCGGCGGATGAGATCCTCTCAACCACCGTACCCATTAGCGTATGATGCGCTTCTGAGATAGTCGATTGCTCTAGCAAATCCTTTAGTATGTCCGACCGCATAACAGACGGTGTCGGACTCCTTCGGTTGCTCTCTTCAAGAGCCGGATACTGGGGACTTCGGGCAGCCAAAGGATTATCCTCTGGCCTTGCCGGATCAGGAGAAGCCCTCCACGAAGACACCTCAGGGTCGCCCACCTCGTAAGGCGGGAGGGCATGGGGAGGCGTTTCGCTCTCCATCATCTCCGGAAGAAGATCCCCCGAAGACGAACTCTGCTGAGAAGGGCTATGACCCGGACTACAAGATAAATATTTCGGTTATTTTTCTCAGAAGCTAAGCAGGACATTTCTCATTGAACTTCCCTTTCTACTTACTATTCGGTTGAAGGCTGGCCCCCTTGCGGGCATTGTGCAGCCGGGGTAGCCCCCGGGGCAGGACCCTCTAGCGAAGATTCCTTCCCCCGTTTGGAGACCATTGTCTCCGGGTGTTTAGAGGCGGTCCTCTTCCTTCCTTGGGAAGGGGGAATTTCAGTTTCTTCCCTTCGGTTATCCTCCTTCGCGGAGGCGCTAGCCTTTTTCTGCCCCCCTTCTTCTTCCCCTGAGGGCGCTTGATAAGGCGCGAGCTCCAGCATCCTTGTTAGTACGGGATCCGGTGAGACCTCGGGGAGGGGGGTCGGACACCTGATCATCTTCGCCTTTGTTACCCAGTCGTGGGCAAAGAGCGACCTTTCGGAATGATGATTTGATAAATAAAGATACAACATGTTCGATCACAGGGCTACTTACTTGGGTATCTGGACGATTGCAGTTCAAACCCGCATCCTCGGTGGTGTCCAGACACATTATTTGTGGTCCGAAGAACAATTTGTACATCTCCTCGGGCGTCATGCCGAGGAAATGATGGACAACTCGCGGTCCTCCGGGTTGAACTCCCACATGCGAAGGGGACGACGTTTGCGGGGCAGGACTCGACGAATTAACATGACTTGCATTACCGTGACTAGACTGATATCTCTCTCAAGGAGATCTCGGATGCGGCTTTGCAATATTGGCACATCCTTTATTGGCCCCCAGTCCAGCCCCTTATTGACCCATAACGCTAGTTGAGGCGGGGGGCCCGAGTGAAAAGCAGGGGGAGCCACCCACTTGGTACCCTTGGGAGCTGTGATATAAAACCACTCTTGTTGCCATAAGGGACACTTCTGGGAAAGAACCCTGGGGCCATGGGGCATCTGCACTTTTGCTTATTTCGGCGCCTCCGCACTCTGCGTGCCGCCCCTCTATCATCTTCGGCTCCACCTTGAAGGTCTTGAGCCACAAGCCGAAGTGAGGGGTAATACGGAGGAAGGCTTCACACACGACGATAAACGACGAGATGTGGAGGACAGAATCCAGAGCCAGATCATGGAAATCCAGCCCATAGTAGAACATGAGCCCCCTCACAAAGGGGTCTAGAGAGAGGCCTAGCCCTCGGAGGAAGTGAGATATGAACATGACGCTCTCGCCAAGTTTGGGAGTGGGAATGACCTGCCCTCGAGCAGGCAGCCGGTGCGCAATCTCGCCAGTCAAAAACCTGGCCTCCCTTAACTTTTTGACGTCCTCCTACGTGACGGAGGAAGGCATCCACCGACCTTGAAGGTTGGATCCGGACATGGTTGAAGGTCTGAAGCGCCTGACATGAGCTTCAGGAGTTGGAACTCGAGGAGGGGGAAGGATTCGACTGAGTTCGAGGAGTAAAACAGGATAGGCCTTGGTCTCTTTATAAAGAGGCTGGATACCAAACATCCTCCTCGTGACCGTTTGGGACTTTCCTACAATTGAGGAGTCATACCAACGGGCATGCTTGGGTTACCCACGTCCGTATTGATGAGAATCCCGTGATAAGGGGACACGATCTCTGCTTCGACAAGACGTGCCAAGGAAACCGCCTCGCGATTTGCACCAAGGCTGGTTGAGAAAAGCAGTTCGAATAGTAACCGGGCCGTGGTGTGATGTCATGAAATTGAGAGCGTCAGCAGATTAGATTGGTGAAAATATTATTCTCTCTATGGTGGTATGTGGAACTTGTTTTGTAGAGCCGGACACTATCCTTGTGTTCAAGATCTTTTATGGAGTATTCAGAGGAGGAGCCCGCCTTGCAATGCCGAAGACAATCTGCGCGCGGACTCATCGTCATTGAAGCCTGGTTCAGGGGCTACTGAGGGAGTCCTGGATTAGGGGGTATCCAGACAGCCGGACTATATCCTCTGGCCGGACTGTTGGACTATGAAGATACAAGATTGAAGACTCCGTCTCGTGTCCGGATGGGACTCTCCTTGGCGTGGAAGGCGATCTTGGCGATACAGATATGTGGATCTCCTCCCATTGTAACCGACTCTGTGTAACCCTAGCCCCCTCCGGTGTCTATATAAACTAGAGGGTTTAGTCCATAGGACAACAACAATCATACCATAGGCTAGCTTCTAGGGTTTAGCCTCTACGATCTCGTGGTAGATCAACTCTTGTACTACTCATATCATCAAGATCAATCAAGCAGGAAGTAGGGTATTACCTCCACCGTGAGGGTCCGAACCTGGGTAAACATTGTGTCTCGTGCCTCCTGTTACCATCCGCCTTAGACGCACAGTTCGGGACCCCCTACCCGAGATCCGCCGGTTTTGACACCGACAGGGATCAACTTTTGGAGAAGAGTAACCAAGACCGAGAAGACACGTTAGAATTTCGTAACGAGATCTTTCCCCCTTGCTCCACCTCTTAAATCTCAGGACGAGATTTCTTGTGGTGGAGGAGAATTGTGACGCCCGGATAGTTAAGCCACAGTAACATTCTGCTAATGATGCCACGTCACCTCCATTACTGTTGATAATCTCAAAATGGTTAAAAAATGATCCAAATTCAAATTTAAAATAAAGGCAAACAACAAATGTTAAAAAATAAAAAAAATGTTCGTGAGATGACATATAATTGATAGGTAATTATGGTGGAGAATCCACATCTTTATAAAGTAATTAAAGGCTCTACAATAATTAAAACAGGGTCAAAACTGTAATTTAAAATGCTTTTCCAAATTATAAATTTCCAAAACATTTAGTAACTCTCAAACCTTTTTGTGGCAGAGTCGAAATTAGCAACACTATTTATGGACCAAGTTTCACTTTTTATAAAACTAGTTTACTATTAAAATTAAATTCAAAACAGAAAGAATAAAAGTTACAGAACTATAAGAAAAGAAAAAGAGCTAAAGTGCACTGTGCACTTGAGCCCACTAGCTACAGTACCAGCCCAGCCCACCACAGTGGTCACCTCCTTCCCCTGTTCACCAGAGGCGCCGTGGACGCAACACGCACGTCGACGCCGCTGATGCACACACGTCGTTGATCCTGCGGTCCCATGGATGGGATAAGACCACCCTCGCCTCCCCAAGTGAACCCTAGCGCCATTCCCTTCCTTTCCCCATGCTGTTTTGGTCCTTCTCGAGCTCCACCGAGAGACCCATGGCCGCGCCATCGCCACCACCGTGGCTACTGCCCTCCCCATCGTCTAGGATTGAGCCAAGAGGTCTGCCTAGCTCTGGTGCTTCCTCTATGCTAAAGAACACGAGCCAAATGCCTTTGCTTTGAACGGATTGAGTCGGGAGCTACCACGACGTCGCCATCGACCTCGGCTTCGTCTTCGGCCACCGGAGCTCCGCCGCGCCGGTCCACACCTCTGCTGCTCCTAAACCTCCACCGAGCCATCGTGTGCTTTCTAGGTGAGCACCGCACCACTTCCCCTCATTCCTCTTCTCGAATTCGAGCTATGCGTAGTCGTCGCAGTTGATGCCGTAGCCCGCCACCACTGTTTGCCTCGCCCTGCTTTCCCCGCTCGTGAGTCCGCGCCCTCGCGCCACGCTCCCCTGCTGCTTCCTGCCGTTGCTGCTGCTCATACGTACGCCTGCTCTTGTATTAGGGAGTCTAGGTCTACTTACGGCCGTGTTCGCAACGTGCAGGTGTGCAATGGGCGATGGGCCCTGACCCCTGCGCATAGGATTGTAGACCGACGTGCAGATCTCTCTGTTGTACCTAGGTAGGGTTGCGACGTGTTGATCTTCTGAGGCCGGGCATGACCCAGGAAAGTGTGTCCGGCCAAAGGGGATCGAGCGTGTCGGGTAATGTGGTGCACCCCTGCAGGGAAGTTTATCTATTCGAGTAGCCATGATCTTTGGTAACAGGACGACTTGGAGTTGTACCTTGACCTTATGACAACTAGAACCAGATACTTAATAAAACACACCCTTCCAAGTGCCAGATACAACCCGGTGATCGCTCTCTAACAGGGCGACAAGGAGAGGATCGCCGGGTAGGATTATGCTATGCGATGCTACTTGGTGAACTTACCATCTAGTCTCTTCTACATGTTGCAAGATGGAGGCTGCCAGAAGCGTAGTCTTCGACAGGACTAGCTATCCCCCTCTTATTCTGGCATTCTGCAGTTCAGTCCACTGATATTTCCCCTTTCCACATATACCCATGCATATGTAGTTTAGATCCTTGCTTGCGAGTACTTTGTATGAGTACTCACAGTTGCTTTTCTCCCTCTTTCCCCCCTTTCCTTTTTACTTGGTTGTCTTGGAGCTAGACGCCACTGTCGACGACGACCCCCCTACATCGTGGGTGCCTACTACTACGTGCAGGCCGCCGCCGACGACCAACAATAGTTTAGGAGGAACCCAGGCAGGAGGCCTGCGCCTCTTTCGATCTGTATCCAAGTTTGTGCTAGCCTTCTTAAGGCAAACTTGTTTAACTTATGTCTGTACTCAGATATTGTTGCTTATGTTGACTCGTCTATGATCGAGCACTTGTATTCGAGCCCTTGAGGCCCTGGCTTGTATTATGATGCTTGTATGACTTATTTTACTTTTTAGAGTTGTGTTGTGATATCTTCCCATGAGTCCCTGATCTTGAGCGTACACGTTTGCGTGTATGATTAGTGTACGATTGAACTGGGGGCGTCACAAGAGTAAAGAGGAACTTAATTTTGCTCGAGTGTTGACAGTGGTCAAGAAAAGAAGGGACTACAAGTTGCAGGTGGAGTCATATGGAGTCTTTGGAGTAGCAGTGGTGCTCATGGGATAAGTTCAAGTCCAATGTACATGGAAGTTTGACGCATGGACGAATCCAGGGTGGTGGAGAATATTCGCCAAGGTGGATTTTGTCGGAGTTGTGTCGAATATAGTGTACAAGGTAGGTTACAATTGGACTATGAGTTGTATTGTGTTTAGATAGGATATGGAGTCGTGTCCTAGTGGGACACTTGTATCCTAGGCCTCTCATATATAGAGGGGCTAGACACACGATGTAACCTATGCCAACATAATAGCACAGGAATGCAGGGGAAGCCGGCGGCTTGTGCCAGCGTCCAGGGCAACCTGGTGCGGTATTGTAGCAGTGTCATGGGGAGGAGCGCCCATAGTCAGGCCCCGGAGATGTAGCCATATCGGTGAACTTCGTTAACAAATCTCGGTGTCGTGCTCATGTGATTGCTTGGTCCTCGGATGATCGACGGTGTGCCTTAGATTTATTCTAACACACTATGGACTACATACGAAGCAAAATGAATGGATGTCTGAACTGTGATGTCAAGGTTTCAATTGTTCATACTCTATTTGGCATTCACAATCTTCCAGCTGAGATGTTATTATATTATCGACGGGTGTCAAATTCAGGGGCCATATTCTTATTGTTTCCTTCAGATCTGGTATTTCCCAAAAACTGCTGGTGAGATCAGTCTATGCATCTTCACGGCTGGGAGCACGAAAAATCTTCACTGAAAAATATTCGAGAACAACGGTGTTAAACTACAAACCACTTCAATTAGGAGAACAGGATGTCATGTGAGCACAAGGAAAATGAAACATGGCCTTTTTTATAACAACTACAAACAACATAAAAGATAATATTTTCTTTCTTAATTATTTATCCAGGTTGGAGAAAAATCAAAGTACTGATGGGACACAGTAGGTGTCTGGTTTGGTTGAAGCGCTGGTTTATATGATCGACAGGGCGTGGGAGAAACTGAAAGATTGAGGATCTGTGCGTAGCTTTGGCTGATGAAGCTGACTTACACTCCCCAGTTGTGTTACCAAATGTAAATTATTTATAATGCAAGTTATTCTAAGTATATATGTTGTGAACATTAAGAAATATCCTTTGATTTTGGATCCATAATTAAGAAATATTCAGTAAGCCAATAAGTGTACTATTAAGACAACATATCCAGATCTGTAAACAATTATTACAAGCATAGGAAACTACTATAATGGTTACCTTTTAAAAATATGTGTTCATGCAGCTAGAGGGAAGTCTAACACAAGTAGAGTTCAGGTTAAGACGACGACGAGTAAGTCACACATGAAAATGCCGGTGAAAGACTTCTACAGATCATTTGTCCATTGAGTGTCCATAAGGCTCGAACCGACTTCACAATACATAATTACCGAAAAAGGCTTTCGCCCCGCTTGTCGGTGTACAAAACTAGGGGCACATTTTTGTACCCCTTTACCTGTGCACGGGAAGTCGGAGCCACGCCCACGGCCACACCAAGCAGGGCGGAGGAGGTGAGCCGAGGTAAGACCGAAGCCCAAGACGATGCAAAACAACGACGAGGACCAAGGCCACAAATATCGGATGGGCGAAGAAGGTTTCCCCGACAAGGATCCTTGCCGGGGCGGCCCCAGCGGCCCCGGCAAGACCCTTGCCGGGCAGCTCGCCCACGCCAGCCGAGCGAGCCACCCTCGAGCCCACCAACACTCAACACATGTGTTGGGACAGGGCTCGGGAGGCACCTCTTTGGTGGCATGCAGATCTTTGTGAAGACAAAGAATAGTCAAGATCAAGTGAGGATGGGAAGGCAGCCATCCTCGCCGAAGGAACCCACAAGACCCCCGGCAAGATCCTTGCCGGGGACGCCTGCGCGCCACGGCAAGACCCTTGCCGGGCCACCCGGCAAGGCCCTCGCCAAGCGCGCCAGCAGGGCCACCATCAGGCCTGCACCAGCCAAGTCTCCACCGCCATTCGCATGCAGCTGCCGACCCAACCAGCTGGGCAGGCACCTGCGTGGCTACATGCAGCCCTTCGTGGAGGCTCCTCCACCGCGCCACCTCAGCTGCCTGCCTGCCTACATGGCACCGCATGCACCACTGGCTAGGGTGCGTGTTGAAGCCTGGAGGAGCGGCGACGGACGGGACGGGCCTTGCCCCCGTCCCCGATAAAGTAAGAGGACACCTAAGTGATGCATTAAATGCACCTTGTCTTGTAATATGAGGGATAACCTCGTGCCACTGTAGACCTTTCCACCTCCTGTGTGCCACTGTGGCAGCCCCTTTTTCTTATAAAAGGAGGCCCGAGGCGACCAGAAGAAGGATTCGGCTTTTTGGAGCTCGTTACACCCCGTAGCTAGCTCAAGAACACAGGTATCTATAATTTTTGATTGCTCCATGCTATATTATCTACTGTTTTGGACTATATTGGGCTTTATTTTACACTTATATATTATTTTTGGGACTAACCTATTAACCGGAGGCCCAGCCCAGAATTGTTGTTTTTTGCCTATTTCAGAGTTTCGGAGAAACAGAATATCAAACGGAGTCCAAACGGGATAAAATCTTTGGGAAAGTGATTTTCCGAACGTGATCTAGGAGACTTGGACCCTACTCCAAGAAGTACCGGAGGCAGGGCGCGCCCCCTACCTCGTGGGCCCCTCGGTGCTCCACCGACGTACTCCTTCCTCCTACATATACCTATGTACCCCCAAACGATCAGAACAGGAGCCAAAAACTTAATCCCACCGCCGCAACTTTCTGTATCCACGAGATCCCATATTGGGGCCTGTTCCTGAGCTCCGCCGGAGAGGGTCTTCATCACGGAGGGCTTCTACATCATCCTAGCCCCTCCGATGAAGTGTGAGTAATTTACCTCAGACCTTCGGGTCCATAGTTATTAGCTAGATGGCTTCTTCTCTCTTTTTGGATCTCAATACAATGTTCTCCCCTCTCTTGTGGAGATCTATTCGATGTAATCTTATTTTTGCGGTGTGTTTGTTGAGACCGATGAATTGTGGGTTTATGATCAAGTCTATCTACGAATAATATTTGAATCTTCTCTGAATTCCTTTATGTGTGATTGGTTATCTTTGCAAGTCTCTTCGAATTATCAGTTTGGTTTGGCCTACTAGATTGGTTTTTCTTGCCATGGGAGAAGTGCTTAGCTTTGGGTTCGATCTTGCGGTGTCCTTTCCCAGTGACAGAACAGCAAGGCACGTATTGTATCGTTGCCATCGAGGATAACAAGATGGGGTTTTTATCATATTGCATAAAACTATCCCTCTACATCATGTCATCTTGCTTAAGGCGTTACTCTGTTTTTAACTTAATACTCTAGATGCATGCTGGATAGCGGTCGATGAGTGGAGTAATAGTAGTAGATGCAGGCAGGAATCGGTCTACTTGTCTCGGACGTGATGCCTATATACATGATCATACCTTAGATATTCTCATAACTATGCTCAGTTCTGTCAATTGCTCAACAGTAATTTGTTCACCCACCGTAGAATACTTATGCTCTTGAGAGAAGCCACTAGTGAAACCTATGGCCCCCGGGTCTATTCTCGTCATATCAATCTCCATCACTTTAATCTTGCTTTGCTTTTTTACTTTGCCTTGTACTTTTCACTTTGCATCTCTATACCAAAAATACCAAAAATATTATCTCTATCAGATCTCACTCTCGTAAGTGACCGTGAAGGGATTGAAAACCCCTAATCGTGTTGGTTGCGAGTAGCTATCATTTTGTGCAGGTACGAGGGACTTGCGCGTGGCCTCCTACTGGATTGATACCTTGGTTCTCAAAAACTGAGGGAAATACTTACGCTACTTTACTGCATCATCCCCTCCTCTTCGGGGAAAACCAACGTAGTGCTCAAGAGGTAGCAAGAAGAATTTCTGGCGCCGTTGCCGGGGAGTCTACGCAAAAAGTCAACATACCAAGTACCCATCACAATCCCTATCTCTCGCATTACATTAGTTGCCATTTGCCTCTCGTTTTCCTCTCCCCCACTTCACCCTTGCCGTTTTATTCGCCCTCTCTTTCCCAATCTCCTTCTCCTTCTCTTTTCCCGGTTTCTCGCTTGCCTTTTGTTTGCTCGTGTGTTGGATTGCTTGTTTGTCGCGATGGCTCAAGATACTACCAAATTGTGTGACTTCACCAATACCAATAATAATGATTTCCTTAGCACTCCAATTGCTCCTCTTGCCAATATTCAATTTTGTGAAATCAATACTGCTTTGTTGAATCTTGTTATGAAAGATCAATTCGCCGGCCTTCCTATTGAAGATGTCGCTACTCATCTGAATAGCTTCGTTGATTTATGTGATATGCAAAAGAAGAAAGACGTCGATAATGATGTTGTTAAATTGAAGCTATTTCCTTTTTCGCTTAGAGATCGTGCTAAAGCTTGGTTTTTGTCTTTTCCTAAAAATAGTATCGATTCTTGGAACAAGTGCAAAGATGTTTTTATCTCTAAGTATTTTCCTCCCGCTAAGATCATCTCTCTTAGAAACGATATTATGAATTTTAAGCAACTTGATCATGAACATGTTGCACAAGCTTGGGAGAGAATGAAATTAATGATACCTAATTGTCCTACTCATGGTTTGAACTTGTGGATGATTATACAAAAAATTTATGCCGGATTGAATTTTGCTTCTAGAGATCTTTTAGATTCGGCCGCGGGAGGCACTTTTATGGAAATCACTTTAGGAGACGCTACTAAACTCCTAGATAATATTATGGTCAATTATTCTCAATGGCACACTTAAAGATCCACTAATTAAAAAGTGCATGCTATAGAAGAAATCAATGTTTTGAGTGGAAAGATGGATGAACTTATGAAATTATTTGCTACTAAGAGTGTTTCTTATGATCCTAATGATATGCCTTTGTCTACTTTGATTGAGAATAATAATGAATCTATGGATGTGAATTTTGTTGGTAGGAATAATTTTGGTAACAACACGTATAGAGGGAATTTTAATCCTAGGCCTTATCCTAGTAATCCTTCTAATAATTATGGAAATTCCTACAACAACTCTTATGGAAATTATAATAAGATACCCTCTGAATTTGAGAATAGTGTTAAGGAGTTTATGAATTCACAAAAGAATTTTAATGCCTTGCTGGAAGAGAAATTGCTTAAAGTTGATGATTTGGCTAGGAACATTGATAGAATTTCTCTTGAGGTTGATTCTTTAAAGCTTAGATCTATTCCTCCTAAGCATGATATTAATGAGTCTCTCAAAGCCATGAGAATTTCCATTGATGAGAGCAAGGAAAGAACCGCTAGGATGCGTGCTTCCAAAGATGCCTTTATTAAAGCGTGTTCTTCCAATTCCTATGAAAATCAAGATGAAGATATAAAAGTTATTGATGTGTCCCCTATCAAATCTTTGTTTTGCAATATGAATCTTGATGAAACTGAATATGATCTTCCTTTACCTAGAAGGCGTTCCAAAAATTCGGAGTATTTAGATCTTTATGATGAAATTGATGAATGTGGGATCGAAAGAAATAAAACCCTAGATATTGCTAAACCCACTATATTGGATTTCAAGGAATTTAACTATGAAAGTTTCTCTTTAATTGATTGTATTTACTTGTTGCAATCCGTGCTAAATTCTCCTCATGCTTATAGTCAAAAGAAAGCCTTTACCGTACATATTGTTGATGCTTTGATGCAATCTTATGAAGAAAAACTTGAGTTGAAAGTTTCTATCCCAAGAAAACTCTATGATGAATGCGAACCAACTATTAAAATTAAAATTAAAGATCATGAGTTTTATGCTTTGTGTGATTTGGGTGCTAGTGTCTCCACTATCCCCAAAACCTTGTGTGATTTGCTAGATTTCCATGACTTTGATGATTGCTCTCTAAACTTGCATCTTGCGGATTCCACTATTAAAAAACCTATGGGAAGAATTAATGATGTTCTTATTGTTGCAAATAGGAATTATGTGCCCGTATATTTTATCGTTCTTGATATAGATTGCAATCCTTCTTGCCCTATTATTCTCGGTAGACCTTTCCTTAGAACGGTTGGTGCAATTATTGATATGAAGGAAGGGAATATTATATTTCAATTTCCATTAAAAAAGGTCACAGAACACTTTCCTAGAAAGAAAATAAAATTGCCATATGAATCTATCATGAGATCCACTTATGGATTGCCTACCAAAGATGGCAATACCTAGATCTATCCTCGCTTTTATGCCTAGCTAGGGGCGTTAGACGATAGCGCTTGTTGGGAGGCAACCCAATTTTATTTTAAGTTTTTTGTTTTTGCTTTTGTTTAGGAATAAATAACCCATCTACCTTCTGTTTAGATGTGGTTTTGTGTTTTAATTAGTGTTTGTGCCAAGTTAGACCTATAGGATCTTCTTGGATGGTAGTTATTTGATCTTGCTGTAATTTCCAGAATCTTTCTGTTCACTAAAACAATTGTTAAAGATCACCAGAACGTGATAAAATACTGATTCCAATTGCTGATGATCAATAAACAAATTTTCTAGGTCTTCCTATTTTGGTAGATATTTTGGAATTCCAGAAGTTTGCGTTAGTTATAGATTACTACAGACTGTTCTGTTTTTGACAGATTCTGTTTTTCGTGTGTTGTTTGCTTATTTTGATGAATCTATGGCTAGTAAAATAGTTTATAATCCATAGAGAAGTTTGAATACAGTAGGTTTAACACCAATATAAATAAAGAATGAGTTCATTACAGTACCTTGAAGTAGTCTTTTGTTTTCTTTCTCTAACGGAGCTCACGAGATTTCTATTGAGTTTTGTGTTGTGAAGTTTTCAAGTTTTGGGTAAATTCTTTTGATGGATTATGGAACAAGGAGTGGAAAGAGCCTAAGCTTGGGGATACCCATGGCACCCCCAAGATAATCCAAGGACACCAAAAAGTCAAAGCTTGGGGATGCCCCGGAAGGCATCCCCTCTTTCGTCTACTTCCATCGGTAATTTACTTGGAGCTATATTTTTATTCACCACATGATATGTGTTTTGCTTGGAGCGTCTTGTATTATTTGTGTCTTTGTTTGTTAGTGTTCAACAATCATCCTTGCTGTACACCCCTTTTGAGAGAGCCATATATGAATTAAAATTTGATAGAATACTCTATGTGCTTCACTTATATCTTTTGAGCGTTGTAGTTTTGCTCTATGTGCTTCACTTATATCTTTTGAGCGTTGTAGTTTTGCTCTATGTGCTTCACTTAGATCTTTTAGAACACAGTGGTGGATTTGTTTTAAAGAAACTATTGATCTCTCATGCTTCACTTAGATCATTTTGAGAGTCTTAATAGCATGGTAAATTGCTTAATAATAATATGCTTGGTATTCAAGATATGTGAAACTTTCTTTTGAGTGCGATGAATACTAAGAAAAGATTGAAGCATGATAATTGTTTTGAGATATGAAGATGGTGATATTAGAGTCATGCTAGTTGAGTAAGTTGTGAACTTAAAGAATACTTGCGTTAAAGTTTGTGATTCCCGTAGCATGCACGTATGGTGAACCGTTATGTGATGAAGTCGGAGCATAATTTATTTATTTATTGTCTTCCTTATGAGTGGCGGTCGGGGACGAGCGATGGTCTTTTCCTACCAATCTATCCCCCTAGGATCATGCGCGTAATACTTTGCTTTGATAACTTCTAAATTTTTACAATAAGTATATGAGTTCTTTATGACTAATGTTGAGTCCATGGATTATACGCATTTTTCCCTTCCTTCCATTATTGCTAGCCTCTCTATTACCGTGCACTTTTCGCCGGTATCATACACCCACCATATATCTTCCTCAAAACAGCCACCATACCTACCTATCATGGCATTCCCATAGCCATTCCGAGATATATTGCCATGCAACTTTCCACCGTTCTGTTTATTATGACACGCTCCATCATTGTCATATTGCTAGCATGATCATGCAGTTGACATCGTATTTATGGCAAATCCACCGTTTATAATTCTTCCATACATGTCACTCATGAGTCATTGCATATCTCGGTACACCGCCGGAGGCATTCATACAGAGTCATATTTTGTTCTAAGTATCGAGTTGTAATTGTTGAGTTGTAAGAAAAATAAAAGTGTGATTATCATCATTTTTAGAGCATTGTCCCAGTGAGGAAAGGATGATGGAGACTATAATTCCCGCACAAGTCGGGATGAGACTCTGGACGAAAAAAAAGAGGCCATAAAAAAAAGAGAAGGCCCAAATAAAAAAAGAGAAAAATAGAGAAGGGACAAAGTTACTATCCTTTTACCACACTTGTGCTTCAAAGTAGCACCATGATCTTCATGATAGAGAGTCTCCTATGATATCACTTTCATATACTAGTGGGAATTTTTTATTATAGAACTTGGCTTGTATATTCCAATGATGGGCTTCCTCAAAATGCCCTAGGTCTTCGTGAGCAAGCAAGTTGGATGCACACCCACTTAGTTTCTTTTTGAGCTTTTATATACTTATAGCTCTAGTGCATCCGTTGCATGGCAATCCCTACTCACTCACATTGATATCTATTAATGGGCATCTCCATAGCCCGTTGATACGCCTAGTTTATGTGAGACTATCTTCCCCTCTTTTTGTCTTCTCCACAACCACCATTCTATTCCACATATAATGCTATATCCATGGCTCATGCTCATGTATAGCGTGAAGATTGAAAAAGTTTTGAAAATGTTAAAGTATGAAACAATTGCTTGGCTTGTCATCGGGGTTGTGCATGATTTAAATACTTTGTGTGGTGAAGATAGAGCATAGCCAGACTATATGATTTTGTAGGGATAATTTTCTTTGGCCATGTTATTTTGAGAAGACATAATTGCTTTGTTAGTATGCTTGAAGTATTATTATTTTTATGTCAACATAAACTTTTGTCTTGAATCTTTCGAATCAGAATATTTATAACACAACTAAGAAGATTTGCATTGAAATTATGCCAAGTAGCACTCCGCATCAAAATTTCTCTTTTTATCATTTACCTACTCGAGGACGAGCAGGAATTAAGCTTGGGGATGCCTGATACGTCTCCAACGTATCTATAATTTTTGATTGCTCCATGCTATATTATCTACTGTTTTGGATTAGATTGGGCTTTATTTTCCACTTATATATTATTTTTGGGACTAACCTATTAACCAGAGGCCCAGCCCAGAATTGTTGTTTTTTGCCTATTTCAGAGTTTCGGAGAAACAGAATATCAAACGGAGTCCAAACGGAATAAAATCTTCGGGGACGTGATTTTCTCACCGAACGTGATCCAGGAGACTTGGACCCTACTCCAAGAAGTACCGAAGGCGGTGACGAGGGTGGGGGCGCCCCCCCCCCCTATAGGGCGCGCCCCCTGCCTCGTGGGCCCCTCGGTGCTCCACCGACGTACTCCTTCCTCCTACATATACCTAAGTACCCCAAACGATCAGAACAGGAGCCAAAAACCTAATTCCACCGCCACAACTTTCTGTATCCACGAGATCCCATCTTGGGGCCTGTTCCGGAGCTCCGCCGGAGAGGGCCGTCATCATGGAGGGCTTCTACATCATCCTAGCCCCTCCGATGAAGTGTGAGCAGTTTACCTCAGACCTTCGGGTCCATAGTTATTAGCTAGATGGCTTCTTCTCTCTTTTTGGATCTCAATACAATGTTCTCCCCCTCTCTTATGGAGACCTATTCCATGTAATCTTCTTTTTGCGGTGTGTTTGTTGCGACCGATGAATTGTGGGTTTATGATCAAGTCTATCTATGAATAATATTTGAATCTTCTCTGAATTCCTTTATGTGTGATTGGTTATCTTTGCAAGTCTCTTCGAATTATCAGTTTGGTTTGGCCTACTAGATTGGTTTTTCTTGCCATGGGAGAAGTGTTTTGCTTTGGGTTCGATCTTGCGGTGTCCTTTCCAAGTGACAGAAGGGGCAGCAAGGCACGTATTGTATCGTTGCCATCGAGGATAACAAGATGGGTTTTTTATCATATTGCATGAAACTATCCCTCTACATCATGTCATCTTGCTTAAGGCGTTACTCTGTTTTTAACTTAATACTCTAGATGCATGATGGATAGCAGTCGATGAGTGGAGTAATAGTAGTAGATGCAGGCAGGAGTCGGTCTACTTGTCTCGGACGTGATGCCTATATACATGATCATACCTTAGATATTCTCATAACTATGCTCAGTTCTGTCAATTGCTCAACAGTAATTTATTCACCCACCGTAGAATACTTATCCTCTTGAGAGAAGCCACTAGTGAAACCTATGGCCCCCGGGTCTATTCTCATCATATCTATCTCCATCACTTTAATCTTGCTTTGCTTTTTTACTTTGCCTTTTACTTTTCACTTTGCATCTCTATACCAAAAATACCAAAAATATTATCTATCATATCTATCGCGCGCACCCCAGTGTTCGAACCTTACGGGTTTGCCGGAGCCCCGCATCCGACATTTGGTGCGCCAGGTAGGGGTGCGCCGGAGCTTCTTCTCCACTAGCCAGCTTTTCGACGTTCGCCGGCTGCGATGTCTGGCGACCCAAGGACCGGCTCCGACCGCTGGGCAGCCTGGCCGGCACGGACGACACCGCGTGTCTGTGGATATCTCGACCCCGCACCTCAAGCGGCGCGGGTGCCACCAAGCTCCGTTGGGCGCGGACAGCGCGGTCAGGCGTCATCCACCCTCACCCCACGGCAAGTGCGGGCTGCAGCGAGAGCGGCAAGCCACGCCGCGGCGGGAGCAAGCGAACATGCGGGTGGCACTTACGGTGGCAAGAGAGTTGCTGCGATGCAGACTGATGGAGAGCGGCCGGGACACGCTACTCGAGCGAGTCGCTGAGCTGCTGGACGCGGCGGCGTCGGGAGCGACACCTTTCGGCTATCGACTTCTCCCCAGGCCGCTGCAGGGTCGCGTGGAGAGCATCACCACGTCTGCGCACCACCAACTACGCATGGGGGCTTCGTCAATGTCAGCACGGCCGGCGGCGCAGGAGGCTCCAATTCCTCCATGCCACCCTTGATGAGCACAAGCACAAGCGTCGCCCCCCACGGATCCGGCAGGGTGCCGTATCATCATCCCCATGACGCCGTCATGGGCGGAGCAACGTGGAGCATGGGGCACCATGGCGAGGTGTTCGGGGTGACAGCCCCGGAAGCCTACGTGCCCCGCACGATGGACCAAGAGTACGCACCAAAGGACGACATCGGCACACTCGTTGGAGAAGATTGGGGGGAGGGGCGCTAGGAGTGGAAGCCTTCCATGAGCCGACGGAGAACCACGACGATCGCACCAGCAGCTGCAATTACAGGGTACACTAGTCCCTCAAGAACTAGTTTACGCTAACCATGGGCTACAGATGAACCAGGTTGCCGCGTCAGTCGACGACCCAGGCGTGGCGACACCCGCCCCAGCAAGGGAGACGCGCTGGGGGCCACCGAGAGGGAACCAGGAGCAAGGCCCCTTCCCGCGGCGTGCGCTGCCTGACGACACCCGGAGGTAGGCCCTCTGTCGGGGAGGCCTCGCCAACCCTTCCCCCGGCAGAGGACTTGTGGTCGCCGGGGGAACCGCTGGCGTCCTCTTTCCCTCCTCTGTGTCGTCCTGGTCTCCGGTCGGCTCGGAGGGGGTCGAGAGCGGTGCAAGGTGGGGCCCTCGTCTGGCAATATGAAGCAAGGTTGGTACCTGTGAAGAAGGCCCGGTGCCTGTGAAGCTCGTCGCCCGTGACACTCTCACGTAATGATGAGTTGGGTCTGTACACGCCCCGGAGTCTCAGGGGTGCCGGCCTCAGGCCCTGGGGCTCCCTCCCACGCGTAGTGGCAGTACTTAGCTCCGTGCTGGTGAGAAGACTTGAAGACCAGAAGAGTAGACTAGGTGCCGGACACGGCCTTTTGCTTTGGATCTTTCCTTCTGTAGCTTTGCTTTCTGGATCTGGATTTGAGTTGAAGCTGAGTTTTTTATTGATGCGCGGGGGGGGGGGGACCTTCTTTCGTTTGAGCAATTCCTTGCCTTCTGGATCTCGTTTTGTTTGGGACTCACGTCTGTCGCCTTTCCCTCATGAGCTCCTTGCGAGTAGGATTGCGCGAAGCACGCGCGCCCCGAGCGCACGCTGCAACTGTTGCCTACTCCACGTGGGGCCCCCTCCAGCAGGGCGGCGAGCTCCGCAAGGTTCTCAGAAACTTGGCACATCACAGCCTGGCTCAAGGCTGGCGCTGACTAAGGTAAATCAAGGCAGAAAACTCGCATCAGGATTCACAAGTTCACAAGGACACGAGCTCGCACCGCATGGAAAAATAAAAACTGTGATTTGTTTACATGAGGGCCTTCCCCTCTCAAAATACTCTCACAAGTTTTCAAGGGCCGCGCCCGAGTTCATGCGTAGGGAGAAATGGTAGGAGAACAAGGGGTCAGCCGGAGATGTCGCTCGCTGCGTCACTTGCCGACGCGTCACTCGCGTCGTTCTCGACTTCGTCGGCCTCATTGCCGTCATCCGCGGCACCCCCGTCGCCATCATCAACCACGCCACCCTCATCCACGTCCACCACCACGGCGCCGTCCTCTGAAGCGAAGGTCGCGACCAACGCGTCCACACGGTCCTCGACCTAGTGCGCCAGGTCGCCCCGGACAGCCATGGGCACGGGGGCGATGGCGGCGTCGAAGTCGAAGTTGGGATCAGCATTCAGGAGGTGGCTGAAGACGCGCGAGAAAGCACGCTCAAGCAAGCCGCGCCCCCTTTCCTCCATAAGCTGGCGAGCTTGGGCAGATCGAGCCTCCAGGTGCGTCACCACCTCAGTGAAGAAGGTCAGGTGACTGGCATAGTCGTCCGAGCGAGGAGTCGGCGCCTCCACATCACAAATGTGGCCCAGGGCGGTATTGGCCCTGTTCCGAAGCTCTTGAAGCATGGGGGCGTGCTCGCGCTCGAGCGTTCGGCGTCAGAGCACCTCCTCCGTGTTCTGCCTCGCGACGGCCTCTGCGTCATAAACCCGTCTCTGCAGGGAGCGCAGCTCGGCGTGGGCGAAGGCCAAGTCCGCCTGTGCTGTGGGCTGCAACCGTGGCTTCTGCGCGCCTCTCAGCCTCGTTCAACCTGGGCCTGAGTGCAGCGGTGTCGGAGTATTGGGCCACGGGTAGGCTAACCCGGGACCCAGAACCTTTCAAGACATCGGGGCAGGCTACGCCCCTCAAAGAATCCCAAGACGATCAGCCGACTCTGGGAGTCGGCCGCAGCATCGCCGATACCCACTCACGGCCGAGTCCCAGAGACGGCTGCGACTCCCAACTGGCGACTCCAGGGAGGCCGACTATGGGGAGTCGGCCCGCGACTTCACCACTCTCTGCCTTCGAGAAGAAGGACGAGACCGGGGATGGCCGGAGTACGGCCCTCCCCTACGATGATTACCAAGGGCAGGTATGGCTACAGTACGCCGTACCGGAGGAGAGCTCCGTCCGGCGCGGCACTGTCGCCATGCTGGCCCTAACGACCGCCCTGACAACGGAGCACTGTTCCCACGTTGGCCCGCATGTACGGCCTGGAGACGGCGGGCCCCGCTAGTCAGCGGGAGGGACAAAGACGGCGAAAGCACCCGAAGACGGACCCCGTGGGAGTCGGCCTCCGAGAGTCGGCCAGTTCCTCCCACGGGCCCCACACGCCATTAACCAGATAAGACGGGGAGTGGTGACAGTGATCGCCCGCCAGGCGGCGGCACTGTTGCCACGCCCCCACGACCAAGCCAACGTCATCAGAGGCGCGGCTACAGTGGCCAGGTCGGTCGGCGGGGCCCACCTAAGGTGTCCCCCAGGAGTCGGCGGAGAAGACGGCGGCCTAAGAGACAGACGGCTGGGACCCGCACCCAGTCAGATTACCATTGTACCCCCGGGGGGTAGGCCTATATAAACCCCCCGGAGCACCCATGCAAAGGGTTCGATCCTTTTACCACTAGACAGAAGCATAGAAGGGAGAGAGCTAGCCTTGCCCTCTCCTACCTCCAGAACACAGCTCGAGGAGCAACTTTGTACACATATCACCATAGTGACCATGCGGAGACCCCGCAGAGCAGCAGTAGGGGTGTTATCTCCTCGGAGAGCCCCGAAGCTGGGTAAGATTCGCCGGCGTGCATGTTTACGCCTCATCCCGCTTCCAGGCACCAGCGACGTTCTACTCGCCCCCACCATGATAAGCCATCCTTTGGCATATGTCGCACCTAACCCCCGACATTTGGCGCCCACCATGGGGCGAGGTGCACCATCGTCCGGAGATCTGTTCTGGACGAGAACCCTTTTCCTCCCTGGCGAGCGTAGCCAGCCCGGCACGCCAGAAGAGGTTCACGCCGACGCGCTGCACGACGTTGAGACCGTTTGCGCGGCCAGCTGCCTCGCCGATCTTGTCGGCGAGATTAGCCTCTCCGACGAGCCTGCATCCGACGCAGGCACCGGCGGCCCCGAGAGCCTTCTCGCGGGCCTCCTCGACGACCTCCATGTTGCTGGCGAGCCTGCCGCTGACCTGGAGTCCGTAGGCTCCACCGACCCGATGCTGGTCGATTCCGACACCGCGTCGCTCGACGCCTTCCCCACCAACGTGGTGGTCTACGACGAGCCGCTCCCTCGCGCGGAGGGCAGCGGGAGCACCGTCACAGAAGTGATCGTCATCGGTCATGGCGAGCGCTCCGACGGAGGAGCTCGCGACCCGCTTGACGCGGCACTGCAAGACCTGGATGCGCCCATTCCAGAGGACGCCGACGCCGAGACGCTGGAGGCACGCCGCCTCCAGCTCGTCGAAGGCGCAAAGAAGCTGGCCAGCATGAGACGCTTGTCAGAGGCCTACCAGCGTGAGATGGACCGCGTTGTGGGCGGCTCGCCGGCTCCGACGGGGCCGAGCCGCCTAGGCGCGGTCCGGCAACGCGGCGCGGACATCGCCAGCATGTTCGGGGCCAACCGCCCCGTATACGCCACGCCCGCCGAGAACGTTCGAGCTGCCCAGGCGGCGGCAGACGAGTTAGATGGAATCGAAGGCGAAGAGCACCGACTGATGACGGAGCGAGTTCAGCAACTCCTCGACGCGGCTGGCATGCAGAACGCGGCCGGCTGCCGAACCGAGGGGCCGCAGCAGCAGAACGACGACCCGCCGCCCCGCCGAGACCAAGGCGCGACGTCTCGGACGCCGACTGGCGGGGTTCGCGGAAGGAAAGACAAGGAGCCGGCTGCGAGCCGCAGTCGGACTCACCTCACCATCGAGCGCGACCAAGACGGCCGCCCGAGAGCAGTAGAGCGGCGGGACGACTATGTGCCTCCGCCACCCCGCAGAGAAAGGCGAGTCTCCCCGCCACCTGTCGAGCATCCGACTCTCGGAGGCCGCCTCGGCCGCCGAGAGGGATTCGGAGAGAATGATGCCCGCCACCGGATCCACCGACTCCACCGATCCCTGGCGCTCGAAGAAGAAGACGAGCTGGGACCGCCGTGTTTCGGCCCCCGCATCTGAGATGAGCCCTTCCCCAAAGGGTTCACTCTCCCTAGAGACACTCCCAAGTACACCGGCTCCGTGAAGCCAGAGGACTGGCTGGTTGACTACTCCACAGCTGGATGCGAGTTGTTGAGCTTCTTAGATGCCTATTCAAGATATCACCAGATCAAGCTGAACCCGGCAGACAGATTAAAGACCGCCTTCATCACGCCGTTTGGAGCCTTCTGCTACCTGACCATGACATTCGGCTTGAGGAACGCCGGCGCCACCTTTCAGCGTTGCATGCAGAAGTGCCTCCTCAAGCAACTCGGCCGAAATGCCCACGTTTACGTGGATGATGTGGTGGTGAAGACAGAAAAGCGCAGAACTTTGCTGGAAGACCTCAAAGAAACCTTTGAGAACCTGCGCCGATTCCGGATCAAGCTGAACCCCGAGAAGTGCGTTTTCGGAGTACCAGCCGGCTAGCTACTCGGCTTCCTGGTCTCCGAACGCGGCATAGAGTGCAACCCTGTGAAGATCAAGGCCATCAAGAGGATGGAGGTACCCAGCCGACTGTTGGATGTGCAGAAGTTCACTGGCTGCCTGGCATCCATCAGCTGTTTCATCAGTCGGCTGGGCGAGAAAGCTCTCCCGTTGTACCAGCTCATGAAGAAGACCAATTTTTTCGAGTGGAACCACAAGTCGGATGAGGCCTTTCTGCAGCTGAAGAAGATGTTGGTTACTCCCCCTGTGTTGGCGGCTCCGACTCCCAAGGAGCCCATGCTCCTATACATCGCCGCCACCAGCCGAGTAGTCAGCACAGTCATTGTAGTAGAGCGCAAGGAGGAAGGCAAGGCACTGCCGGTCCAGAGACCGGTATACTACCTGAGTGAAGTACTGCCGACCTCCAAGCAGAACTACCCCCACTACCAGAAGATGTGTTACGGCGTGCACTTCGCCGCCAAGAAGCTAAAGCCTTACTTCCAAGAACATCCAATCACAGTGGTCTGCACAGCCCCATTGGCTGAGATCATCGGAAGCCGGGATGCGTCTGGCCGAGTGGCCAAATGGGCCATAGAGTTGGCGCCTTACACGATCTACTATCAACCCCGCACCGCCATCAAGTCGCAAGCACTGGCCGATTTCCTCGTCGACTGGGCCGAGACCCAGTACCTGCCGCCAGCGCCCGACTCCACTCATTGGCGGATGCATTTTGACGGCTCCAAGATGCGCACCGGCTTGGGAGCCGGCGTCGTTCTCACCTCTCCCAAAGGCGACAAGCTCCAGTATGCACTGCAGATCCGTTTCGCCGCCTCCAACAACGTCGCTGAGTACGAGGCGCTCATTCACGGGCTCCGGCTTGCCAAAGAACTCGGCATTCGCCGGATCCTGTGCTATGGCGACTCTGACTTGGTGGTCCAGCAATCATCTGGCGACTGGGACGCCAAGGACGCAAACATGGCAAGCTACCGCTTCCTCGTGCAGCAACTCAGCGGATATTTCGAGGGGTGCGAGTTCCTCCACGTGCCAAGAAACGACAACAACCTAGCAGATACTTTGGCACGAATCGGCTCCACTCGCCAAGCAATACCATCTGGCGTTGCTCTTCAGCGCCTCCTTAAGCCATCCATCAAGCCTTCGCCAGAGTCAGACTCCATTTTTGTGTCGGCTCCTCCAGAAGAAGTCGGATCCGACTCCAATGCCCAAGCAAACGGCGCAAAAACCCTCGCAGATGACTCCAAGAACGCCGCAGTCAAAGCCGGCCCGGGGACTTCAGAACTCGGCCCGGGGACTGTTGCGACCAGAGAAAAGACTCCAGAACTCGTCCCGGGGACTGCACCACTCGGCCCGGGGACTTCACTGATCTAGCAAGAGGCCGCGGACTCCAGCCCGCCGCCTCCCAGCCCAGCCGCCCTCGTCCAAGTCGCAGTTCTGGCAGTTGAAGAGATAACAGCACCCTCATGGGCCCAGCCCATCCTCAAATTCTTGGTAAACAAGGAGCTACCAACTGATGAAACCTTGGCTCGGCAAATACAACACCGAGCGGCAGCATACACCATAATCAACAGAGAGCTGGTCAGACGCAGCGTCACAGGCGTCTACCAGCACTGTGTCGAGCCAGAGCAAGGTCAAGCAATTCTCAGAGACATCCATCAAGGCGAGTGCGGCCACCATGCGGCCTCAAGAGCGCTCGTCGCCAAAGCCTTCCGACACGGTTTCTTCTGGCCGACTGCCCTCGAAGAGGCCAAGGAGTTGGTCCAGAAATGCAAGGGGTGCCAGAAGTTCCGATCCAAGCCGCATCAGCCGGCTTCAGCACTCAAGACTATCCCCATCGCGTGGCCCTTTGCAGTTTGGGGCCTGGATATGGTGGGACCCTTCAAGACGGCACGAGGCGGCCTAACTCATCTGCTTGTCGCGGTGGACAAGTTCACCAAGTGGATAGAAGTGAATCCCATCAAGAAATTGAATGGTCCGACTGCCGTGACATTCATCTCAGACATCACAATTCGGCATGGCATACCGCACAGCATCATCACCGACAACGGCACCAACTTTGCCAAAGGCGCCTTGGCCTGTTTCTGCACAACGCAGGGCATCCGACTGGACTTAGCGTCCGTTGCCCATCCGCAATCGAACGGGCAGGTGGAGCGGGCGAATGGCCTCATCCTGTCCGGCATCAAGCCTCGGTTGGTCGAACCACTGGAGCGTTCGGCCGGCTGTTGGCTTGACGAGTTGCCAGCCGTCCTCTGGAGTCTGCGCACGACTCCAAACAAGTCGACCGGCTTCACACCCTTCTTCCTCGTCTACGGTGCCGAAGCCGTCATCCCAACGGATATAGAGTTCGACTCCCCGCGAGTCACGATGTACACTGCGGAGGAAGCAGAAGAAGCACGACAAGATGGCGTCGATCTGCTGGAAGAGAGCCAGCTGTTGGCACTCAGCCGGTCCAGCATCTACCAGCAGAGCCTGCGATGCTACTACAACAGGAAGGTCAGGCCGAGATCCTTCCAAGAAGGCGACCTTGTGCTCCGGCTGATCCAGCGAACAGCCGGCCAGCACAAGTTGTCTGCGCCTTGGGAAGGCCCCTTCATCATCAGCAAGGTGCTAGGCAACGACTCCTACTACCTGATCGATGCGCAGAAGCCCCGAGCACGAAAGAGGGACGACTCCGGGAAGGAGACGGAGCGACCATGGAACGCGAATCTTCTTCGAAGATTTTACAGCTGATGCAGTATGTACCATGCTACCCTTTTGTATTGAAGTACCAAGACTCTGGGACCCCCGAGACGGACTCGGGGACTGCCCCTTTTAACATCTGTATAATAAGTATTATGCTTCCAAGTATGCTACTCTTTGTTATGCTGCTTGGCGCCGGGCTCGACTAGTCGGCCCGGGGACTTGCCGTCTCGCGCTATGAAAACGCTTCCTGCAGTCGGACAAGTAGTGTGTGGTGCTTAGGCCGCCTCCTGTTAGAAGCCGCAGCTCGCAGAGCGGCTGCCCGGCGGGCAGGAGTAGGGAAGAATGGGTGCCCACACGAAAAATGGCTAAGGACTCAAAGCACAAACATAGCTCGAGCCGGCTTTCCAGCAGTTCATCACAAATCCGACTCCGAATAGTCGGCTTACTGTTTTCTATCCGACTTGCTAACCAAACTCTAGAATGGCTGAGTACTTGCCTTCCCCAAAGTAGCCAAGTATTTGATCCAACGGCAGTCCACGAAGCGGCTGCCCGACTGGCAAAGACGGCATCTAGGGGAAGGCGGCAAAAGGAAAAAGCCAAAAGAGCAATAAGCAAGAAATGATAGAACCCAAATAGATATTTACATCACAGAGGCCATTGGCCGAATCATTGAACAGAAGTTCAAAATACACCCAGCGGGTGGAGTTGTGCGAATTAACAAAATTCTTCGAGCAGCTACTAAGCAGATAAATAAAGCAAGGCAGCGGCTTATGAAGCCGCAGACGGGTTCGGGGGCTCAGAGGAGATGGCGGTGTCGGACGTTGGGGCAGCCGGCTGGGCAGACTCGGCTTGATCACCTCTAGTAGCAGTCGGCGCAGTTGGGCGCGGCTCGTTGTTGGAGGCACGGTCGAGCTGAGGATGATCGCCCGCTCCGGCTTCTGGCGCCTCCATCTCGTCTCCGATCTCCACCTCGCCTCCCTCCTCGACACTGGAGCCGATTACCTCTGTCGAGTCCTCGACGTAGTTCGGGTTCATCCCGAACCACTCCGGCGGCGCCTCCTCGCCGTTGTCAGCTAGCTCAGGAACAAAGACATTGGGGTCGACGTACTCGGCGAGTGCCGCGGCGCGCTTGACAAAGTCGTCCTTCATGGCTGCCAGCTCCGGCTGGGCCTCAGCCTGGAGCATGGCCAGCTGGTCCAGGCTCAGGTCCGGATACCATGCCTTGACGAACTCCAAGGCACAACACGCTCCCGCGCGTGCCGAGGAGCCTTTCCAGGCCTCCAAGCGGCCTGCTGCGACCTCCAGCCAGTCGGCTGTCCGGCTGGGGGTGCGCAGAATCGGCATCTCCGGCCACAAAGCAGCAATCGCCTGGGCGCCGGCGCGCTGAAGCCGGCGCAGCATCCGGTGAGCCGGCCGCAGGCGAGCCTCAACGCTCAAAAGTTGTTCATCAAGAGTCCAGGGGGCGTTGGCAGCAACCTCCTTGCCGGCCGCCCTCCGCGCTTCGCGATCGGCCTCGATGGCTCGAACGGCGGCTTGCGCATGGCCTGGGAAGAAATCTACCAAGACGGAAAAAAGAGAAGCAAGTCAGAAAGGGCAAGAGTCGGCCCACGGTCGGCTGCCCAAAGGAAGCGAGTAAAGAAAACTTACCATCAACGATATCTTCAATTTCGTGGAAGCCGGAGGTCAGCATCGCCTCCTTATCGGTCCAGGAGGAGCGCTCAGCTTCGAACTCAGCTTGGAGCCCAGCCTCCCTCTCCTTCGCCTCCTCCTGCGCCTTCTTGAGCAGCTCCTTCTGCTCCGCCAGCTGCGCGGCCAGCAGGTCGCGCTCCGTAACGAGCTTGCCACACTCCACCTCCTTGGCGCGCAAGGCAGTGTTGGCTTCGCCCAGCTGCTGCTGAAGAACGGCGTTGGCCTCTGAAGAAAGACGAAAAAGGACACAAGTCATCAGAAAAGGTCGCCAAGAAGATCCGGCCCGACTGCGCAGCAGTCGGCCCGAATCTCGGGGACTACAGCCGCGGGTGCGCCAGCGCGCCACCGCAAAGAAGGAAACTCACTCCGGCTCTCCGACAAGTCGGCAGTCCGCTTGCCCAGCTCTTCAACATTGCGGTTGAAGACGGTGACTCGGAGGTTGTGGTAGTCCTATGATAAGCATTTTCAAAAAGAATAAGCGTCTGGAACTCGCCAGTAGAGTTACAACCCGCCTGCTCAGCAGCCGGCTCGGAAGTCGGGGACTACACCCAGTGGGTGCGCTGGCGCGCCCCCACAAAGAAGAGCAAGAAAAACAAAGACAGAAGAAACATACCCGGACGGCCGCACGCGACGCCAGATGCGCTTTGGTGCAGTTCTGGAGGGCGTCGCTCTTGGCCCACAGCTTCACCTGGCCGTCCAGGAGCGCCTGGTTCAGCGGGCCGGTGCCGCCTCCTCGCACCCACCCGACGGGCGCGGCGCTCATTACCTCGATGTCTGGGGCGGCCGAGCTGGCCGCTCCAGTCTCTAGAGGTCACGGCGCTGAAGTCGCCTTCTCCAAACGGCGGCGTGTCGGCGAGGCGACTTGGAGAAGCAAGTTTGCCTCGGCTTCGTCCGTGGTCGGCGGCACCGGCGGGTCCGCTGGCCGTTCTTTCCTCGCGCCTCCCGATGGCGGCGGGGGCGGTGGTGGCGGCACCACAGTGTCCAGACCGGGGGCATCGCCAGCCTCCCTCTCCACGATGGCATGTTCCCCGCCGGCCTCCCCAGACTGCTCCATGGGATCCGGAGGGGGCGCCAAGCGCAATGGGATAACGACCAGCGCCGACTGGCGGCGCGCGGCTTCTTCGGCCCGCTCTTTGGCTGCGGCGGCGGCTTCTGCTCCCTCCAGCCCCTCCTGGGTGGAGGCGGCCGCCTTCTCGGCCTCCGCCTTCTCCCGGCGGGCGGCTTCGTCCTCGTCGCGCTTCTCCTGCGCGTTCCGTTCCGTCGCTTCCCGGAGGTCGGCAGCGGGGTCGATACGTCGAGTCGTGGCGGACGACTCCACCGACCCCCTGATGGAGGCGGTGGCGACTCTCCCAAGAGTGAGGGGAGCGCTAGAACAGGAAGGCACGTAAGGACTCAGACAAAATCCACCAAGAGATAAAACAAGACTAGGAAGAGAAACACGTACCCAGAAGACAGCGGCGGCTTCTTCACTTCCTTGCGGAAGCGATGGGCCCTCGCGACTGCCTCTTCCCGTTTGGTCGCGGCGGCCGCCCCCTTAAACTTCTTTTTTCGGCCTCCGAGGGAACTCGGCCCGGCCCGATGCTTCCTCGCGCCGTCTTGCCTCGGTTGATGGCGCGGGGCGACTCCCCCATCTTCGCCGGCGGGCCAGTCGGCGAAGGTGGACGAGGGCCCGGGGCCGCCTTCCTCTCCTTCGCCGCCGCCCTTCGGCGTCGGCCTCCATCGCCGCCGCCCCCAAGTCGGGGTCGTCGATGTCGCTCTCCACCCGATCGGGGGCGAACTGGCGGGGCGGCCCCACAGCGCCGGCCGCGGGCTGGAGGAGAGGGTTCTGGTTCAAGAGATAAGAATAAAGAGGTCAAGAGTCGGATTCGGCTGAAGAAGAAGAAGAAGAAGAATCACTTACCACCGGCGGGGGGTTGGCGCGCGAGTACGGCTCCAGGCCGAACTGCCAATCCTTCGAGAGGTCGCAGTTCGCGATGTAGTTCACCGTGTCGGCTACCTCCGCGTGAGGCATGTCCTTGGTGCACGTCCGACTGGGGTCCCGGTGGCCGCTCATCTGACAGATCAGATGAGGCCGGCCTTGGAGTGGGAGGACTCGGCGAACCACGAAGGCGGCCAGCAAGTCGGCCCCAGTCAAGCCGGCCGACTGCGTCAGCACTCGAAGTCGCGATACGGCGGCGGCTCCAGCCGGAGTCAGCGTCTTGGCGCGGTAGGACCAGCTGGGCTGCCTCCCGGCTGGCGCGCCGGCTGCGTAAGCCGACAGGTTAACCCAGTCGCCGTCTGAGGCGACGTTCTTCACATAGAAGTAGGAGAGCTGCCACATCTTCACCGATTTGATCAGCTGGATGGCGGGGAACGGGTTGTCGGCCGTCGACCTCCGCAACGCGATGAAGGCACCACACTGAGCTGGCACGCCGGCGACATGCGTGTCGAGCTTGGAATGAAAGAACTCTCCCCACAGCTCGATGGTGGGGAGAACGCCGAGGAAGCCCTCGCACAACGCAGTGAAGGCCGCTAGCAGCACCACCGTGTTTGGAGTGAGGTGGTGCGGATGGAGGCCATGAAATTCCAGGAACGAGCGGAAGAACCCGCTCGCCGGCAGCCCCAGCCCGCGCATGAGGTGGGAACGGAACACGAGCCGCTCGCCCTCCTCCGGCGCCGGCGTCACCTCCGTCGGCAGCGGAGCGCGGGCCTGCACGAGGTGCACGCCGGGGATGCGGCGCGTCTTGCGGAGGAAGTCAATCATGTCGCCGTCGATCTCAGAACCATCCCATACGCCGGAGCGCACGGCGGCGGGCGCGGCGGCGGAGGAAGAGCTCATCGCTGCGTGCAGGGCGCAGTCCGGCGCGGCAGCGGTGGGAGAAAGAAGGAGGAGAAAAGAAGCAAAGGGAGCAGAGGGGAGCGGGCGCGCGTGCTTCGCCGCCCCGTTCCCTCCGCCTACTTATAGGCCTGCGGGCTGAAGAGCCGAGGGGGCATCGTGGGATTAACTGCGCCCACGCCCCCACGACCCCCACGATTCACCATGGAAGTTACCACGCGCATTTACTGCGCTGAGAAGCTCAACCGCCCCGCGCGGCCGCAATGGATCCGTTCGAGGGCCGAGGCGCGGTAATGGCGGGCCCCACCCATGGGCCTGCCCCGTCGCGCGCGTGGGCTGGCAGACTGGCTCGGCCACGTGGCGTCCCTCGGCGGGTCCGCAATGGGCGGCGGCCGTGTGGCTTATCACGCACGCCACCTGAATCCCGCCATGACTTTCAAACTCTTTGAAGAGCAAGAGGACCTTCGACGAGTCTGGCTTCCCATAGTCGGCTTGTCGGAGGCGGCCTCGACGAAAATCGCCTCCCCCACGATCCACTCGGAGGAAGAAACTGTTGAGGCTCCTCGACGGGTCTCTCTCGGCGCCTCACCAGCTTCGGGGACTACTGTCGGAGTATTGGGCCACGGGTAGGCTAACCCGGGACCCAGAACCTTTCAAGACATCGGGGCAGGCTACGCCCCTCAAAGAATCCCAAGACGATCAGCCGACTCTGGGAGTCGGCCGCAGCATCGCCGATACCCACTCACGGCCGAGTCCCAGAGACGGTTGCGACTCCCAACTGGCGACTCCAGGGAGGCCGACTATGGGGAGTCGACCCACGACTTCACCACTCTCTGCCTTCGAGAAGAAGGACGAGACTGGGGATGGCCGGAGTACGGCCCTCCCCTACGATGATTACCAGGGGCAGGTATGGCTACAGTACGCCGCACCGGAGGAGAGCTCCGTCCGGCGTGGCACTGTCGCCATGCTGGCCCTGACGACCGCCCTGACGACGGAGCACTGTTCCCACGTTGGCCCGCATGTACGGCCTGGAGACGGTGGGCCCTGCTAGTCAGCGGGAGGGACGAAGACGGACCCCGTGGGAGTCGGCCTCCGAGAGTCGGCCAGTTCCTCCCACGGGCCCCACACGCCATTAACCAGATAAGACGGGGAGTGGTGACAGTGATCGCCCGCCAAGCGGCGGCACTGTTGCCACGCCCCCACGACCAAGCCAACGTCATCAGAGGCGCGGCTATAGTGGCCAGGTCGGTCGGTGGGGCCCACCAGAGGTGGCCCCCAGGAGTCGGCGGAGAAGACGGCGGCCTAAGAGACAGACGGCTGGGACCCGTGCCCAGTCAGATAACCATTGTACCCCCGGGGGGTAGGCCTATATAAACACCCCGGAGCACCCATGCAAAGGGTTCGATCCTTTTACCACTAGACAGAAGCATAGAAGGGAGAGAGCTAGCCTTGCCCTCTCCTACCTCCAGAACACGGCTCGAGGAGCAACTTTGTACACATATCACCATAGTGACCATGCGGAGACCCCGCAGAGCAGCAGTAGGGGTGTTATCTCCTCGGAGAGCCCTGAAGCTGGGTAAGATTCGCCGGCGTGCATGTTTACGCCTCATCCCGCTTCCAGGCACCGGCGACGTTCTACTCGCCCCCACCATGATAAGCCATCCTTTGGCATATGTCGCACCTAACCCCCGACAAGCGGCCCTGACCTCATCATCCACGCCCGCAAGTTTCAGCCTCAGATCGTACCTGCCGTCCAGGTCCGCACGAACTTCAGCCACCCGGCGGTTCACTTCCTCCTCAACTCTGGCCTCGCAGGCCCCGACGGCGTCTTCTGCCTGAGCAACTAGGCGCTCCCTTGTCTCCAGTTGCTCAAGCTCGCGGCTATGCTCCATGTCCTCCTGACGCTTCCGGACCTCCGCCTCCTCTGCAGGCGCCCCCCTCAGCGACACAAGGGCGGCCCTGCGAGCCTCCACCTGCTGCTCAATTGACACACTCCAGGCCTGGAGCTCCCACGCGCGCTTCTCCGCGCGCCTCACGACGGCGGTTGGCCTCGTGAGCCTCCTCCAAGGCTCGTGAGCGAGCCTCGTAGGAAACCTTGAGAGACGCATTGGCCTTTCCGTTCTCATGGTCGCGCTGATAGCGGCCGAGGTTGATGGAAACCTTCAGCTTGTGCCGCTCCTCTGCTAGCTGGAGACCTTCAGCCCCAAGACGCGCATCAACACTCGCAAGCTCTTCACCAAGCCGGCCCATCGCGTTCATCGCCTCCTGGAAGAGCTCGTGGCGAACCATGCTCCGCCCGCGCTCAAGCTCGAACGCTCGGCCTTCTTCGTCCTCCGCCTCGGGGGCTCCAGGTGGGGCGCCGCGCGGTGCGCCACCCCTGGCAGGAGGCTGGGGGCTAGCGCCACACCTGACATCAGCCTGTCTTCGTGAGAAGCCCGAGCCTGCTAGGGCTCGTTGCTCAAGGAGGAGCCAATGATCGAAGCCAGCAAGTTACCGCCGAAGGTCAGCGGGGGAGTCTTGGGCACGCCAGCCAAGCTCCACGCCAGGCCACCAGGAAGGGGAGATGAGGCCGCAAGATCAGCACGCCAAGAAGGCATGGATGCACCTTCAACCAATTCTGCCCCAGGGGCAGGACTCGGGGCGCTCGAGGCTGGCGGGGTAGTTGAGGAAGAAGGAGGCCGTTTTCCGGCGGACCCAGAAGCCTCCGAGGAAGGAGCCCTGAAAGACTAGCGTCAAGAGAAAGCAGCAGCACACGGAAAGCCACAACTGCGCGACACTTACATATCGATGGCAAGGTACTTCCTCCGCTTCAGCGGTCCGAAGATGTTGCTGCCGCTGGGGGATCCTTTCCTCTTGCGGAGCTCCTCGAAGTCCATGCAAAGACGACCAAAATGCTGGACATGATGGCCGGAGCGCGGCGGGGCCGAAGAAGAGCTCGGGAGAACCTCTTACAGAGCGCCCGGTTGCGGCGCACAGCCGGGCTCCGGGCCACTACGATCTCCCGAGCTTCCTGGAGCCTTGGCCTCGGGAGTCGCACATAGCGTCTCCTCAGCAACCGACGCCTTGGGAGGGGTATGGCAAGCTCCCGAGGACGATGCCCCAGGATCACCGCCCGGCACGTGCTCATCAGCACACGGGCCGCCGGTGTCCGCCCGAGCTCGCCCACCTGCACCGTTACTCGAGGCGAGCCCAGCATAAGGAGCGAGAAAGGGAACCACAATGACAGGGTTCTCCCGAGGCCCCTCCAGGCCGATCGGCCGTGGCCCCCATTCATCGAAGATAGGCATGTCCTTCACAAACTCATTCTTGTTCTTGCACCGGTACAGCAGGCAGCTATTCCCAGGCAGTTTGGCCGGCAGAAGGACACCCGTCAGGACCTTGAGCACTGTTCGCCGCGTCCCAAGGAGGAGCCCAGACTCCTGAAACCTCATGTGATCCTGCCCTGCTGCGCAAGGTCCACATTGGGCGAGAATGGCCCTAAAGCGGGGCAACCCGGCGCTGGACGAATTCCTTCACCACCATCAGCGCAATTATGTCGCGATCCTCCAGCAGCTTCAACCTGAGCCAGACGCGAGCAGGGCCGGGGCTCGCGAGCTGCTGGTGGCCCCAGCCGGGGTTAGGAACAGCGGGCCCCGGCGGAGCCTGGAGTAGAGGACTGAGCACGCCGGCATCCACAAACACCCATCGTATCCGGAAGTCGCTCGTAGATGGAGGAAGGTCAAAATCGATCCCATCGCCTGCTGTCACGGCCACAGCCTGGAATCTCACGCACCCTGAGCAGTACTGAGGGTCGGCCAGATGCAATGAGAAGAAGTGGCGGAAGAGAGCCATTGAAGGAATGATGCCCACCATGGCTTCACACACGAAGGCGAAGACAGCAAGAAGTGTCACGGACTGAGGGTCGAGATGCAGCAAGTGGATCTGGTAATGCTCAAGCACAGCGTTGAAGAAGGCAGAGAAGGGAGGAATCAGGCCTGCCTAGAGGGTGTCGATGAAGATTGGAATCTCGGTGGCCGTCTGAACCGAGCGAGTGCAGGACGCGGGCCAAGCTACCGTCTCCCCCCACTCATTGAAGCTGGAGGCAAGCATCGGGCGCACCTTGTTCATGGCCTTGTCGTTGAGCACACGGGACCGGCCGAGCGTCGGCGCGAAGGGCGGAGGCGCGACCGAGAGAGGCAAAGGGCCCTTCCCCTTCTCAGCTTGCTTGGGCGCCATGGCTACGGAGCAGGGAGAGCGCGAGTTAGATTGGGGAAGGGAAGCAGAGTCGCAAGGAAGCAGAGGAATTGGGGAAGCAGGGCGCAAGAGGCGGAGGAATAAGTGTGTAGGCCGCGGGGGCAGCATAGCCGGGCGGATTCAAAGGCATCGTGGGGAAGCGGAGACGCCCACGTCCAATCAACCGCCATGTGTCGACCGAGGCCGCGGGCTTTTGGGGCCCGCGGCGCTCCGAACTTGACCCTTGGGTTCGCCGTGAAGCCAAGCCCGAGCGCGCCTTGGGCCCGGGGGCTACTGTGGCGTTCTAGAGACGGGGGTCCCCAGACTTGCCTGCCTACGGCCAATGGCGTGGCTGAGCAGCGGGCCGTATGGCCCATCTTCATCAACAAGGCATCCAAGACCTTCGCGAGGGTCCAAGCCTCGCGAGGCGGACGACACAAGACTTCCTCTGGAGTAGCCTTGCCAGGCAGGCTCACGAGGAGCGGAGATATCAAGGCGGGGTAAACCTCACGAGGGACTCGTGACGTAAGTCATGACGAACGGCGCCAGGCGGGCGCTGGTGCGCGCAGAGTCCTTGTTTCTTCTTTGGTGCTAAGGAGGCAAGCGCAGACGAAGAGTACCGAGGCATCAGGCAAAGGTTGTCATATTGGTGCAACAAGACCAAGACCAGGAGGATGGCAAGGCGGAGGTCATCGTGGAGCCCAAGACGGCGTCACCCCAGAGCTTTTCGCAGGCGAAGACCGCTTTTGTCAGGATAGCTTGTACTAGGTGTCCCCCTTCAAATTTGCCCGCCGTTGTTGGCTCCCTTCCCGCTCAACATTTGGAAAGAGGACCAGGGCCTTTATAAATAGGACTAGCCACCACAGTAGGAGAAGACGGATCCGGAATTGGTTCAGATCTTCCTCTGCAACACAAACCCAAGAACACCCCAACCTCAGGAGGTCGTTCTTCCCTTGTACTGTTCATCATCAGCCCATGAGGCAATCCATCCACCACCACACTGGAGTAGAGTGTTACACCACAACGGTGGCCCGAACCAGTATAAACCTCGTGTCTCTTTCTGTGTTGTGAGTTCGTCGAGTTCGTCCGCAAGATATTAGCGAGCTAGAGCGTAGATCGATAGGAGGGAAAGACTTCGCGCGCACCCCAGTGTTCGAACTTTACGGGTTTGCCGGAGCCCCGCATCTGACAGCCTTCAGCAGCAAGCAGGGACACGGGCGCCATTGGGGACGTGCGCTGCCGCCGCCATTCTACAGGGAAGGAACCCGCTTCGCTGGTCGCATCCCTAGTAGACCGACCAACGCCCTGCAACCTCCGCCATCGTCCCAGTAAAAAATACAACTAAATTATGGGATTCATGCATAGTCAATGAAATTACAAAAGAAAATCTGATACTGTCAGTAAAGTTCAAACTTAAATGATCAACAAGTGCAGAGTCCGAAACTGTCAGTCATTATCATTTGTACTGTAAAAAAGGTTAGAGAGAAAAATTAATGAAGATGAGTCACATAAACCTATTCAGATCACTCCCTCTCCAACATTGGCTATGCTCACTAGATCTTTATAATCTGGGTACTTGTTTGAGGTACAAATAACAAAAGGGAATTCAGAAAGGAGATTCAGTTCAACCTCTTGTACCTCATGTGCATGTGTGAATTAAGGAGTAGCAAGGACAGGAACAGCAAAATTCAGAGATGACAGAAAACCAAGGAACAAATTACACACTATGGAGCTAAAATACTACTCCCTCCGTCCCATAATATAAGAACGTTTTTGACATTAGTGTAGTGTTAAAAATGTTCTTATATTTTGGGACAGAGGGAGTACTATTTAGATCAAGGCATTATTAAAAAAGACAACATAGTTCAGTAAGTCATGAACATAAATACTGCAGAATTTGGGGACCACTTAGATACTGTAAATTCAGTTAGGAACAAGACAGACAAATTGCACTTAGATTTCAAGGAAAAATATGACTACTCCACACTGTAAATCATGAACATTGACACTGTAATAACTGTTTACTCCACACTGTAAATAGACAGAACAAACTTTTTTTTTGCCACAACTTGAATCTGCTCTGCAACTTATGAACTTGTAGTTGTTCTGCAGATTATCAAGAGCAGCGAAACAGTTTTGATTTACAAACATAGTTAGTCCTACTACTTTCTGCGGTTGCCCAGATCATAACTGCATCATGCTTGCTTATCTGAAACTAATGCAAAAAGATAGAGCAGTTTTAACATGGTCCATCACAGGAAACAGAGAAGAAGAAGTACTAGTGCAGGAGCGAATGCAAGGTTCAGAAATCCATCACAGGAGCAAGAAGAACAACAACAGTTTTACTAGCTTGCATGAACAAGTGGAGCAAATTGCTCAGAGGTACATCCGTGGCGATCGTACATGGACGAACTAATACATCAGCCAGTGAGTATCCTCGCATACACTTTGAAACCAATTTCAACATCGGATTTAATAGACACTTGCAGGCGAGAAGAAGTTATTGTGCCCTCCAGCGTGAAGATTGGCCGCGGCATTGCACCTCTTCTCCTTCTCGAGCGCCTCTTCGGCCTTCCACGCTGCTTCGAATGGATCGAAGGAGCACGGCCGCGGTTTGAACAAGTGGTCCTGTCCCTGAAGCGATGGAGCGTCAAGATCCGGCGCGGCATTGTACCTCTTCTCCTTCTCCAGCCCCTCGTCATCCTGCCACTCTGCTTCAGATGGACCATGGAAGATGAAAGGCGGCGGCTTGTAAGTCCCCACGTCTTGGACAATGGATGACTTGTCGTTCGTCGACTCTTCTGCTGCTTCATCCAGTATAGCCCTAAGGAACTCCAGCTCGTCAGCTTCGAACGGGACGATTTCTTCTGCAGCATCAGCGAAAAGCTTTTGCGGCCCCTCTGGTTCCAAGTAGAAATTCTGTTCGATGTTGTTAGTAGCTCCGACCGGGAGATTTTCCTCCACTTGTGACCCGAGAAGCTCATCGATTGTGCAACAGAACCGGACCATGTCGTCGTCAGCTTCAGGTACGGACTCATCCGGCAAGAAAACCGGTGCTGCAGCGGTGAACGACGATGCTCCAGGTGCCGGGACCGGGACGGCAACGCACATCCTCTTCTTGGGGCGCGCCGGTTGAGGATCGACGGCGGCAGCGGTGGCTGGCCTCTTCTGCGCGTGCGTGCTCGGGGTCACGGCCTCTGGTTGCTGTTGCTGAAGCTTGTACGCCTCTGATTCCTGGCGGGCCGCGTCAGGAGCATGCTGAGCCAAGTGCATCTTGCAGAACACCTTCACCCCGTCGGAGACGGTGGCCTCCGGCAGCAGGCACCGGTATTCCTCCATGACCCAGCCTGTCGACTTGCCCTTCTTGAAGGACAGGTCCTTGACCTCGCCGACCTTGACTCCCGCGTGGCTAATCTCCGTGGTCTTCTGGATGCTCCAGGTGCCGGCGCCGGCGCCGCGCACGCTCTGGAGCTTGCTCCCGTTCTTGCTCTTGCACGTGGTGAAGAAGAACCGGTCGCCGCTGCTCACGGCCTGCGGCACGGGCGCGTATCGGGCGGCCAGATCCTTGGGCTCGCAGCCGGTGATGTCGACGCGGTGGATGAGCTTGTTGACGGCATGCAGCGTCTCGCCGGAGAGGAGGCGTGGCAGGTAGTAGGTGACGGCCTCCACTTCCGTAGGGCTCAGCCGGTAGTGGTGGAAGACTTCGTCGACGTCGAGCCCCTCCATCCCGACCGGCGGCTGCCCGATCTGCTGCTAGGGTTTGATGTCGATCGAGGGTGGGCGGGGGATTGGGATTTGGGAGAGGTTTGTCTGCGGGATCAGGAAGGTGTTGTGGGACGCGAAGGTGCTCTGTGCTGATATTTAAAGACGCTGGCTGGACTTGGCGATGGAGGACGCCTCAGATTTCCTTATCTGAATCCGAAAATGTCCCCACTTCACTTCAGTTTGCCGCTCCCGTTTGCTTTCATTTTTTGAAAATTTCCGTCAATCCGATCATGATGCGGTCCTGAAAACGTAGATGACAGATGTCGTCCTTGCCACTCCCGTCGGGCTGGCACATTAACGACGGCGGCTACGCGGTCGAGCAGCCGTAGCGTCACGACGGCCGGGTGCAACGCGCACGGGCCGGCGCGAATTCTGGGTGGGGAAGAACTTCGACGAGGTCATCGTGGAGGCTCGTCGGCGGGAACTTGCGCGCCGCCTGGCTGGCGTGGCGCGACATGTCCATCCTCCCCCACCCCGCCTCATGTTGCGTCCACGGTTGTCGCAAACCCGCGCCGGAGATCACACCCAAGCTGGCGGCGCTCAGAGAGGCTAGCGACCCGACGACATGCCCGGCCTCTTCTGGGCGATCTGCGAGTCCGCAATGGCTCAGGGGTGGGTTCCGCCTCACCCGCCTGGAGACCCATATGACATGCCGGGCAGCCGGGGCAGAAGAAGGCCCTCCGCCTGTCCATGAAGGCCGCGGCGGCGAGGAGGACAACAACCTCGACTTCCTCGGCGCGGGCAGCAGCGACGATGATGACGACGACGGCCCGGGCGACGATGATGGCGGCGAGCTTGACTTCATCATGCTGGATGGCGCAAGTGAAGATGAGTAGATTAGTTGTTTTAAAAAAGCTTTAGTTCAAATTTCGTTCCAATCTTTGTAAAAAGTCCTAAGATATGAATTATGTCCAAATTTGTCCATTTAAAATTTGTTGGAAAAAATAGAAAATGGCTGCTTGTACCGTCCAATTTTCTTTTGGAATCTATATGTGAAAAAAAAATGCCCACCGAGCCAGCTGAAGGTTATAATTTGTGTAAAAAAAGCTCATCCAGAATCATGCCTAAATGGACGACAAGGGACGGCTTTTCTGACTACGCAACGGCAGAGACATGCCCACAGGGGGCGTCGGTAGGACATCAGGTTTTTTCTAAAAGAGCTCGGCATTTTGGGGCTCGCCCAACTATTTAAGCCGGTCGTGACGGACCTCTCGCACGGCGAGGTGGTACTAAAGGGAAAATCTTATTGCCGCTGCTTCGCACAGAGGCGAGCGAGCTAGCGATCAAGATGGGCCGGCCCAATTACGAGATTTCGCACTTGCTATGGTGTCCGGTTTTGGGAACATTCTGGAAGGTTCCTGACCGGTTTTGGGAACCTTCTAGAAGCTTCTTGAACCGGTTTTTCACTAGTTTTTTCTGTTTCTTTCTCCTTTTTCTGTTTCTTTTTTTTCTTTTTCTTTCTTCATTTTTCTGTTTGTTTATTTCATTTTTCAATACTTTTTTTAGTTTCTTTTTGTTCTTCAGAATTTCAAATTCTTTTCTAAAATTCTAAAAATGTTTTAGAAGTTCAAAAAATGTTTTAGAATTTCAAATTTGACGCCCCGTTGCACCAAATGGCACAAAGTCCTATTTAAAACCATGAGTGCTTTGAAAATATTTGTTTGTGTTGATAAAATTAGGTTTTAGCAACCACTTAGGATGCCAAATGCCACAAGTCATATTTCAAACCCGAAGTGCTTGAAAATGTTTGTCTTTGTCAATAAAATTTGGTTTTATGAACCACTTAAGTACCAATTCAAACCCTTTAAAGCCCCCTTAGAAGCCAAATGATTCAAAGTTTCAATTTAGACCAAGAGTTATCTAACATGTTTCACATTTATCCTTTACATATATAAGTGTTAGATACAATTTCACTGCACATAGAAATTTTCAAGCTTAAAAACAATGATATATTCAAAAGAAATAACTTGAAATTATGCCTATTGCTAAACCACAACTTGACAACATTAATGTAAACATATATGACCAAGTCATATTTCCATAAAACAAAATCAAGTAACTTGATAGGAAATTATGCCTATTGCTAAACCACAACTTGACAACATTAATGTAAATATATATGACCAAGTCATACTTACATAATACAAAATCAAGTAAAATGGATTCCACAAAAAGTTTTGGCTTCAGAGCAGAATACTGATCTTTTTATTATGAGTCAACGGCGAGCTTACGCCTCCTGAACTTTATTACCAAGTGAAGAAGCCATTACAAGAGTTCAGAATTACATAAGGGGATAGGTATTGAAGGGGAAGATTACAAGTTAAGGTACAAAAGACTATAATCTCTTAGCAAGATGGGTCAACATAGAGGACCAAGCATTGAGCAAAGTCCGGTTTGGAATAATTTTGCAGTGATGCGCCCAAAGGTGGAGGTTGTCCGCAGTCGCCCCGACGATGGAGTGAAGGCCTTAGTGCTCTGCTCGAAATACCATTGCATTGCGTCATTTCCAGATGTTCCATAGAATGACCACGAGCACCGTGGAGCGGGTTTTATTTGTCAGCTGGCCATCCTAGGTGTGAACCAGCTGGCCATTCGTCTGCAGAATATCGATCTATCTTTGTCTTCGTATCCATTTTCTTCTCCGAGCTCGAGTGTGATGCCTTTCTCCTATTCATGGCTCTTAACCGACAATTTTCAAACCATCACATTTGGCTTTTCATTCCATGAGAAATCTGTAATGGGTCTTCACCCATGTCATCACCAAGTTTATGAGGGAAAGAAAGTGTTGTAACTGGATTGTTGCTTGTTCAGTTTCAAGTTAGCATTTCTAGACTCTTATGGTAATTAAAGCTCGTATATTGTTTTCAAAAGCAAAGCTAAGAATGAAGTACACAATACTATAACTGGGAAAGTAGGAAAATCAAATCATTTAAAGACATTATAACCGAGCACTATTCCAGCTCTCTCAGACCATCAACCTTTTTGGCCATTGGATCCTTAGTTTTCTGCATTTTTGGCCGTCAGATTTGCTCTTAATCGCCCATATCAGCCTCAGTTCGTTGTTAACGAGTGCCAACCGTTATGGGCCGCTTCTCCGGTTGCATTTTTTGGCCTCTATGGTAAACTTCGGCCTAATGGGCCTTTGCACCCTTGCGGGCCTGTACCGGCGTAGTGCCTTTTTCCAAAAAAAAAAACTTTGTCTTGATCGGCAGAGTCGCGTGCCTCCCATGCCTTCGCCTGGCGGCTCTCTCCAGAGGCGGCCGGCCTGGGTGACGACCGCCAGTGGCGGAGCTAGCATTTGACATCAGGGTGGTCCGTCTCAAAAATATATTTTACAAGAAATATGACATGTGAACGTTCTAACTAGTTCTCAGTAACACATAGAATAAATCAATATGGTCTTACAAACACACTAGAATTCTCAATTAAGACTAAGTTTTGCATAAAGAAGCCTACATAGTACATACTACATGGACCATAGACATACCTTGAGAAGTTCAAAAAGACTATCTTAATAGCTTCTCTCTGGAATAGAGAAACTATGTCTCCAGCCCTCTTCATGCTTCAACAATTATGTAATAAAAATTAAGTTCTATCAATACACAAGTAAATTGAGGCATTATGTGCAAAATGAAAGTAATTGAAGCAAAAATGAAAGTTGGCTTCATTCAAACCAACTATAATGAAAGTAATTGCGGCAGAATTCAAGCCTTTGTGGCTTCATTCAAGCCAACTAAAATTTTACATCATTTCTGCATATTGACCGCTTTAAGCAAAGTACTTGTGTGCAAAATTATGTATGTGTTGAAATTAAGGCAAAAATGCAAAACCTTGTCTGAAATTGGGACAACAAAGCAAACCCTAAGTCTGAAATTGGGTCAAAAATTACTTGTAACTTGTTTGCCACCGTGGTGGGCCTTTGCTGGGGGACGGCCGGGTCGGCGGGAAGCCGGGAAGTGGAGGCGGGACGCCGGGAGCGCCGGAGCGTAGGGCAGGGTGCAGGCGTGCAGCCGCGTGCAGGGCACCTGGGCAGGGGCGCGGCTGGACTGGGCGGGTGGCCGGGCGCAGGGCAAGGGCGCGGCCGGGCTCCGGTCTCCAGTGGGCGGCGGGCGACCGGCGAAGCCGCGACGGCGAGGCGGCTGGCCGACTGGGTGTCAGGGTCGGGCCGTCAGGCAAAGAGTTGCTGCACGAGGGGGGCGAGCGTGGCATTTCCTATTTGGCGCCCGTTGCGCCCGTTATTGCGTTAAACGCAAAGCAGCGCACACCCTCGAGCTGGGCCGGCCCGTTTAGACTTTTTTCTCGCTAAAGCTCCACAAAAATGAGAACAAGATGTGCGTCCGTGCTGATTCGAACCCGCGATCTCACTCAAGCAGATAACATGCAGTAGCCACCAGGCCACAACGCCACTAATGATAACTTTTTCCTTTTACGCCTCTTGTGTTGTTCTATTTTTTTCCTTTCTCTTCCTTTTTTCTCTATTATATATCCGTGAACCTTTTTCAAGTCGTTGATTTTTGTTTTTCAAAATAGATGAACTGTTCTTTCCAACTTTGTGAACTTTTTCGAGAATTGATGAACTTTTTTTAAAAATCGATGAACTCTTTCAAAATTGATGAACTTTTTCCTGAATTTGTGAACTCTTTTTGAAAATCGATGAACTTTTTCCAATGTCAATGAACATTTTTCAAATTTGTGAACTTTTTTTTAGAATCTATGAACCTTTTTTTAAAATCGATGAACTTTTTTTAAATTTGTGAACCTTTTTGAAAATCGATGAACTTTTTTTCAACATCAGTGAACTCTTTTTCAAAATCGGTGAACTCTTTCTAATGCGTGATTTTCTTAAATCTGTGAACTTTCAAATTTCGTTCACATCTTTTTCAAAAAAGTTCACGTTTTCCTACGCTACATTTTGTTCTTAAACATGTCGCGCTGAATTATTTCACTTGTGTGTAAGTGGTGTAGTGGCGATGCCACCTTTGTATCAGCTAAACAGCGCAAGCTCGATTCCTGCCGGGAGCATCTTTTTTCGAGGGTTTTACGCGCAATAATTCATTTTTCGCTGCACCTCGCTGTTTTGGGCCGGCCCATCAGGTGCGCCTGCGAGCGCCAGTACCCTGAACGGGCGCTTAAAGCGCCGTATAGGAGGTCCCCGAGCGTTCTGCTCGTGCTCGATGTGGATCATGGTTGCATTCGTCCCTGGATAGGTTAGTGGGCCTTTTTCTCCTCTCTGGCCCGATTAGATATATAGGTATATAAGCAGTTTCAAAATCCCAGGGTGGGCCGCGGCCTACCCTGGCCACCCTATACATCCGCCACTGACGACCGCTGCTAGGCCAGAGCAACGGATCCATGGCGATCCCGCTGGTTCGGGTAACGCCTCGCCGGGCGATGGGGCACATGTCAGCTCGATTTATTGATCCGTTCGGTTGCATGGCATGCGTCCTTTGAATTTCTAACACCAATCCGATGATGATTGATTGAGACTTTAATCAGCCATTACTAACAGTTGATGCACAGGCTGCTGGTTACTGAAGGTCAGTACAATTAGCGACTCATAATTTTCATCTAATTTATGTACGCCCATATAATCACAACCATGCCGCTGCTCGTTCCCCACTTTCCTCACATCTGTAAATCATTCTCTAGCAAGGTTGGGTGATTGTTAGGTCACCAACACGTTCCAATTCTCCCTCCTGCCTGCATCTCGTCTTTCCCCTATTCTTCATCCATCTTTGTAATTTGTTCTATTTACTGATGTTGTTCTTTGTGCCCCCAAAAAATACAGGTTCTGTACAAGGAGGAATCTGAGCAACATACTGTTGGGTTTCTTACCCTTTTCTAGCTGAATCTGTCAGCATACAATGGCTAACGCACATGTTAGTACCAGTGTGTTCTTGTGACTCGTTTAGCTAAATTTATGGCTAATATCAATATTTGTGTCTATGTACCTTTTAATCATATGATATGATGCTACTCTCTAGAACTGTTTCAAATAATTGCATACGATCTAGCAGGTTATTTAACAAGTGAAATGTGAAAAAGAAATAGACAACGCGTTGATGCGTCCACATCACACTGTGGATCACTCCGACGCTGTTGTATGCGCTGTCGCGCTGGTCTTTGCATGTCGTGTTCCTCTCCTTTTGTGCTAGGGACTGTGGTTCTTGTTGCATCCTACTCACCTAGGTCTGCACGTTTCCTGATTGACTTTTGGATCGATTTGAAACTGGGATGTTGGTTTCTTCATTTTCTTATTGCAACCGTTTTTCTGTCACGTGAGCATCTCACATTAGTTCTCGTGTTCCTTCCGAGAGAGAGAAGGAACATTTTTAAATTATACTCCCTCCGTTGCTAAATATAGGTCTTTGTAGAGAATCCACTATGGACTACATACGAAGCAAAATGAATGGCCGTCTGAACTGTGATGTCAAGGTTTCAATTGTTCATACTCTATTTGGCATTCACAACCTTCCAGCTGAGATGTGATTATATTATCGGAGGGTGTCAAATTCAGGGGCCATATTCTTATTGTGTCCTTCAGATCTTGTATTTCCCAAAAACCTGCTGGTGAGATCAATCACAGATGGTTTCAGTCTATGCATCTTCACGGCTGGAGCATGAAAAATCTTAACTGAAAAATATCCGAGAACAACGGTGTTAAACTGCAAACCACAACAATTAGGAGAACAGGATGTCATGTGAGCACAAGGAAAATGGAACATGGCCTTTTTTTATAACAACTACAAACAACATAAAAGGTAATATTTTCTTTCTTAATTATTTATCCAGGTTGGAGAAAAAACAAAGTACTGATGGGACACAGTAGGTGTCTGGTTTGGTTGAAGCGCTGGTTTATATGATCGACAGGGCGTGGGAGAAACTGAAAGATTGAGGATCTGTACGTAGCTTTGGCTGATGAAGCTGACTTGCACTCCCCAGTTGCGTTACCAAATGTAAATTATTTATAATGCAAGTTATTCTGAGTATATATGTTGTGAACATTAAGAAATATCCTTCGATTTTGGATCCATAATTAAGAAATATTCAGTAAGCAATAGGTGTGCTATTAAGACAACATATCCAGATCTGTAAACAATTATTACAAGCATAGGAAACTACTATAATGGTTACCTTTTAAAAATATGGGTTCATGCAGCTAGAGGGAAGTCTAACACAAGCAGAGTTCAGGTTAAGAAGACGACGAGTAGGTCACACATGAAAATGCCGGTTAAAGACTTTTACAGATCATTTGTCCATTGAGTGTCCATAAGGCTCGAACCGACTTCACAATACATAATCCAGTTCCTGCCAAATTGCAAATCTAACTTGCATGTTTCGTGTCTGCATATATTTATAGAATATCCTATATAATCTTTCGTGTCTTCATATACTTGCAAAATAATCCTACCATTTTATATCAATAATCGACGGGCACAGCAACACGTGCCGGCATGACCTAGTATACTCTGACACATATTGCAGAAAGAGAAGCGTGAAGCAATCTGCCTCTGTCCACGCAGCCACGACACGAATCCATTAGAGAAGGTCTGGCGATAGAAAAGGCGATCTAGGTCTTGCGGCCGCCGCCGGCCGCCACTTCGGCGGCGGCGTCGCCGCTGCCTAGTCCGACCCCTCCGCTGTGCGGCAGGTGGATCGTCATCATCTCCAGCCGTTCTGCTCGTCAGTTCGGCTGTTTTTTCTCCGACTCCTGCGTGAACGTTGCTTCATGACCAAGGTGTCGTCTTGTTTCCTAGTCGGCTTGTTCCATCAAGCTGTCTAGTATTGTTCTGATCCTGGGATTGCCATAGCCTTGTGCTGGTGTGTGGCCTCACGGGAGTGGTTGGCTTTGGTTATCAGATTTGGTACGTGCAAATACTGCTGGGAGCAATGAACTATCTTGTTTGGAACTGTCAGGGCGTGGGAAACCGCCGGACAGTTCGTGATTTACTAGCCCTGGTTAGGGCTAATTCACCCCGACTCGTCTTTCTCTGTGAGACGAGACAGGCTGCTGTAAAAGTAGAGAAACTGCGATGGAGACTTGGGCTCCGTGGCTTTCGAGGTGTTGATTCAGTTGGGAAAGGAGGTGGACTTGGTCTGTTTTGGGATGAGACGCTGCAGGTGACAGTTCTGGAGGCTTGTGCAAGATTCATAGATGTACAGGTATTTGATCCGGGGATAGATAAACAATGGCGGGTTACATTTGTTTATGGAGAACCTAGGGTCGAGAACAGAAGAAACATGTGGAATCACCTTACTAGGTTGCGAGGGGTCTCAAATGATCCGTGGCTCGTATGCGGAGACTTCAATGAATGTATGTGGCAACATGAACATCTATCAAGCACACAGCGTAGTCCGACTCAGATGGAGGCTTTTCGGGATTGTTTGGAAGTCTGCGAGTTGATGGATATGGGATTTGTGGGAGTCCCTTTTACATACAATAACAATCAGTTTGGTAATAGGAACGTCCAAGTACGGTTAGACCGAGGGTGCTCGGATGAGGCATGGATAGATTTGTTCCCAGCCGCTCGGGTGCGACATCTTGTGTCGCCAGTTTCAGACCATGCACCGTTGTTGATCCAGATGGAATCGCAGGAACCGTACTCACGATGGAGAAGTGGTGCAAGATACAAAATTATGTGGGAGAGGCATTCTGCTCTCCTCGGTGTAATAGCTAATGCTTGGTCTAAAAAGAAAGCTAGCAACTTAGGAGAGGTTGCTGCAAATCTCAAAACAGTTATGACAGAACTGAAGGAATGGAGTCGAGAACATTTTGGTCATGTCTCTAAACAGATTGAACGCTTGCGTACAGAACTAGAGGATTTGCAATTAAATAACGAAGAGAGAGCGGTGATTAAAGAAAAGATGTTTGTTTTGGATGAACTTTTGTACCGTGAGGAGACGTTGTGGCTTCAACGGTCACGTATCACTTGGTTAAAGGAGGGGGACAGGAACACACAGTATTTCCATAGAAAGGCAGTGTGGCGTGCTAGGAAGAATCTTATCAGGCGACTGCGCAAAAGTGATGGTACATGGAGTTCTGTTCCTAGTGACATGGAGCTTATGGCTAGCTCTTATTTTCAGGAGTTGTACACTAAGGATCCTACCTTGACATATGAGGCTCTTTTAGGGTGTATCGATACAAAGGTTACACCCCATATGAATGAGTTACTTGATGCGCCATTCACGGAGAAGGAAGTGGCGAATGCGCTATTCCAAATTGGCCCCATTAAGGCGCCGGGACCAGATGGTTTCCCAGCGAGGTTTTTTCAGCGGAACTGGAACATATTGAAGGAGGAGATTACAACAGCCGTATTGGAATTTTTTGCAACCGGAAAGATGCCAGCAGGAGTCAATGACACGGCTATAGTTCTTATCCCTAAGGTAAATTCACCAGCTGACCTGAAGGATTTTAGACCTATTAGTCTCTGTAATGTCATATATAAGATTGTTTCCAAATGTTTGGTAAACCGACTGCGGCCTCTTCTCTCGGATCTTATTTCGGAGAACCAAAGTGCATTCATACCAGGGAGACTTATCACTGATAATACAATTATTGCCTTTGAGTGTATACATCATATCCAATCTTCTCTTCAAAGTCAGAGTTATTGTGCGTACAAGTTGGATCTTTCGAAGGCTTACGATCGCGTCGATTGGGATTTCTTGGAGAAGGCACTTTTGAAGTGGGGCTTCTCAGGTACATGGGTGAGCCGGATCATGGAATGTGTTAAATCAGTGAAGTATTCAGTCAAGTTTAATGGGAAGTTGTTGGCCCAGTTTACACCGACAAGGGGACTTCGACAAGGTGATCCTTTATCACCTTTCTTATTTCTTTTTGTGGCTGATGCTTTGTCCGCCTTGTTACATAAAGCAATACGAGATGATGGCCTAGAAGCATTAAAAATTTGTAGAAGAGCTCTGGAAATTTCTCATCTTCTATTTGCGGATGATACATTGCTCTTCTTTCGTGCGATTTCTGAACACGCGACAATTGTCAAGGGGGTGTTGAACACATATGCGGAGGCTACGGGACAACTCATTAACCCGGCGAAGTGTTCCATCTTGTTTGCAGACAATTGCCCAGTGACGACCTCAAATGAAGTTAAAAATATATTGGGAGTTGCTCAGGAAGTATTTGAACCAAAATACCTGGGTCTTCCGGTCCTAGAGGGGAGAATGAACAAAGGTAAATTAGAACCACTTCAAGCCAAGTTGAGCAAAAGGCTAGTGGATTGGAGCGAGAGGTATATGTCCATGGCAAGTAAAGAAGTTCTTATTAAGGCGGCTGCACAAGCAATACCTACATATGTTATGAGTGTTTTTAAATTGCCCATGTCAGTTTGTGATGACTTGACCCGCATGATAAGGCAATACTGGTGGGGTGTGGAGAATGGGAAGAGGAAAATGGCATGGCTTGCTTGGGATAAAATGATACTACCCAAAGCTATGGGTGGAATGGGATTCAGGGACATGAGAGCTTTTAACCAAGCTCTCCTAGCCAAGCAGGCATGGAGATTAATTGAACACCCCGGAAGTTTAGTCGCGAGACTGTTGTGTGCCAAATATTACCCTTCTGGCAGCTTGGTGGACACTGTGTTTATTGGCAATGCTTCTGCTGTCTGGACAGGTATAGAACATGGGCTAGAGCTGGTGAAAAAAGGCATGATCTGGAGAGTGGGTAACGGCAATAGTATCAGAACTTGGCGAGATCCATGGATCCCAAGAGGACCTGTGCTAAAACCAATTACCCCAAAAAGAAGATGTCGACTGAACAGAGTTTCTGAGTTTCTTGATCATAGAGGTAATTGGAATATTGATCTTCTAAATGAACATTTTTGGCCGGTAGACGTGCAAGTGATCCGGAGCATTCGAACATCACCGAGCCAGGATGATGATTTTCTTGCATGGTTTCCGGGCAAGTTTGGGCAATTCTCAGTCAAATCGGCCTACCATTGGGCGATGCAGGAGCACATACGACGTCACAACCCAGGTGCTAGCAGCTCAAGACCTGAGGGGGATCGCGCATGTTGGAGCTGGGTGTGGAAGGCCCAAGTACCACATAAAATGCGAACATTTGCATGGAAGGTCTCGGTTGGCGTGTTAGCTACTGCAGCATGCAAAGCGTCACATTAGCGAATCTGAAGTTTGTCGGCTGTGCGGAGATTCAAAGGAAGACTCATTTCATGCATTAATAACATGTCCAAGCTCTGTCGCGATATGGAATACAATGAGGCAGGTTTGGCCACTCCCGACTAATGATGAGTTAATCTACACGGGGCCGGAATGGTTAGTGTCACTGCTTGCGGATAGGACAGAGAAGATACGTGCAATGATTATCATGTTGCTTTGGTGTATATGGTCTGTACGGAATGACCAGTTGCACCATAAAGCCACTCCACCGCTTGACATCACAAAAGACTTTTTATGCAGCTATTTATCTTCTTTCAATCAGGCCCAGAAGCACAGCATTGAGGATATCATTAAAGGAAAAATGACCGTGGATGAACAGGTGGCCATCCCGGATCCTATCAGTGCTAAACGTGCACCCTGGCCAAAACCTCCCCTGGGATGGGTCGGACTATCTATGGATGGATCATTTGTGAAGGAGACAGGACTAGCTGGGTCTGGCATGGTGCTTAGGGATTCCAAGGGGGAGGTTATCTTCTCGGCTTATCGGTACCTGTTCAACTGCAAAGATGCCCTTGAATCAGAGATTAGTGCTATTCTTGAAGGATTGTCAATGAGTATACAACGGTCAGAATTGCCAATTCTGATCCAATCCGATAACGCGACCGTTGTTGCTGCATTGACTGATGACTCGTTGGACCGTTCTGCATACGGTCATCTCATGTTGGAGATCAAGAAAACTCTGGACTCGCGTGGGTTTATTCCGTTGAAAATTGAGCGTCATCAAAATAGAGTTGCTCATAGTTTAGCTAGTATAGGAAGATCTGGTGGTAGCACCGCTTGTTGGTTGCGCCGTGTGCCAGACATAGTTACTCATGATGTACTAGCAGACTGTAATTCTGTTTCTGAGGAATAAAACCCACATTACCCCGCAAAAAAAAAAAAAGAAGCGTGAAGCACACTTCCTTGAAATCTGAACACAAGTGAACATTCATGTCTGTTGAGCCTACTATTTATCCATGGGGGAGCATGGATAAGAAAAGACAGAAATTTAGAAAATGTATGCAAATTCACATATATTGGGGATATCCAGTCCTCCTCTCCCCTCCCCCTCGCGTCGCCTCCCCTCGGGCGGCGGCAGGGGCCCCCGATCCCGCGCCGCCAGCCCCTCCCCACTCCTCCATCCCCAGCCGCGCTGCCGCCGGCAAGGGCCGCGGTGGCGGCGGCCCTGCACTGCAGATCCAAGGCGGGTGGTCGCCGGGGCAAATCCCGTGAGGCGGAGGCGGCGTCTCACGCGGGGAGGCCGGGGGCGGCAGTCAGGGCGGCGCCCCTGCTACGTGGCGGCGATGGGAACGTACATAGCCGGTGTTGTGGCGGCCGCTGGTGCATGGGTGGCTCCGATGGTTGTGGATCTGGCGTCCTGTCTAGATCCTTCTCGGTACGTCCTTGGTCGGCCGGTGGCACGAGGAGGACCGGTGAGGGGCGGCTGGAGGCTCCCTGCCGGCGTGCCGATCGCGGCCCTCGTCTCCACGACGAGGTTCCGTTCGATTCCAGCCAGCTGCGAGGTTGGGGGGACGTGACTTCCGGTGAAAATCGCGCTGACTTCGGTCATGGCGGACGATGGCGGCGTCTATGACGTCATTCCCTTCTCGAGGCATTGTTGTTGCAGGTCGTGGAACATCACTCGTGATGCTCTGGGGGAAATCCTAGATATGGATCTACCGGGTCGGACGATGATGGTACCTTTGATGCCGTTGTCCCTCCTGAGTTCATCGTTTTGGAGCAAGTGCTGGTTGGACGGGACAAGCGGAAGAGCAGTGTCTCATCCACCGCAAGGCCGGCGGTGGATCCCGGTGGCATGGTGCTGCGGAGGTTCGGCGACGGGCGCGTGTGGACGGATACGTGCAGGATGGTGGAGTTGTTTGGCGTCGTGGTGGCGTCGACGGCAGGCCAGGCAAGGTCGACGGGCCAGTTTCTGCTCTGAGATGGACTGGTGGAAGATGGCGGCGGCAGCCTCTGAGAGTGCGTCGGTCTGGTATGGGACCCAGTCCCGGTGTGTGGCTGGGCTGGGGCATCCGACTTTAGATGTTAGGGTTTGGTGCGATATCCGTTTAGTATTAGGCTCGGATATTCGGCACACCTTCATCAATGGGATATGAGTAGCAACAGGTGTTGCCTAGATGGTGGCTTCAGGCTGACTAATATATTACTTTGTATGGTCTCTATGAATAATTAATAAAATGGCCGCATGCATCGTCCAGATGCAGAGGCCGGGGGTCTATCCTCCTTTTCAAAAAAAAAGAATCACATATATTTTTCTAAAATCCCATGGAAATGTGTTGGTCAACTGGTCTATCAGGACGGTGTATTCTCATATTTCAGGGTATATGAAAATCATACAAAAAGAAAACATGGGACATAGATGGGGACTGTCTTTAAGGCAAAGCAAGTAACTAATCAAGAAAGAAGCTTGCACACTCCATTTTCCTGGAGTAAACGTTGCAAAGTACCCAGCTATTAAAGTTCCCAGCTAGTACTTAGTATTTGACAATGGGACAACAAATTAGCAGACTGCACAAGCACCAACTTACATGTATGAGGCTCTATTAAGTAAACATGATTGAAGGTTATTTACCTGTGCTCGACCAAGTTAGAGACAGTTTTAGTCCAAGTCACCTTAAATAAATTTGTATGGAATTCTCTGTAGATATCTGAGAAGTGTTTATTTGCTGAAATAGGTTAAGCGGTTTAAAAGCTATGAACAGAACAACAAGCGACTCAGTAACTCAATTAAAGTTTCAGCTAAACTTAGAACTGGTTATTTAGGTTTTTTGCTTGAGGAAAATATTAATTTATTCATGAAATAGAGATTTAACCCTTTCTGTATTTAAGCTGATATAACTTTTATATGTACTGCAGGCAGTTTGTTTAAATCCACAAAACAGTCCCTTCAGTAGGTTAATGATGAAAGTTTTTTTTGCAGGTATCTCAATGATGAAAATTAATGACTAATTATGGTGCAAAATATCAACGTTCCTTCAGTATTTTGAACTGCAGGGCGTAATTTGGCCATCCAAGTTCAAATTTGACCAACTACTAATCTGAGAATATGTGGGTTATGTTAAAACACAATAAAGTTGTGTTTGTGTCCAAAAGTACTTTTCTATGATTGTGATTTGTAATATTGTACTACTTCAAACTTGGACAGTAAATTTAACACCTTAGATTTCCTACAGGAGGGAGTAGTCTCCACGGCGAGAATATTGACTCTTGTTTTTCTTTTCAGCCGTTAGCTTGATGGTTCAGATACTGGGATCATTTCTTGATGTTGATGTATCAGAGGACAGTTACCAGTTGAACAACTGATACATAAATCGCAAAGATACGAGGATTAAATAGCTCAGCAGTCTTGTCAGCGCCGACAAAGCATTTTTTCATATGATCACTACTGCGACGTAATACGCCAAGTAACTAGTATGACACTGCAAAAAGATCTAACTACAATTATGGCCAGTTGCACAAGGAATGGAAAGCTCACTAGGCTGACAAAAATAGGGGTGGCTCACTGGTGGCTTGAGCAACTGATGAAAACAAACTGTAGTGCCTCGTGGTGTGGAGAACACAGGTACAGAAAATGGTGGTGTGTTTCACTCGACTAAACGCTTAGGGTAGCCTGATGTAGTATCAGTAGCAGTCTAAATCCTTCTTTCTCTCAATGTAAATCAATCCACATGATGTAGTATGTAATAGTACTACGTTACTTCATGCTGATTCTGCATCAACCTTTGTTTTAGTACGCTATTGTTCATTGTCAACTAGATATATATCCATAAAACTTGACTGTACCAACTGACACATAGCTTACAAATTCTCCATGGTATCAGAACTGCACCTAGCATGCTTGGGATCCGACGGCATATTCCAGCCAAGACACAAAAAACAAGATTATACTCACAGGAGTAGTATATATCTCGAAACAGAGCAGAAGTATCATTGCAGGCTCACAGGAGCAAGAAGTAGAGCAACCGTTTTAGCTTGCATGAACAAGTGGAGCAAATTGCCAAGAGGTACATCTGTGGCTACCCTTGTACCCCTTTTAACTCCTATCAATGCAATGACACGCAAAAAAAGTAATGCAAAATAATAACAATTTAGGTAAGAAATGCTTCTAGTTTCTAAATGCGTAAGTACATAGTACCATCAATATACAACTTTTGAATATAACAAGATGCACGCTAAAGATAATTCCAATAGTCGAACTAAGATCGTACACATGATGGTCTAAACTTTTAGCAATCATGTCTACTTGCCTGACCTGAATTCTGCATTTGAGGAGTCTAAGTAAGCTAATGGGCCTAGAGCTCTAGACTAATGGGATAAGATGCTGAAACTCATACTCCATTGAGCGTGTAGCATTCCTGAAAGCAGTCACGGTTCAGACTTCAGACATGGACATGCGCCAGTTGGTGCTTTGAGGTCTGTATACTCCATTCAGTGTAGATTGTTTGACCAGTTCCTTCTTTCCTCCTTGCCGCTGCTGGCTTCAGCAGCAAGCAGGGACACGGGCGCCATTGGGGACGTGCGCTGCCGCCGCCATTCTACCATGCAGGGAGGGAACCCGCTTCGCTGGTCGCATCCCTAGTAGACCGACCGACGCCCCGCAACCTCCGCCATCGTCCCAGTAAAAAATACAACTAAATTATGGGATTCATGCATAGTCAATGAAATTACAAAAGAAAATCTGATACTGTCAGAAAAGTTCAGACTTAAATGATCAACAAGTGCAGTCCGAAACTGTCAGTCATTATCATTTGTACTGTAAAAAAGGTTAGAGAGAAAAATTAATGAAGATGAGTCACATAAACCTATTCAGATCACTCCCTCTCCAACATTGGCAATACTCACTAGATCTTTATAATCTGGGTACTTGTTTGAGGTACAAATAACAAAAGGGAATACAGAAAGGAGATTCAGTTCAACCTCTTGTACCTCCTGTGCATGTGTGAATTAAGGAGTAGCAAGGACAGGAACAGCAAAATTCAGAGATGACAGAAAACCAAGGAACAAATTACACACTATGGAGCTAAAATACAACTATTTAGATCAAGGCATTATTAAAAAAGACAACATAGTTCAGTAAGTCATGAACATAAATACTGCAGAGTTTGGGGACCACTTAGATACTGTAAATTCAGTTAGGAACAAGACAGACAAATTGCACTTAGATTTCAAGGGAAAATATGACTACTCCACACTGTAAATCATGAACATTGACACTGTAATAACTGTTTACTCCACACTGTAAATAGACAGAACAAACTTTTTTTTTGCCACAACTTGAATCTGCACTGCAACTTATGAACTTGTAGTTGTTCTGCAGATTATCAAGAGCAGCGAAACAGTTTTGATTTACAAACATAGTTAGTCCTACTACTTTCTGCGGTTGCCCAGATCATAACTGCATCATGCTTGCTTATCTGAAACTAATGCAAAAAGATAGAGCAGTTTTAACATGGTCCATCACAGGAAACAGAGCAGAAGAAGTACTAGTGCAGGAGCGAATGCAAGGTTCAGAAATCCATCACAGGAGCAAGAAGAACAACAACAGTTTTACTAGCTTGCATGAACAAGTGGAGCAAATTGCTCAGAGGTACATCCGTGGCGATCGTACATGGACGAACTAATACATCAGCCAGTGAGTATCCTCTCATACACTTTGAAAGCAATTTCAACATCGGACTTAGTAGACACTTGCAGGCGAGAAGAAGTTGCTGTGCCCTCCAGCGTGAAGATTGGCCGCGGCATTGCACCTCTTCTCCTTCTCGAGCGCCTCTTCGGCCTTCCACGCTGCTTCAAATGGATCGAAGGAGCACGGCCGCGGTTTGAACAAGTGGTCCTGCCCCTGAAGCGATGGAGCGTCAAGATCCGACGCGGCATTGTACCTCTTCTCCTTGTCAGCATCATGGAAGGCAGGGTTGTGCATGGCCTGATCCTCTGATCTCCACATTGGGTAAGGGTCATCAGACTGCAGCATGCCCTCCAGCACGCCTTGGTCCAAGGCATCCAGGTACAGAGGTTCCTGTTGGCCCATCTCCACGCCAGTGTTGGCTCCTGTGATCGGCTCAACTTCAATTGGGTCGTCTTCCATCATTCTCATTAGTTCTTCAAGATCAAAACCATCTTCCTCCCAATCCGGCAAATCGGAAATAGGCCCCAATGGCTCAAAGACATCCTCTTCAGATGTGCTCCTTGCAATGCTCGAGCCAGCCTCTTCTGATTGGGTGGACTCCATCACATCTGACTGGGAGGAAATCTCAGGAGCTTGAGCAACGTCGGAGTGGCTGGATGTTGTAGTGGACTCGCATGATGCTTGTGCATACTGAACAGGGAAGTTGGTGTGAGGCAGCGGGCCATGCACTGCTCTGGCTGCCTCATCATACATCAAGAACGACGGTGTGGCAGATGCCGGGACCGGGACCGGGACGGCAACGCACATCCTCTTCTTGGGGCGCGCCGGTTGAGGATCGACGGCGGCAGCGGTGGCTGGCCTCTTCTGCGCGTGCGTGCTCGGGGTCACGGCCTCTGGTTGCTGTTGCTGAAGCTTGTACGCCTCTGATTCCTGGCGGGCCGCGTCAGGAGCATGCTGAGCCAAGTGCATCTTGCAGAACACCTTCACCCCGTCGGAGACGGTGGCCTCCGGCAGCAGGCACCGGTATTCCTCCATGACCCAGCCTGTCGACTTGCCCTTCTTCTTGAAGGACAGGTTCTTGACCTCGCCGACCTTGACTCCCGCGTGGCTAATCTCCGTGGTCTTCTGGATGCTCCAGGTGCCGGCGCCGGCGCCGCGCACGCTCTGGAGCTTGCTCCCGTTCTTGCTCTTGCACGTGGTGAAGAAGAACCGGTCGCCGCTGCTCACGGCCTGCAGCACGGGCGCGTATCGGGCGGCCAGATCCTTGGGCTCGCAGCCGGATATTTCGACGCGGTGGATGAGCTTGTCGACGGCATGCAGCGTCTCGCCGGAGAGGAGGCGTGGCAGGTAGTAGGTGACGGCCTCCACTTCCGTAGGGCTCAGCCGGTAGTGGTGGAAGACTTCGTCGACGTCGAGCCCCTCCATCCCGACCGGCGGCTGCCCGATCTGCTGCTAGGGTTTGATGTCGATCGAGGGTGGGCGGGCGATTGGGATTTGGGAGAGGTTTGTCTGCGGGATCAGGAAGGTGTTGTGGGACGCGAGGGTGCTCTGTGCTGATATTTAAAGATGCTGGCTGGACTAGGCGATGGAGGACGCGTCACATTTCCTTATCTGAATCCGAAAATGTCCCCATTTCAGTTTGCCGCTCCCGTTTGCTTTCATTTGCTGAAAATTTCCGTCAATCCGATCATGATGCGGTCCTGAAAATGTAGATGACAGATGTCGTGCTTGCCGCTCCCGTCGGGCTGGCACATTAACGGTGGCGGCTACGCGGTCGAGCAGCGGTAGCGTCACGACGGCCGGGTGCAACGCACACGGGCCGGCGCGAATTCTGGGTGGGGAAGAACTTCGACGAGGTCATCGTGGAGGCTCGTCGACGGGAGCTTGCGCGCCGCCGGGCTGGCGTGGCGCGACATGTCCATCCTCCCCCACCCCGCCTCATGTTGCGCACGCGGTTGACGCGAACCCGCGCCGGAGATCACACCCAAGCTGGCGGCGTTCAGAGAGGCTAGCGACCCCGACGACATGCCCGACCTCTTCTGGGCGATCTGCGAGTCCGCGATGGCTCAGGGGTGGGTTCCGCCTCACGCGCCCGGAGACCCAGATGACGTGCCGGGCAGCCGGGCCGGAACAAGGCCCTTCGCCTGTCCATGAAGGCGGCGGCGACGAGGAGGACAACAACCTCGACTTCCTCAGCGCGGGCGGTAGCGACGACGATGACGACGATGGCCGGGGCGACGATGATGGCGGCGAGCTTGACTTCGTCATGCTGGACGGCGCAAGTGAAGACGAGTAGATTAGTTGTTTAAAAAAGTTTTAGTTCAAATTTCGGTCCAATCTTTGTAAAAAATCCTAAGATATGAATTATGTCGAAATTTGGCCGTTTGAAATTTTTGGAAAAAAATAGAAAATGGCCGCCTGTACCATCCAGTTTTCTTTTGAAATCTATATATGAAAAAAATGCCCACCGAGCCAGCTGAAGGTTAATTTGTGTAAAAAAAGGCCCGTCCGGAATCATGCCTACACGGACGACAAGGGAGGGCCTTTCTGACTGGGCAACGGCAGAGGCATGCCCAGAGGGGGCGTCTGTAGGACATCAGGTTTTTTCTAGAGGAGCTCGGCGTTTTGGGGCTCGCCCAGCTATTTAAGCCGGTCGTGACGTACCTCTCGCACGGCGAGGTGGTACTAAAGGGAAAATCCTAACGGACGCTTGTTGCGTCAAGTTGCCGCTGCTTCGCACAGAGGCGAGCGAGCTAGCGATCAAGATGGGCCGACCCAATTACGAGATTTCACACGTGCTACGGTGTCCGGTTTTGGGAACATTCTGGAAGGTTCCTGACCGGTTTGGGGAACCTTCTAGAAGCTTCTTGAACCAGTTTTTTCACTAGTTTTTTCTGTTTCTTTCTCTTTCTTCTGTTTCTTTTTTATTTTTCTTTCTTCGTTTTTCAGTTTCTTTATTCAGTTTTTCAATTGTTTTTTCTTCTTTTTTCAGTTCCTTTTTGTTCTTCAGAATTTCAAATTCTTTTCTAAAATTCTAAAATGTTTTAGAAGTTCAAAAAATGTTCTTGTTATTAATATTTGTTTACAAATACAAAAAATGTTCGCATATTATAAAAAAGTGTTCGCTTTTCAAAAACAAATCCATAAGTTCAAAAAATGTTCAACTATTCAAATTGTGTTTAGGAATTTCAAAAAATGTTTCCATTTTCAAAATTTAATCGCCAATTTCCAAAAGTTGTTCATGCTTTCATTTTTTTGGGAGTTTCAAAAAAAATCCATTTAAAGAATTGTTTGCAAATTCCAAAAATATGTTCGTGTTTCAATTTTTGTTCGGGAGTTTCAAAAAATGTTCGCTTTTAGTAAAAAGGTTGGATTTAAAAAATGTTTCTAGGTCTCAGAAAATGTTCCCAATGTCAAAAAATGTATGGAACTTCAAAAAATATTCAGAAATTTCGAAAATTGTTTGCTTTCTCAAAAAATATTCGTTTTATAAAAAAAATCTTGAAAATTTTAAACCACTAAAACTCGGTTGCTACAGGACACTTGACATACAAAGCCCATCTGCTACAGTATCCTGGTCTCTGCAGTGACCCGGCTTGCTACAGTGCATCGCTTGCTATATGGGCCGGCCCAATAGGGAGTGTTCCTGTGCGATTGCTCGACTGTTTGACGCAGCGAGCGTCGAACAGGAGCTTCCGTACTAAAGTACTGGGCGTTTTGTGCGAGGTTGGGGGATGGGAGACGTGGAAGACGAGCATTCGGCGCGCTGGGCCGGCCCATTAAGCGTGTTAGGCGCTGGCTTTGGGCCGCCCTAGTGCCGGTTCAACACTTAACGCGTCACACCGCACCCATGTCGAACACGCTATCTTAGCTGAGCTGGTCCAAGCGAGCCATAGACACTGCATTGGTGCGGGTTTGAAACCCCGCAGGCGCAAGCGAGGATGCACACCCAATTTCTTGCTTAACCAATGGACCCATTACGGCAGATGACTCAGAGACCCGTTGAATTCATGTGCACATTGAAAAGAAAAATGCATGGTTTAATTGGTTTAGTTGTGGACAAGCACATATCATAAAAAATTTAACGCCCCGTTGCACCAAATGGCACCGAGTCCTATTTAAAACCATGAGTGCTTTGAAAATATTTGTTTGTGTTGATAAAATTAGGTTTTAGCAACCACTTCAGATGCCAAATGCCACAGGTCATATTTCAAACCCGAAGTGCTTGAAAATGTTTGTCTTTGTTAATAAAATTTGGTTTTATGAACCACTTAAGTACCAATTCAAAGCCTTTAAAACCCCCTAAGAAGCCAAATGATGCAAAGTCCCAATTTAGACCAAGAGTTATCTAACATGTTTCACATTTATCCTTTACATATATAAGTGTTAGATACAATTTCACTGCACATAGAAAATTTCAAGCTTAAAAACAACGATATATTCAAAAGAAATAACTTGAAATTATGCCTATTGCTAATTAAACCACAACTTCACAACATTAATGTAAACATATATGACCAAGTCATATTTCCATAAAACAAAATCAAGTAACTTGATAGAAAATTATGCCTATTGCTAAACCACAACTTGACAACATTAATGTAAATATATATGACCAAGTCATACTTCCATAATACAAAATCAAGTAAAATGGATTCCACAAAAAGTTTTGGCTTCAGAGCGGAATACTAATCTTCTTTTTATGAGTCAACGGCGGGCTTACGCCTCCTGAACTTTATTACCAAGTGAACAAGCCATTAGAAGAGTTCAGAATTACATAAGGGGAGAGGTATTGAAGGGGAAGATTACAAGTTAAGGTACAAAAGACTATAATCTCTTAGCAAGGTGGGTCAACATAGAGGACCAAGCATTGAGCAAAGTCCGGTTTGGAATAATTTTGCAATGATGCGCCCAAACGTGGAGGTTGTCTGCGCCCCTGCGATGGAGTGAAGGCCTTGGTGCTCTGCTCGAAATACCATTGCATTTCATCATTTCTAGATGTTCCATAGAATGGCCACGAGCACCGTAGAGCAGGTTTTATTTGTCAGCTAGCCATCCTAGGCATGAACTAGCTGGCCATTCGTCTGCAGAATATCGATCTATCTTTGTCTTCGCATCCATTTTCTTCTACGAACTCGAGTGTGATGCCTTTCTCCTTATTCATGGCTCTTGACTGACAATTTTCAAACCATCATATTTGGCTTTTCATTCCATGAGAAATCTGTAATGGGTCTTCACCCATGTCATCACCGAGTTTATGAGGGAAAGAAAGTGTTGTAACTGGATTGTTGCTTGTTCAGTTTCAAGTTAGCATTTCTAGACTCTTATGGTAATTAAAGCTCGTATATTGTTTTCAAATGAAAAGATAAGAATGAAGTACACAATAGTATAACTAGGAAAGTAGGAAAATCAAATCATTTAAAGACATTATAACCGAGCACTATTCCAGCCCTCTCAGACCATCAACCTTTTTGGCCGTTGGATCCTTAGTTTTCTGCATTTTTGGCCGTCAGATTTGCTCTAAATCGCCCATATCAACCTCAGTTCGTTGTTAACGAGCGCCAACCGTTATGGGTCGTGCTCCGGTCGCATTTTTCGGCCTCTGTGGTAAACTTTGGCCTAATGGGCCTTTGCACCCTTCCGGGCCTGTACCGGCGTAGTGCCTTTTTCCAAAAACAAACTTTGTCTCGATCGGCAGAGTCGTGTGCCTCCCATGCCTTCGCCTGGCGGCTCTTTCCAGAGGCGGCTGGCCTGGGTGACGACCGCTGCCAGGCCAGAGCAACGGATCCATGGCGATCACGCTGGTTCGGGTAACGCCTCGCCGAGCGATGGGGCACATGTCAGCTCGATTTATTGATCTGTCCGGTTGCATGGCATGCGTCCTTTGAATTTCTAACACCAATCCGATGATGATTGATTGAGACTTTAATCAGCCATTACTAACAGTTGATGCATGGGTTGCTGGTTACTGAAGGCCAGTTACAATTAGAGACTCTTAATTTTCATCTAATTTATGCACGCCCATATAATCACAACCATGCCGCTGCTCGTTCCCCACCTTCTTCACATCTGTAAATCATTCTCGAGCAACGATGGGTGATTGTTAGGTCTCCAACCCGTTCCAATTCTCCCTCCTGCCTGCATCTCGTCTTTCCCCTATTCTTCATCCATCTTTGTAATTTGTTCTATTTACTGATGTTGTTCTTTGTGCCCCAAAAAAATGCAGGTTCTATACAACGATGAATCCGAGCAACATACTATTGGGTTTCTTACCCTTTTCCAGCTGAATCTGTCAGCATACAATGGCTAACGCACATGTTAGTACCAGTGTGTTCTTATGACTCGTTTAACTAAATTTGTGGCTAATATCAATATTTGTGTCTATGTCCTTTTAATCATATGATATGATGCTACTCTCTAGAACTGTTTCAAATAATTACATACTATCTAGTAGGTTATTTAACAAGTGAAATGTGAAAAAGAAATAGACAACGCGTTGATGCGTCCACATCACAGTGTCGATCACTCCGACGCTGTTGTATGCGATGTCACACTGGTTTTTGCATGTCGTGTCCCTCTCCTTTTGTGCTAAGGACTGTGGTTCTTGTTGCATCCTACTCACCTAGGTCTGGATGTTTCCTGATTGACTTTTGGATCGATTTGAAACTGAGATGTTGGTTTCTTCATTTTCTTATGGCAGCCGTTTTTCTGTCAGGTGAGCATCTCACATTTGTTCTTGTGTTCCTTCCGAGAGAGAAGGAACATTTTTAAATTATACTCCCTCCATTCCTAAATATAGGTCTTTGTAGAGAATCCACTATGGACTACATACAAAGCAAAATGAATGGCCATCTGAACTATGATATCAAGGTTTCAATTTTTCATACTCTATTTGGCATTCACAACCTTCCAGCTGAGATGTGATTATATTATTGGAGGGTGTCAAATTCCGGGGCCATATTCTTATTGTTTCCTTCAGATCTTGTTTTTCCCAAAAACCTGCTGGTGAGATCAATCACGGATGGTTTCAGTCTATGCATCTTCACGGCTGGGAGCACGAAAAATCTTAACTGAAAAATATTCCAGAACAATGGTGTTAAACTGCAAACCACAGCAATTAGGAGAACTTGTTAGGTGTCGGTGGAAACGGCACCTATGGGATCACAAGAATCCCTACTACGGTTGCGGGGCGCGGGGTTGTGAAAAGAGTGGATCAAACAGATAGCACGCGGTTCCTTTACCCAGGTTCGGGCCGCAGGGATGCGTAAAACCCTACACCTGCTTTGGTGGATTGTATATTTGTGTTCTCGAGCTAGCTATGGGGCGTCGAGAGATCCAAAAAGCCGAATCCTCCTCCTGGTCACCTGGGGCCTCCTTTTATAGAGAAAGGGGTTGCCACAGTGGCACACAGGAGGTGGAAAGGGTACAGTGACGCGAGGTTATCCCTCGCATTACATGACAATGCGCATTTAATGCGCCTTGCTTAGGTGTCCTTGCTTTATCGAGGGCGAGGGGGGCCCGTCTTGTCCGTCGCCGCTCCCTCTCGCGTCGACACGCGCCCTGGCCAGCAGTGCTCACGATGCCAGGCGGGCAGGCAGCTGAAGTGGCGCAGCGGTGGGTCTCCACGAGGATTTGCATGCCGCCACGCAGGTGCCTGCCCAGCTGGTTGGGTTGGCAGCTGCATGCGAGCGGTGGCGGAGGCGCGACTGGCGCGGGCCTGGTGGTGGCCCCACGGGTGTTCGCGGCAAGGGCCTTGCCGCGGTCCCGGCAAGGGTCTTGCCGGGGTCCCGGCAAGGGTCTTGCCGCGGCGCCTGCTGTCATCCCCGACAAAGCTCTTGCCGGGGGCCTTGTGGTCCTCCTTGGCTGGGATCCCACCAAGGATCATCGTCTTCTAAAGTGTGCATCTGATCTTGAATGTCTTCACAAAGATCTGCATTCCACCACGGGGATGCCTCCCGAATCCTTGCCCCATGGGGGCAGTGGACTCAAGGGTGACCCGCTCCGTAGGTGTGGGGTGAGCTGCCTCGGCAAGGGTCTTGCCGGGTTTGCAAAAACCGCCTTTCGGCAAGGATCTTGCCGGGGGCCTGCTTCGTCCCCTTCGCTCTTTATGGTCTTGGTCTTGGCGTCGTTCCGCTTCTCCTTAGCTTCGGCCTTACCTTGGCTTACCTCCCTTGCCGTGCTCAGCGTGGCGGCGCCCGTGGCTCAGACTGCCCGTGCACAGTTATAGGGGTACAAAAAGCGTGCCCCCCTTTTTGTACACCGACAGGAGCCCCCGGGCCTGGGCCACACATAAGCGCAACGCGTTGTTGTGCTAGGCCCAGAAACGGTGCGCGGGCGGGCGGGGCGGTTTTTACCGCGGTAAGTTTTTCGCGTGCTGCGCCTCCCACACTTCCCGCGCGTGGCGCGGCGTGGGGAGGCGTGTGCGACGTGGGCGGCATGCGTGGGGTTGCTCCCCGCGGGCATGCGTCACATCACAGTTAATGTGAAAGGAGGCGGCCCGCGTTCTCCCCCATAAGAAGGAATAACCGCGGGCGCGCTACTCACTTTCCCCCTTCTTTCGTGCCTTTTCCAATCTCAGAGCCGTCGCTCCCTTTCTTCCTTCTCTTGCAAGCTTTCGCCGCCGCCCGTCGCCGCGGCTTCGCCACCCCCCCTTCCTCGACCCTCCGGACTCTTTGACCGTCATGGCACCCAAATCCGCCAAGGGCAAGGGGTGGCCAAGGGCTCTGGGACCATGGAGCCACCGGAGAGCGTGCTGTCGGGGGACAAGACGAGGTCCGCCTTCTTCTTCCCCTCGACGGTCGATGTTCACGAGCTCCGGGCCTCCTTCAAGCCCCTATGGGGAGTGAAGACGGGAGGAGAGAACTTAGAGCACCTGGCGACGCACGTCATTCCTGCCGCCTGCGCCGACCCTGCCCCAAATCGGTATCCCTTCTTTGTTGACTATTTTTCTTGCGGGCTATGCCCTCCTTTCTCCGATTTCTTCTGCGACATCATGCACACCTTCGGTTTTCACCTCTTGGATTTCACTCCGAATGCGGTGGCGTGCATGGCTTGCTTTGCGCATCTTTGCGAAGGCTTTGTCGGGGTGCAACCCAACACGGCGCGCTTCCGCCATTACTTTTATCCTCGAATCCAAACGGGAGGTGCCGTTGCGGGTTGCGTCACCTGGATCCCAAGATCCAAGGAGGCGTACCCGGATGGTGCCGTGAGGGAGAGGTGGGACGAATGCCGCGACCGGTGGTGCTGGATTGAAGATGAAGACCCGCCGGAATTTTGCAAGGTCCGCCAAGCGCCGCCGGCCCGCGGCAATGATTGGGGCGATGTCGACGCCGCCGACGGGAGGCTCGTTGTCGCCACCACCAGGATTCTCCGGCTGACCCGGGCGGGGCTCACCCTCGAGATGATCGGGGCGGATTTCCTTCACCGCCGGATCGCCCCGCTGCATATTAATGTTGGGGAACGTAGCAGAAATTTAAAATTTTTCCTACGTGTCACCAAGATCAATCTATGGAGTCTTCTAGCAACGAGAGGAAAGAGAGTGCATCTACATACCCTTGTAGATCGCTAAGCGGAAGCGTTCAAGTGAACGGGGTTGATGGAGTCGTACTCGTCGTGATCCAAATCACCGATGACCAAGTGCCGAACGGACGACACCTCCGCGTTCAACACACGTACAGCCCGGTGACATCTCCCATGCCTTGATCCAGCAAGGCGAGAGGGAGAGGTTGAGGAAGACTCCATCCAGCAGCAGCACAACGGCGTGGTGGTGGTGGAGGAGCGTGGCAATCCTGCAGGGCTTCGCCAAGCACCGCGGGAGAGGAGGAGGGAGAGATGCAGGGCTGCGCCATCGAGAGGTGAAAACTCATATGTTGGCAGCCCCAAATACCTCAACTATATATAGGGGAGAGGGAGGGGGTTGCGCCCCCTCTAGGGTTCCCACCCAAGGGGTGCGGCAGCCCCCAGATCCCATCTGGGTGGCAGCCAGGTGGAGGGGAGAGGGAGGCGCACCAGGCATGGGCCCTAAGGCCCATCTGCCCTTAGGGTTTGCCCCCCTCCTCCCCTTAGGCGCCTTGGGCCCTTGTGGGGGGGCGCACCAGCCCACCTGGGGCTGGTCCCCTCCCACATGTGGCCCATGCAGCCCTCCGGAGCCGGTGGTCCCACTTGGTGGACCCCCGGGACCCTCCTGGTGGTCCCGGTACGTTACCGATAAAACCCGAAACCCTTTCGGTGACCAAAACAGGACTTCCCATATATAAATCTTTACCTCCGGACCATTCCGGAACTCCTCGTGACGTCCGGGATCTCATCCGAGACTCCGAACAACATTCGGTAACCACATACGAACTTCCTTTATAACCCTAGCGTCATCGAACCTTAAGTGTGTAGACCCTACGGGTTCGGGAGACACGCAGACATGACCGAGACGTTCTCCTGTCAATAACCAACAGCGGGATCTGGATACCCATGTTGGCTCCCACATGTTCCACGATGATCTCATCGGATGAACCACGATGTCGAGGATTCGATCAATCCCGTATACAATTCCCTTTGTCTAGCGGTATAGTACTTGCCCGAGATTCGATCGTCGGTATCTCGATACCTTGTTCAATCTCGTTACCGGCAAGTCTCTTTACTCGTTCCGTAACACATCATCCCGTGATCAACTCCTTGATCACATTGTGCACATTATGATGATGTCCTACCGAGTGGGCCCAGAGATACCTCTCCGTCACACGGAGTGACAAATCCCAGTCTCGATTCGTGCCAACCCAACAGACACTTTCGGAGATACCCGTAGTGCACCTTTATAGCCACCCAGTTACGTTGTGACGTTTGGCACACCCAAAGTATTCCTACGGTATCCGGGAGTTGCACAATCTCATGGTCTAAGGAAATGATACTTGACATTAGAAAAGCTTTAGCATACGAACTACACGATCTTGTGATAGGCTTAGGATTGGGTCTTGTCCATCACATCATTCTCCTAATGATGTGATCCCGTTATCAATGACATCCAATGTCCATGGTCAGGAAACCGTAACCATCTATTGATCAACGAGCTAGTCAACTAGAGGCTTACTAGGGACATGGTGTTGTCTATGTATCCACACATGTATCTGAGTTTCCTATCAATACAATTCTAGCATGGATAATAAACGATTATCATGAACAAGGAAATATAATAATAACCTATTTATTATTGCCTCTAGAGCATATTTCCAACAGTCTCCCACTTGCACTAGAGTCAATAATCTAGTTCACATCGCCATGTGATTAACACTCACAGAGTTCTGGGTTTGATCATGTTATGCTTGTGAGAGATGTTATAGTCAACGGGTCTGAACCTTTCAGATCCGTATGTGCTTTACAAATATCTATGTCATCTCCTAGATGCAACTACTACGCTACCTTTGGAGCTATTCCAAATAACTGTTCTACTATACGAATCCAGTTTACTACTCAGAATAATCTGGATTAGTGTCAAAGTTTGCATCGGCGTAACCCTTTACGACGAACTCTTTTACCACCTCCATAATCGAGAAAATTCCTTAGTCCACTAGTTACTAAGGATAACTTTGACCGCTGTCTTGTGATCCATTTCTAGATCACACTTGTACCCCTTGACTGACTCATGGTTTGGCACACTTCAGGTGCGGTACACAACATAGCATACTTTAGAGCCTACGACTAAAGCATAGGGGACGACCTTCGTCCTTTCTCTCTATTCTGCCGTGGTCATGTCTTGAGTCTTGCTCAATACTCACACCTTGTAACACAGCCGAGAACTCCTTCTTTGCTGATCTATTTTGAACTCCTTCAAAATCTTGTCGTGGTATGTGTTTGTTTGAAAGTACTATTAAGCGAGTTTGATCTATCCTTATAGATCTTGATGCTCAATGTTTAAGTAGCTTAATCCAGGTTTTCATTGATAAACATTTTTCAAACAACCCTATATGCCTTCCAGAAATTCTACATCATTTCCGATAAACAATATGTCAACAACATATACTCATCAGAAATTCTATAGTGCTCCCACTCACTTCTTTGGAAATACAAGTTTCTCATAAACTTTGTATAAACCCAAATCTTTGATCATCTCATCAAAGCGTACATTCCAACTCTGAGATGCTTACTCCAGTCCTTAGAAGGATTGCTGGAGCTTTGCATACTTGTTAGCATCTTTCAGGATTGACAAAAATCTTCTGGTTGTATCACATACAACCTTTCCTCAAGAAAATCGTCGAGGAAACAATGTTTTGACATCCTATCTGCACAATTTCATAAATAATGCAGTAATCGCTAACATAATTCCAACAGACTCTTAGCATCGCTACGAGTGAGAAAGTCTCATCGCAGTCAACTCCTTGAACTTGTCGGAAAACATCTTAATGACAAGTCGAGCTTTCTTAATGGTGACATTTACCATCATTGTCCGTCTTCCTTTTAAAATCCATCTGTACTCAACAGCCTTACGACCATCGAGCCGTTCTGCCAAAGTCTACACTTTGTTTTCATACATGGATCCTCTCTCGGATTTTATGGCCTCGAGCCATTCATCGGAATCCGGGCCCACCATCGCTTCTCCATAGCTTGTAGGTTCATTGTTGTCTAGCAACATGACGTCCAAGACAGGATTACGTACCACTCTGAAGTAGTACGCATCCTTGTCATCCTACGAGGTTTGGGAGTGACTTGATCCGAAGTCTCATGATCACTATCATAAGTTTCCACTTCAATTGGTGTAGGTGCATAGGAACAACTCCTGTACCCTGCTACACACTAGTTGAAGTGACGGTTCAACAACCTCATCAAGTCTCCACCATCCTCCCACTCAATTCTTTCGAGAGAAACTTTTCCTCGAGAAAGGACCCGATTTGAGAAACAATCCCTATTGCTTTCGGATCTGAGACAGGAGGTATACCCAACTGTTTTGGGTGTCCTATGAAGATGCATTTTATCCGCTTTGGGTTCGAGCTTATCAACCTGAAACTTTTTCACATAAGCGTCGCAGCCCCAAACTTTTAAGAAACGACAACTCAGGTTTCTCCAAACCATAGTTCAAACGGCTTCGTCTCAACGGAATTACGTGGTGCCCTATTAAAGTGAGTGAGGTTGTCTCTAATGTCTAACCCATAAACTATCGTGGTAATTTGATAAGAGACATCATGGTATGCTCCATATCCAATAGGGTGCAACTATGATGTTCGGACACACCATCACACTATGGTGTTCCAGGCGGTATTAGTTGTGAAACAATTTCCACAATGTCTCAATTGTGTACCAAACTCGCAACTCAGATATTCATCTCTATGATCATATCATAGATATTTTATCCTCTTGTCACGACGATCTTCAGCTTCATTCTGAAATTACTTGAACCATTCAATAATTCAGACTTGTGTTTCATCAAGTAAATATGCTCAGTATCTACTCAAATCATCTGTGAAGTAAGAGCATAACGATATCCACTGCTTGCCTCAACACTCATTGGACTGCACACATCAAAATGTGTTACTTCCAACAAGTTGCTTTCTTGTTCCATTTTACTGAAACCGAAGCTTTCAGTCATCTTGCCCATGTGGTATGATTTGCATGTCTCAAGCGAGTCCAAACGGTCCATCTGCATGGAGTTTCTTCATGCGTATATACCAATAGACATGGTTCACATGTCTCAATCCTTTTCAAAAATGAGTGAGTCCAAAGATCCATCAACATGGAGCTTCTTCATGCGTTTTATACCAATATGACTTACATGGCAGTGCCACAAGTAGGTGGTACTATCATTACTATCTTATATTTTTTGGCATGAACATGTGTATCACTACGATCGAGATTTCCATAAACCATCCATTTTAGGTGCAAGACCATTGAAGGTATTATTCAAATAAACAGAGTAACTATTATTCTCTTTAAATGAATAACCGTATTGTGATAGTCATAATCCAATCATGTCTATGCTCAACGCAAACACCAAATAACAATTATTTAGGTTTAACACCAATCTCAATGGTAGAGGGAGCGTGCGATGCTTGATCACATCAACCTTGGAAACACTTCCAACACATCTCGTCAGCTCACCTTTAGCTAGTCTCCGTTTATTCTGTAGCTTTTATTTCGAGTTACTAACACTTAGCAACCGAACCAGTATCTAATACCCTGATGCTACTAGGAGTACTAGTAAAGTACACATTCACATAATGTATATCCAATATACTTCTATCGACAGCCTTCTCATCTACCAAGTATCTAAGGTAATTCTGCTCCAGTGGTTGTTCCCCTTATTACAGAAGCACTCAGTCTCGAGTTTGGGTTCAACCTTGGGTTTCTCCACTAGAGCAGCAGCTGATTTGCCGTTTCATGAAGTATCCCTTCTTGCCCTTGCCCTTCTTGAAACTAGTGGTTTCACTAACCATCAACAATTGATGCTCCTTCTTGATTTCTACTTTCGCGGTGTCAAACATCGCGAATATTTCAAGGATCATCATATCTATCCCTGATATGTTATAGTTCATTACGAAGCTCTAGCAACTTGGTGGCAATGACTTTGGTGAAACATCACTATCTTATCTGGAAGATCAACTCCCACTCGATTCAAGTGATTGTTGTACTCAGACAATCTGAGCACAAGCTCAACGATTGAGCTTTTCTCCCTTAGTTTGCAGGCCAAGAAAATCGTCGGAGGTCTTATACCTCTTGACATGGGCACGAACCTGAAATCCCAATTTCAGTCCTCGAAACATCTCATATGTTCCGCGACATTTCAAAAATGTCTTCGGTGCCTCAATTCTAAACCATTTATCATTACCGAACTATCATGTAGTCATCAAAACGTGTATGTCAGATGTTCGCAACATCCACAGACCACGTTCGAGGTCCAGCACACCGAGCGGTGCATTAAGGACATAAGCCTTCTATTGTCCGCATAATTGCTACTATCAACTTTCAACTATATTTTCTCTAGGAACATATCTAAAACAGTAGAACTAAAGCGCGAGTTTACGACACAATTTGCAAAGATCTTTTGACTAAGTTCAGGATAATTAAGTTCATCTTATGAACTCCCACTCAGATAGACATCCCTCTCGTCATCTAAGTGATTACATGATCCGAGTCAACTAGGCCATGTCCGATCATCACGTGAGACGGACTAGTCATCATCGGTGAACATCTTCATGTTGGTCGTATCTACCATACGACTCATGCTCGACCTTTCGGTCTCTTGTGTTCCGAGGCCATGTCTGTACATGCTAGGCTCGTCAAGTCAACCTAAGTGTTTCGCGTGTGTAAATCTGACTTACACCCGTTGTATGTGAACGTAAGAATCTATCACACCCGATCATCACGTGGTGCTTCGAAACGACGAAATTTCGCAACGGTGCACAGTTAGGGGGAACACTTTCTTGAAATTTTAATGAGGGATCATCTTATTTACTACCGTCGTTCTAAGCAAATAAGATGTATAAACATGATAAACATCACATGCAATCAAATAGTGACATGATATGGCCATCATCACTTTGCTCCTTTTGATCTCCATCTTCGGGGCTCCATGATCATCGTCGTCACCGGCATGACACCATGATCTCCATCTTCGTGTCTTCATGAAGTTGTCACGTCAAATATTACTTCTACTACTATGGCTAACGCTTTAGCAATAAAGTAAAGTAATTACATGACGTTTATGTTGACACGTAGGTCATAAATAAATTAAGACAATTCCTATGGCTCCTGCCGGTTGTCATACTCATCGACATGCAAGTCGTGATTCCTATTACAAGAACATGATCATCTCATACATCACATATATCATTCATCACATCCTTTTGGCCATATCACATCACATAGCATACCCTGCAAAAACAAGTTAGACGTCCTCTAATTGTTGTTTGCATGTTTTACGTGGCTGCTATGGGTTTCTAGCAAGAACGTTTCTTACCTACGCAAAACCACAACGTGATATGTCAATTGCTATTTACCCTTCATAAGGACCCTTTTCATCGAATCCAATCCGACTAAAGTGGGAGAGACTGGCACCCGCTAGCCACCTTATGCAACTAGTGCATGTCAGTCGGTGGAACCTGTCTCACGCAAGTGTACGTGTAAGGTCGGTCCGGGCCGCTTCATCCCACAATGCCGCCGAATCAAGATTGACTAGTAACGGTAAGCATATTGAACAAAATCAATGCCCACAACTACTTTGTGTTCTACTCGTGCAAAGAATCTACGCAATAGACCTAGCTCATGATGCCACTGTTGGGGAACGTAGCAGAAATTTAAAAATTTTCCCACGTGTCACCAAGATCAATCTATGGAGTCTTCTAGCAACGAGAGGAAAGAGAGTGCATCTACATACCCTTGTAGATCGCTAAGCGGAAGCTTTCAAGTGAACGGGGTTGATGGAGTCGTACTCGTCGTGATCCAAATCACCGATGACCAAGTGCCGAACGGACGGCACCTCCGCGTTCAACACACATACAGCCCAGTGACGTCTCCCATGCCTTGATCCAGCAAGGAGAGAGGGAGAGGTTGAGGAAGACTCCATCCAGCAGTAGCACAATGGTGTGGTGGTGGTGGAGGAGCGTGGCAATCCTACAGGGCTTCGCCAAGCACCGCGGGAGAGGAGGAGGGAGAGATGCAGGGCTGCGCCATCGAGAGGTGAAAACTCATATGTTGGCAGCCCCAAATACCTCAACTATATATAGGGGAGAGGGAGGGGGCTGCGCCCCCTCTAGGGTTCCCACCCAAGGGGTGCGGCAGCCCCCAGATCCCATCTGGGTGGCGGCCAGGTGGAGGGGAGAGGGAGGCGCACCAGGCATGGGCCCTAAGGCCCATCTGCCCTTAGGGTTTGCCCCCCCTCCTCCCCTTAGGCGCCTTGGGCCCTTGTGGGGGGCGCACCAGCCCACCTGGGGCTGGTCCCCTCCCACATGTGGCCCATGCAGCCCTCCGGGGCCGGTGGCCCCACTTGGTGGACCCCCGGGACCCTCCTGGTGGTCCCGGTACGTTACCGATAAAACCCGAAACCCTTTCAGTGACCAAAACAGGACTTCCCATCTATAAATCTTTACCTCCGGACCATTCCGGAACTCCTCGTGACGTCCGGGATCTCATCCGGGACTCCGAACAACATTCGGTAACCACATACGAACTTCCTTTATAACCCTAGCGTCATCGAACCTTAAGTGTGTAGACCCTACGGGTTCGGGAGACACGTAGACATGACCGAGACGTTCTCCGATCAATAACCAACAGCGGGAACTGGATACCCATGTTGGCTCCCACATGTTCCACGATGATCTCATCGGATGAACCACGATGTCGAGGATTCGATCAATCCCGTATACAATTCCCTTTGTCTAGCGGTATAGTACTTGCCCGAGATTCGATCGTCGGCATCTCGATACCTTGTTCAATCTCGTTACGGGCAAGTCTCTTTACTCGTTCCGTAACACATCATCCCGTGATCAACTCCTTGATCACATTGTGCACATTATGATGATGTCCTACCGAGTGGGCCCAGAGATACCTCTCCGTCACACGGAGTGACAAATCCCAGTCTCGATTCGTGCCAACCCAACAGACACTTCCGGAGATACCCGTAGTGCACCTTTATAGCCACCCAGTTATGTTGTGACGTTTGGCACACCCAAAGTATTCCTACGGTATCCGGGAGTTGCACAATCTCATGGTCTAAGGAAATGATACTTGACATTAGAAAAGCTTTAGCATACGAACTACGCGATCTTGTGCTAGGCTTAGGATTGGGTCTTGTCCATCACATCATTCTCCTAATGATGTGATCCCGTTATCAATGACATCCAATGTCCATGGTCAGGAAACCGTAACCATCTATTGATCAACGAGCTAGTCAACTAGAGGCTTACTAGGGACATGGTGTTGTCTATGTATCCACACATGTATCTGAGTTTCCTATCAATACAATTCTAGCATGGATAATAAACGATTATCATGAACAAGGAAATATAATAATAACCTATTTATTATTGCCTCTAGGGCATATTTCCAACAATTAAGGGGAGGCCGGCTTGGCTTTTCAAGAACCCGGCTGACATCATGCGGCTCCGCCCCGGCCTCGACCACAACTTCACGGTGATGGGGCATGCCCACTTCTGCAAGCGGCTCTTCCAGCTGGAAGTGGATCGCGACGGCGAGGTCGAGCTGACCGGCAAGGCCGCAAGGGTCGCCGTAAAGGCCGGCAAGGCCGTCAAGGGGCCGCTCTTCAAGTTGCCAGCGGGGGTGGTCTCGCTGTTCAACAACTCGCAGCGGTCTGAGATCATCGCCATGATGCCGGACTACAACACACACGGCCCCGTTCCGAGCTGGAGGGAGCCGTCGGCCGCGGAAGTGCAGCAATTCTTCGACACCTTGATCGAGGTGTATGTCAATGCTGACACCGAGCGGCGGCTCGTCAAGGACACCACCCAGGAAGAGCTGGACTACATCGCCCCCAGGGCGAGGGAGGCACAGTTTGCCCTGGAGGCCGGCAGCGACGGGGGCGTGGAAGACGAGGTCGCTGTGGCCGCGAAGGAGGAGCAGCTCACCCTGTGGGCGGCAGCCACTAGGGAGGCCTGCGGCGCCGACACCGGAGCTCCGCTCGTCGAGGACGCGGCCGACGAGTCATCGTCGGAGGAGGGTGCGGTGGCGGGTTCGACGCCAACCAGGGAAAGAGGGCGAGTCCTGCGGCGGGCTGGCTCCGGCGAGCCGGTCCGGCCCGGCAGGGCCACGCGGCCTCAATTGACCCTGGAAGGGTCCGAGCGGCACACGAGGGCCTTGGCAGCGAAGGGGCTGACGAAGGCCGCTGAGAAGAAGAAGGCGACAACCCCCTCCTCATCTGGGCGCACACAGACCCCGCCGCCTTCTTAGCCTCCTCCGGCAGGCGTCGACTCGGATGATGACGCGGAGCTCCCTTTTGACCTCGGGCCTCTCAGCCCAGAGAGGAAAAGGAAGCTGGCGGAAGAGGAGGAAATGGATGATGAGTAAGTACTCTGTTCCTTACCACCATTCCTGTTTCCCTGAATTGGATCGCTTGTCTTGACCCATTTTTTCTTTTGTAGGGACGCAGAGACGTTGGCCCAGTGGGTGAAGAGGGCGAGGACCTCGGCGAGCGGCCAGCCCCCGGCTGAAGCCCCAAAGACACCACTGGTGGTGCTGAGCAGCCCGGACAGCAGCCCCCGGCGTAGCCCCCAGCATAAGTTCGGCACCCTCTTCTCACTCGACATGCGGTAGGCGCTCGATGCCACGTCGCTGACCTTGCCGGGTTTGCAGGAGGGGAGCGGCAGCAGGAGGAGCCGCAGAGGGCTACTCCTAACACACCACCCCCATCGACTACGCCGCCGCAGGGGGCGTCCCCGGCAAGGGCATCAGGCACGGGGCCCACACCCATGGAGGAGGAGGGGAACTTGGGCGCTGGTGGCTCTGCCTCGGCGCCAAATGCTGGCGGAGAGGGGACTTATGCTTCACAGCCCGGCACTAGTGAGTCGCCCGTCCTTCGTCTCTGTCTTTTTCCCTTATACTTTTCTTGGCTTTATTGTTGCCGCTGCTGCCCAGGCCCTCCTTCAACGGACACAGAGGACGTGGACACCGTTGTCAGGGATATTGCCGAAGAGTCCGCGACCGAGGCCGACAAAATCGCCGCCGAGGAGGCCGCCAAGAACGACGACGAGGCCGCCAAGGGTGCGGCCGAGGATGCTGCCGCTGGGGCCGCCGAGGCTACCGGCGAGGCCCCTGCCGAGGGCGCCAGCGGTGGTCCTGCCGGGGAGGCCGGCAAGGCCCCCGCCGAGCAAGAGGCGATGAATGAACAGCCTCCCTCCTCCTCCACCTTGGGCCCCGGCAAGTATCTGAAGGTGGGCGATGATCTTTTCGTCCACCTCCCAGGGGCGTCAAGCCGAACGCCCGCCGAAGGGGTTTTGACGGCGAGGTGCTTGCCGCCACCGGGTTCGAAGTTGTCGACGCGCCGGACGTTGGCGGCGATGGGTCCCTAGAAGAGCAGCTCTTCCGTGCCATGGGGGCCAACTTCTGGAAGCTCCAAGCGCTCCACCGTGCCCGTCTGGACAAGGCCAAGTCCAGGATGGCAACGGTGGATAACGCGGAGGTGGACTTCAAGGCGCGCGTTGCCGAGGCGCAGGCCTGGTTCCATCAGACTCGCGAGGAGCAGAGGGCCTTTCAGGAGAAGTTGGCCCAACGCGATGTGGAGCTCTCCCTGAGGATGGCCGACATCGAGAAGGCCCAGGAGAAGGCGGCGAACTCGGCTGCCGCGGCCGAAGCCGTCCGGAACCAGCACCAGGCCACCTTGGACTCCCAGGAGGAGGACCTCCGCGCGCGCGAGGCGAAACTTGCCGCAACGCTCCGCGGCAAGGATGAGGAGCTCGAGGCCCTTGTCGCGCGGTGGACTCAGGAGCTAGAGCAGAGGCACAGAGAGGCGCTCGATGCCCTAGCCCTGGCCCACACTGGCAAGGTGAAGGAGCTGGAGGCAGAGCGGGACGAGCTGAAGGAGCAGGCCCTCAAGCTATCCAGCGAGAAGGACACGCTCAACCGCGCCTTGGTAGAGGCGTAAGGTGTTGGGGAACGTAGTAATTTCAAAAAATTTCATACGCACACGCAAGATCATGTTGATGCATAGCAACGAGAGGGGAGAGTGTTGTCTACGTACCCTCGTAGACTGAAGCGGAAGCGTTGACACAACGTAGAGGAAGTAGTCGTACGTTCTCCTCGCGATCCAACCGATCACAGCACCGTTACTCCGGCACCTCCGAGTTCTTGGCACACGTTCAGCTCGATGACGATCCCCGGGCTCCGATCCAGCAAAGCGTCGAGGAAGAGTTCCGTCAGCACGACGGCGTGGTGACGATCTTGATGTGTTACCGGCGCAGGGCTTCGCCTAAGCACTGCAACGATATGATCGAGGTGGAATTTGGTGGAAGGGGGCACCGCACACGGCTAAGGAAAGATCTCAATGATCAATTGTGTGTCTCTGGGGTGCCCCCTGCCCCCGTATATAAAGGAGCCAAGGGGGAGGGGCTGGCCGGCCAAGCCAGGCGCGCCAGGAGAGTCCTACTCCCTCTGGGAGTAGGATTCCCCCCCCCCCCCAATCCTAGTTGGACTAGGATTCTCCAAGGGGGAGAGAGAGAGAGAGGGGGCGCCCACCTCTCCTAGTCCTAATAGGACTAGGGGAAGGGGGAAGGCGCGCAGCCCATGAGGGAAGCCCTCTCACCTCTCCTCCAAGGCCCATGTTGGTCCATTATGCCCCCGGGGGGTTCCGGTAACCCTCCCGGTATTCCGGTAAAATCCTGATTTCACCTGGAATGCATCCGATGTCCAAACATAGGCTTCCAATATATAATCCTTTATGTCTCGACCATTTCGAGACTCCTCGTCACGTCCGTGATCACATCCGGGACTCCGAACTCCTTCGGTACATCAAAATGCATAAACTCATAATAACTGTCATCGTAACGTTAAGCGTGCGGACCCTACGGTTCGAGAACAATGTAGACATGACCGAGACACGTCTCCGGTCAATAACCAATAGCGGGACCTGGATGCCCATATTGGCTCCTACATATTCTACGAAGATCTTTATCGGTCAGACCGCATAACAACATACGTTGTTCCCTTTGTCATCGGTATGTTACTTGCCCGAGATTCGATCGTCGGTATCCAATACCTAGTTCAATCTCGTTACCGGCAAGTCTCTTTACTCGTTCCGTAATACATCGTCTCACAACTAACACATTAGTTGCAATGCTTGCAAGGCTTATGTGATGTGCATTACCGAGAGGGCCCAGAGATACCTCTCCGACAATCGGAGTGACAAATCCTAATCTCGAAATACGCCAACCCAACATGTACCTTCGGAGACACCTGTAGAGCACCTTTATAATCACCCAGTTACGTTGTGACGTTTGGTAGCACACAAAGTGTTCCTACGGTAAACGGGAGTTGCATAATCTCATAGTTAAAGGAACATGTATAAGTCATGGATAAAAGCAATAGCAACATACTAAACGATCGGGTGCTATGCTAATGGAATGGGTCATGTCAATCAGATCATTCAGCTAATGATGTGATCTCGTTAATCAAATAACAACTCTTTGTTCATGGTTAGGAAACATAACCATCTTTGATTAATGATCTAGTCAAGTAGAGGCATACTAGTGACACTCTGTTTGTCTATGTATTCACACATGTATTATGTTTCCAGTTAATACAATTCTAGCATGAATAAACATTTATCATGATATAAGGAAATAAATAATAACTTTATTATTGCCTCTAGGGCATATTTCCTTCAGTCTCCCACTTGCACTAGAGTCAATAATCTAGATCACATCACCATGTGATTAACATCAATAGTTCACATCATCATGTGATTAACACCCATAGTTCACATCGCTATGTGACCGACACGCAAAGGGTTTACTAGATTCAGTAATCTAGTTTACATCGCTATGTAATTAACACCCAAAGAGTACTAAGGTGTGATCATGTTTTGCTTGTGAGAGAATCTTAGTCAACGGGTCTGCTACATTCAGATCCGATGTCAACAATGCTCAGCATTGAGCTACTCTAGCTAATTGCTCCCACTTTCAATATGTATCTAGATTGAGACTTAGAGTCATCTGGATCAGTGTCAAAACTTGCATCGACGTAACTCTTTATGACGAACCTTTTTTTTTCACCTCCATAATCGAGAAACATATCCTTATTCCACTAAGGATAATTTTGACCGCCGTCCAGTGATCTACTCCTAGATCACTATTGTACTCCCTTGCTTAACACAGTGTAGGGTATACAATAGATCTGGTACATAGCATGGCATACTTTATAGAATCTATGGCTGAGGCATAGGAAATGACTTTCATTCTCTTTCTATCATCTGCCGTGGTCGGGTTTTGAGTCTTACTCAATTTCACACCTTGTAATACAGGCAAGAACTCTTTCTTTGACTGTTCCATTTTGAACTACTTCAAAATCTTTTCAAGGTATGTACTTATTGAAAAACTTATCAAGCGTCTTGATCTATCTCTATAGATCTTGATGCTCAATATGTAAGCAGCTTCACCGAGGTCCTTCTTCGAAAAACTCCTTTCAAATATTCCTTTATGCTTCACAGAATAATTCTACATTATTTCCGATCAATAATATGTCATTTACATATACTTATCAGAAATGTTGTAGTGCTCCCACTCACTTTCTTGTAAATACAGGCTTCACCGCAAGTCTGTATAAAACTATATGCTTTGATCAACTTATCAAAGTGTATATTCCAACTCCGAGATGCTTGCACCAGTCCATAGATGGATCGCTGGAGCTTGCATATTTTGTTAACACCTTTAGGATCGACAAAACCTTCTAGTTGCATCGTATACAACTCTTTTTTAATAAATCCATTGAGGAATGTAGTTTTGTTGATCCATTTGCCAAATTTCATAAAATGCGGCAATTGCTAACATGATTCAGACAGACTTAAGCATAGATACAAGTGAGAAACTCTCATCGTAGTCAACACCTTGAACTTGTCGAAAACCTTTTGCGACAATTCTAGCTTTGTAGATAGTAACACTACTATCAGTGTCCGTCTTCCTCTTGAAGATCCATTTATTTTCTATGGCTTGCCGATCATCGGGCAAATCCATCAAAGTCCATACTTTGTTCTCATACATGGATCATATCTCAGATTTCATGGCCTCAAACCATTTCGCGGAATCTGGGCTCATCATCGCTTCCTCATAGTTCGCAAGTTCGTCATGGTCTAGTAACATGACTTCCAGAACAAAATTACCGTACCACTCTGGTGCGGATCTCACTCTGGTTTACTTACGAGATTCGGTAGTAACTTGATCTTGAAGTTACATGATCATCATCATTAGCTTCCTTACTAATTGGTGTAGTAGTCACAAGAACAGATTTCTGTGATGAACTACTTTCCAACAAGGGAGAAGGTACGATTACCTTATCAAGTTTTCTACTTTCCTCCCACTCACTTCTTTCGAGAGAAACTCCTTCTCTGGAAAGGATCCATTCTCAGCAACAAATGTCTTGCCATTGGATCTGTGATAGAAGGTGTACCCAACAGTTTCCTTTGGGTATCCTATGAAGACACATTTCTCCGATTTGGGTTTGAGCTTATCAGGATGAAACTTTTTCATATAAGCATCGCAACCCCAAACTTTAAGAAACGACAGCTTAGGTTTATTGCTAAACCATAGTTCATACGGTGTCGTCTCAACGGATTTAGATGGTGCCCTATTTAATGTGAATGCAGCTGTCTCTAATGCATAATCCCAAAAACGATAGTGGTAGATCGGTAAGATACATCATAGATTGTACTATATCTAATAAAGTACGGTTATGACGTTCGGACGCACCATTATGCTTTGGTGTTCCAGGTGGCATGAGTTTGTGAAACTATTCCACATTGTTTTAATTGAAGACCAAACTCGTAACTCAAATATTCTCCTCCACGATCAGATCGTAGAAACTTTATTTTCTTGTTACGATGATTTTCCACTTCACTCTGAAATTCTTTGAAGTTTTCAAACGTTTCAGACTTATGTTTCATTAAGTCGATATACCCATATCTGCTTAAATCATCTGTGAAGTTCTGAAAATAATGATACTTGTCGCGAGCCTTAATATTCATCGGACCACATACATCAGTATGTATGATTTCCAACAAATCTGTTGCTTGCTCCATTGTTCCGGAGAACGGCGTTTTAGTCATCTTGCCCAAGAGGCATGGTTCGCAAGCATCAAGTGATTCATAATCAAGAGATTCCAAAATTCCATCAGCATGGAGTTTCTTCATGCGCTTTACACCAATATGACCTAAACGGCAGTGCCACAAATATGTTTGCACTATCATTATTAACTTCGTATCTTTTGGTTTCAATATTATGAATATGTGTATCACTAAGATCGAGATCCAATGAACTATTTTCATTGGGTGTGTATGTCCATAAAAGGTTCTATTCATGTAAACAGAACAACAATTGTTCTCTAACTTAAATGAATAATCGTATTGCAATAAACATGATCAAATCATATTTATGCTCAACGCAAACACCAAATAACACTTATTTAGTTTCAACACTAATCCCGAAAGTATAGGGAGTGTGTGATGATGATCATATCAATCTTGGAACCACTTCCAACACACATCGTCACCTTGCCCTTTAACTAGTCTTTGTTCATTCTGCAACTCCCGTTTCGAGTTACTAATCTTAGCAACTTGAACTAGTACCAAATACTGAGGGGTTTCTATGAACACTAGTAAAGTACACATCAATAACATGTATATCAAATATACTTATGTTCACTTTGCCATCCTTCTTATCCGCCAATCACTTGGGGTAGTTCCGCTTCCAGTGACCAGTCCCTTTGCAGTAGAAGCACTTAGTCTCAGGCTTAGGACCAGATTTGGGCTTTTTCACTTGAGCAGCAACTTGCTTGCCGTTCTTCTTGAAGTTCCCCTTCTTTCCTTTTGCCCTTTTCTTGAAACTAGTGATCTTGTCAACCATCAACACTTGATGTTTTTTCTTTGATTTCTACCTTTGCCGATTTTAGCATCGCAAAGAGCTTGGGAATATTTTCCGTTATCCCTTGCATATTATAGTTCATCACGAAGTTCTACTAACTTGGTGATGGTGACTAGAGAATTCTGTCAATCACTATCTTATCTGGAAGATTAACTCCCACTTCATTCAAGCGATTGTAGTACCCAGACAATCTGAGCACATGCTCACTAGTTGAGCGATTCTCCTCCATCTTTTAGCTATAGAACTTGTTGGAGACTTCATATCTCTCAACTCGGGTATTTGCTTGAAATATTAACTTCAACTCCTGGAACATCTCATATGCTCCATGACGTTCAAAACGTCTTTGAAGTCCCGATTCTAAGCAGTTAAGCATGGTGCACTAAACTATTAAGTAGTCATCATATTGAGCTAGCAAAACGTTCATAATGTCTGCATCTGCTCCTGCAATAGGTCCGTCACCTAGCGGTGCATCAAGGACGTAATTCTTCTGTGCAGCAATGAGGATAAACCTCAGATCACGGATCCAATCCGCATCATTGCTACTAACATTTTTCAACACAATTTTCTCTAGGAACATATCAAAATAAACACAGGGAAGCAATAACGCGAGCTATTGATCTACAACATAGATATGCTAATACTACCAGGACTAAGTTCATGATAATTTAAAGTTCAATTAATCATATTACTTAAGAACTCCCACTTAGATAGACATCTCTCTAATCTTCTAAGTGATCACGTGATCCAAATCAACTAAACCATGTCCGATCATCACGTGAGATGGAGTAGTTTCAATGGTGAACATCACTATGTTGATCATATCTACTATATGATTCACGCTCGACCTTTCGGTCTCCGTGTTCCGAGGCCATATCTGTTATATGCTAGGCTCGTCAAGTTAAACCTGAGTATTCCGCGTGTGCAACTGTTTTGCACCCGTTGTATTTGAACGTAGAGCCTATCACACCCGATCATCACGTGGTGTCTCAGCACGAAGAACTTTCGCAACGGTGCATACTCAGGGAGAACACTTCTTGATAATTTAGTGAGAGATCATCTTATAATGCTACCGTCAATCAAAGCAAGATAAGATGCATAAAAGGATAAACATCACATGCAATCAATATAAGTGATATGATATGGCCATCATCATCTCGTGCTTATGATCTCCATCTTCGAAGCACCGTCATGATCACCATCGTCACCGGCGCGACACCTTGATCTTCATCGTAGCATCGTTGTCGTCTCGCCAATCTTATGCTTCCACGACTATCACTACCGCTTAGTAATAAAGTAAAGCATTACATCGCGATTGCATTGCATACAATAAAGCGACAACCATATGGCTCCTGCCAGTTGCCGATAACTCGGTTACAAAACATGATCATCTCATACAATAAAATTTAGCATCATGTCTTGACCATATCACATCACAACATGCCCTGCAAAAACAAGTTAGACGTCCTCTACTTTGTTGTTGCAAGTTTTACGTGGCTGCTACGGGCTTAAGCAAGAACTCATCTTACCTACGCATCAAAACCACAACGATAGTTTGTCAAATAGACTCCGTTTTAACCTTCTCAAGGACCGGGCGTAGCCATACTCGGTTCAACTAAAGTTGGAGAGACAGTCTTCCGCAAGCCATCTATGTGCAAAGCACGTCGAGGGAACCGGTCTCGCGTAAGCGTACGCGTAAGGTTGGTCCGGATCGTCTCGTCCAACAATACCGCTGAACCAAAGTATGACATGCTGGTAGGCAGTATGACTTGTATCGTCCACAACTCACTTGTGTTCTACTCGTGCAAATAACATCAAACCATAAAAACCTAGGCTCGGATGCCACTGTTGGGGAACGTAGTAATTTCAAAAAATTTCCTACGCACACGCAAGATCATGTTGATGCATAGCAACGAGAGGGGAGAGTGTTGTCTACGTACCCTCGTAGACTGAAGCGGAAGCGTTGACACAACATAGAGGAAGTAGTCGTACGTTCTCCTCGCGATCCAACCGATCACAACACCGTTACTCCGGCACCTCCGAGTTCTTGGCACACGTTCAGCTCGATGACGATCCTCGGGCTCCGATCCAGCAAAGCGTCGAGGAAGAGTTCCGTCAGCACGACGGCGTGGTGACGATCTTGATGTGTTACCGGCGCAGGGCTTCGCCTAAGCACTGCAACGATATGATCGAGGTGGAATTTGGTGGAAGGGGGCACCGCACACGGCTAAGGAAAGATCTCAATGATCAATTGTGTGTCTCTGGGGTGCCCCCTGCCCCCGTATATAAAGGAGCCAAGGGGGAGGGGCTGGCCGGCCAAGCCAGGCGCGCCAGGAGAGTCCTACTCCCTCTGGGAGTAGGATTCCCCCCCCCCAATCCTAGTTGGACTAGGATTCTCCAAGGGGGAGAGAGAGAGAGGGGGGGGCGCCCACCTCTCCTAGTCCTAATAGGACTAGGGGAAGGGGGGAGGCGCGCAGCCCATGAGGGCAGCCCTCTCACCTCTCCTCCAAGGCCCATGTTGGCCCATTATGCCCCCGGGGGGTTCCGGTAACCCTCCCGGTATTCCGGTAAAATCCTGATTTCACCTGGAATGCATCCGATGTCCAAACATAGGCTTACAATATATAATTCTTTATGTCTCGACCATTTCGAGACTCCTCGTCATGTCCGTGATCACATCCGGGACTCCGAACTCCTTCGGTACATCAAAATGCATAAACTCATAATAACTGTCATCGTAACGTTAAGCGTGCGGACCCTACGGTTCGAGAACAATGTAGACATGACCGATGCACGTCTCCGGTCAATAACCAATAGCGGGACCTGGATGCCCATATTGGCTCCTACATATTCTACGAAGATCTTTATCGGTCAGACCGCATAACAACATACGTTGTTCCCTTTGTCATCGGTATGTTACTTGCCCGAGATTCGATTGTCGGTATCCAATACCTAGTTCAATCTCGTTACCGGCAAGTCTCTTTACTCGTTCCGTAATACATCATCTCACAACTAACACATTAGTTGCAATGCTTGCAAGGCTTATGTGATGTGCATTACCGAGAGGGCCCAGAGATACCTCTCCGACAATCGGAGTGACAAATCCTAATCTCGAAATACGCCAACCCAACATGTACCTTCGGAGACACCTGTAGAGCACCTTTATAATCACCCAGTTACGTTGTGACGTTTGGTAGCACACAAAGTGTTCCTACGGTAAACGGGAGTTGCATAATCTCATAGTTAAAGGAACATGTATAAGTCATGGATAAAAGCAATAGCAACATACTAAACGATCGGGTGCTATGCTAATGGAATGGGTCATGTCAATCAGATCATTCAGCTAATGATGTGATCTCGTTAATCAAATAACAACTCTTTGTTCATGGTTAGGAAACATAACCATCTTTGATTAATGAGCTAGTCAAGTAGAGGCATACTAGTGACACTCTGTTTGTCTATGTATTCACACATGTATTATGTTTCCAGTTAATACAATTCTAGCATGAATAAACATTTATCATGATATAAGGAAATAAATAATAACTTTATTATTGCCTCTAGGGCATATTTCCTTCATAAGGAACGGTCATCAACAGGACTGGAGAGCTCTCCGAGGCGCGGAACTCCATCAGAGACCTCGGGCTGAAGCTGGAGGATCTCGAGAAGCTGTCCTCGGAGAGCAGGGCTCGGGAGGAGACCCTGGCTAGGAGCCTGGAGGAGGAGAAACGGCTGCGGGAAAACAAGGCCGCCTCCCACCAAGAATACGTGGCGGGCGAGAACAGGTGGATAAGCCATCTGGAGGTCGTTGCCGGCAGGGTCACCTCGCAATTGGCCACCATGGGGATGCCAAATGTGAGGTATGCCCCTGTGCGCAGCGGGACCATCAACGCCAAGCTGACCCAATTCTTCGAAGGCGTCCTCGGGGCCCTGGCCTATCTTCACTCCAACAGGACGACCACGCTGGCCGAGGAGGCCCGGCGGCTTTGCCGGAGGGTCGTGACCAAGGTCCTCACCAAGGTGGCGCACTGGAATCCCGACCTTGACTTCGCGGCCGCGATGACGAGCTTGCCGGATGGTGTTGACCTCACGGCACTCAAGGAGCGCATCAAGCCCATCACCGACTGCATCGACAAAATCAAGAGGGTGGTTCTTCGCCGCTCCAGGTTCCCGACCAAGACAAATTTTATCTTTAGTTAGGACCGCAGCAATGATGTGATGTAATATAACTTTGAAGTACTCTTAATTTCCATGCACGTTATTTCCCCATTCAATTCCCCTTTGTATGTGTGCCCTACGCCGATCGGGAAGGCTTGCCGGCGCGAAAGCCCCAAGCTACGTCTTGGGGACGGATCCCCATGGCCAGCCGGGTACGCGTGCTGCCGGACAAGCCACCTTTCCATTCCGAACGCGGCCGCTCGAACTGTCGAGCTTGACTCGAATCAGAGTCGAGGGCGTCGTTGGTCGCAGAAGGCTACTCTGCCACTCCCGACGCAGCCGCTTGAGCTGTTGAGCGGACTCGAAACAGGGCAAGGGTGTTGCCGATCGTGGTAGAGCCCCCTGGCGTGCAGGTTTTTATACAAAGCGAACATCTCCGGGGGGAATAACTTCAAATAAGAAAGATAGCACAAAACAAGGGTTCAGTGCAAGTTAGCTTCTGTCTGCCATTGCTCGAGCGTCGACCTTCCGGCCTCCTTTCTTCTTCGAGGGTCACAAGGATAAGGAGCGTCGGGCTAACTGCCAAAGCCGATTCTCACAGCTGCGCCCCCTACCTGGTGCGCCAAAGATGTCGGTGGAAACGACACCTGTGGTATCACAAGAATCCCTACCGCAGTTGCGGGGCGCGGGGTTGTGAAAAGAGCGGATCAAACAGATAGCACACGGTTCCTTTACCCAGGTTCGGGCCGCACGGATGCGTAAAACCCTACTCCTGCTTTGGTGGATTGTATATCTGTGTTCTCGAGCTAGCTATGGGGCGTCGAGAGCTCCAAAAAGCCGAATCCTTCTCCTGGTCGCCTGGGCCCTCCTTTTATATAGAAAGGGGTTGCCACAGTGGCACACAGGAGGTGGAAAGGGTACAGTGACACGAGGTTATCCCTCGCATTACATGACAAGGTGCATTTAATGCGCCTTGCTTAGGTGTCCTTACTTTATCGGGGGCGAGGGGGAGCCCCGTCTTGTCCGTCGCCGCTCCCTCTCGCGTCGACACGCGCCCCGGCCAGCAGTGCTCACGATGCCATGTAGGCGGGCAGGCAGCTGAAGTGGCGCAGTGGTGGGTCTCCATGAGGATTTGCATGCCACCACGCAGGTGCCTGCCTAGCTGGTTGGGTTGGCAGCTGCATGCGAGTGGTGGCGGAGGCGTGACTGGCGCAGGCCTGGTGGTGGCCCCACGGGTGTTTGCGGCAAGGGCCTTGCCGCGGCCCCGGCGAGGGTCTTGCCGGGGTCCCGGCAAGGGTCTTGCCGCGGCACCTGCTGTCATCCCCGGCAAATCTCTTGCCGGGGGCCTTGTGGTCCTCCTTGGCTGGGATCCCGCCAAGGATCATCGTCTTCTAAAGTGTGCATCTGATCTTGAATGTCTTCACAAAGATCTGCATTCCACCACGGGGATGCCTCCCGAATCCTTGCCCCATGGGGGCAGTGGACTCAAGGGTGACCCGCTCCGTAGGTGTGGGGTGAGCTGCCTCGTCAAGGGTCTTGCCGGGTTTGCAAAAACCGCCCTCCGGCAAGGATCTTGCCGGGGGGGCTGCTTCGTCCTCTTCGCTCTTTGTGGTCTTGGTCTTGGCGTCGCTCTGCTTCTCCTTAGCTTCGGCCTTACCTTGGCTTACCTCCCTTGCCGTGCTCAGCATGGCGACGCCCGTGGCTCAGACTGCCCGTGCACAGTTATAGGGGTACAAAAAGCGTGCCCCCCTTTTTGTACACCGACATTAGGATATCATGTGAGCACACGGAAAACGGAACATGGCCTTTTTATAACAACTACAAACAACATAAGATGTAATATTTTCTTTCTTAATTATTTATCCAGGTTGGAGAAAAAACAAAGTACTGATGGGACACAGTAGGTGTCTGGTTTGGTTGAAGCGCTGGTTTATATGATCGACAGGGCGTGGGAGAAACTGAAAGATTGAGGATCTGTACGTAGCTTTGGCTGATGAAGCTGACTTGCACTCCCCAGTTGCATTACCAAATGTAAATTTTTTACGATGCAAGTTATTCTGAGTATATATGTTGTGAACATTAAGAAATATCCTTCGATTTTGGATCCATAATTAAAAAATATTCAGTAAGCCAATAGGTGTGCTATTAAGACAACATGTTCATATATGTAAACAATTATTACAAGCATAGGAAACTACTATAATAGTTACCTTTTAAAAGTATGTGTTCATGCAGCTAGAGGGAAGTCTAACACAAGCAGAGTTTAGGTTAAGAAGACGACGAGTAGGTCACGTATGAAAATGCCGGTTAAAGACTTTTACATACCATTTGTCCATTGAGTGTCCATAAGGCTGGAACGGACTTCACAATAAATAGTTCAGTTCCTGCCAAATTGCAAATCTATATTGCATGTTTCGTGTCTCCATATATTTACAGAATATCCTATATAATCTTTCGTGTCTTCATATACTTGCAAAAAATCCTACCATTTTATATCAATAATCGACGGGCACAACAACGCGTGCCGACATGATCTAGTATACTCTGACACATATTGCAGAAAGAGAAGCGTGAAGCACACTTCCTTGAAATATGAACACAAGTGAACATTCATGTCTGTTGAGCCTACAATTTATCAACGGGGGAGCATGGATAAGAAAAGACAGAAATTTAGAAAATGTATGCAAATTCACATATATATTGGGGACATCCAGTCCCCCTCCCCTCCCACTCGCATCGCCTCCCCTCGGGTGGCGCCAGGGACCCCCAATCCCGCGCCGCCAGCCCCTCCCCACTCCTCCATCCCCAGCCGCTGCTGCCGCCGGCAAGGGCCGTGGTGGCGGCGTGAAGGAAATATACCCTAGAGGCAATAATAAAGTTATTGTTTATTTCCTTATATCATGATAAATGTTTATTATTCATGCTATAATTGTATTAACCGGAAACATAATACATGTGTGAATACATAGACAAACAGAGTGTCACTAGTATGCCTCTACTTGACTAGCTCGTTAATCGAAGATGGTTATGTTTCCTAACCATAGAAATGAGTTGTCATTTGATTAATGGGATCACATCATTAGGAGAATGATATGATTGACTTGACCCATTCCTTAGCTTAGCACTTGATCATTTAGCATGTTTCTATTGCTTTCTTCATGACTTATACATGTTCCTATGACTATGAGATTATGCAACTCCCATTTACCGGAGGAACACATTGTGACCAAACGTCACAACATAACTGGGTGATTATAAAGATGCTCTACAGGTGTCTCCGAAGGTACTTGTTGAGTTGGCGTATTTCGAGATTAGGATTTGTCACTCCGATTGTCAGAGAGGTATCTCTGGGCCCACTCGGTAATGCACATCACTATAAGCCTTGCAAGCATTGCAACTAATGATTTAGTTGCGGGATGATGTATTACAGAACGAGTAAAGAGACTTGCCAGTAACGACATTGAACTAGGTATTGAGATACCGACGATCGAATCTCGGGCAAGTAACATACCAATGACAAAGGGAACAACGTATGTTGTTATGCGGTCTGACCGATAAAGATCTTCGTAGAATATGTGGGAGCAAATATGAGCATCCAGGTTCCGCTATTGGTTATTGACTGGAGACATGTCTCGGTCATGTCTACATAGTTCTCGAACCCGTAGGGTCAGCACGCTTAACGTTATGATGACGGTTTTATTATGAGTTTATATGTTTTGATGTACCGAAGGTTGTTCGGAGTCCCGGATGTGATCACGCACATGACGAGGAGTCTCGAAATGGTCGAGACATAAAGATTGATATATTGGACGACTATATTCGGACACCGAAGGTGTTCCGGGTAGTTTCGGATAAAACCGGAGTGCCGGAGGGTTATCGGAACCCCCGGGGGAACTAATGGGCCTCGATGGGCCTTAGTGCAGAGAGAGAGGGGCGGCTAGTGCAGTCCGCGCGCCCCTCCCCCTCTGGTCCGAATTGGACTAGGAGAGGGGGGCGGTGCCCCCCTTTCCTTCTCCCTCTCCCTCTCCTTCCTTCCACCTCTCTCCCTTTTGGTGGAAACCTACTAGGACTTGGAGTCCTAGTAGGATTCCCCTCTTGGGGGCGCGCCATAGAGGGCCGGCCGGCCTCCCCCTTGCTCCTTTATATACGGGGGCAGGGGCACCCTAGAGACAACAATTGATCTCTTGATCTCTTAGCCGTGTGCGGTGCCCCCCTCCACCATAATCCACCTCGATAATATCGAAGCGGTGCTTTGTCGAAGCCCTGCGTCGGTAGAACATCATCATCGTCACCACGCCGTCGTGCTGACGAAACTCTCCCTCAACACTCGGCTGGATCGGAGTTCGAGGGACGTCATCGAGCTGAACGTGTGCTGAACTCGGAGGTGTCGTGCGTTCGGTACTTGATCGGTCGGATCATGAATACGTACGACTACATCAACCGCGTTGTGCTAACGCTTCTGCTTTCGGTCTATGAGGGTACGTAGACAACACACTCCCCTCTCGTTGCTATGCATCACCATGATCTTGCGTGTGCGTAAGAATTTTTTTGAAATTACTACGTTCCCCAACAGTGGCATCCGAGCCTGGTTTTATGCGTTGATGTTATATGCATGAGTAGAACACAAGTAAGTTGTGGGCGATATAAGTCATACTGCTTACCAGCATGTCATACTTTGGTTCAGCGGTATTGTTGGATGAAGCGGCCCGGACCGACATTACGCGTACGCTTACGCGAGACTGGTTCTACCGACGTGCTTTGCACACAGGTGGCTGGCGGGTGTCAGTTTCTCCAACTTTAGTTGAACCGAGTGTGGCTACGCCCGGTCCTTGCGAAGGTTAAAACAACACCAACTTGACAAACTATCGTTGTGGTTTTGATGCGTAGGTAAGAACGGGTCTTGCTAAGCTCGTAGAAGCCACGTAAAACTTGCAACAACAAAGTAGAGGACGTCTAACTTGTTTTTGCAGGGCATGTTGTGATGTGATATGGTCAAGACATGATGCTAAATTTTATTGTATGAGATGATCATGTTTTGTAACGGAGTTATCGGCAACTGGCAGGAGCCACATGGTTGTCGCTTTATTGTATGCAATGCAATCGCCCTGTAATGCTTTACTTTATCACTAAGTGGTAGCGATAGTTGTAGAAGCATAAGATTGGCGATACGACAACGATACTACGATGGAGATCAAGGTGTCGCGCCGGTGACGATGGTGATCATGGAGGTGCTTCGGAGATGGAGATCACAAGCACAAGATGATGATGGCCATATCATATCACTTATATTGATTGCATGTGATGTTTATCTTTTATGCATCTTATCTTGCTTTGATTGATGGTAGCATTATAAGATGATCTCTCACCAAAATTTCAAGATAAAAGTGTTCTCCCTGAGAATGCACCGTTGACAAAGTTCGTCGTGCCCAGATACCACGTGATGATTGAAAGTGCGTTATATCGACTAGAGGGGGGGTGAATAGGCGATTTTTATGAAATTCTTCACTGAGGAATTTGCTCGTGAGGAAATTCCTTAGCGAAGAACTACTAGCAGCGGAATAAGTACTCATAGGTAAACATAGCAGAATACATGCATGGTCATCATGATGAAATGAAGACAAACTCAGAGTACAGAAAGCGTAAACACAGGATAACACAAGATGAAGACAAACAGACTGAAGAAATTGAACTGAGGAAATTGAGAGAAAGTCTTCAGCCAAAGTCTTCAAACACAGATATGAACAAATACACAACACAGTAATGAGGAAATAGAACCAGTAAGCTTGGTGAAGACAATGATTTGGTAGACCAGTTCCAACTGCTGTCTCAGTTGTACATCTGGTTGGAGTGGCTGAGTATTTAAACTCGAGGACACACAGTCCCGGACACCCAGTCCTGAGCACGCAGCTCGGGACACCAAGTCCTCACCGTATTCTCCTTGAGCTAAGAACACACAGTCCTCGCCCAATCACTCGTGGTAAGTCTTCAGGTGACTTCCAAACCTTCACAGACTTGGTCACTCGGCGATCCACAATTCCTCTTGGATGCTCTAGACCTTGACGCCTAACCGTCTGGAAGAAGCACAGTCTTCAAAGGTAACAAGCGTAGGATCCACACAGGATCAATCTCTTCAGTGATGCTCAATCACTTTGGGTTTGTAGGTGTTTTGGGTTTGGGGTTTGGATTTTCCTCACTTGATGATTTTCGCTCAAAGTCCTCGGAGGATGGGTTGCTCTCAAATGACAAGTGTCAAGTTCTCGCGGAGCATCCAACCAGCTAGTGGTTGTAGGGGGCGGCTATTTATAGCCTAGGGAGCAGCCCGACATGATAAGACATAAATGCCCTTCGATGATATGACCGTTAGGTGGACAAGATATTTTAGGACAGCTGGCGCGTAGCACAGCAACGGTCGGAAATTTGGAGTACCAATTCCTCAGGGCTATCATGTTCCTCACTGTGTAGGCAATTCGCACTGGAGAATTCCTAACTCCTCAGTCAGAGCAAAGTCCTCAGTGACCAGAAGAACTGCGTCTCTGTCACTGAAGAAATTGACTGAACTGTATGAGATTTCCAATGGCTTCACTCGAAGGGATTGGTAGGTGTAGGATTTGAGTTGAGCATCACATGGAAATTTTCTCCTTAGTATTTCCTCGACCCCCTTTAACAGTACGGTGTTTCCTATGACTCAAGAAAGAGAAAATGAAACTACGAAAACACGTCTTCACGCTTCATGTTCCTCGAATGAATACCAAGTCTTCAAGGTCACACCAATTTCTTCACTTTCAAAGTCTTCAGAAAGTCTTCAAAATATCAAAGTCTTTAGTTGAAGAACTTCATTTTTAGGGGTCGACTTTCACTGTAAATATCAAACTCCTCATAGACTTATAGACCTGTGTACACTCATAAACGCATTAGATACTTAACCTATAAGTCTTCAATACACCAAAATCACTAAGGGGCACTAGATGCACTTACAATCTCCCCCTTTTTGGTGATTGATGACAACATAGGTTAAGTTTTCAACGGGGATAAATATATGAAGTGTAGAAACTGATATTGAGGAATTTGATTGCAAGATATAGAAGAACTCCCCCTGAAGATGTGCATAGTGAGGAATTTTCTTTGGAAGCAATGCACACTTGAAGAGTTGAATCATGGAGATCTCCCCCTATATCTTGTAATTCATACACGCATTTGATATATATACTGTGAAGAATTTGAAATGCATGATGAAATATGGTGCCTGATGCAAATCAGCATGCGTGCGATAATATTAATGAGGAATAAGCATGCAGAGTAGCGCATCAAAAGTATCAAAGCATAGTGCAACAAAAGTATCAGAGCACCAAGCACCATAGGGTTTAAGATTACAACTCGATCCAATAAAAGTTTCGGAAGAACGAGAGTTGTAACTTAAAAAAAATGCCCTTATTATAGACCCGCTTGAAGACTAACTCAGATTTCTCCCCCTTTGTCATCAAATGACCAAAAGGATCGAAACTGAGGACTAACGCCCCTGAAGATATTCAAGTTGATGGAGGAGCGCCAGCGTTGTTGGGGTCGGTTGTTGAAGTAGGGCCTGCTGCAGTGTCGTCTAAGTCTTCATTTTCATCAGTGTTGCGCGATGAAGAATATGAACTGGCCACCAGAGAAGGAACCTTGACCTTCTTGAATTTCTTCGGCGGAGGTGCCGACCAGGCAAATTCTTCTTTGAGGCCCATGTTCTCCAAATCTTCACCACTATAAACTTGAGATAGAACAGCCCAGGTGCGGTTGAGGGTTTCATGATGGTAGTAATGGTTTTTCTTCACTGCATTATGTGTGGCAGTCATGTTGTGAAGAATTGAACCAAACTGACGCTTGACCCATTTGTGATTGCGATCAACCTTTTGATGAAGACTGAGGAGTAACTCACGATCAGTCATCACCCTGGGTGCTGTGGCTTGAGGATTTGTCTTGGCAGTATTAGCAGCAGAATCATGTGTGGCGGAGTCATCATTGGTGGAATAAGAGGCAGCCTTGTGAAATTGACCATCCAATGGACGAATGCCTTCATCTATCACAGCAGTGGCCTTGCCCTTTTCGTCAGCTGAGGAAAATGTCCTTTTGAGGACTTCAATAGGAGGCAAGTAGCTGCAGTGGTTGAGAGTTTCAGCCTTGTAGTTGAGTGAAGACCTTGTCCTGATGAATCTCATAATCCAAGGTGCATAAGGCTTCAGCTCAAATGGTGACATAGCAATGTTGGCCAGAGTCCTCATGAAGAAATCATGGAAGTTTATGGGAACGCCATGTATGATGTTGAAAAGCATATTCTTCATGATGCCAACAATTTATTCATCAGAAGAATCGTGTCCTTTGATGGGACTTATTGTCATCGTCAGAATGCGATAGACAGTCCTAGGCACATACAGCAATTCCTTGACGAGGAATTTGGTACGAGGTGATTGCCCTGGCTTCAGAGGCTTCATCAGCACTTGCATGTTGGAAATATGCCCTAGAGGCAATAATAAAAGCATTATTATTATATTTCCTTATTCATGATAATTGTCTTTATTCGTGCTATAATTGTGTTATCCGGAAATCGTAATACATGTGTGAATAACAGACAACAATATGTCCCTACTGAGCCTCTAGTTGACTAGCTCGGTGATCGACAGATAGTCATGGTTTCCTGACTATGGACATTGGATGTCATCGATAACGGGATCACATCATTAGGAGAATGATGTGATGGACAAGACCCAATCCTAAACATAGCATAAGATCGCTTAGTTCGTTTGCTAGGTTTTTCCAATGTCAAGTATCCTTTCCTTAGACCATGAGATCATGTAACTCCCGGATACCGTAGGAGTGCTTTGGGTGTGCCAAACGTCACAACGTAACTGGGTGACTATAAAGGTATACTACGGGTATCTCTGAAAGTGTCTGTTGGGTTGACATGGATCGAGACTGGGATTTGTCACTCCGCTTGACGGAGAGGTATCACCGGGCCCTCTCGGTAATGCATCATCACAATGAGCTCAATGTGATCAAAGTGTTTGATCACGGGATCATGCATTACGGTACGAGAAAAGTGACTTGCCGGTAACAAGATTGAACGAGGTATTGGGATACCGACGATCGAATCTCGGGCAAGTAAAATACCGATTGACAAAGGGAATCGTATACGGGATTAATTGAATCCTTGACATCGTGGTTCATCCGATGAGATCATCGTGGAGCATGTGGGAGCCAACATGGGTATCCAGATCCCGCTGTTGGTTATTGCCCGAGAGTCGTCTCGGTCATGTCTGCATGTCTCCCGAACCCGTAGGGTCTACACACTTAAGGTTCGGTGACGCTAGGGTTGTGAAGATATGTAGATGCAGTAACCCGAATGTTGTTCGGAGTCCCGGATGAGATCCCGGACGTCACGAGGAGTTCCGAAATGGTCCGGAGGTAAAGAATTATATATAGGAAGTGCTGTTTCGGCCATCGGGACAAGTTTCGGGGTTATCGGTATTGTACCGGGACCACCGAAGGGGTCCCGGGGGTCCACCAGGTGGGGCCACCTGCCCTGGTGGGCCACATGGGCCTTAGGGGGTGCGCCTTGGCCTGCTTGGGCCAAGGGGAACCAGCCCCAAAGGGCCCATGCGCCTAGGGTTCCATCTAGGAGGAGTCCTAGGGGTGGAAGGCACCTCCTAGATGGCTTGGGGGGAGGGAAACCTCCCTGGCCGCCGCCCCCCTTGGGAGATTAGATCTCCCAGGGCCGGCGCCCCCCCAGAGGCCTATATAAAGGGGGGAGGGGAGGGGGCTGCGCACCCAATGCCCTGGCGCCTCCCTCTCCCTCTCCAACACCTCCTCCTCCTCCGTAAGTGCACGGCGAAGCCCTGCCGGAGTACTGTAGTTCCACCATCACCGCGCCGTCGTGCTGCTGCTGGAGCCTTCTTCCCCAACCTATCCTTTGCCTTGATGGATCAAGAAGGAGGAGACGTCACGCTTTCCGTACGTGTGTTGAACACGGAGGTGCCGTCCGTTCGGTACTAGACTATCGGTGAATTGGATCACGGCGAGTACGACTACCTCATCCACGTTCACTCGAACGCTTCCGTTGCGATCTACAAAGGGGTATGTAGATGCTATCTAATCTGAATACTCGTTGCTAGATGAACTCATAGATAGATCTTGGTGAAACCGTAGGGAAAAATTTTGTTTTCTGCAACGTTCCCCAACAGTGGTATCAGAGCTAGGTCTATGCGTAGTTCTTCTTGCGCGAGTAGAACACAATTTGTTGTGGGCGTAGATGTTGTCAACTCTTCTTGCCGTTACTAGTCTTATCTTGCTTCAGCGGTATTGTGGGATGAAGCGGCCCGGACCAACCTTACACGTACGCTTACGTAAGACCGGTTCCACCGACTAACATGCACTAGTTGCATAAGGTGGCTGGCGGGTGTCTGTCTCTCCTACTTTAGTTGGAGCGGATTCGATGAAAAGGGTCCTTATGAAGGGTAAATAGAAGTTAACAAATCACGTTGTGGTTTTAACGTAGGTAAGAAAACGTTCTTGCTAGAACCCTAATTCAGCCACATAAAACTTGCAACAACAATTAGAGGACGTCTAACTTGTTTTTGCAGCAAGTGCTTTGTGATATGATATGGCCAAAGTTGTGATGAATGATGAATGATCTATATGTGATGTATGAGATGTTCATGCTATTGTAATAGGAATCACGACTTGCATGTCGATGAGTATGACAACCGGCAGGAGCCATAGGAGTTGTCTTTATTTTTTGTATGACCTGCGTGTCATTGAGAAACGCCATGTAAATTACTTTACTTTATTGCTAAACGCGTTAGCCATAGTAGTAGAAGTAATAGTTGGCGAGCAACTTCATGGAGACACGATGATGAAGATCATGATGATGAAGATCATGGTGTCAAGCCGGTGACAAGATGATCATGGAGCCCCAAGATGGAGATCAAAGGAGCTATGTGATATTGGCCATATCATGTCACGTTTATTATTTGATTGCATGTGATGTTTATCATGTTTTGCATCTTGTTTACTTAGAACGACGGTAGTAAATAAGATGATCCCTCATAATAATTTCAAGAAAGTGTTCTCCCTAACTGTGCACCGTTGCGACAGTTTGTTGTTTCGAAGCACCACGTGATGATCGGGTGTGATAGATTCTAACGTTCACATACAACGGGTGTAAGACAGATTTACACACGCAAAACACTTAGGTTGACTTGACGAGCCTAGCATGTACAGACATGGCCTCGGAACACAGAAGACCGAAAGGTCGAGCATGAGTCGTATAGAAGATACGATCAACATGAAGATGTTCACCGATGTTGACTAGTCCGTCTCACGTGATGATCGGACATGGCCTAGTTGACTCGGATCATGTAATACTTAGATGACTAGAAGAGGGATGTCCATCTAAGTGGGAGTTCATTAAATAATTTGATTAAATGAACTTTATTATCATGAACTTAGTCTAAATATTTACAATATGTCTTGTAGATCAAATGGCCAACGTAGTCCTCAACTTCAACGCGTTCCTAGAGAAAACCAAGCTGAAAGACGATGGTAGCAACTATACGGACTGGGTCCGGAACCTGAGGATCATCCTCATAGCTGCCAAGAAAGATTATGTCCTACGAGCACCGCTGGGTGACGCACCTATTCTCCCTGCAGAACAAGACGTTATGAACGCTTGGCAGTCACGCTGCGATGATTACTCCCTCGTTCAGTGCGGCATGCTTTATAGCTTAGAGCCGGGGCTCCAAAAGCGTTTTGAGAGACATGGAGCATATGAGATGTTCGAAGAGCTGAAAATGGTTTTCCAAGCTCATGCCCGGGTCGAGAGATATGAAGTCTCCGACAAATTCTTTAGCTGTAAGATGGAGGAAAATAGTTCTGTCAGTGAACACATACTCAAAATGTCTGGGTTGCACAACCGCATGACTCAACTGGAAGTTAATCTCCCGGAAGAAGCGGTCATTGACAGAATCCTCCAGTCGCTTCCACCTAGCTACAAGAGCTTTGTGATGAACTACAATATGCAGGGGATGGTAAAGACCATTCCTGAAGTATATGCTATGCTGAAATCAACAGAGGTAGAAATCAAGAAGGAGCATCAAGTGTTGATGGTGAATAAAACCACTAAGTTCAAGAAGGGTAAGGGTAAAAAGAACTTCAAGAAGGACGGCAAAGAAGTTGCCGCGCCCGGTAAGCAAGTCGCCGGGAAGAAGCCAAAGAATGGACCCAAGCCCGAGACTGAGTGTTTTTATTGCAAGGGAAGTGGTCACTAGAAGCGGACTGCCCAAAATACTTAGCGGACAAGAAGGCCGGCAAAACCAAAGGTATATGTGATATACATGTAATTTATGTGTACCTTACCAGTACTCGTAGTAGCTCTTGGGTATTTGATACCGGTGCAGTTGCTCACATTTGTAACTCAAAGCAGGAGCTGTGGAATAAACGGAGACTGGCGAAGGACGAGATGACGATGCGCGTCGGGAATGGTTCCAAGGTCGATGTGATCGCCGTCGGCACGCTGCCTCTACATTTACCTACGGGATTAGTTTTAAACCTCAATAATTGTTATTTAGTGCCAAGTTTGAGCATGAACATTGTATCTGGATCTCGCTTAATTCGAGATGGCTAGTCATTTAAATCCAAGAATAATGGTTGTTCTATTTATATGAGAGATATGTTTTATGGTCATGCTCCGATGGTTAATGGTTTATTCTTAATGAATCTCGTACGTGATGATACACATATTCATAGTGTGAATACCAAAAGAATTAAAGTTGATAACAATAGTCCCACATATTTGTGGCACTACCGCCTTGGTCACATAGGTGTCAAACGCATGAAGAAGCTCCATGCAGATGGACTTTTAGAGTCTCTTGATTATGAATCATTTGACACGTGCGAACCATGCCTCATGGGTAAAATGACCAAGACTCCGTTCTCAGGAACAATGGAGCGAGCAACCAACTTATTGGAAATCATACATACCGATGTGTGCGGTCCAATGAGTGTTGAGGCTCGCGGTGGCTATCGTTATGTTCTCACCCTCACTGATGACTTGAGTAGATATGGGTATGTCTACTTAATGAAACACAAGTCTGAGACCTTTGAAAAGTTCAAAGAATTTCAGAGTGAGGTTGAAAATCAACGTGAGAGAAAGATCAAGTTTCTACGATCAGATCGTGGAGGAGAATACTTGAGTCACGAATTTGGCACACACTTAAGAAAATGTGGAATAGTTTCACAACTCACGCCGCCTGGAACACCTCAGCGTAATGGTGTGTCCGAACGTCGTAATCGCACTCTATTAGATATGGTGCGATCTATGATGTCTCTTACCGATTTACCGCTATCTTTTTGGGGCTATGCTTTAGAGACTGCCGCATTCACTTTAAATAGGGCTCCGTCGAAATCCGTTGAGACGACACCGTATGAATTATGGTTTGGGAAGAAACCTAAGCTGTCATTTCTAAAAGTTTGGGGATGCGATGCTTATGTCAAGAAACTTCAACCTGAAAAGCTTGAACCCAAGTCGGAAAAATGCGTCTTCATAGGATACCCTAAAGAAACTGTTGGGTATACCTTCTACCTCAGATCCGAAGGCAAGATCTTTGTTGCCAAGAATGGATCCTTTCTAGAGAAAGAGTTTCTCTCGAAAGAAGTAAGTGGGAGGAAAGTAGAACTTGATGAAGTGTTGCCTCTTGAACCGGAAAATGGCGAAACTCAAGAAAACGTTTCTGAGGTGCCTGCACCGACTAGAGAGGAAATTAATGATGATGATCAAGATGCTTCTGATCAAGCTCCTACTGAAATTCGAAGGTCCACAAGGACACGTTCCGCACCAGAGTGGTACGGCAACCCTGTCTTGGAAATCATGTTGTTAGACAACGGTGAACCTTCGAACTATGAGGAAGCAATGGCGGGCCCGGATTCCGACAAATGGCTGGAAGCCATGAAATCCGAGATAGGATCCATGTATGAAAACGAAGTATGGACTTTGACTGACTTGCCCGATGAACGGCGAGCCATAGAAAATAAATGGATCTTTAAGAAGAAGACAGACGCGGATGGTAATGTGACCATCTATAAAGCTCGGCTTGTCGCTAAGGGTTATCGACAAGTTCAAGGAATTGACTACGATGAGACTTTCTCACCGGTAGCGAAGCTGAAGTCCGTCCGAATCATGTTAGCAATTGCCGCATACTATGATTATGAGATATGGCAAATGGACGTCAAAACGGCATTCCTTAATGGTTTCCTTAAGGAAGAATTGTATATGATGCAGCCGGAAGGTTTTGTCGATCCTAAGAATGCTGACAAGGTGTGCAAGCTCCAACGCTCGATTTATGGGCTGGTGCAAGCATCTCGGAGTTGGAACATTCGCTTTGATGAGATGATCAAAGCGTTTGGGTTTACACAGACTTATGGAGAAGCCTGTGTTTACAAGAAAGTGAGTGGGAGCTTTGTAGCATTTCTCATATTATATGTAGACGACATACTTTTGATGGGAAATGATATAGAACTCTTGGACAGCATTAAGGCCTACTTGAATAAAAGTTTTTCAATGAAGGACCTTGGAGAAGCTGCTTATATATTAGGCATCAAGATCTATAGAGATAGATCGAGACGCCTCATAGGTCTTTCACAAAGCACATACCTTGATAAGATATTGAAGAAATTCAATATGGATCAATCTAAGAAAGGGTTCTTACCTGTGTTACAAGGTGTGAAATTGAGCTCAGCTCAATGTCCGACCACGGTAGAAGATATAGAAGAGATGAGCGTCATCCCCTATGCCTCAGCCATAGGTTCTATTATGTATGCCATGTTGTGTACCAAACCTGATGTAAACCTTGCCGTAAGTTTGGTAGGAAGGTACCAAAGTAATCCCAGCAAGGAACACTGGACAGCGGTCAAGACTATCCTGAAGTACCTGAAAAGGACTAAGGAAATGTTTCTCGTTTATGGAGGTGACGAAGAGCTCGTCGTAAAAGGTTACGTCAACGCTAGCTTCGACACAGATCTGGATGACTCTAAGTCACAAACCGGATACGTGTATATTTTGAATGGTGGGGCAGTAAGCTGGTGCAGTTGCAAGCAAAGCGTCGTGGCGGGATCTACATGTGAAGCGGAGTACATGGCAGCCTCGGAGGCAGCACATGAAGCAATTTGGGTGAAGGAGTTCATCACCGACCTCAGAGTCATACCCAATGCGTCGGGGCCAATCAAGCTCTTCTATGACAACACTGGAGCTATTGCACTTGCCAAGGAGCCCAGGTTTCACAAGAAGACGAGGCACATCAAGCGTCGCTTCAACTCCATTCGTGAAAATGTTCAAGATGGAGACATAGAAATTTGTAAAGTGCACACGGATCTGAATGTCGCAGATCCGTTGACTAAACCTCTCCCTAAGGCAAAACATGATCAGCACCAGAACTCTATCGGTGTTCGATTCATCACAATGTAACTAGATTATTGACTCTAGTGCAAGTGGGAGACTGTTGGAAATATGCCCTAGAGGCAATAATAAAAGCATTATTATTATATTTCCTTATTCATGATAATTGTCTTTATTCGTGCTATAATTGTGTTATCCGGAAATCATAATACATGTGTGAATAATAGACAACAATATGTCCCTAGTGAGCCTCTAGTTGACTAGCTCGGTGATCGACAGATAGTCATGGTTTCCTGACTATGGACATTGGATGTCATCGATAACGGGATCACATCATTAGGAGAATGATGTGATGGACAAGACCCAATCCTAAACATAGCATAAGATCGCTTAGTTCGTTTGCTAGGTTTTTCCAATGTCAAGTATCCTTTCCTTAGACCATGAGATCATGTAACTCCCGGATACCGTAGGAGTGCTTTGGGTGTGCCAAACGTCACAACGTAACTGGGTGACTATAAAGGTATACTACGAGTATCTCTGAAAGTGTCTGTTGGGTTGACATGGATCGAGACTGGGATTTGTCACTCCGCTTGACGGAGAGGTATCACCGGGCCCTCTCGGTAATGCATCATCACAATGAGCTCAATGTGATCAAAGTGTTTGATCACGGGATCATGCATTACGGTACGAGAAAAGTGACTTGCCGGTAACGAGATTGAACGAGGTATTGGGATACCGACGATCGAATCTCGGGCAAGTAAAATACCGATTGACAAAGGGAATCGTATATGGGATTAATTGAATCCTTGACATCGTGGTTCATCCGATGAGATCATCGTGGAGCATGTGGGATCCAACATGGGTATCCAGATCCCGCTGTTGGTTATTGCCCGAGAGCCGTCTCGGTCATGTCTGCATGTCTCCCGAACCCGTAGGGTCTACACACTTAAGGTTCGGTGACGCTAGGGTTGTGAAGATATGTAGATGCAGTAACCCGAATGTTGTTCGGAGTCCCGGATGAGATCCCGGACGTCACGAGGAGTTTCGGAATGGTCCGGAGGTAAAGAATTATATATAGGAAGTGCTGTTTCGGCCATCGGGACAAGTTTCGGGGTTATCGGTATTGTACCGGGACCACCGAAGGGGTCCCGGGGGTCCACCAGGTGGGGCCACCTGCCCTGGTGGGCCACATGGGCCTTAGGGGGTGCGCCTTGGCCTGCTTGGGCCAAGGGGAACCAGCCCCAAAGGGCCCATGCGCCTAGGGTTCCATCTAGGAGGAGTCCTAGGGGTGGAAGGCACCTCCTAGATGGCTTGGGGGGGAGGGAAACCTCCCTGGCCGCCGCCCCCCTTGGGAGATTAGATCTCCCAGGGTCGGCGCCCCCCCCCCAGAGGCCTATATAAAGGGGGGAGGGGAGGGGGGCTGCGCACCCAATGCCCTGGCGCCTCCCTCTCCCTCTCCAACACCTCCTCCTCCTCCGTAAGTGCACGGCGAAGCCCTGCCGGAGTACTGTAGTTCCACCATCACCACGTTGTCGTGCTGCTGCTGGAGCCTTCTTGCCCAACCTCTCCTTTGCCTTGCTGGATCAAGAAGGAGGAGACGTCACGCTTTCCGTACGTGTGTTGAACACGGAGGTGCCGTCCGTTCGGTACTAGATCATCGGTGAATTGGATCACGGCGAGTACGACTACCTCATCCACGTTCACTCGAACACTTCCGTTGCGATCTACAAAGTGGTATGTAGATGCTATCTAATCTGAATACTCGTTGCTAGATGAACTCATAGATAGATCTTGGTGAAACCATAGGAAAATTTTTGTTTTCTGCAACGTTCCCCAACATTGCATATAGTGGTTTGACAGCTCAGGTTCATCATACACACAACACGCATCTTCAGTGGGTGGACTCAGAGAAAGGCAGTGAAGCAATTCAGATGCTGGGGCCTTGTAGTGAGTATTTTCAGTCATCCAGTCCAGAACCCATGAATTGACATCTTCAGAGTTGCCAGTGATGTGCAGTGTAGCATAGAACTGAAGAATGAGTTCTTCATTCCAATCGCATATATCAGTGCAGAAATTAAGCAGCCCAGCGTCGTGAAGAACACTGAGGACTGGCGTGAAGCACGGCATAGACTCCATATCCATGTGAGGAATATGTGCATGGTCGAAGACTTTGTCTTTGTTGAAAAGTACTGAGGAATAGAAATTTGCTTGGCTGGCTGTCCAGAAACGCCTTTTCCTTATGCGAGCAGAGTCATAAGGATTGTATTCAGTGAAGAATACGTGCTCGCCATAGAAGTCTTCAGCCTTGAATTTCTGTTTCCTTGAGAATGGATCCTTTGGCCTTGGCAGAGGAGTGTCAGTGAGTTGCATCACAACCTCAGGAATCACAAGCTCAGGTTCCTCAGGCTAAGGAATTTCTGGTTCCTCCTCAGGTGCAGTCACCTTTTCAGTTTCAGCAGCAGTTTCTTCAGCACTAGTGGCTGGATTTCCTTCATTTATAGGTGCAGTAGGATGAGTTTCTTCAGAGCCCATTTGAACAGTTTGTGCAGGGGAGTGAGGAATTTGCTGCAGTGGGGTGAAGAGTGGGGAATTTGGATGCTGACTTTCCCAAAAATCGTCATTCATTACTGGAGTTGTGCTTCCAATATCCACATCTTCATCATCAATTTCTTCAACACCAGCCTCTTCAGCATCAAACTGAGGCATTGGTGATGAGACCATTGGGGTTGAAGGGATTGTATCCACTTCAATTTCTTCATCAATCTGCTCTGAGGAAGCAGCAGACTGAGTTTCTTCATCAGATCCACTTGGGATCGCATAATCTTCACCAGAAGGAACAAGGTCCTTTCATGGCATGGAGGAGATAGGAATGGCATCAATAGGATTTGCAAATGAGCTTCTCATTGGCTTCATCTTCTTGGGAGCTGAAGATTCTGAAGCAGCTGATGCCTTCCTTTTCTTCACAGCAGCTCGCTCTGCAGCCTTGGTTTTCTTCACATCTAAAGCAGAGGGAAGAATTGGAGTTGGAGTTGGTGCAGGTGGAGCTGAGGAATCTGGTTCATTTTCTTCAGGCACAACTGATGCAGTTGCCCTGATCTCTTCATTTTCTTCAGGCGCACCACTAGTGGATGCCCTGGCAATTTCGTCAGTGGCTGGAGCAGAGTCATCAGCCTTCGAGCTGGCATTTTCTTCAGCAGTCTGAACATCGTCAGCAGTGCTGGCATGTTCTTCAGTGGGTTGGACAGATGCTTCAGCTTGAGGAATTTGTGTTGAGGCTTTGCCCTTGGTGAAAGTATCAGTTAGCCTCACAAATCTGACCTTGGCTCCTTGCCAATCAGCATAGTACGAGTCAAAGTTGTCGTTGAGGGCTTTGATCTCAGCTTGCATCTTGACAAGTTCATCAGGAGTCATCTTAACAACATTTTTCTTCAGTAACTTCTCTTTGCGGTACTGGGTCTTCTTGATCTCTCTGGCCCGATCATATTTCCACTTCTCCTCTTGGATGAAGTGAGTCATCATGTGACTTTGTCCAGGTGTCAGCTTGAAGTCAGGCATAGGTGTGTTGGGATCCTTGTGCCAGAGATCAATATAGTCTAGGATCGCCCTTGGATCCAAAAGCAGGGGCACAGGTGTGCCTTTGGCTTTAGCAGCCCTTTCTTGGCGGTCCCTGATGATTTCAGTGAGTTCTTCTTCATCAGCATCATCATCAGACGGAACAGAGAAGACCACTTGCTTCTTAGGACTTGGGCGAGTGCCGCGTCCAGCGGTAGCCTTTTTCTTCAGCAAGGAAGATCCAGCTGAGGAATTTGGTGCAGCTGAAGAACGAGCGGAGACTCCAGTGGCAATAGAGATGCCTATAGTCCTTTGGCATGAGGCCAGATGCACAGGAGCTGAGGACTTTGTGGGAGCAGGAGCAGCATGAGGAATTTGCTTTGAAGATTTTGAAGATTCTGGCCGTGAGGGCGCAGCTGAGGAACTTGGCCGTGAGGGCATTGAAGGTGAAGCACTTGGCTTACGAGCAGGCTTCTTCATCATTGATTTCCTCGGCTTGGCAGAAGCCTCAGTGGCAGCAGCAGCAGCAGCAGATTCTTCATTGAATTTCCTCACTGCATCTCTTGCTTGCCTTTGCAGTTTTGCTTGGCGCTTGGCCCATTCCTGAGGAAAATCCTCACCGCGTCTGATGCTAGTGGGATCAGCCACTTGGCCAGGTGCCAATGGAGGGCGTTGACATGGAGGGTTTACGGCGAATTTCTTCATGTACTTAGGAGTAACATATCTGTACTCCCTCCATTCTCTTGCCCATCTCCTTTCAATCTTCTGTATGCGCACCTTGCGCTGATTTCTATCTTCTTCAGGAGGTGTGCAGTACCCAGCATAAATGTCCTCAGGGATTTCAAATGCAGTCATGACCTCTGGTCTCTTTCCTCCTTTCTGTGGCCTTTTACCTTCAGCCATTTTCTTCAGATGAGGAATTTGAACAATGGAATTCTCTGAAGAAGTATGCAACTTTTCTTCGAGGAACGCTGCAAATGAGTTAAGTTGATGAGAACCTAAGGATTCAGCAGCGGACATGTGTACCTGTGAACAGAGTATAGTTGCGGGGAATTTGAAGAGGTCATATGCGTTCTCAGAGGGTTTTTCATAAAGAACAAGTTTTGAGGAATTTGACCAGATTCGTCCTGAGGAATTTCACTAAGCTCCATATATATCTTAGGTTCCAGAATTGTATAGATTAAGAATCCACACAACTGAGGAATCTTGAAGAAATTTAGACTTAGGGAAATGAATCAAGAACAGAGAACAAGTGAGGTGTTTTGTGTGTGAGGATTTGAAGAATAAAAACACCTTTGAAGATTTTGTAGAAAAACTTCGAATCAAAGAGGGCAGTAAAAATAGCTTTTAATTACCCTGAATGAAGAACACGACGAACTGTGAGTTGGAACAGTGAAGTTCGTCAATGCAGATCTTCCACGCCCTAACTTGGCGGAGGAAGACGTCTATGGCGGCGGCGGAGGTGAAGATTTCCGCTGTCGGCGCGAGTACGTCGGCGACGAGGTCGAGGCAGTGAAGCTCTTCCTCACCGGCGACGATGGAGTAGCGGCGGCGCTAGGGTTTGGAAGCTCGAGCGGGGGAAGTGAGATCGAGCAGGGTAAAGGAAGTGAGGATGGTGACGGAGGGGTATTTATAGCCGCAGTGAAAAACTGCTCGTCCGAAGATTTAGGACGAACATGCCCCTGGCCGTTCTCCTTCACTTGACATGTGTCACCCACGTACTGTGTAGTGGAGATCGTGTAAGATCGTGGGTGAGTAAAATAATCCATCGTGGGAAGTGGAACGGTTTGAGCGGCAAAAACGAAAGTTTGGATAAGATCAGTTTTAACGTTCCGTTCGCAATTTCTTCAGCTGACAAGGACACAGTGAAGAATTTGAACGAGTTTCAAATAGAACGCACATGAAGAATTTGTGAATAGACTGGATTGAGTATAGCATAGAGGGGAAGGGTCCGATCACATTCACTTAGCAGAAAAGATTCAACTTGAAGAAACAGCTATAAGTGAATGCTGTAGAGGACATAAACTCATATATATATATATATATATATATATATATATATATATATATATATATATATATATATAAGTCAATGAAGAAAAACGACGGCAAAAATGAAGAATTTGCGAAGTTGAAGAATTTGAAAAACTGAGGAATTTCAAAAATGAGGAAAAACTCAAATTGAGGATTTTCAACTTTTGTGGTGGCGTGACCCACCGTGTAAGAATGATGATTTCAGACACCGCGTACAATTGTCGTAGGGTTCTGAGAATCAAATTCTTCATTAATTTCTTCACACTTAGAGTGTTATTCTTCATTGATTGAAGAAAAATGTTTCTTCATGTGTTGCACATCTAAGTCATCAATTATGCATAAGTGTTAGGATGAGTGCATTTTCAAAGTACATTCGAAGATTCTAAGATATTTAGCTCACACCGCAACTTGCTAAATCTCTTCTCATCCAAGGGCTTAGTGAAGATATCGGCTAGCTGTTCTTCAGTCTTCACATGCTCAATAGAAATGTCGCCCTTCAACACATGATCACGAAGAAAATGATGACGAATCTGAATGTGCTTTGTCTTCGAGTGCTGAACTGGGTTGTGAGCAATCTTGATGGCACTCTCATTGTCACAGAGGAGAGGCACATTCTTCACGTTGACTCCATAGTCCTTGAGTGTTTGCTTCATCCATAGTAGTTGAGCACAGCAAGAACCAGCAGCAATGTACTCAGCTTCAGCAGTAGACAGTGATACACAGTTCTGTTTCTTCGAGGACCAACAGACCAAGGATCGTCCGAGGAAATGACAAGTACAAGATGTTGACTTGCGATCCACACGGTCACCAGCATAGTCAAAATCAGAATATCCAATGAGGTCAAAGTCTGAGCCCTTGGGGTACCACAATCCTAGCGTTGGTGTGTGAGCTAGATATCGAAGAATATGCTTCACAGCCGTATGGTGTGATTCCTTTGGTGCAGCTTGAAATCGTGCACACATGCAAACGCTAAGCATTATATCTGGTCTAGATGCACATAAGTACAATAAAGAGCCAATCATGGAGCGGTATACCTTGTGATCGAAGTCAGTACCACTTTCATCAGTGCACAGATGACCATTTGTGGGCATAGGAATTTTGAGACCTTTGCAATCTTGCATGCCGAATTTCTTCAGGACATCCTTGAGGTATTTCTCCTGAGATATGAATATCCCATTGTGCTGTTGACGAATTTGTAGACCTAATAAGAATTTCAATTCTCCCATCATAGACATTTGATATTCTTCACTCATCATATAGGCAAATTCATCACTATAACGTTGGTCAGTACAGCCAAAGATGATATCATCAACATATATTTGGCACACAAACAGTTCACCATCATATGATTTAGTAAAAAGAGTGGGATCGAGTGTACCGGGTGTAAAGCATTTCTTCATGAAGAATTCCTTCAATGTGTCATACCATGCCCGTGGGGCCTGCTTGAGGCCATAGAGGGCCTTGTTAAGTCTGAAGACTTTGTCAGGATGTTTTGGATCTTCAAAACCTGGGGGTTGAGCAACATATACTTCTTCCTCAATCTTACCATTGAGGAATGCACTTTTCACATCCATTTGGTATAAGATGATATCATGATGGTTAGCATAAGCAAGTAATATGCGAATAGCTTCAAGTCTAGCAACAGGTGCAAAAGTTTCATCGAAATCAATTCCTTCAACCTGTGTGTAGCCTTGAGCTACTAGTCGTGCCTTATTCCTCACCACAACACCATTTTCATCTTGCTTGTTGCGGTAGATCCACTTTGTACCAATGATGTTATGCTTGCGAGGATCGGGACGATTGACCAGTTCCCATACGTTGTTGAGCTTGAACTGATGTAATTCTTCTTGCATGGCCTGAATCCACTCGGGCTCCAGAAATGCTTCATCTACCTTAGTGGGCTCTGTGATAGAGACAAAAGCAAAGTGCCCACAAAAGTTAGATAGATGTGAAGCTTTTGAGCGTGTGAGAGGACCTGGTGCTCTAATGTCATCGATGATCTTCTCCACTTGCACTTCTTTGCAACGCGAGGGTGAGTTAGTTGCCGTTGAGGAATTTGATCAGCATTTTCTTCAGCATCAATTTCCTCAGCATTTTCTTCAGGTGCATCAGCTCGACGTTCTTCACGTTCTGGAACGAATTCTTCAGCAGATTCTTCAGTAGGAATGATATCTTCAGTAGCCTTGTGCTTGATCGATTCCTCAGGTGCTGGTTCATCTAACACAGAAGGTAGGTGCTCTCTTTGCGAGCCATTAGTTTCATCGAACCACACATCTACAGTTTCAACAATCTTGTGAAGAACATTGTTGAAGACTCTGTAGGTGTGTGAGTCCTTTCCGTAACCAAGCATGAAACCTTCATGTGCTTTCGGTGCAAATTTAGAGTTGTGATGAGGATCTCTAATCCAGCATTTAGCACCGAAGACTTTGAAATAACTCACATTGGGTTTCTTGTCAGTGAGGAGTTCATAGGCAGTCTTCTTGAAGAATTTGTGAAGATATACTCTGTTGATGATATGGCACGCAGTATCAATTGCATCAACCCAGAAACGACGAGGGGTTTTGTACTCATCGAGCATAGTGCGAGCCATCTCAGCAAGAGTCATGTTCTTGCGCTCCACGACGCCATTCTGTTGAGGAGTATAAGGAGCAGATAATTCATGAGTAATACCAAGTTCATCAAGATAGTCATCGAGACCCGAATTCTTGAACTCAGTGCCATTGTCACTTCTGATGTGCTTGATCTTCACACCAAAGTTAGTTGAAGCCCTCGAGGAAAATCGTTTGAAGACTTCCTGCACTTCAGTTTTGTAAGAGACAAGGTGTACCCATGTGTAACGAGAGTAATCATCAACAATAACAAAACCATATTGAGATGCTTCATTAGAGATAGAGGAATAATGGTTAGGACCGAAGAGATCCATGTGAAGCAATTCGAATGGACGAGTAGTGGTCATGATAGTCTTCGTTGGATGCTTGGCCTTGGTCATCTTTCCAGCTTCACAGGCACCGCATAAGTGATCCTTGAGGAATTTGACATTCTCAATGCCAATGACATGCTTCTTCTTCGCAAGCGTGTGCAGATTCCTCATGCCTGCATGACCAAGTCGTCGATGCCATAGCCATCCTTCTGAAGCTTTTGCAAGTAGGCACACGGCAGGTTGTGAATCTGCAGAGAAATCAACAATATACAAGTCTCCTCTCCTAAAGCCTTCGAAGACTTTGGATTTGTCAGCTTCCATAATCACAACACAACGATACTTGCCGAAGACAACAACCATATCAAGATCACAAAGCATTGAGACAGACATAAGATTGTATCCTAAGGACTCAACAAGCATGACTTTGTCCATGTGTCGATCCTTTGTGATAGCAACCTTACCTAGACCCAATACCTGACTTTTGCTTTTATCAGCGAAGATGATATGCTTCATGTGTGATGCTGATAAGGGAGCATCCATCAACAGATTCTTGTCACCGGTCATGTGATTTGTACATCCACTATCAAGTACCCATTCAGTGGCTTTGGGTTGATCATCCTGCAGATGAATTAGTGCAACTTACGAACCTCATATACTTCAGTTGTGAAGAATATGATATCACAATTCATCAGATCAATTTCATCAAGCAGTAGAACCGATAAAACAGAGGGGGGGACGTGTGAAATGAAAGTTCATTTCATCATGGTTAGCCTGCGTCCTTTCAGGCATTTTTGTCAGGTCCCCAGCAAATTCTTCAAACGTTACAGCACGTCTGGAGACCTGACTCTGCAGAAGAGATTAGTTCTTTTTCTTCACCACCCACATCTGAAGGGGTGGCAAAGAGTTCATCATTCTGCGAGCTCCATATGAGAATGGTGGCAAAGCAGCCAAACCATTTCGTTTCACATAAGAGGGGTTAGGGTAAGCATATGAATAAGCAGAGAAATTCTTCGAGGACTTATGAACATAATAATTTGAAGAATAATGCTCATATTCATAGCCCTTGACTCTTCCCTGCGAAACAGAGTTGTTAGCACGATGATGTTCATATGAGGACTTTGATCCATGTGAGGAATTTGATCCTCTTGAGGAATTTGATCTGGGGTTCCTTTTCTTCACAGGTGGTGTCATGAGGACATTCACCTGAAGACTTTCAAGGCAACTTTTGGGAACCCAGATTTTCTTCATAGGAGAACCGTTCCTGCAGTTAGTGCCAACATATCTAGCAAATACTTCACCATTTTGATTTTTGAACAATTTATAGTTGGAGTCAAATGACTCATCAGAAGAATGAGAAGATTCACATGTATAGCTAGATAAATTAGATGGATCAACTGGAGGTCCCTTTGCAGCAACCCATGTGGTTTTGGGGTACTGTTCAGGCTTCCAATATGTACCATCAGCATTGAGTTTCCTCTCAAAGGCAATACCCTCTTTCCTAGGGTTCCTATTGAGGATCTGTTTTTTAAGCACATCACAGAGAGTCTGATGCCCTTTGAGGCTTTTGTACATGCCTGTCATGTACAATTCCTTCAGTCCTGCATCATCAGTAATACTAGCAATATCCTCATATGAGGAATTAGTGATAGCAGAGACAGGTGAAGAATTTGTAACATTTGAAGCATTTGAACATTCAGGTGAAGAATTAGCAGATTCCCGTTCAATGCATTTTAAACATGGAGGAATAAATTCTTCCTGAGCAGCGTTGATTTGTTGAGCGAGTAATGAATCGCGCTCCTTCTGAAGATCTTCATAACTTTCTCTTAGCTTCTCAAGATCTTGCTTCTTTTGAAGGTATTCATAAGAAAGCTTCTCATGATCAGATAAGAGAGTGTTATGATGACTTTGAAGGTTGTCAAACCTGGTCTGAAGTCTCTGAAGATGTTCAGTTAAGGCCTTAGTGCGATCCATTTCTTCACCCAACATATCATCACTTTTGTCTAGCATGTTTTGAACCTTTTCAAAAGCCTTTTGTTGTTGCACAGCAATCTTAGCAAGTTTAGAGTAGCTAGGCTTAAGATTTTCATCAGATTCATCCTCACTAGACTTAGAGGAGGCGTATTTGAGTACCTTAGCACCCTTTTCCATGAAGCAATAGGTGGGAGCGTAGTCATCACTGCCTTCATCAGCCTTGCTGGAGAGATCACTTTCTTCAGTGTTGAAGATAGACTTGTTGACGAATGCAGTAGCGAGGGCTAAGCTTGCCACACCAGATTCAGAATCCTCAGACGCTTCTTCTTCCTCTTGTTCCTCAGATTCAGCTTCAGAGTCCATTTCCTTGCCAATGAATGCCCGAGCCTTCTTGGAGCTGCTCTTTTTGTGAGATGAAGATTTTGAGGATTTTGACGATGAAGATTTTGAGGACTTCTTCTTTTTCTTCGCATCATCAGAATTGTAATCCTTGTATTTCTTCTTCTTTGATTCCTTTTCCCACTGAGGACGATCTTGAATGTAGTGTCCTGGTTTCTTGCATTTGTGACAAAGCCTCTTCTTGTAGTCACTGGATGAGGAATCACTGCTCCTTGAGGGTTTTCCAAAGCGACCACGTCTTGAGAACTTCTGAAATTTCTTCACAAGCAGTGCTAGATCATGACTCAGTTCTTCAGGGTCACCAAGGCTGCTACTAGAGTCTTCATCTTCGGATTCTGATACTGCCTTGGCCTTCAGTGCACGTGATCTGCCGTAGCTCGAACCATAGAGATCTCTCTTTTCAGCAAGCTGGAACTCATGAGTGTTAAGCCTCTCAAGGATATCAGCGGGGTCAAGTGACTTGTAATCAGCACGCTCTTGAATCATCAGTGCCAGAGTGTCAAATGAGGAATCAAGCGATCTCAACAATTTCTTCACCACCTCATGGTCGGTGATGTCAGTGGCACCAAGTGCTTGAAGCTCATTTGAGATGTCAGTGAGGCGATCGAAGGTTTGCTGAACATTTTCATTGTCGAGTCTTTTTAAGCGGTTGAAGAGATTGCGAAGAACATCAACTCGAGAATCACGCTGAGTTGAAACTCCTTCATTGACTTTGGACAGCCTTTCCCAGATAAGCTTAGCAGTTTCCAAAGCACTCACTCTACCATACTGTCCTTTACTCAGATGGCCACATATGATATTCTTCGCTTGGGAATCAAGTTGCTTAAATCTCTTCACATCGGTAGCGTTCAGTGAGGGTGAGACGGAGGGAACACCATTTTCCACAACATACCAGAGATCGTTATCAATTGCCTCAAGATGCATGCGCATCTTGTTCTTCCAGTAGGGGTAGTCCGTCCCATCAAAGGTAGGACACCCAGCAGAGACCTTGATCATACCTGCGGTCGACATAACTAAAACTCCAGGCGGTTAAACCAAAATCACACAGAACAAGGGAGTACCTTGCTCTGATACCAATTGAAAGTGCGTTATATCGACTAGAGGGGGGGTGAATAGGCGATTTTTATGAAATTCTTCATTGAGAAATTTGCTCGTGAGGAAATTCCTTAGCGAAGAACTACTAGCAGCGGAATAAGTACTCATAGGTAAACATAGCAGAATACATGCATGGTCATCATGATGAAATGAAGACAAACTCAGAGTACAGAAAGCGTAAACACAGGATAACACAAGATGAAGACAAACAGACTGAAGAAATTGAACTGAGGAAATTGAGAGAAAGTCTTCAGTCAAAGTATTCAAACACAGAGATGAACAAATACACAACACAGTAATGAGGAAATGAAAGTGTTGAGGAAATAGAACCAGTAAGCTTGGTGAAGACAATGATTTGGTAGACCAGTTCCAATTGCTGTCTCAGTTGTACATCTGGTTGGAGTGGCTGAGTATTTAAACTCGAGGACACACAGTCCCGGACACCCAGTCCTGAGCACGCAGCTCGGGACAACAAGTCCTCACCGTATTCTCCTTGAGCTAAGAACACATAGTCCTCGCCCAATCACTCGTGGTAAGTCTTCAGGTGACTTCCAAACCTTCACAGACTTGGTCACTCGGTGATCCACAATTCCTCTTGGATGCTCTAGACCTTGACGCCTAACCGTCTGGAAGAAGCACAGTCTTCATAGGTAACAAGCGTCGGATCCATGCAGGATCAATCTCTTCAGTGATGCTCAATCACTTTGGGTTTGTAGGTGTTTTGGGTTTGGGGTTTGGATTTTCCTCACTTGATGATTTTCGCTCAAAGTCCTCGGAGGATGGGTTGCTCTCAAATGACAAGTGTCAAGTTCTCGCGGAGCAGCCAACCAGCTAGTGGTTGTAGGGGGCGGCTATTTATAGCCTAGGGAGCAGCCCGACATGATAAGACATAAATGCCCTTCAATGATATGACCGTTAGGTGGACAAGATATTTTAGGACAGCTGGCGCGTAGCACAGCAACGGTCGGAAATTTGGAGTACAAATTCCTTAGGGCTATCATGTTCCTCAATGTGTAGGCAATTCGCACTGGCGAATTCCTAACTCCTCAGTCAGAGCAAAGTCCTCAGTGACCAGAAGAACTGCGTCTCTGTCACTGAAGAAATTGACTGAACTGTATGAGATTTCCAATGGCTTCACTCGAAGGGATTGGTAGGTGTAGGATTTGAGTTGAGCATCACATGGAAATTTTCTCCTTAGTATTTCCTCGACCCCCTTTAACAGTACGGTGTTTCCTATGACTCAAGAAAGAGAAAATTAAACTACGAAAACACGTCTTCATGCTTCATGTTCCTCGAATGAATACCAAGTCTTCAAGGTCACACCAATTTCTTCACTTTCAAAGTCTTCAGAAAGTCTTCAAATTATCAAAGTCTTCAGTTGAAGAACTTCATTTTTAGGGGTCGACTTTCACTGTAAATATCAAACTCCTCATAGACTTATAGACCTGTGTACACTCATAAACGCATTAGATACTTAACCTATAAGTCTTCAATACACCAAAATCACTAAGGGGCACTAGATGCACTTACAATGATCGGGTGTGATAAGCTCTATGTCCATCTACAACGGGTGCAAGCCCGTTTTGCACACGCAGAATACTCAGGTTAAACTTGACGAGCCTAGCATATGCAGATATGGCCTCGGAACACTAAGACCGAAAGGTCGAGCATGAATCATATAGTAGATATGATCAACATAGTGATGTTCACCATTGAAAGCTACTCCATTTCACGTGATGATCGGTTATGGCTTAGTTGATTTGGATCACGTGATCACTTAGAGGATTAGAGGGATGTCTTTCTAAGTGGGAGTTCTTAAGTAATATGATCAAATTGAACTTAAATTTATCATGAACTTAGTCCTGGTAGTATTAGCATATCTATGTTGTAGATCAATAGCTCGCGTTGTTGCTTCCCCTGGTTATTTTGATATGTTCCTAGAGAAAAACTATGTTGAAAGATGTTAGTAGCAGTGATGCGGATTGTATCCGTGATCTAAGGATTATCCTCATTGTTGCACAGAAGAATTATGTCCTTAATGCACCGCTAGGTGACAGACCTATTGCAGGAGCAGATGCAGACGTTATGAACGTTTGGTTAGCTCAATATGATGACTACTTGAAGTTTAGTGCACCATGCTTAACGGCTTAGAATCGGGACTTCAAAGACGTTTTGAACGTCATGGACCATATGAGATGTTCCAGGAGTTGATATTTCAAGCAATTACCCGAGTTGAGAGATATGAAGTCTCCAACAAGTTCTATAGCTACAAGATGGAGAAGAATTGCTCAGCTAGTGAGCATGTGCTCAGAATGTCTGAGTACTACAATCGCTTGAATCAAGTGGGAGTTAATCTTCCAGATAAGATAGTGATTGATAGAATTCTCTAGTCACCATCACCAAGTTAGTAGAACTTCGTGATGAACTATAATATGCAAGGGATAACGGAAACAATTCCCAAGCTCTTCGTGATGCTGAAATCAACGAAGGTAGAAATCAAGAAAAACATCAAGTGTTGATGGTTGACAAGACCACTAGTTTTAAGAAAAGGGCAAAGGAAGAAGGGGAACTTCAAGAAGAACAGCAAGCAAGTTGTTGCTTAAGTGAAGAATCCCAAGTCTGGTCCTAAGCCTGAGACTAAGTGCTTCTACTGCAAAGGGACTGGTCACTAGAAGCGGAACTGCCCCAAGTATTTGGCGGATAAGAAGGATGGCAAAGTGAACAAAGGTATATTTGATATACATGTTATTGATGTGTACTTTACTAGTGTTTATAGCAACCCCGTGGTATTTGATACTAGTTCAGTTGCTAAAAGTAGTAACTCGAAACGGGAGTTACAGAATGAACAGAAACTAGTTAAGGGTGAAGTGATGATGTGTGTTGGAAGCAGTTCCAAGATTGATATGATCATCATCGCACACTCCCTATACTTTTGGGATTAGTGTTGAAACTAAATAAGTGTTATTTGGTGTTTGCGTTGAGCATGAATATGATTTGATCATGTTTGTTGTAATACGGTTATTCATTTAAACTAGAGAACAATTGTTGTTCTATTTACATGAATAAAACCTTCTATGGCCATACACCCAATAAAATGGTTTGTTGGATCTAGATCGTAGTGATACACATATTCATAATATTGAAGCCAAAAGATGCAAAGTTAATAATGATAGTGCAACTTATTTGTGGCACTACCGTTTAGGTCATATTGGTGTAAAGCGCATGAAGAAACTCCATGCAGATGGGATTTTGTAATCACTTGATTATAAATCACTTGATGCTTGCGAACCATGCCTTATGGGCAAGATGACTAAGACTCCGTTCTCCGGAACAATGGAGCGAGCAACTGACTTATTGGAAATAATACATACTGATGTATGCGATCCGATGAGTGTTGAGGCTCGCGACGGGCATCATTATTTTCTCACCTTCACAGATGATTTGAGCAGATATGGGTATATCTACTTGATGAAACACAAGTATGAAACGTTTGAAAAGGTTCAAAGAATTTTAGAGTAAAGTGGAGAATCATCGTAACAAGAAAATAAAAGTTTCTACGATATGATCATGGAAAAGAATATTTGAGTTACGAGTTTGGTCTTCAATTGAAACAATGCGGAATAGTTTCGCAACTCACGCCACCTGGAACACCACAGCATAATGGTGTGTCCGAACGTCGTAATCGCACTTTACTAGATATGGCGCGATCTATGATGTCTCTTACTGATTTACCGCTATCGTTTTGGGTTATGCATTAGAGACAGATGCATTCACGTTAAAAAGGGCACCATATAAATCCGTTGAGACGACACCTTATGAACTTTGGTTTGGCAAGAAACCAAAAGTTGTCATTTCTTAAAATTTGGGGTTGTGATGCTTATGTGAAAAAATTTCAACATGATAAGCTCAAACCCAAATCGGAGAAGTGTGTCTTCATATGATACCCAAAAAGGTTACTGTTGGGTACACCTTCTATCACAGATCCGAAGGCAAGATATTCGTTGCTAAGAATGGATCCTTTCTGGAGAAGGAGTTTTCTCGTGAAAGAAGTGAGTGAGAGGAAAGTATAACTTGATGAGGTAACTATACCTGCTCCCTTATTGGAAAGTAGTTCATCACAGAAATTTGTTCCTGTGACTCCTACACCAATTAGTGAGGAAATTAATGATGATGATCATGAAATTTCAGATCAAGTTGTTACTGAACCTCGTAGGTCAACAGAGTGAGACCCGCACCAGAGTGGTACGATAATCCTGTTTTGGAGTTCATGTTACTTGACCATGACGAACCTACGAACTATGAGGAAGCGATGATGAGCCCAGATTCCGCGAAATGGCTTGAGGCCATGAAATCTGAGATAGGATCCATGTATGAAAACAAAGTATGGACTTTGGTGGAATTGCCCGATGATCGGCAAGCCATAGAAAATAAATGGATCTTCAAGAAGAAGATAGATGCTGATAGTAGTGTTACTATCTACAAAGCTAGACTTGTCGAAAAAGGTTTTGACAAAGTTCAAGGTGTTGACTACGATGAGATTTTCTCACTCATAGCGATGCTTAAGTCTGTCTGAATCATGTTAGCAAATTGCCAGATTTTATGAAATCTGGCAAATGGATGTCAAAACTACATTCCTTAATGGATCTCTTAAAGAAGAGTTGTATATGATGCAACCAGTAGGTTTTGTCGATCCTAAAGGTGTTGACAAAGTGTGTAAAGCTCCAGCGATCCATTTTTGGACTGGTGCAAGCATCTCGGAGTTGGAATATACGCTTTGACAAGTTGATCCAAGCATATAGTTTTATACAGACTTGCGGTGAAACCTGTATTTACAAGAAAGTGAGTGGGAGCACTACAACATTTCTGATAAGTATATGTGAATGACATATTGTTGATCGGAAATAATGTAGAATTTTATGGAAAGCATAAAGGAGTATTTGAAAGGAGTTTTTTCAAATAAAGACCTCGGTGAAGCTGCTTACATATTGAGCATCAAGATCTATAGAGATAGATCAAGACGCTTGATAAGTTTTTTCAATGAGTACATACCTTGAGAAGTTTTTTGAAGTAGTTCAAAACGGAACGGTCAAAGAAAGAGTTCTTGCCTGTGTTACAAGGTGTGAAATTGAGTAAAGACTCAAAGCCCGACCAGGGCAGAAGATAGAAAGAGAATGAAAGTCATTCCCTATGCCTCAGCCATAGGTTCTATAAAGTATGCCATGCTGTGTACCAGATCTATTGCATACCCAACCACTGAGTTTGGCAAGGGAGTACAATAGTGATCTAGGAGTAGATCACTGGACAATGGTCAAAATTATCCTTAGTGGAATAAGGATGTGTTTCTCGATTATGGAAGTGACAAAAGGTTCGTCGTAAAGGGTTACGTCGATGCAAGTTTTGACACTAATCTAGATGACTCTAAGTCTCGGTCTAGATACATATTGAAAGTGGGAGCAATTGTCTAGAGTAGCTCCATGCAGAGCATTGTAGACATAGAAATTTCCAAAATACTTACGGATCTGAATGTGACAGACCCGTTGACTATAATTATCTCACAAGCAAAACATGATCACACCTTAGTACTCTTTGGGTGTTAATCACATAGCGATGTGAACTAGATTACTGACTCTAGTAAACCCTTTGGGTGTTGGTCACATGTCGATGTGAACCATGGGTGTTAACCACATAAAGATGTAAACTATTGATGTTAAATCACATGGCGATGTGAACTAGATTATTGACTCTAGTGCAAGTGGGAGACTGAAGGAAATATGCCCTAGAGACAATAATAAAGTTATTATTTATTTTCTTATATCATGATAAATGTTTATTATTCATGCTATAATTGTATTAACCGGAAAAATAATACATGTGTGAATACATAGACAAACAGACTGTCACTAGTATGCCTCTACTTGACTAGCTCGTTAATCGAAGATGGTTATGTTTTCTAACCATAGACATGAGTTGTCATTTGATTAACGGGATCACATCATTAGGAGAATGATGTGATTGACTTGACCCATTCCTTAGCTTAGCACTTGATCGTTTAGTATGTTTCTATTGCTTTCTTCATGACTTATACATGTTCCTATGACTATGAGATTATGCAACTCCCGTTTATCGGAGGAACACATTGTGACCAAACATCACAACATAATTGGGTGATTATAAAGGTGCTCTACAGGTGTCTCCGAAGGTAGTTGTTGAGTTGGCGTATCTCGAGATTAGGATTTGTCACTCCGATTGTCAGAGAGGTATCTCTGGGCCCACTCGGTAATGCACATCACTATAAGCCTTGCAAGCATTGCAACTAATGAGTTAGTTGCGGGATGATGTATTACAGAACGAGTAAAGAGACTTGCCGGTAACGAGATTGAACTAGGTATTGAGATACCGACGATCGAATCTCGGGCAAGTAACATACCGATGACAAAGGGAACAACATATGTTGTTATGCGGTCTGACCGATAAAGATCTTCGTAGAATATGTTGGAGCCAATATGAGCATCCAGGTTCCGCTATTGGTTATTGACCGGAGACATGTCTCGGTCATGTCTACATAGTTCTCGAACTCGTAGGGTCCGCACACTTAACGTTATGATGATGGTTTTATTATGAGTTTATATGTTTTGATGTATCGAAGATTGTTCGGAGTCCCGGATGTGATCACAGACATGACGAGGAGTCTCGAAATGGTCGAGACATAAAGATTGATATATTGGACGACTATATTCGGACACAGAAGGTGTTCCGGGTAGTTTCGGATAAAACCGGAGTGCCGGAGGGTTATCGGAACCCCCGGGGGAACTAATGGGCCTCGATGGGCCTTAGTGGAGAGAGAGAGGGGCGGCCAGGGCAGGCTGCGCGCTCCCTCCCCCTCTGGTCCGAATTGGACTAGGAGAGGGGGGCGGCGCCCCCCTTTCCTTCTCCCTCTCCCTCTTCTTCCTTCCCCCTCTCTCCCTTTTGGTGGAAACCTACTAGGACTTGGAGTCCTAGTAGGATTCCCCTCTTGGGGGCGCGCCATAGAGGGTCGGCCGGCCTCCCCATTGCTCCTTTATATACAGGGGCAGGGGGCACCCTAGAGACAACAATTGATATCTTGATCTCTTAGCCGTGTGCAGTGCCCCCCTCCACCATAATCCACCTCGATAATATCGTAGCGGTACTTAGGCGAAGCCCTGCGTCAGTAGAACATCATCATCGTCACCACGCCGTCGTGCTGACGAAACTCTCCCTCAACACTCGGCTGGATCGGAGTTCGAGGGACGTCATCGAGCTGAACGTGTGCTGCACTCAGAGGTGTCGTGTGTTCGGTACTTGATCGGTCGAATCGTGAAGACGTACGACTACATCAACCGCGTTATGCTAACGCATCCGCTTTTGGTCTACAAGGGTATGTAGACAACACTCTCCCCTCTCGTTGCTATGCATCACCATGATCTTGCGTGTGTGTAAGAATTTTTTTGAAATTACTACGTTCCCCAACATGGCGGCCCTGCACTGCAGATCTAGGACGGGTGGTCGCCGCGGCAGATCCCGTCAGGCGGAGGCGGCGTCTCACGCGGGGAGGCCGGGGGCGGCAGTCAGGGCGGCGCCCCTGCTGCGTGGCGGCTATGGGAACCTACATAGCCGGCGATGTGGCGGTGTTGGAAATATGCCCTAGAGGCAATAATAAATTAGTTATTATTATTATATTTCCTTGTTCATGATAATCGTTTATTATCCATGCTAGAATTGTATTCATAGGAAACTCAGATACATGTGTGGATACATAGACAACACCATGTCCCTAGTAAGCCTCTAGTTGACTAGCTCGTTGATCAATAGATGGTTATGGTTTCCTGACCATGGACATTGGATGTCGTTGATAACGGGATCACGTCATTAGGAGAATGATGTGATGGACAAGACCCAATCCTAAGCCTAGCACAAGATCGTGTAGTTCGTATGCTAAAGCTTTTCTAATGTCAAGTATCATTTCCTTAGACCATGAGATTGTGCAACTCCCGGATACCGTAGGAATGCTTTGGGTGTACCAAATGTCACAACGTAACTGGGTGGCTATAAAGGTGCACTACGGGTATCTCCGAAAGTGTCTGTTGGGTTGGCACGAATCGAGACTGGGATTTGTCACTCCGTGTGATGGAGAGGTATCTCTGGGCCCACTCGGTAGGACATCATCATAATGTGCACAATGTGACCAAGGAGTTGATCATGGGATGATCTGTTACGGAATGAGTAAAGAGACTTGTCGGTAACGAGATTGAACAAGGTATCAGGATACCGACGATCGAATCTCGGGCAAGATCATACCAGTAGACAAAGGGAATTGTATACGGGATTGATTGAATCCTTGACATCATGGTTCATCCGATGAGATCATCGTGGAACATGTGGGAGCCAACATGGGTATCCAGATCCCATTGTTGGTTATTAACCAGAGAGATGTCTCGGTCATGTCTGCATGATTCCCGAGCCCGTAGGGTCTACACACTTAAGGTTCGATGACGCTAGGGTTATAGGGAAGGTATGTACGCGGTTACCGAATGTTGTTCGGAGTCCCGGATGAGATCCCGGACATCACGAGGAGTTCCGGAATGGTCCGGAGGTGAAGATTGATATATTGGACGAAGGGTTTTGGAGTCCGGAAGTGTTCTGGAGGTACCGGGTGATGACCAGCATGACCGAAAGGTGTTTCGGGAGCCCCGGCAAGTGTTGGGGGGCTTCATGGGCCAAGGGAAGTGGGCAAACCAGCCCACTAAGGGGTTGTGCGCCCCCCCTCACCTAATCCCACGTGACCAGGGGGTTTGGGGCACCCCATCTAGGGTTCCCACCTCCTGGCTTGGGGGCTAAGTCACCCAAAGGGGAGATCCCATCTGCCCTGGCCGCCGCTCCCCTAGGGGAAACCCTAGGGTGCCTCCACCTCCCCTTGCCCCTATATATAGTGGAGGTTTTGGGGCTGCCTAACACACGAGTCTCTCTCTCCCAAGGCGCAGCCCTACCTCTCTCCCTCCTCGTCTCTCGTAGTGCTTGGCGAAGCCCTGCTGGAGTACCGTGCTCCTCCACCACCACCACGCCGTCGTGTTGCTGCTGGACGGAGTCTTCCCCAACCTCTCCCTCTCTCCTTGTTGGATCAAGGCATGGAAGACGTCACCGGGCTGCACGTGTATTGAACGCGGAGGCACCGTTGTTCGGCGCTTAGATCGGAATCGACCGCGATCTGAATCGCCACGAGTACGACTACTTCATCAGCGTTCTTGCAACGCTTCCGCTTAGCGATCTACAAGGGTATGTAGATGCACTCCCCTTCCCCTCGTTGCTAGATTACTCCATAGATTGATCTTGGTGATGCGTAGAAAATTTTAAATTTCTGCTACGATCCCCAACAGTGGCATCATGAGCTAGGTCTATGCGTAGTTTCTATGCATGAGTAGAACACAAGTTGTTGTGGGCGTCGATATTGTCAATTTACTTGTCGTTACTAGTCTTATCTTGATTCGGCGGCATCGTGGGATGAAGCGGCCCGGACCGACCTTACACGTACTCTTACGTGAGACAGGTTCCACCGACTGACATGCACTAGTTGCATAAGGTGGCTAGCGGGTGTCTGTCTCTCCCACTTTAGTCGGATCGGATTCGATGAAAAGGGTCCTTATGAAGGGTAAATAGAAATTGGCATATCACGTTGTGGTTTTGGCGTAGGTAAGAAACGTTCTTGCTAAGAAACCTATAGCAGCCACGTAAAATTTGTAACAACAATTAGAGGACGTCTAACTTGTTTTTGCAGCATATGTCGTGTGATGTGATATGGACAAAAGGATGAGATGAATGATATATGTGATGTATGAGATTGATCATGTTCTTGTAATAGGAATCACGACTTGCATGTCGATGAATATGACAACCGGCAGGAGCCATAGGAGTTGTCTTACTTTATTTATGACCTGCGTGTCAACATAAATGTCATGTAATTACTTTACTTTACTGCTAAACCGTTAGCCATAGTAGTAGAAGTAATAGTTGACGAGACAACTTCATGAAGACACGATGATGGAGATCATGATGATGGAGATCATGGTGTCATGCCGATGACGATGATGATCATGGCGCCCCGAAGATGGAGATCAAAAGGAGCAAAATGATATTGGCCATATCATGTCACTATTTGATTGCATGTGATGTTTATCATGTTTTTACATCTTATTTGCTTAGAACGACGGTAGCTTAAATAAGATGATCCCTCGCAATAATTTCAAGAAAGTGTTCCCCCTAACTGTGCACAGTTGCGAAGGTTCGTTGTTTCGAAGCACCACGTGATGATCAGGTGTGATAGATTCTAGCATTTGAATACAACGGGTGTAAGCCAGATTTACACACGCAACACACTTAGGTTGACTTGACGAGCCTAGCATGTACAGACATGGCCTCGGAACACGGAAGACCGAAAGGTCGAACATGAGTCGTATAGAAGATACGATCAACATGAAGATGTTCACCGATGATGACTAGTCCGTCTCATGTGATGATCGGACACGGCCTAGTTTACTCGGATCATGTATCACTTAGATGACTAGAGGGATGTCTATCTGAGTGGGAGTTCATAATTTGATTAGATGAACTTAATTATCATGAACAATAGTCTAAGTTGTCTTTGCAAAAAGGTTGTAGATCAATAGCTCGCGTTGTAGCTCCCTGTTTCAATACGTTCCTAGAGAAAGATTAAGTTGAAAGATATTGTAAGAAATGATGCGGACTAGGTCTGTTGCCTGAGGAGTGTCCTCACTGCTACACAGAAGGCTTATGTCTTTGATGCACCGCTCGGTGTGCCAACCCCTCCAACGTCGTCTATGGATGTTATGAACATCTAACAGATACGTCCTGATGACTACTTGATAGTTAAGTGCACCATACTTTACGGCTTAGAATCGGGATTCCAATGACGTTTTGAACGCCATAGAACATATGAGATGTTCCAAGAGCTGAAATTGGGATTTCAGGCTCATGCCCGTGTTGGGGGTATGAGACCTCTGACAAGTTCTTTGCCTACAAGATGGAGGAGAATAGCTCAGCTAGTGAGCATGTGCTCAGAATGTCTGGGTGCCACAATCACTTAAATCAAGCCGAACAGCTTCTCACCGGCGGCGCGCAGGTTGTTTACAGTTTACCCCTGGCAAATAATCTCTCCTCTCTCTCGTCCGCGATCGCGCCGCCCCCGCGAGCGGCCGGCCGCGCCTTCCCTCCGTCCCCGCGCGCGTCCCCCTCCCTCCTCCTCCCCGCCGCCGTCGCCGGCGCCTGCCTCGGGCCTGGCTCGGGCGGCGTTGGTGGCAGCGGCCCCCAGCCCTTCCCATCTAGGGTTTCTCCGGCGCAAGACGGAGCGGATCCAGATGGTGTCCTCAGGCGGCGGGGGCGAGCTCTGGGCGGCGGCGGCGCCGTTGGCGGCGGGGCTGCGCGGCGACGCGGGCTGGCGGCGCCCGCCCGGCCCAGATCTGGGCCCTTCGGGCTCCATCTGGGTCGGGGCGGGCCAGCGACAGGCGTGGCGTCGGCGTGGCCTCCAGGAGGCGGTGGCGAGCAGCGATGATCGGTGGGGGCTGGCAGCGTCGACGCCAGCTTGCTGCAGCATGGCCGACGGGGCTTACCGGGCCCGTTTCGGGCCTGGCCGGGCCAGGGGTGGCCTGGTATGCCCCGCTGCCGTGTCCGGACGGCTACCGCGACGATGCCGGAGGCGCGGGCCTCCCGCACGACGGCAGTGGAGGCGGTTCCCTCCCGCTCGGCCTTGATGCTGCTGCTCCCGTCACTCAGATCTTCTCTCCGCTCTTCTTGGCCTCGTGGTGGTGTTCGCAGCGAGACGGTGTTGGTGGCGGCGCAACCGTCATGGCGCATAGTTGGGCGGTGGTTTGGTTGGTCGGCTCCGATTGGCTGGTGGGGTTTGGCATGCGGGAGAAATCCTTGTCGGTTCATCCGGCTCCGTTGCGGTGACACCGGCGGGTGCCACTATCCCTTCCTGGAGGTCGTCGGGAGTAGCTATCCCCCACCTCCCTCCGCGTACTGGGGGAAACCCTAGGACTTGTCCGGGCAGCAGCGTCGTCGGCGTCGCATCCCTTCTTGGAGGTGTTGCTTAGTTCGCGGGAGTTCAGAGCCTCGGGCTGTGGTGGTTTGTTTTCGGAGGGCGCAGCGGTCGCGGGTTATCCGCACTTTGTTGAGCTGCCGTTGTTGGCATTTTTTCTTCTTCTTTTTCTTTGGGCTTGTTGTGCTGCTCGCCCCAGCATTGCGATGTGTACTTTGGTGGTTTGCTTTGGAATACAAAGCGGGGGGGAACCCTTTTTCGGTAAATCAAGTGGGAGTTAAAACTTCCAGATAAGATAGTGATTGATAGAGTTCTCTAGTCACTATCACTAAGCTACTAGATCTTTGTGATGAACTATGACATGCAAGGGATGGAGATGATCCCGGAGCTGTTCGCGGTGCGTAAGGCCGCAAAAGTAGAAATCAAGAAGGAGCATCAAGTGTTGATGGTTTAACAAGACCACTGGTTTCAAAAAGGGCAAGGGCTAGAAGGGAAACTTCATGAATGGCAAACCAGTTGCCGCTCCAGTGAAGGAACCCAAGGTTGAACCCAAACCCGAGACTAAGTGCTTATATTGTAAGGGGAACGGTCACTGGTAGCAGAACTACCCCAAATGCATGGTAGATAAGAAGGCTGGCAACTTCAACAAAGAATATACGTGTTATTAATGTGTACCTTACTAGTACTCCTGGTAGCACCTCGGTATTGGATACCGGTTCAGTTGTTATTATTGGTGACTTGAAGCAAAAGCTACGGACTAAACAGAGGCTGGCTAAGGGCAAGGTGACGATGTGTGTTGGAAGTGTTTCCAAAGTTGATGAGATCACCATCGCACGCTCCATCTGCCTTCGGGATTAGTATTGAACCTATAAATGTTATCAGGTGTCTACGTTGAGCATGAATATGATTAGATCATGTTCATTGCAATACGATTATTCATTTAAGTTAGAGAATAATGGTTATTCTGTTTACATGAATAATACCTTTCATGGTCATACACCCTATGTGAATGGTTCATTGAATCTCGGTCGTGGTAATACACATGTTCACGCCAAAAGATGTAGAGTTAATAATGATAGTACCACTTTCTTGTGGCACTGCCGCTTAGGTCATATTGGCGTAAGATGCATGAAGAAACTCCATGTCGATGGATGTTTGGAGTCACTTGATTTTGAATCGGTTAACACATGCGAGCCATGCCTCATGGGCAGGATGACTAAGACCCCGTTTTCAGGTACAATGAAACGGGCAAGTGACTTGTTGGAAATCATACATGCTGATGTGTGTGATCCAATAAGAATTGAGGCGTGCGGTGGACATCGCTATTTTCTCATCTTCACTGACGATTTGAGTAGATATGGGTATATTTACTTAATGAAGCACAAGTCGGAATCGTTTGAAAAGTTCAAGCAATTTCAGAGTGAAGTTAAGATCCATCATAACAAGAAGATCAAATTCCTACGATCTGATCGATGGAGAATTTCTGAGTTATGAGTTTGGCAATCACTTAACACATTGTGAAATTGTTTCAAAGTTGACACCACCTGGAACACCACAGCGTAATGGCGTGTCCGGACATCGTAATCGAACCTTATGAGATATGGTGCGATCTATGATGTCTCTTACCGATCTACCGCTATCATTTTGAGGTTATGCGTTAGAGACAGATGCATTCACTTTAGATAGGGCACCATCTAAGTCCGTTGAGACGACGTCGTATGGACATTGGTTTGACAAGAAACCAAAGTTGTCATTTCTTAATATTTGGTGCTGCGATGCTTAAGGCTTCAGCCAAAAAAGCTCGAACCCAAAGCGGACAAATACATCTTCATGGGATACCCAAAGGTAATAGTTGGGTATACCTTCTATCTCAGATCCGAGGGCAAAGTGTTTGTCGCTAAGAGCGGGTCCTTTCTCGAGAAGGAGTTTCTCTCGAAAGAATTGAGTGGGAGGAAGATATAACTTGATGAGGTTGTTGAACCTCTACTTCAACCAGAAAGTGGTGCAACACAGAACGATGTTTCTGTGGCACCTACGTCGGTTGAAGAGGAAGTTAATGATAGTGATCATGAAGCTTTGGATCAAGTTACTATCGAACCTCGTAGGTCGACAAGGATATGTACTACTCCTGAGTGGTACGGTGATCCTGTCTTAGATATCATGTTGGACAACAATGAACCTACGAGCTATGGAGAAGCGATGGTGGCCCATATTTCGACAAATGGTTAGAAGCCATGAAATCCGAGATATGATCCATGTATTAGAACAAAGCATGGACTTTGGTGGACTTGCCCGATGATCGGCAAGCCATTGAGATAAATGGATCTTTAAGAAGAAGACGGACGTGGACGGTAATGTTACCGTCTATGAAGCTCGACTTGTGGCAAAGAGTCTTTTCACAAGTTCAAGGAGTTGACTACGATGAGATTTTCTCACCCGTAGCGATGTTTAAGTCCGTCGGAATCATGTTAGCATTAGCTGTATTTTTCGATTATGAAATCTGACAGATGGATGTCAAAACAAGTTTTCTTACCAGTTTTCGTAAGAAAAAGGTGTATGTGATACAATAAAAGGTTTTGTCGATCGTAAGGACGCTAAAAGGTATGTTGGCTCCAGCGATCCTTCTATGGACTAGAGCAAGCATCTCGGAGTCGAAATATGTGCTTTGATGGAGTGATCAAAGCTTTTAGGTTTATACAATGTTTGCTAGAAACTTGTATTTACAAGAAAGTGAGTGGGAGCACTACAACATTTCTGATAAGTAAAATGTGGATGACATATTGTTGATCCGAAATAATGTAGAATTTCTGGAAAGCATGAACGGTTGTTTGAAGAGTGATTTTCAAAGGAAGACCTGGATAAAGCTGCTTACATATTGGGCATCAAGATCTATAGAGATAGATCAAGACGCCTGATGATACTTTCAAAGAACGCACACCTTGACATGATTTTGAAGGAGTTCAAAATAGATCAGTCAAATAAGGGATTCTTACCTGAGTTGTAAGGTGTGAATTTGAGTAAGACTCAAAGCTTGACCACGGTAGAAGAAAGAGGAAGGACGAAGGTCGTCCCCTATGCTTTTGTCATAGGCTTTATACGGTATGCCATGCTGAGTACCGCACCTGATTTGTGCCTTGCCACATGTCTGGCAAGAGGGTACAAAGGTGATCTAGGAGTGGATAACTGGACAGTGGTCAAAATTATCCTTAGAGGAATAAGGAAATATTTCTCGGTTATGGAGGTGATAAAGAGTTCGACGTTAAGAGTTACGTCGATGCAAGCTTTAACACCTATCCAGATGACTATGAGTAGAAAAACCGGATATGTACAATGGAGCAACCATTTGGAATAGCTCCAAGTGGAACGTGGTAGCAGCATCTACGATATGACATAAAGTTTTGCGAAGTACATGCGGATCTGATTGTTGCAGACCCTTGACTATAACATCTCTCACAGGCATAACATGATCAAACCCAGAACTCATTGAGTGTTAATCACATGGTAATGTGAACTAGATCATTGACTCTAGTAAACTCTTTGGGTGTTAGTCACATGGCGATGTGACCTTGAGTGTTAATCACACAGCGATGTCAACTGGATTATTGACTCTAGTGCAAGTGGGAGACTGTTGGAAATATGCCCTAGAGGCAATAATAAATTAGTTATTATTATTAATAAATTAGTTATTATTATTATATTTCCTTGTTCATGATAATCATTTATTATCCATGCTAGAATTGTATTGATAGGAAACTCAGATACATGTGTGGATACATAGACAACACGATGTCCCTAGTAAGCCTCTAGTTGACTAGCTCGTTGATCAATAGATGGTTATGGTTTCCTGACCATGGACATTGGATGTCGTTGATAACTGGATCACATCATTAGGAGAATGATGTGATGGACAAGACCCAATCCTAAGCCTAGCACAAGATCGTGTAGTTCGTATGCTAAAGCTTTTCTAATGTCAAGTATCATTTCCTTAGACCATGAGATTGTGCAACTTCCGGGTACCGTAGGAATGCTTTGGGTGTACCAAATGTCACAACGTAACTGGGTGGCTATAAAGGTGCACCACGGGTATCTCCGAAAGTGTCTGTTGGGTTGGCACGAATCGAGACTGGGATTTGTCACTCCGTGTGACGGAGAGGTATCTTTGGGCCCACTCGGTAGGACATCATCATAATGTGCACAATGTGACCAAGGAGTTGATCACGGTATGATGTGTTACGGAACGAGTAAAGAGACTTGCCGGTAACGAGATTGAACAAGGTATCGGGATACCGACGATCGAATCTCGGGCAAGTATCATACCAGTAGACAAAGGGAATTGTATACGGGATTGATTGAATCCTTGACATCGTGGTTCATCCGATGAGATCATCGTGGAACATGTGGGAGCCAACATGGGTATCCAGATCCCGCTGTTGGTTATTGACCAGAGAGATGTCTCGGTCATGTCTGCACGATTCCCGAGCCCGTAGGGTCTACACACTTAAGGTTCGATGACGCTAGGGTTATAGGGAAGGTATGTACGCGGTTACCGAATGTTGGTCGGAGTCCCGGATGAGATCCCGAACGTCACGAGGAGTTCCGGAATGGTCCGGAGGTGAAGATTGATATATTGGACGAAGGGTTTTGGAGTCTGGAAGTGTTCTGGAGGTACCGGGTGATGACCAGCATGACCGAAAGGTGTTTCGGGAGCCCCGGCAAGTGTTGGGGGGCTTCATGGGCCAATGGAAGGGGGCAAACCATCCCACTAAGGGGCTGTGCGCCCCCCTCACCTAATCCCACGTGACCAGGGGGTTTAGGGCGCCCCATCTAGGGTTCCCACCTCCTGGCTTGGGGGCCAAGTCACCCAAAGGGGAGATCCCATCTGCCCTGGCCGCCGACCCCCCTAGGGGAAACCCTTGGGCGCCTCCACCTCCCCTTGCCCCTATATATAGTGGAGGTTTTGGGGCTACCTAACACACGAGTCTCTCTCTCCCAAGGCGCAGCCCTACCTCTCTCCCTCCTCGTCTCTCGTAGTGCTTGGCGAAGCCCTGCTGGAGTACCGCGCTCCTCCACCACCACCACGCCGTCGTGCTGCTACTGGACGGAGTCTTCCCCAACCTCTCCCTCTCTCCTTGCTGGATCAAGGCATGGGAGACGTCACCGGGCTGCACGTGTGTTGAACGCGGAGGCGCCGTTGTTCGGCGCTTAGATCGGAATCGACCCCGATCTGAATCGCCACGAGTACGACTACCTCATCCACGTTCTTGCAACGCTTCCGCTTAGCGATCTACAAGGGTATGTAGATGCACTCCCCTTCCCCTCGTTGCTAGATTACTCCATAAATTGATCTTGGTGATGCGTAGAAAATTTTAAACTTCTGCTACGATCCCCAACAGGCGGCCGCTGGTGCATGGGTGGCTCCGATGGCTGCGGATCTAGCGTCCTGTCCAGATCCGTCTCGGTACGTCCTTGGCCGGCCGGTGGCGCGAGGAGGACCAGTGAGGGGCGGCTGGAGGCTCCCTGCCGGCGTGCCGATGGCGGCCCTCGTCTCCACGGCGAGGTTATGTTCGGTTCCAGCCAGCTGCGAGGTTGGGGGGATGCGACTCCCGGTGAAAATCGCTTTGACTTCGGTCATGGCGGATGATGGCGGCGTCTATGACGTCGTTCCCTTCTCGAGGCATTGTTGTTGCAGGTCGTGGCACCCCACTCGTGATGCTCTGGGGGAAACCATAGATCTGGATCTACTGGATCGGGCGATGATGGTACCTTTGATGTCGTTGTCCCTCCTGAGTTCATCGTTTTGGAGCAAGTGCTGGTTGGACGGCACAAGCGGAAGAGCAGTGCCTCATCCACCGCAAGGCCGACGGTGGATCCCGGTGGCATGGTGTTGCGGAGGTTCGGCGACGGGCGCGTGTGGAGGGATACGTGCAGGATGGTGGAGTTGTTTGGCGTCGTGGTGGCGTCGACGGCAGGCCAGGCAAGGTCGACGGGCCAGTTTCTGCTTTGGAGATGGACTAGTGGAAGATGGCGGCGGCAGCCTCTGAGAGTGCGTCGGTCTGGTATGGGACCCAGTCCCGGTGTGTGGCTGGGCCGGGGCATCCGACTTTAGATGTTAGGGTTTGGTGTGATATCCGTTCAGTATTAGACCTGGATATTCGACACACCTTCATCAATGGGATAGGAGTAGCAACAGGTGTTGCCTAGATGGTGGCTTCAGGCTGACTAATGTATTACTTTTTATGGTCTCTATCAATAATTAATAAAATGGCCGCATGCATTGTCCAGATGCAGAGGCCGGGGGTCTATCCTCCTTTTTTAAAAAAAATACATATATTTTTCTAAAATCCCATGGAAATGTGTTGGTCAACTGGTCTATCAGGACGGTGTATTCTCATATTTCAGGGAATATGAAATTCATACAAAAAGAAAACATGGAACATAGATGGCGACTGTCTTTAAGGAAAAGCAAGTAACTAATCAAGAAAGAAGCTTGCACATTCCATTTTCCTGGAGTAAACATTGCAAAGTACCCAGCTATTAAAGTTCCCAGCTAGTACTTAGTATTTGACAATGGGACAACAAATTAGCAGACTGCACAAGCACCAACTTACATTATGAGGCTCTATTAAGTAAACATGATTGAAGGTTATTTACCTGTGCTCAACCAAATTAGAAACAGTTTAAGTCCCAGTCACCTTAAATAAATTTGTATGGAATTCTCTGTATATATCTGAAAAGTGTTTATTTGCTGAAATAGGTTAAGCGGTTTAAAAGCTATGAACAGAACAACAAGCGACTCAGTAACTCAATTAAAGTTTCAGCTAAACTTAGAACTGGTTATTTAGGTTTTTTGCTTGAGGAAAATATTAATTTATTCATGAAATAGAGATTTAAACTTTTTTGTACTTAAGCTGATATAACTTTTATATGTACTGCAGGCAGTTTGTTTAAATCCACAAACAGTCCCTTCGGTAGGTTAATGTTGAAGTTTTTTTTGCAGGTATTTCAATGATGAAAATTAATGACTAATTATGGTGCAAAATATCAACGTTCCTTCAGTATTTTGAACTGCAGGGCGTAATTTGGCCATCCAAGTTCAAATTTGACCAACTACTAATCTGAGAATATATGGGTTATGTTAAAACACAATAAAGTTGTGTTTGTGTCCAAAAGTACTTTTTTATGATTGTGATTTGTAATATTGTACTACTTCAAACTTGGACAGTAAATTTAACACCTTAGATTTCCTACAGGAGGGAGTAGTTTCCACGGCGAGAATATTGACTCTTGTTTTTCTTTTCAGCCGGTAGCTTGATGGTTCAGATACTGGGATCATTTCTTGATATTGATGTATCAAAGGACAGTTACCAGTTGAGCAGCTGATACATAAATCGTGAAAATACGATTAAATAGCTCAGCAGTCTTGTCAGCTCCAACAAAGCAATTTTTCATATGATCACTACTGCAACGTTATGCCAAATAACTAGTATGACACTGCAACAAGATATAACTACAATTACTGCCAGTTGCACAAGGAATGGAAAGCTCACTAGGCAGACAAAAATAGGGGCGGCCCGCTAGTGGCCTGAGCAACTGATGAGAACAAACTGTGGTGCGTCGTGGCGTGGAGAACACAGCTACAGAAAATGGTGTTGTGTATCACTCTAGTAAACGCCTAGGGTAGCCTGATTTTGTATCAATGACATTCTAAATCCCCCTTTCCCTCGAATGTAAATCCATCCACATGATGTAGTATGTAATAGATTGCTTCATGCTGATTCTGCATCAACGTTTGTTTTAGTATGTTATTGTTCATTGTCAACTAGATATATGTCTGACACTAGATTACAAATTCTCCATGGGATCAGAACTGCACCTAGTATGCTGGGGATCAGACGGCATATTCCAGCCCAAGACAGGGAAAACAAGATTATACTCACAGGAATACTATACATCTGGAAACAGAGCAGAAGTACCATTGCAGGCTCACAGGAGCAAGAAGTAAAGCAGCAGCAGTTTTAGCTTGCATGAACAAGTGAAGCAAATTGCTCAGAGGTACAGTACATCTGTACTTTATTTAGTGGATCAACCTGCGGCAGGCTAACTTTGGCATGAGCCAGCTGCTGCTTCACGCCAGGCGGTGCTCAACCGGATCAAGCGTGGTTGGTGCAACCGCCGGGTCTCTCAGTATGGCCTCAAGATCTGCATCTTTCTCACCCAGGGCAGCATTCAGAAATGCCACCATGATCCCAGCAACGCACCTCCGCATCTTGCCCTTGCACCCGTTCCCATCCTTGCAGACGCAGGTGATGAACTTGGGGGCGTCGTCGTCCAGCATGTCCAGATGCCCGTAGTCCTTGGTCACAAAGTAGTAGCAGGGCGGCCTGCACTCGCGGTAGAACTCGGCGTGGTTCACGTCCTTGGGTGCGCAGGGAGGGAAGAATATGTTCTTCTTCTCCTCGCCGAGCCCGGTGCCGACGACCAGCACCGGCATCGCCATGTCGAAGGAGGAGGGCTCGTAGGTGAGGATCTTGGGCTGGAGCTGGGAGGACTTCCCTGTGCCGGCGACGGGGTCGAGGCCGATGAGCGCGGAGAAGGTTAGCTGGGTCTTGGCGTGTCCCAAGGCCAGGGAGAAAGCCGTGTGGCCTCCTCGGCTGTGGCCGGCCAAGGCGAGCTTCGAGAGCTCCGGCTCGACGCCTTTGGGCAGCACGGAAGGGAGACCGTCGGCGAGCCAGTCTGCCACCTTGGCCGCCGCGGCGATGTCCTCGGCGTCACCCGAAGGTATGATACTGATGCTGAACTGCACTACAAAATGTTGCAGAATTAGTTAGTTGATCACCACAAGCTAGCATACAGAGTGACAAGAGATCATCTTCTGAGAGAGACTTGAGGTGATTTCTATATGTTTTCTTTTTCTAACAGGAGATTTAAATCCTCTGTCTCTGCATCATTGTTGAGGTAATTTCTGTATACATGTGAAGATGGTAGCGATCGACCTGGGGCGCGACAATGATGAAGCCGTGGGATGCGACGTGCCGGAGAAGGTGCTCGTAGAAGTGGTTATGGAGGAAGAAGCCGTGCAAGAGCATGGCCACAGGGTAGGTTCCCGCATCCTTTGGTGCGACGATCAGCACCGGGATCGGTGGTGTCGGCGCCGCATTCTCATCGACCTGAATCGCCTCAACGGCAAGCTTCCCCGGCTGGAACACCGAGGTGACCGCCTCGAGAATCTCGGCGCCGGCAGCGGACTTGTTCATCGTCTCCGCCGATGCTGCCATCTCTCACTCAAGCTCAGGGCACCAACTCTCTGTCTTAACAAGAGCTTTGAGGTTCCGATGACGATAAGAGAGGACCAAGGTGGCAAATTTATAGGAGGCCGGCCGGGTGGATGTTAATTGTGGCTACTTTGGGCATTAGTCTAAAAGCACTTCGCTTGGGAAATGAGAAGAACGTGTTGGAGAAATGTAGGCTTTGAATGCACATAGACCATGTCCACATGCATGAACAAGACTGATTCCATCTAACTGCATTTGCTCATTGAACTGTCCCCCATCCCATCACTTCATGATGCACAGTATAGATGGGATCATGGCCTCATGGGAGTGAGCTGGCCAGCTCAGCCCAGCTTGTAAATTTCTGTAGGCATGATTCATAATTGTGCTGTAAATTTTGCTTCTCAGTGGTTCATGAGAACTCTGGGAGAAAGCTAAGAAGTAGGATTGTGCAACAAGATTTTGTAGGTACTTTGTTTTCAGCAGTAATTCTGTCCAGAGAACATATATGCTACCAGATCAGATCTGCTCCTATCTGAAACAGGAGAAGAACTATTATGACTGATTTAGTCCTGGGTCAAAATCATATACGCGTACAAGAATTTCATAGTGCTGTGTATCCGATTCGCTTGTCCACGATGTTAACTCACAGTTACCATTGTAGAAGGCTATAAGCGAACCTGTTAGCATCACGGACATAGGAATGCAAAGTGCAGTAATCATCTAATCCTTTTCCCTTTTTGCTCGTTGTTTTGTTTTTGGCATTTTTCCTGAAGATAGAGCAACCGAGGCATGTGCGTTCAGCCTCGCCCGTGAATGAATAGGCCATACTACATGATAGTACATCTGAGCTTCGAAAGCTGTATAGAATGAAGTTAAACCAGTTGGAATTGCTTGAGCTTTTTTATGTGTTTGGAATATCATGTCCCGGTCACTCCTTCAACAAGACTATCTCGAATTCTCATCGTTTTGTCGGTGATGTTCGTGGCTGGCTGGTTTGTTGTGCACATTTATTTCCAGCCCTTCTCATGGCTGTACCTCCAAATTAGCACAAAATAGGGCTAGCTGCTAGCTGTGGAGCTGGTGTGTACTTCACTGATTTACTCCTTTAATAAGATTCTCTTATCGACAGTGCGATAGTACTCTCAGTGATGTGTCTGGCTGGCCGTTTTATTGTGAACATTTATTTCCACAGTTCGGCACTTGACGCTTCCTGATAGATGTAGCTCCCTACCTCAATGTATTACCACTGAACCATCAATGTTTTACATTACAAGAGAGGATCAAGCATAGAGGAAAGGTAGCTTTCCCAGGACTTGGCCGTGTCCGTGACACAGTGTCTTTGGATCTAAAGATGCAAAGTGAGAAGTCAAATACAATGTTCCTAGTCGTAGTGCTTGAGAGATGATGCCCGTAGAGGAAGATGAGCGCATTGTGTGAGTCCCAAAATTTCCAGAGGATGGTGAAAGCAACGGAGGGCGAAATGTTGGGGGTCAAGGCCAAGGGGCGATGCAGTCTCCCAAATTTTGTCGAGGGAGGTGGGTGCCGAATGCCCAAATGAATCCACACCTGTGCGGCGGTTGGCAGTGTAGAGCAATGAGGGCAGCATCCTCGCATGGGGCGTCACATCTGGGGCATGCATCAGAGTCTACAATATGCTTGTGGTGCAAGTTTTCTTTTGAGTTGACCCTATCTCTGAAAAGTAGCCACCCAAAGATCTTGGCCTTAATGGGAACCCTAGAAGACCAGATGTAGTCATGATTGCGGTCGATGTAGGAGTGATGGTGTTTTATGTGTTCTTCAACGTGGACTGTGGCCCATGAGTGAGAGACCGCTCATCATCTTTCTCCCTAGATTGGAATTCCTACAACAGAGACAACACAATAGCCAACTCGCCAGAAGCAGCAGAAGTAATATGAATCCCTAGATTAGTCAATAAGTCAAATTGCCAAATAATAGCCACTAGAACCTTGTCATTGGTGGAGTGGGAGAAAAGGTGCGAGAAAGTTGTTTTTAGTGGTGTGTTTAGTGCTACCTCCCACCAAAACTCTATTACGACAAGTGACGCACATGTGATGCACCATTTGTCACCATTATAGAAAATGGAAGTGACCTTTACAAAGTGTACCCTATAATAAGTGATTTCGACAGTTTTCAGCTTCCAAAACTGACATTGGTAGTAGTTTGTGTGGATCAATATCAATATACCGAAAAAGGGTTTTCCCCCGCTTTGTATACAAAGCAACCAACCGAGCCATACAGGGATAGGTGCTGGGGCGGAAGCAGCACAGTCACGCCCAAGAGAAAGAACAAAGAAACAAATGCCGACTACGGCGGATCAACAAAAACGAGGAAGCCTCGCGACCACTGCGACCACCAGGATCTTTCACTAGTCTCCAAGACTCCGGAGCGCCGACACCTATCAACACCTCCAAGAAGGATCGCGACAATGACGACGTTGCTGCCAAGGGTTTCCCCCGGTACACGACGAGGCAAGAGGAAGGGTAGCCCCCGACGCCCTCCCGGAAGGTCAGGTGGCGCCAACAGGCGTCACCGCGCCGGTGTCGGACATGCCAGCAGGGGTTTCCCCCGATCCCAACCCGCACCTCGGGAGCTCCGGATCCAGCCACCAAACCAACCACTACCCTGCGCCAACGCGGACATGAGGCCCCCACGCCGTCTCACCACGGCACCGCGAAGTGAGGACAGCGCGGCGAAGAATCAGAGCCGGGACTAGGGCATCAGCATCGTCGGCACGCGGGAGGGCCCCACCTCCACCGTCCGCGACGGTAGCCGTCCGGACGCAATAGTAGGAGCACACCAGGCCCGTGGTCGCACAGGCCCGGTCGAGCCCTCGTGGGCACATAAAGCTCCCGCCTTCGCGCTGTTGCCGGCACGCCGTCGACGCCGACGCCCCACATTCGAGCTGCTCCTCCTCCTCACCGCGCCGCAGACAACGAGGCCACGCCAGGGAACCGGTCCGCTAGGACCCAGATGGGGCCCGCCGGGCCCAGATCTGGGCCGGGGTCGCGACGACGGCCACCCAGCACCACCACGCCGCCCCGCCGCCAAGGAGCGGCGCCGACACCACGCCTGCCGCCGGCCGCCGCCGCAGGGCAACCGGACCGCAGCCAAGCCGAGCTGCACCGCCGCCGCCTCCCTACCCCGGGAAGGGAGCACGCGCGCGCGGGAAAGGGAAGGCCCGCCGCCGCCGGAACCACCCGGTCCAGCGCCGGGGGCGACCGCCGGCGGCGGCGAGAGGAAAAGGGGGAGGAGGGGGCCCGCGGAAGAGGGGCACGAGCGCCGCCCCGGCCACCTCCCGGGGAGGCGGCGCGAGGCGGGTCTGGACGGGGGAGAGGGGAGGGAGGGAGGGGCGGTGGTGGGGCGCGGGGCCGGCGGCGGCGGAAGGGCCGGCGGCGGCGGGAGGTGGGGAGGGGGAACCCTAGTCGCGGGAGCGCCCGGCCACCTTGAACAGAATTTATCAATATCAATATACTCTCAAGAGCTCTCAAATGTTCTAAAAATAGTATTAGTATGTGTCGCATATTACCGCAAGCCATCATTTTAGCAACAAAACTACTATTTACAATCTTCAAGCTATGTTGGTTGACATTCAGTTACCTCTGTGCATGTTAGGTGTTCGATAGAAAGCCTTCGAGGTATTATTTTTTTTCTGTTTTTTGTTGTGATATAGGAATGGAATGTGATGGAAGATGTTGTGTTTGTAGATGAGTTTGATATTGTTTGTTTTGGATTAATTGTGTTGAACATGCTTAAAACTGTTTGATAACTGAAGAAGGCCAAAAAAATGTGGGCAATAATTTTTAAGCATGTGGAAAAGCATTGTTGTCACGGCACCTAAAAAATTTCTGTCTCCTACCCTAAAACCATTTTAGGGCAGCAATAAGTCATCCGTTGGACATGCTCTAAGATCATCATGTGTGCACTAATTAGTTGGCAAAAGTTTCTTTCACCAGAAACTGACTTTGAGGACCGACTCCAAAACTAAGATTTATAGTTTTTTCGCACATCAATATCATTCTATTCCTCTTCTCTTTTTTTTGCAGCAAAATATCAGTGTATCACAATAGCCCTCAAATGTTCTAAAAATATTATTAGTGCGTGTCGCATATTCTTGCAAGCCATCCTTTTAGTAACAAAACTACTATTTACAATCTCCGAACTATGTTGGCTCACATTCAATTCCCTCCATGCATGTTAGGTGTTCGACAAAAAGCCTTTGAGGTATTATTTATTTTGTTTTTTGTTGTGATATAGGAGTGGATTGTGATGGAAGATGTTGTGTTTATAGATGGGTTTGATATCGTTTGTTTTGGATTAATTGTGTTGAACATGCTTTAAAATGTTTGATAACTGAAGAAGGCCAAAAAAATGGGCAAGGCACGTGGAAAAGCATTGCTGCCGCGGTGCCTAAAAACCTTCTCTCTTCTACCCTAAAACCATTTCAGAGCAGCAATAAGTCATCCATTGGGCATGCTCTAAGACCACCATGTGTGCGCCAATTAGTTGGCTAAAATTTCTTTTACCAGAAACCGGCTTTGAGGACCGGCTCCAAAGCTAAGATTTGTAGTTTTCCGCACATCAATATCAGTGTATTCTTCCCCTCAAAAAAATATCAGTGTATTCTTTTCTTTTGCGGGGAAATATCAGTGTATCCACAAGAGCTCTCAAATGTTCTAAAATTATTGTCTAGTATTATGTGTTGCTTATTCTCATCACATGCCATCTTTTTTGCAACAAAACTATTTACACACATACTCTAAGCACTTAATCCATGGGCACGTAGTACCAAAGGTCTACTACGATTACAGCTTTAGCGTCAAGTCAAGGTTCGGCGGCTCTTGATCTCCATCGCCACAGTGGCCAACATTTTCGTCACTCCGCCGTCGCCAGCCTTCGTCCTCGCCGAACGCCGCCACCGCCGTCCTCCGGACGTTGAATGCGCGGAACCAGCTCGGAAGCTGGCCAGGCCCCGGCGCACCGAGCCCGCCGTGGACGGCGAAGGCGTAACCGTGCTGTCCGAGCGGCGCTGGCACGCCGGCGTGGCGCCTTGCGAGCGTGCGCTCACGCTTGTGCGCGTTCTGGTGCCCGCCGAGCGCCTGCGAGCTGTAGAAATCCCGCCGGCAGTACGGGCACCGGAACAGCTGCCGCGGCTCCTGCTCGGCCGACACGGCGGCCGGCGCGGCGAGCAAACCCAGAGGTGCCTCCGCACCGACCGTGCCGATGAGGTCGAGCTCGACCGGCCGGAGAGATCCCTCCCCTCCGCTGCCGACGACGTGTGGGCGGTCACCACCGCTGTCGCTCACGAGCCCCGCAGCTGAGCGGCCTTCTCCTCCTCCCTTCTCCCGCTCTCCCATGAGCAAGCAAGATACCAACCGGGGAACGGAGAAGTGTTCTGTGTGCCGTGTAAAAATTCTTGTAGGAATTGATCAGGCAATTGTATGACTTGAGCGAATGGTTGTACAGGTCAGGTGACCGCGACGTGCTGCTACATGCCATCTTTCCAAAAGTCACTTAAGTTGACATGCATGCAGGCAGTGGTTTCTTTACGTGCTTTGCTTCCGGCGCGCCGGCGAAAACACTGGTCAGCTGACGCAACGGAAGATCGCCGTTCGTGTGGGAGATTTCATATTCTACTGGTATATCTCGAGGAGATAAGGCAAGTGATGGGTACATGGGATTAGGATATGGTAAACTAGTGACAATGGTGATGGTATGATGCAAAAAGGGGAAATATACCCGAGCATGTTTCATTCCCATACAAGGGTTGCAGGAATACAAGTCAAAATGCATAATATAGGTCGTCAGAATAGGCACAGTGCTTTGGCTAGCCTATAAAAGCAATCTTACCACAAATTTGGAAGCAACGGCCATACGAGTATACGATCCTCGCTGATCAAATTTATCAAACTCCCAAAGGCAGTCCTTTGAGTAATATATCAGAGACATGTCATGTGCAATAGTTGCCTGCAGTTTCAACAGGCAAAACAAAAGCCTGCTCAGACTGGAGGCTGTAATTCTGGAACAAAGTGCACGGGCACACACGATTTCAATTTCAGATTTCAGTGGCATGTTAAAATCCAAGTTGTAGGGTCGAACAAAGAAGTGCTTGAGCACAGAAAGAGTAGATCACACGGGTTTTAGGTTGAACAATCTCATATGTGAACTAGGACTGCAGGTGTTGCAAAATCAGTCCATTCTCCCCTTAAGCACTCTCTCCTGAACTTCAGTGGGCGTTCTGCAACCAGGAAAACAGAGAATCAGAATATCAGGAAGGGCTTCAAAGGCATAGAGGGCAACCACCTTCCTCTGATCTCTAGTATGGTACTACTTCGCAAAATTACTACTCTTATGGTGTATAATAGCACATGTTGGTTAAAAATAAATCTAATGCTAGTTCAAATATCAAATTATAGCACGTCTTCCTGGGATTAGCAAATTTAGAGATAACAGTATGCATACAAACTGCCCTAATAATGAATAAATTGTTGTCAGTCGGTCAGCACAGCGATGGTCACACACTCGCATGCATACTTGGTATACTATCTAAGAGTTTGAGATATATGTGGAACTTACACAATAAGAACATAACCTCCCCAACCACTCAAGCAATCACGATCAACAGAAGACAGCAATGCTTGTGAGATGGTCTCAAATAGTTCTTCGGGTTCCTTTACCAAAAAAATGATTAAAAGAATTGTCATATCTACAGTACAAAAGCAGATAAGGGAAATTACCATAGCATTTTGCATGAGGAACTACATAAAAGAAATTAGCGTGTACACATCTCTAGAGTAAGGAAACGAACCATGTCTGGTTTGTACATGGACTCACAAGCACCATATAGTGATTCCGAAGCAGTACCAGAAACCACAAAATCTTTTGCCAGTTCCCTGCATAAAGGAACCACTTCTGATCAGATTAACTCCTACAGATATAATAGCTGCACAAGAAGTCAGCATAGGGTTCACAAGAATCAATCATCATGTATCAAGAGACATGAAGCACTGCGGTCTGTGGTTCCAGGAAAGTACAGATGGGAACGGTATATTAGCACAGCATACTGTCTGCATTAACAATACAACTTTGTACGGCTCCTGGGCAACACTAAAACAAGATAACCTTTCTAAAGCACATACGTACTAACATTATATAGGTTAATATTTAGTTACTTAATTGTTTTTCATGCCTTTATAGCCTTGTTTGGAGTTTTCTGAACCTTGTGGTTCAACATTCACTCCCTATAAATCCCATGCCTTAGAATTGCCAATACTTGGATGACAGTTGACAATAAGCAATCTTAACCAAAGATTAAATACATCCGAGGATTCTGACTGAGCCAAAGCTGATAATTCACTGTTATAAGCATGCTCATGGGGGATAGGTACTATACTTGGAAGTATATGTGAATAAAACATAGCCTACAGTCGTATTCAAATCAATTATAGTTTTGAGAAGTAGCATTGTAACACATGTAACGGAAAAGATCACAGAAAGATAAATGATACATACTTGGCACCAATGCAGTCCATGGTACATATAAATGGCTGATCCTTTTCACCTAGCCCAGCAATAATTGGTTGGCAGAAGTATGGTCCAAACCTAAATATCATGAACTCACTCTGTTAGCTGTCCCCATAGTTCAGCAAATATAAGGGGTGGTAACAAGACAGAAGGATAAGAAGAAAAAAACCGTACTGTATCTACACAAACATCCTATACATCTCAGCTAATAAAAAACATGATTATGAAACAGACTGCCACAAGAAGAGGAATTGCACAATTACATCAACATAACTACGCGTCTACGGAAAATATTAACCTATGCATCAGAGGGTAACATTTGGAATTGTAGCACCAGCTATATCATCAATCATCAATTCTTTTATCCCAAAGTACGTGGAGATTAACCCAATAGAAGGCACACCAACGCTACTTCGCATAGTCATCCAGTTGCCACAATGCAATTCAGTATGTCTAAATTTACTTCCCATGTTCGGTGCTGGTTCATGCTTTCTACTCTTAACACGATCACAGTTGCACGATGCTCCAAATCAAGCTACCAGGACTCCCGATACTTGAAGCTTCTCACCTTTTCTCGTAGAGGAGGGCGGAGACAAGGCTGGCGAAGGTCTCAGGCTTCATGTCCCTCTCCTCCCGCAGCTGGTACAATTTGTGCTTAAACACCAGCCGCTGGTACCTGCAAACACGTGACGCGGCACACACACGTCAGACCCAAACCCTAAACCAACGAAAGCCACCAAATCAGGGGCGATCAGCCAAGCAACCAGAAACCGCCAATCGAGGATTGGAGACCCACAGCGTCTGGGCGTCGGTGGCGAGGCCGGAGAGGCCGATGTACAGCTTGCCGTGGATCTTGAACACCCTCTGGAAGTCGGTGGCGACGGTCTGCAGCTGCACGCCCAGGCGCCGGTCGCTGGCGATCGCGAAGCAGTTCTTCCCCACCATCGCCACCACGGCGCTCCCGTTGTACTCGAAGATCTGCGGTAGGGGGGCGAGGCAGCGCGGATCAGACGGGGGAAGCGGGTAAAGGAGCTAGGGTTTTACGTGATGGGGATGGAAGCAGGGAGGTCGGAGGGTCCGGTTGCCGAGGGCACTCACCGACATGGCCGGCAGGGATGCAACAGACGGCGGAGGCGGGGCGAGAGGAGGCGGCGGAGCGCGGCGGCTTCGGTTCTGTATCCGGCGACGAAAAGAAAAGCGGCGAGTCTTTTCGGTGAGTCCTGTGTAATTGGGTCTCGCGCAATGGCCCAGAAGTCAGTCAAGAACTGGGTGGTCCGTGGCAATTACTCACGGCCCAAACTTGGTATGCCTTGACGGTTTGCTTAGATGGGTTTAGTGAACTAGAAATTGAGGCCTGTAACACCTTAAGCAGTTTTAGTGAGCCTTATCAGTGCAATACATGCCCCTCATCAAATTCCCTCAGTTACCCCTAAAAAAAAAATCCCCACTCTGTCTGAAAAAAATCAAATTCCCTCACTTTACTTTTTCTGCGGATGAAATATTGTATTACTCACTTCAACAAATTCATAGAATCAATCGCAGCAAGGTCTGTAGCGACTAAAGGCCCTGAACCGAACCAAGTCATGGTTCTGCCTTGTAAACGAGCAAACTTAGCTAGACTATCACTAACTTTATTTTGACTATGACTGATATGAGTAATGTAAGATTCACGAAGTGATAAAAGATATTTAATCCCTTAATGAGTGAAGCGTAGATTGATCTGTCCACTTTAGGATCTTAAAACAGCATAAACCTACCATGCAAGGGTTTATACTGTTTTGGTTTTCCGATGTTTTTTCCTTGGAGGCTTTTGTGAATGCCAATATACAAAAGAAAAATAGAGACAATGAGTTTATTTAGGATTTTTGTTGCTACGGTCATCTTATTGGCATCAACTTACTGTAGCATTATTGCATTATCAAGGTTCGCTTGTTTCTCAAAATAGTACATATTCGTTTCTCTTTTAAAAAAGAGATATTATCTATAAGTTACTACATTTTTCTTGTTCTTTGCCAAAAAAAACTTAGTATGTGTTACTACCTTTTTTCTTGTTTTTTGTAAAAAAATACTTACTAGATTCATAACTAGAGCCTACGTTGTTTTTCTTCTTCTCATCTTCTGAAACCACTTTCCCTTAAAGATCAACATTGTCATCGCGACTGAGACTGGCCTATACCAACGCACAGGGAGGAAAACACCTCCACCCCCAACTCATACTCAATCCTTTCCGGTTTATAGGCCTCAACTAAAAATCTCACGAACCAAGATAGATGACGAGTGGTGGAATAATTTGGGTAGTTTATAAAAGTACTCAATTAATGCACTTGTTTTCCTCAAACGGTTGTGTTTACCAAATGCATTAATGGCAATGCATGCATGCATGACCAATGAATAACCAAGAACTTTTACATGTATTTGTAAATTTTCTCTTAGGCTAGTCATAGTGGGAGTAACTTAGCTAGTAACATAGCGCACTTCAAGAAAATTTTGCTTATGTGGGCTAATAAATAAAGTCCTCTATGACACTACTACTATGTTACTTTGCACTATGAAGGTAGTAACTTAGACTAGTGTCATATGCATGACACTAGTATAAGTTACTCCCCACTATGACCAGCCTTAGGCTGGTCACAATGGGGAGGTACTTAGAAGTAACATCACACATTCCAATATAACTTTGCTTATGTGGCACATATTTAATGAAGAGAGAGCTGCTTGTGGTAACTAGCTAAGTTACCGGAACATCACACACTCCAAGAAACAATGAGTCTATAACCTAATAAATACATCGTTGCATGACACTACATAGATGTTCTTACCCACTATGGAGGTAGTAACATAGTCTAGTGAAGTGTGTAAGTTACTAGCTTATGTTCTTGCCCATTGTGACCAGCCTTAATCCTCGCATGCAGTGATTTAATGCACCTCGATATCTGACCGTGTGATGGGAAGCAATAGAAATGAGACTTATAAAATAGAAAAACGAAAATTTTGAGATAAGCCCTGTAAACCGGAAAGGAGGTACTCCCTCCGTCTTTGGGACAGAGGGAGTAGTACTTAGCAGATGTGCAATTGTATCCAACTAATCTTTACAAACTTGTGCTCTGGAAAACCTTGTACTGCCTGCACCGCTTGATTCTTGAGACATCAACGATGATCCATGCAAAGACGTCGAAGAAAGCTGGCCACGCACGCAAATGCCTACACTAATTGAGGAAAGCTTGCTGTCTCTCAGGTACCAATAAGTTAAAGAAAATAAGTGATTGAGGTTTACAATCCTCAATCAAATGCAGGTACTTGGCTGAACTTCAACACTTGGCATGCATGATTTCCACATCTTACAGCTAAGCAAGCAGCTAGCATTTCCCTTTGCTTTTGGCACTTGAGGTTGTTGAAGTAAAAGAAGAAAGAAATGTTGAACTAAAGGTACTAGTGGGGTACCTAATGATCACCCAACCATTTCAAAGACTTTCTTTCAATGTGCAATCTGTTTTAAACACCCGACTACCACAAAAGTGTACACTACACATGTATGCAAATGCAAGCATGGCACCTTCCATTAGTGAAATACTCCAACCGATCCCAAGCACATTGTTCTCATGGAGGTTTAAGCGAGAAAAGCACGAGAGGAAAATTAGCTGTCAAATTAATAAAAGCAGGGACATTATGGAACCTAGCATGAACCCCACTCACTCACCCACTCACCTTTCAGGTTAGAGTGATTGATACAGTATATTCCAGTGAAAGACCTGAGGAGACTACTGTAGTGCCCCCTCACACATTCAGCTTAAGAACACAGCAACACTGTTGCATTATTCCACTGCTACTTGCTAAAGCTGGTATGAATGTGTGACCCTCCAACTTCTAAATGAGAATCTATCCCATATATAATCAGACATGCATACCCCCCAGCGCTTTTTCGTGCGGCCTATGAGTCTACGACGAAGCAACCGTATGATAAGATCTTAATTTCCTACCTAATGCGCACATGATCGGGCCTCCTCTTGCCGCCACTGTTTCCCACAGCTCAACTAACCTTGTAAGATTCACTTGCTTAAGGAAACCTCTTTCTAAGATTCTCCAGAGCCCATGTACATGTCACATATACTGTTCCGAAAGCGGACCGCTAGCAGCCACCGCACCTAATTAACAATGAAGTTTTGTCTAATCCGGTGGCTAAGTGCCAACCCAAAGAAGAAGTCTTCACAAATCTCTGTCTGAGATGACAGGTCTCGTTGGAAAAAAAAGAACATTTATATTGCAACTTGTACAGAATGAATTTCTAGCAAGCTATTTGATGGTAGGTTCCTACAAAGTAGTACAAACAAGAGTATGAACAAGGGTAACGACTAAAAAAGAACTGCCTGGGCCACGCAGCTGATCTCATGGCTCATTCTTCAAACGCCAACTCGAGACGGTTTAACGAGCTCAAAGGATCAAGCAAGCATTAGAAACTAGGTACTTTACAGATAACAAGATGCAGCACGCTGACTGGGGCAAGTATGTCTTTCATTGTATGGAAATCTTTTAAATCTATACAGCAGTTTTTTCAGAGCCAAAGAAAAAGAAAAGGAAGGGGGGGAAATTACAGATGAACTCTTTATACAGCGAGGAAGGTCATACGTGTGTCCTCTTCTTTGCGAACCCGAAAACTCTATCAACTCAACCAACAAGTATGTGAAGGTCACAAGGTTGGGGAACACATCATCAGACAAGCACCAAGAAAGGCAACTGGAGCAAGAAACCATAACCTGCACTCAACATCACAGGCTATCTGAACCATTTGGACGGTGTGAGCCCACTGAATTGCCACATTCGGATTGTACCTCTCTCGTTTTTATTTCTCAGCAGGGAGATTGGTTTCGTGTCGCGCAAGGCGACTCCGGGTTGATCCTCAGCGACCCTCCAAGGTCCATGGGCACCAGGGGAATCAGAGAGTGGAGAACATCTGTGATCAGTGGCCTGTAGCTTGGTTCTGGCTGCACGCAGAGCACAGCCACTGCAGCAACCTGAAAGGTAGCGAAGTACATCAAACTAGTTAGTTGTGACAACAGATGTAAATAAAGAAACAATTATGGGGTAATTTCAGTGATGGGTAGTACTTGGTACAAGTGCTTCCGATCCATCGTGTCCCTGATCACGGGGTCGATTATGGTAGGGAGCTTGGATCTGTCAATTAGCTGGGGCATGGCCTGAATTTAAACCCAAATATGTCAGATGCTAATGAATTAGGCGAATGGAACTTATCTGCCCGAATTCAGGCGGTGAATAATTGAAGTGTTCTATGGACTTTGCCAGCGAATTTCCCCACTGTTCAACTGGATCAATTCTAGCTAATTTCAAAATGTCACATATCAGAATAGTGTGTACCCATGTAACAATTGACTGGCACTGAGATGGTGCCATCTTCTCAACTGGCTTCCTGCCCAAAAGAAGCTCAAGAAGTACTACTCCAAATGCATATACATCGCTCTTCTCAGTCAACTTCCCTGAATTCGGTGCGGTTACACGTAATTAGAGTAGAACATCATCCTTGTAAATAAGGTTTAGTCTAGAAAGAGAATCACAGACTGGGGCATAAGAAAAAAGAGGGCATAACATACCATCTAGTAAGTACTCAGGGGCAACATAGCCCAAAGTACCGGAAAGCTTCAGATTCCCTTTGCTGCGATTTCCACTTGTCACTGCAAGGCCAAAATCTGAAATCTGCACACCGACGGACGATTAATGAACTGTTCCTTTTTCCTTTCAGTGATATGAGTTATGGTCAATAGTACTATTTTAATTGACCAGAACTAAAATAAGCAGCCATACCTTCGCATTAAAGTCTGAATCCAAAAGTATGTTAGACGACTTCAGATCCCTATGGATGATTGGTGGATTGCAGTGTTCGTGAAGATACTCCAATCCCCTGGTTAGTGTAGTTTACCGATGCATATTATGATAATCAATCATATGCATATAAATAATGCACTTAATCACAAGAATGAAGGGAAGCACAAGATGGGGTACCTTGCTGTATCAAGAGCAATCTTCATCCGAATGTGCCAGCTTAGAGCTGATCCATGTGATGGTCCTAGATGCAACCACACAGATTAAGAAATATTATCAATACTTGTTACCTATCCAACTTCACAGCTCAATATAATTTCAATTTTTTTCAGAAAAGGAACTCCAGATAATTTAATGGGAATATATACTACCATGAAGTTGTGTTTCCAGTGATCCATTCACCATCAGCTCATAAACAATGAAGCGGTTCTCCTGATGAATGCAGAAGCCCACAAGGGACACTATATTCGAATGCTGAATCCTCTGAAGCAAATCCAGCTCATTCTGCCAAATCAACAACAATCAAAACATTTTCAGCAAGACCACACAGCAATCTGAAAACAACTAGTATTGTAGAACACAATCATCACCTCAAATTCTTTCTCATACTCCTGTCCCTCGCACCCCAGCCTCTTCACCGCGGCGACAAACCCTCCATCAAAATTGGCCTTATATACACACCCGAATCCACCGACCCCGAGCACATTGCTCTCGCTGAAATTGCCCGTCGCCGCCTCCAGTGACGCGTACTCCATCATCGCCACAAGGCCCTTCTTGGTAGCCTTGAATGAGTTGAACCTGTTCAATATTGGCACCAATGCTATCCTTTGGGTATCTGCACAAATGCAAACACATCAGTAGCTAACTCACTTACTACTTGGATACATCAGAACCAATCAACAGAGAGCAGGAAGAGTGTCAAAACCTGTGCTTTGGGTGTCCTTGAAGTCGTCTGGGGCTCCGCGATATCGCCGCCACGCAATGCAGGCGAAAAGCACGGCGAGGACGATCGTTACGCCGGCGATGGAGGCGAGGACGACGGCGATGATAATCTGCCTGCGCAAATGGCGGTGCGTTTCCTCCGCTTCCACTGTGAGCACTGCAACACGGAGGCAAATGGAGGATGGTGGTTAGGCACTGGGGGTGTTTGGTTGGGCGTTTGCAAAGATCAACCTTTTCGAAGAGTAAAAACTGGAGCACCCCAAAGCCAAACCTTCTTTTGCCATTATAAGCCCAAAAGAAACAGCAACACTTTAATTGAATTTAATGCAGCGATCTTAGCAGGATCCTTGCGTCGCTTCCCCTCAGATTTCGACAAGTTTTACGAGCACAAAATGCAGCAGCGGCAGTAATTTTTCCAACCATTCCAAAAGAAAGAACTGTGCGCTCGGATTAAGTTTGCACTGAAATTCACGGAAAAGATTCCTTTGCTCAAAGGTTGGGGACAAATGATCCCAACATAAGATGCACTTTTTCCCCACCATTCCCAATGAACCAAAATGGCTTCCCCACCAAATCAGCGCTGAAATCTCTGAAAAAAGGACGAAACAGGCAATAGAATGTTCCCCCAAATTTGAAATTTGCAAGAGGCCATCCACAGGCGAGCAAATGCGAGAGCAGAGGGCAAGAATCAGGGACCCCAAAAAAACGCTGCAAGAAGACAATGAACACGGGGGTAAAAGGAAAAAAGAACTTTGATCCAGCTGCGCTGCTGGCTGCCGACCTACCAAAGGGAGCTGGCGCCGCGGCCGCCGGAGGCGCAGCGACGCTGCCGTTGGAGGAGGCGAGGTCGCCGACGGCCGTGGACGCAGCCGCAGCCGCCGGAGAGGAAGCCATGGGCGGCGGAGCCCCTCCTCCATTGGCCGCGAGCGGGCAGCAGAGCAGCGGCAGCAAGAAGATGACGAAGAGGTAGAAGGTGGAGGGGGCCAGGAGCGGCAATGGAGACGCCGGCATTGACCGCATCCTTCCCACTCTCCCCCGGCGGGTCGGCCTCTGTCTTCTCTCCTTCTTGCTCAGCTTCTCTCTCTACTCCTGGGCTGGTGCTGGTCCTGGGGAGGAGACAATGGCGACAACAAGAACACAAGAGCCAGTGCCGGTCTGACAAGATACCATCCCAGTCAGGGCATCCAAAGAAGTGAAAAAAGGAGCCGCAGCCGCGGCAGTTGGAGTGGCCTTGTCCTCTTCCCCCCTCCCCCGGCCCTGAGATTCTTGTGTGCACTCCTCCAATGGCTTGCCCGCCCGGCTTATACTAGTCGCTGTTACCGCTCGACTGATCCTTCCGTCTCCCTTTTCTATTCCAAATCGTACTGCCGCTCTCTTTCTTGATCAGCGAGAGGGGAACGGAGCCAGGACTGGGGAGAGGGAGAGGGATGCGGTGCACGACTGCATTGACAGCACGGTGCGGAGGGGGGAGGGGGACGGGTGGTGCTTCTGTAGGGTTGTTGATGGAGCGGAGGCCAGCGGGGGGTCATGTGGCAGTTGCGGAAAGGCGCTGCTGGCTCCGGATTAGCGGGGTGGTCATGCGCGAGATGCGTCCCATGGATGCTGTGGTGGTACACCCTACTACACCGGCCGGCTTCAAACCTTGGTGTTGCTCCGTGATACCCTCCTCCGGTGCGGTGCAGCGCGGCCCCGTCGGTACAGTGTTCGTTTGGAACGGACGAACGCCTTTGATTCCGTTTACAGGAACCGATTTTCATTTAATCCGTTGATTGATTGATCTGCAGAAACGGGGTTGATTTTTTTAGGGAAGAAACGGGGTTGTTAGCACTCCGGACATGAAGTCAAATGGGGTTAGCCGATGGATATTGATTCGGCACTGAACAGTTCATCTGGGACGAGGCAGACGTTTCAGCCGTCCCATATCACCTGGCACCCCTACGACAGGTATACTTTCTCCTCAAGAAAGAAAAGACGATCTAGCTTCTGCTGCCAGCAGACTCGCTTTCACCGTCGGAGGCGGCATCCGGCGGCTCCCCTCCACCGGCAATTTCGGTCATCAGTGGTGATAGAGGATCGCCGGATCCATGTGTGTGGATCGTTTTTTAGGCTCTCGTAGTTTAAGTTTTTAGGTTGTTCATCGTCTTTGCTTCGGCGGCGGTGATGACGGCGCTGAATAAAGTTTCTTCATATCCTACTCCGACGAGGCGATCTGTCCTGTGGTTGGGGATGGATTTGGAAATCAGTCTGTTCAAGTAAGGATGGTGTGGCGGCGGCGACGTGGTGGACCTGTGTCCTCGGGCTCCGTCGTTGCGACGTCGTTTGCTCCAACGCCGGCGCGGAGCTTGGGAGGTAGTCCAGGAGCGGATGCGGATTGTGGTCAGCATCGGCGGCATCTGGAAGATGGTGAATCATGTGCTGGGGTCGTGGATTGTGGATTGCAGGTATGTTTTTTTCCTCCGACGTCTTAGTCGTGTGAGGGTGACAGATCTAGAGTTCGGTGGCGTGTCCGGGGTGTTGCCTCGGTTTGATTCATTCAACGGTAATGGTTTCGCTTTTGGTGAACCACCTTGGAGGTCCGCAAAGCTGCGTATCAGCGATGGAGCCGCTTCGAGCTCGGGTGTGAAGGTGATCCGTCATTGTTTCCTTTGGTGGCTCCTATGGCGGTCCCAGAGGCCTGTGACGGGCGTTGGTGTCAAGTTCAAAAGTTTCTTCGGTCTTGATTGTAATTTTACTTCGTGGTTGTTGTTCCTTTGTGCAAAGTCTAGTGTTTTGCTGTCTTTTCAGTTTTGTCAGGTCGGTTTGTACGTGGCTTGTACTATGATCCTTATGATATAAATGAGACGCATATTACCATGAAAAAAAAGTTAAGTGTAGCTCTATCACGATTTACTATAAGGTTTTAGATGGATCTCATCGACCCAAGTTCAACTATACCTCTATCATGGTTATAAGTTTTTTTTTGTCAACCAGGGTTTATAACTACTCCCTTTGTATAACAATATAAGAGCATTTAGATCATAGTGATCTAAATGCTCTTATATTTCCTTACGGAGGGAGTGTTTTTCTAGATCAAAGAAGGATTTTTAAGTTTTTTTATGTAAGTTGGGAATGTGTTTTTAGGTTTTCGATTCAACCAACGAGACATGTGTTATACGCCACGAAAAATATAAATATAATTTAGGATTTGTCTAGGGCATATCTAGATGTGCTTTGTACATCTAAATGACTTAATCAAAGTTAAAAAAATAAAAAATAAAGAAAAATACCCACACAAATCCTCGTGCAAAATTAATGATATATGACTTAATGTGCAATAGGAGTACTAGGCCCATCCAGCTGTTCTTTAGTGGCATCGGTAACTTTAACCTATTTTGTCAATCAGATTGAAGACTTAGTACTCCAATTGGATTTACAACAGGAGTTACATTGTTTTTTTTTTCCTTCATCTCCTTATTGACAGAAGGAAGAGAAATTTGCATTTGGTGTCAACTAAGGGTTTTACCCATGACAAATTTCTCTCCTTTTTTTTGCGTGAATAACCCATCGATGTTCTATAAATGAATTGTCTCTTTAGCTCCTCCAATTTATACTTTTGTTCATATTCATCATTTTGTGGTACCCTTTTGAACGGTTCCATCTTATATTTGTCGTACCGTTTTAGTTTGATTTATTTCATGTCTCTCTACATATACATATATAGCTTTGTTTACTCTCATGACTAAAGTCGGTTTCCTCTCAATTCATACCAAAGTTAATGTACACTATCATTAAAATGCTTAACTGATTGACAATCTAAGAGGAGTAACAATACATGAACTTCACACAAAAACAACTTGATGGTTATATATGTGAAAGAGTTTAAACTATGGAAGATGTTGGGGAATGACATGCACTGATAATGACTACAAGGTTAGTTATGAGATCACAACAAGCTAACCATAATTAGGTGTACAAAATATCTTGTGGTTAGCTAACCAACCATTTCAGTAACGTCCCTATATAGCACCTACACTTGGAGCTTAATTACTGGTTGCAAAGACCATATGAAAAGCTGAGGAAGAGCTGAGAAAGCAAACCATTAGTCATGAGATTTGCGAACTAAAACAACGTACCAAAAGGGTACTTGTAGGGTTCGCTACACGACCACAACAAGCCAACAACAGTTCGTTGTGCAGATAAAACAGTTGGCTGCGGAGAATATCCAATAACTAATCCCATCGCTTACCGCATGGTCTGCGTTAATCTGTAATCCAAGGACTCCCCGAAAAAGAAAGAAAAAGAGGAAATACGTTGTAATCTGAGCCGTAGTGGCCGCGTACGTTGATCGTATGGAGTGGTGCACTGCAGGGATGAGAACCCATGGGACGTCTCGCCCAGCAGCAATCTTGGCACACGTTTAATTCCGGCGTTTCCCTCCTCGTCAAAAGGATAATGCGCAGAGTACTCCATGACTAGTGGTGGCACAAGCTGTTTTTCTTCAGACCCAGATAAGGACAGCGGCCATCAAGGGTTTTGCCTTTTTCCATTGGGTAAGCTGTGCTAGGGCATTCAAATCCATCAGTAAGTTGACCTGTAAGTACTCCGTGCATGCCAGCTTTGTCCAAAGCTAACACGAATGATTCGAGGATAGGATAACCTGCCCGCACACGAATCTCAACAACGCCTCACCCTCGCGCTCGGTCTGGCGCATACCGCTGCTCTGTTCCGGTCGAGAGGCGCGCTATGATGAGGCTGGCCAACTCCATGGACCAGCGTTCTTGGGCCGTAGCAGCGGCCAGGTTTCTCCGACACACAACAAACAACAGCATGGATGGATGGCGAGCCGGAAATAATAATACTGCTGCGATCCGGCGTGCACGTGATGCGTGCTACCATCTCGTCGCTGACTTTTCCCCGAATTATATAGTAACAGAAGAAAAGAATCTCATTGCTGGGGACAGGCAGGGGTACGTCGACGGGGCAGGCAGGCTCAAGACGAATATCCGTACGTATTGCCGCCTCGGCTTGGCATGTCTGCACTGGCCACGATGGTGGGTTCATGGGCATGGGCTGGACGCTTCTTGTCTGCGCCATCTACCTGTGTCTGTGATTACTCAAAAAAAAATGTGTCTGTGTACGCAGGAGCGCAGCGTTTTTTTTTTTTGCGAGCTACAACATCCCGTTGCGGAGAGCTGCAGCTCGTGGTGGCACGGTACGTCGGCACGGCGGGGCCGATTTGATTACGTGAGTTAAGCCAGAGACTTGCGCCTGCACGCACGGGCGCTGTACTGCACGGGGAGTGGACGGGGGCATGCTTGATTAGGATCACGGGTACAGGTGGTGGACCGGTGGTTGTTACAGGACTCGAACCAACAGCGCCATCTAGGCCGTGACGCCGTAGAAGCACGTTGCGTCGTCGGTGACCGCCGCGCCAAAGGGTCAGGATTAATCGCTCGTCGCCTCACTTCATTATAGCGCCACAGAACAGGCGGCGCAGCCAGACACGCCCGCTCATCCAACGGATCAAAAAGGTCAGGCTTGCATTGCTGTGAGGATTGCCCCTTGTGTGTCGCGGTAAAGAACCAACCAACCAGGTGATCCCTGAACATTTATCGGTGTCCAACCTCTTCTTTTTAAAAGGATCATATATATTATAGAAGTTCATCGGAATTGGAGGTACAAAGCATCTTGAACACAATAAAAGTTATATCAACATATTGCTACAAGTCCAAAACTGTTGTCGACCAAAGCCTCGATGCCGTACAAATCATGGCACTTGCTCATCGTGGAATTAAAAAACGATAAATACACCCATCCCTCCCCCCCCCCCCCTCCACACACACAGAGAACACAAATAAAAGTGCTTGAAAGAGGATTCGAATTCAGGTCTATGTAATACCTATCGAGCCTGATAACCAACTAAGCCATCTTTTGTTGTTGTCTATTGTAGAATGACAATATTATTTGAACCTTTCTTATTTCTGCCATATCAAAAGAAAAAATAAAGTTTGGCTTGGTAACTTTGGCAATGACCAGCGTGATAACTATGGTATGAGTAACATGATAACTATACCATGATAAGGCTGGTAACTACAGTACGAGAAGGTTAAAAGCATGGGAAAGTATGGTAATTTAACATAGAAAGTACCGGTGAAATGTTTCAAAAACTTTTTTTCCTTGGATGAAAGACACCATGGTGTTTAAACGTAAAATATTAGTTATTAAGTCTGCGATGATACATCATCATGTTATTTACACAGAAATTATCGGGTGTATGTTTTTCAACAAAAAAGTTTCAGGTCAAAAGTTACAGTGTCGTTTGTATGGGAGTTATCAATTTTGTATGTTTCTATTACCATGTTATTTACACAGAAATTAGCGGGGCATCACCCCCCCCCCTGCCACAGTCGCCATATTACCAGGATCGGTTACATAAGTTATCAAGTCTGCGATGTGTGAGTTATCATGTTATTTGCATAAGAGTTATCGTGGTATGGTTCAACTACTCCTCACACCCCTACCCCCACCGACAAAGTTATCAGGACTGGGTACATAATTTAGGACTGTGCTAATGTCCGACCGTTCGGAACATTAGCAACAGATCCGGACGAGTTTTGCATGCATGCGGTTGGTTTCTTTGAAAAGAAACTGAGAACCCACACGCATTCTTTTTCTCAATTGTTGCATGCATGCATATAAGACGAAAATGAAGATGTCAGCAGAGATTCTATCGAATTCAAAAATTCAAAATGTTTTGTAGCTCTAACCGTCGTTCTGATTGAAAAACCGTTTTCACATAAAAGATTTGTGGCGACGAGACCTTCGAAACTAGATCCCATGTTGATATGTTCCGACGACTTTTTTTTCGGGTCAAAAGTTACCAGCCCCATGCTAAGTAAGTTATCACATCTGTGGTATATAAATTATCGTCATGTTTACAGAAATTACCGGGGCATAAAAATGGCTCCTCCGACATTCTCTCCACATGCAAATGCAGTAGAGCACGGGAAACCCGATGTCATTGTAAATTCTCGCTATTTCAAAACTGTAAAATGTTTTATAGCTCAAACTGTCGTTTTTGATTGAAAAATTGTTTTCACATTAAAAAATCCATCGCGATGAAAACTTCGAAACTGGATCTCATGTTGCATGTTTTGATCACTTTTTTGGTCAATAGTTACCGTAAACTTATCATTTATGTTATATGTATACTAATATGTTGTTTATGCAGAAGTGACCGAAGATGTGTCTCAACGACTTCTTTCCCCTGGGTCAAATTTATCGTGGTATTTATACCTAAGTTATCAACTTCGGATGCATACATTACCGTGCTATTTAACCGGGGTATGTTTCAATAACTTTTTTTCGGGTCTTAAGTTATCGCGTTGGTTATACCGTAGTTATCAGGTCAATAATGTGTGAGTTATCATGCTATTGACAAAGAAGTTACCAGAGGTATATTTCATTAACAACCCTCCCCCACCCATCATCACCGTTGCCAAAAGTTATTAGGACTGGGGCACATAAGTTATCAGGTCTGCAATGTGTGAGTTATTATGTTATTCACACAAAAAGTTACCAAGGGTATATTGCATCAACCACCCTCCCCCCTTCCTGTCACCAAAATTTATCAAGACCGGGGTACATTAGTTATCACGTTTATGATGTGTGAGTTACCATGATATGCACATAAAGGTTACGGGGGTATATTTCGTCACCCCTCCCTCGCGAAAAGTACCATCACCGGGGTGCATAAGTTATCGGGTCTCCGATGTGTGAGTTACCATGCTATTCACACAAAAGTTACCGGGGGATATTTGGTCCCCCCCCCCCCCCCGCGCCAAAGTTATCAGGACTCGGGTACATAATATATCAGGTCTGTGATGTGTGAGTTATCATGATATATTGATATTCCACAACCTATAACGTAGTATGAAATAATGTACTCCCTCTGTATAAAGTTAGTACAAAGTCGAGTCACGTATTTTGGGACGGAGGAAGTACAAGAAAAGGCCAACAAACAACAACAAAATAGTTTTTTATTTCTGCCATGGGGTTTAAAAATGGTCAAATAGACAGTTTCCATTTGTAAGACAACAAGTAGTATTAGGTGAGTTGGTCATGGGCATTGTACAACAATCAACTGAACTGGGTTTGAACCCTACTATGCACATTATTTTTACTTGATGGGAAAGAAAAAACGAAAAAAAATCAATAGCGACAACGACGTTCCTTTGGATCGGAAAAGGAAAAACGAAAAAAAACAGGAATCAGCAGCGACAGCGACGTTCCTTTGGATCGGAAAAGGAAAAACGAAAAAAAATCAGAAAAAGCAGCGACAGCGTCGTTCGGTGGGAGGAGGATCGACAGCGACGTTCGCTCAAACACGTAGGCTAAACGCGCGCCTTCAGATTCGAAATGGACGGCATCCAAATAGTGCGGATCTGTTGTAAACGAGCAGTCGGCAAGAAATTAGCTTTTGCCCATAATTTATCATGTCTATGATGTGTGATTTATCATGTTATTTGCATGGAAGTTACCGTGGTATGTTTCAACGACTCCCCCACCCTTACCCCCACCGACAAAGTTACCAGGACTGGGTACATAATTTGTCATGTCTACTATGTATGAGTTATCATGTTATTTGCATAAAAGTTATCAGGATAGTGATGTGTAAACTATCATCATATTTACACAGAAGTCATCGAGAGTATATTTCATCATCAAAACCCCTCCCTTCGGCGGAGGGAAAAGTTATCATGTTTGCGGTGCGTAAATTATTGGGGGTATATTTCAGCACCCCTTCTCGCCAAAGTTACCAGGACCGGGGTGCATAAGTTATCGGGTCTCTGATGTCTGAGTTACCATGTTGTTCACATCAGAGTAACTGGGGATATTTTATCAACACCACTTCCCTTAAAGTTACCAGGATCGAGGTACATAAGTTTATCAGGTATGTGACGTGTGAGTTATCATGATATTCACACAAAAATGACCCGGGATATTTCATCAACGCCTCCCTCCCGATCGCCGAAGTAATCAGTACCGAGTACATAAGTTATCAGGTATGTGATGTGTGAGTTACCATGCTATACACACACAAAAATTACCAACGGTATATTTCATCAACCTTCCCCACCAAAATTACCATGGTATCGTCAACCTCCCTCATCACCGAAGAGATGGACATGGGGCAGCAACCCACGTCCATCTCTTCGGTGGGTTCCATCTTCACCGGCCGCTGAACGGAACCGCCATGATCAACTCCCCATTCGTGGGGATCAGCGTTGGCTGTTGGGCTTGGCCTTGCACGGACGAGCCGGCTGGTGGAGAAGCAGGGGGTAGGAGACCACCATGGCTCGATCAGGGAGCTTGGGAAATGGGTCAGCGTAGGTGCGGCTGGGAGGAGATGGGCTGGAGAAGAGGCACTCGACGAACGAAGGCAGAAGAGCAGCCAGCCTCGGGCGGAACGACGCACAACGGTGAGAAAGAGGGCGAGGCGAGGCGGCGCGTGACGCGGAGCAGCAACCGACGCCATAGCTTCTCTGCTTGCGGATGAGCTGCGTGCAAGCAAGGTGGGACGCGGCCGGCGGGAAGGAGAGAATGGACGCTGAGAAGATAAGTACAGAAAACGCGACAGCGGACGGTCTGCCGACGGCGCGAGACGAGAAGAAGGATTGGGAAGCAGACTACGTATGGATCGAGAGACAGGACGGACGAAGCGTTTTTCTTCACTTGGCGGTGGCAGGACTTGTAATATAAGCGAACTATACACATTTTGTTGTGGCATGGCCGTACGATCTAAATCTGATGGCATCCACGTCGTGCGGATTTGTAGCAATTCACCAGTCGACTGGCGGATAGATTTGTCGATTAGTTTTTTCCTTTATCTTTGTATTTTCATTATAATTTTGGCTTTATTTTATTTTGATTTTCATATTTATATCATTCATTTTACTATGTATTTTCCATTTGTATTACCAATACATAATCCATGATAAGTCATTATATATAAATGTTTTTCCATGGATCCATATAACTTTTCTAAGTGTTATGTTAAATTATTGAGAGAGAAAACAAGGATTATAGCCCCCATATGTTTACACATGTTGGAACAAGTTATAATTTTTATTTAATTCTTAAATACTCCATCAGTTTATTTTAACTCCTCATGTTATATTTGTCTTAACTCAAATTTTGTAAGGATTAATCAGTTTATATTAAAATATATAATATCTACAATACCAAATATATACAGCATTAAAATACATTAATTTATGGATCTAAAGATATTGACTTGGTGTTGTGAATGTTAGTACCTTTTTTATAAACTCTGTCAAAGCTCTAAAACCTAGACTTAAAGCAAACCTAACATGCGACATAAAAAATGAAGGTTTTAGCCCGAATTTTATTTTAAAAAAGATGATTTCTTAATCCTCACTCAAAATACCCAAACAACCATGTTTTCGTTATGGTGGGACATATTTTCTAAACAAATATGTTATCTAATTTAAAAAATCGGAATTCTGTTTGATATATGTATATCATTTTTGGTAATATCCGAACATATATTTGTCAACCAAATTAATATCAAATATCGGAAATATATTATAAAAATTCAATTCATGTTTCTGAACTCATTAAGGTGGGTCTAGTCCAGTTCTAGGGCCCATTTTCGGTGACCTCCTATATGACGCAGGCACGTCGCACACAGAGTAGCCAACTAGGCCGGCCCATTCGCGCTGTAGGGAACCGCTGCACTGTAGTGCCTAAAAAGCTGTCAGTAACACCTAAAAAAGCTGTCAGTACACTTCTTAAAAATCTATTAGTACACTGTAGCGATTTCTTTTCCTTTTCCCGGTCCATTTCTATACTAAAATGGGGGAAAATAAAACTAATAACATATTTTGAAAATTTCCAAGAAAATCATGAAATTTATGTTTTTTTAATTCCAAACAAACTTTTGTAATCCTGAATATATTTTGAAAACACAACCATTGTTTTGATTCCGAAGAAAATTTTCAAATATCGAACAAAATTTGAAATTTCTGAACAGATTTTGAATATCTCAAACCATTTGTAGCACACGATTTTTTTCCCCTTTTTTCAATTGGTTTTTGAAAACTTCAAACAGTTTTTTGAAAGTTTTGAAACATTTTGAATTGCTGATAAAAATCATAATCCAAATATTTAAAAAATGTGAATACTTTTTTGATTTCCAAACAAATTTGAAAATCCTAAACTTCTTCCAAATTTGAAAATCCTTCGCACTCATGGTGCCTCATGACTTGGATGCTTCTAATATGGCGTTGTGGACTCTGCAGCGTCGTGTGTGTGGGACTCTCGTCTCTCTGAGCTTCCCGCTGAACGGCTTTTCCTATTCGGTGCGTCGATCGCGCGTGATGGACCGTGCGCATACCCCGGGGAAATATCTGGTACTCCCACCCCTAGGGTACTCCCGGTGCTCCAAAACTCTATAGCACATTTTTAAATGTTCGAAAAATTCTGGAAAAAAGTTCAGCACATTGACGCAACATCAAAGTATGTTGTCAAAAAATTTGATATCAAAATTCGAAACGTAGCTTGAGAAACATAAATGACAAAATTGACAGTAAATAGTATGCAACTTAAGTTGGGCTTTAGATTAGGCCCATTATTACATTGATGTCCATTTTGTCATTTTTGTATCTCGAGCAATGTTTTGAATTTTGATTTGAATTTTTCTAGCAACATACATTGATCTTGTGTGAATGTGCTGGATTTTTTTTCAGATTCTTTTACCATTTTAAAATGTGCTAGCGAGTTTGGAGCACCGGGAGCACCCTAAGGGTGGGAGTACTAGATATTTCCTCCGCATACCTCCTTGCTCCCCCGCAGCATACATATGGGCCGGCCCAACTGCTCATGTCCGGTTTTGGGACCGGGTTTTCTTGTTATCTTTTTCCTTTTTCCTTATTCCTTTTTCCTTTATCTTTTTTTGTTCTTTTTTTCATTTTTTCCAAATTTCATGAATATTTTCTGAACTGGGAACTTCTTTTCAAATTGGTGAATATTGTTTTTAAAAAAATTGAACATTCTTCCCAAATCAATGTGAACATTGAATTCAGTATTTGTTCATCAAATTCAAAAAATGTTCATATACTTTTGATATCATGAACATTTTATAAATTCATGATTTTTTTACAAATTCATGAATATTTTTCTAAATCATGAACAAATGTCTTGAATATTCTTTGAATCCATGACATGTTTTTAAGTCAAATTTATTTCAAATTAATGTATGCTTTTCCAAATCATGAAAAGTTTTAAAATCATGGTTGTTTTTACAAATTCGGGAACATTTTTCATGTACACCTTTCGAAATTATGTACATTTTTGGAATATTTTGGAAAATTTCACGAACACTTTCGTAAAACACAAACCTTTTTTTTAATCACAAACGGTTTTTTAATCCGGGAGTATTTATCATTTTCCTGACTTTTTTGAAATCATGAACAATTATTATTTTAGACAATTCACATTTTTTTTCAAATCACGAACTATTTTTAAAAAGGAAAAAACTAAAAGCAGGAAAAAGATACCAAAAAAGGTAAAAGCAGAGGGGCTTCCCGCCCCACACGTGTCGCCATATAGGAATTCCCGTGCTAAATTCCTGAGTAAAATGCACTCTGGGTCACTAAACTTGTTAAGGCTGGTCACTATGGTCAATGTATTGAGAAAACAGTTTGTTACGGTAATCATACTTGCTAACCCGGACTGAAATGGTCACTGACGCTCGTTTCTGTACGTATTTTGCCCTCGTGGCCCCTTTTGACCGGTCCACTTGGCCACGTAGGAGGTGGGTGCTAGTGGGCAATTTTTGTGGGGGGGTTTCTGGATAATTGCCGCATTACTTCACCACCTGCCGGCTTGATCATATCGTTTGGAAAAGGAAAGCAAGGGCTTGTGGCGCGGACGTCGAGGCAGGGGAGGCGGAGGCGGAGGTGTTGGCGGAGGCGGAGGTGCGGCGGCCCCCGGCGCCGGTGGCGAGGGAGACGCCATAGCTGCCGTTCATCGACGCGATGGCGCTGATCCCCCGGTGTACGGTAAGGCTGCACCTCTGTTCCCCTGTTTCGATCAAAAGGGGGCGATTTGTGGTCGATTTTGATGATCAAAAGGGGGGCAATTTGTGGTCGATTTTGTCTTACATTAGGTCGCCTTGTCGATCGAACCCTGTTTTCATGGATTTTTTGTAGTCATGGTAGTTGGTTAAGGGAGGGTTTTGTTAGGGTTTTGAGAGGGTTTTGTCGGTGAAATTTCTCGTGTTTTGAGAGGGATTTGTGGCCGATTCAAGTTTGATGGATGTTTGCCGTGCGTAATGTAGGTCCCTGAAGCATGAATTTCTCTGTTGAGTTCAACGTAGGTGGCTATTTCCTTGGTACTGGAACAAACAGAGCATATGTGAATGGGAAGGCGATTTGGTATGATTATCTTCATGTGGACACTTGGTCAAATCTTGTTGTGGAGCATATGGTGGAAGAAATTGGTTATGAAATGGCAGGGAGAATCAAGGCCTATTACCTTATACCAGTACTTGATATTACAAGAAATGGGCTCAGGCAGATAAGAGATGATGATGACACGGACAAAATGTGTGATTTTGTAGGAATTGGTTATCATTCTATGCAAATCTTTCTTGATCATGATGACAGCCTCAACTCAGCAAATAGGGATGACGTAGTGCATTTCCCAGTAGCACATCTACCAACTATTATTAGTCCAAGAAAGTGCAAGGGCAATGCAGAGCCTGATGCAGAGCCTGAGGCAGATGCAGAAGCTGATACATATGCAGACCATGATGGAGGTACATCACATACAGAGCTTGATGCTGCTGGTACAGATGCACACCATGATGGAGGTACAGCAGATCCAGAGCCTGATGCTGCTGCTACAGATGCACACCATGATGGAGGTACATCAGATGCAGAGCCTGATGCTGCTGCTACAGATGCACAACATGTTGGAGGTACAGCAGATGCAGAGCCTGATACAACAGCAAATGCAGAGGCAACAAGAGAAAGAGAGGCAGAAATAAGGGCAAGAAATGCAAAGGCAGTGCAAGCTGATTACCAAAGGCATAGACTGGGCCAGCAAAGGAGAATGAATGCAAGAGTGCATCATGCTGGTGAATATACAGACCCTGAAGATGAAGACTTTGATCCTGGAGAGATAGTTGACTCTGAATATGAAATATCTGAAGATGATGATGACTTGTATCAAGACAATGTGGACTATGAAGAATATGGACATATCAGCCATGAACCTCAGGCATCAACAAAGGGAAAAGGAAAGCAGATAGTTACTGATACAGAGGAGTTGAAGCCTGCAACTGATGATGAGTCTGAAGGGGATGACATCTGGGCACCAGACTCTGATGAGGAAGCACACAAATTCAGATTCAAGACATTCAGGAAAGAAGATCTACACTGTCCCAAGTTTCATGTAGGTCAAGTGCGCGAGACAGTTGATATGCTTAGGCGATCAATTAGAGAGTACAGTTGTCAAAACAGGGTGGAAATCAAGATTCCAGTCAATGACAAGAAGAGGCTGTGTGCTAAATGTGATGTAAACTGCAGTTGGTACTTGTGGGCATCTTATGACTCAAGAACCAAGGCTTTCATGGTGAAGAAGTATACTGCAGAACACTCTTGTACCAAAAAATGGAAGATAAAGGCATTTACTGCAAAGTTTATTTCAGAGAAGTACATAGAGCATTTTAGAGCTGACCAAGGCATGAATCTTAGAAATTTTTCTAGGATTGTACAGAAAGAGTGGAACATGACCCCTAGTAGGACAAAATTGCAAAGGGCAAGAAGGTTGGCTATGAAGAAAATACATGGGGATGAAGAAGCTCAATATAGGTTGTTATGGGACTATGGCAATGAGATTAGGAAAAGTAACCCTGGAAGCACATTCTTTGTGACCCTTGATAAGAACTCCAGGTTTGAGAAGTGTTACTTTGCTCTGGATGCTTGCAAGAGAGGATTTTTAGAGGGGTGCAGACCTATAATCATTCTGGATGGATGTCACATCAAGACAAGATATAAGGGCCAGATACTAGCAGCAGTGGGTATAGACCCAAATGATTGTATCTTCCCTATAGCAATTGCAGTTGTAGAAGTGGAAGATACACCTAACTGGTCATGGTTTTTGGAAACATTGAAGAGGGATCTAGGGATTTACAACACATATCCATGGACACTCTGTTGGAAATATGCCCTAGAGGCAATAATAAAAGCATTATTATTATATTTCCTTATTCATGATAATTTTCTTTATTCGTGCTATAATTGTGTTATCCGGAAATCGTAATACATGTGTGAATAACAGACAACAAACATGTCCCTAGTGAGCCTCTAGTTGACTAGCTCGTTGATCGACAGATAGTCATGGTTTCCTGACTATGGACATTGGATGTCATCGATAACGGGATCACATCATTAGGAGATTGATGTGATGGACAAGACCCAATCCTAAACATAGCATAAGATCGCATAGTTCGTTTGCTAGAGTTTTCCAATGTCAAGTATCCTTTCCTTAGACCATGAGATGGTGTAACTCCCGGATACCGTAGGAGTGCTTTGGGTGTGCCAAACGTCACAACGTACCTGGGTGACTATAAAGGTATACTACGGGTATCTCTGAAAGTATCTGTTGGGTTGACATGGATCGAAACTGGGATTTGTCACTCCGCTTAACGGAGAGGTATCACCGGGCCCTCTCGGTAATGCATCATCATAATGAGCTCAATGTGATCAAAGTGTTTGATCACGGGATCATGCATTACGGTACGAGAAAAGTGACTTGCCGGTAACGAGATTGAACGAGGTATTGGGATACCGACGATCGAATCTCGGGCAAGTAAAATACCGATTGACAAAGGGAATCGTATACGGGATTGATTGAATCCTCGACATCGTGGTTCATCCGATGAGATCATCGTGGAGTATGTGGGAGCCAACATGGGTATCCAGATCCCGCTGTTGGTTATTGCCCGAGAGTCATCTCGGTCATGTCTGCATGTCTCCCGAACCCGTAGGGTCTACACACTTAAGGTTCGGTGACGCTAGGGTTGTATGAATATGAGTATGCAGCAAAACGAATGTTTTTCAGAGTCCCGGATGAGATCCTGGATGTCACGAGGAGTTCCAGAATGGTCCGTAGGTAAAGATTTATATATAGGAAGTCTTGTTTTGGTCGCCGGAAAAGTTTCACACTTTATCGGTATTGTACCGGGAGTGCCGAAAGGGGTCTGGGGGTCCACCGGGGGGGTCCACCTGCCCCGGGGGGCCACGTGGGCTATAGGGGGTGCGCCCTGGCCTATATGGGCCAAGGGCACCAGCCCCAAGAGGCCCATGCGCCAAGAAGACTTGGAGAGGGAAGAGTCCAAAGAGGGGAAGGCACCTCCGAGGTGCCTTGGGGAGGATGGACTCCTCCCCCCTCTTGGCCGCACCCCTTCCTTGGAGGAAGGGGCAAGGCTGCGCCCTCCCCCCTCTCATGCGCCTATATAAAGGGAGGGAAGGGAGGGGTGGCCGCACCCATAAGCCCTGGCGCCTCCCTCCTCCCTGCAACACCTCCTCCTCCTCCCGTAGTTGCTTAGCGAAGCCCTGCCGGAGTTCTGCTGCATCCACCACCACGCCGTCGTGCTGCTGGATCTTCATCAACCTCTCCTTTCCCCTTGCTGGATCAAGAAGGAGGAGACGTCACGCTTTCCGTACGTGTGTTGAACACGGAGGTGCCGTCCGTTCGGCACTAGATCATCGGTGAATTGGATCACGGCGAGTACGACTACCTCATCCACGTTCACTCGAACGCTTCCGTCGCGATCTACAAAGTGGTATGTAGATGCAATCTCTCTCTCCCATGACTCGTTGCTAGATGAACTCATAGATGGATCTTGGTGAAACCGTAGGAAATTTTTTAATTTTCTGCAACGTTCCCCAACAGTGGCATCATGAGCTAGGTCTATGCGTAGTTCTCTATTGCACGAGTAGAACACAATTTGTTGTGGGCGTAGATGTTGTCAACTTTCTTGCCGCTACTAGTCTTATCTTGCTTCAGCGGTATTGTGGGATGAAGCGGCCCGGACCAACCTTACACATACGCTTACGTGAGACCGGTTCCACCGACTAACATGCACTAGTTGCATAAGGTGGCTGGCGGGTGTCTGTCTCTCCCACTTTAGTTGGAGCGGATTCGATGAAAAGGGTCCTTATGAAGGGTAAATAGAAGTTGACAAATCACGTTGTGGCTTTTACGTAGGTAAGAAAACGTTCTTGCTAGAACCCTAATTCAGTCACGTAAAACTTGCAACAACAATTAGAGGACGTCTAACTTGTTTTTTGCAGCAAGTGCTTTGTGATATGATATGGCCAAAGTTGTGATGAATGATGAATGATCTATATGTGATGTATGAGATGTTCATGCTATTGTAATAGGAATCACGACTTGCATGTCGATGAGTATGACAACCGGCAGGAGCCATAGGAGTTGTCTTTATTTTTTGTATGACCTGCGTGTCATTGAGAAACGCCATGTAAATTACTTTACTTTATTGCTAAACGCGTTAGCCGTAGTAGTAGAAGTAATAGTTGGCGAGCAACTTCATGGAGACACGATGATGAAGATCATGATGATGAAGATCATGGTGTCAAGCCGGTGACAAGATGATCATGGAGCCCCAAGATGGAGATCGAAGGAGCTATGTGATATTGGCCATATCATGTCACGTTTATTATTTGATTGCATGTGATGTTTATCATGTTTTGCATCTTGTTTACTTAGAACAACGGTAGTAAATAAGATGATCCCTCATAATAATTTCAAGAAAGTGTTCTCCCTAACTGTGCACCGTTGCGACAGTTCGTTGTTTCGAAGTACCACGTGATGATCGGGTGTGATAGATTCTAACGTTTACATACAACGGGTGTAAGACAGATTTACACACGCGAAACACTTAGGTTGACTTGACGAGCCTAGCATGTACAGACATGGCCTCGGAACACAGAAGACCGAAAGGTCGAGCATGAGTCGTATAGAAGATACGATCAACATGAAGATGTTCACCGATGTTAACTAGTCCGTCTCACGTGATGATCGGACACGGCCTAGTTGACTCGGATCATGTAATACTTAGATGACTAGAAGAGGGATGTCTATCTAAGTGGGAGTTCATTAATTAATTTGATTAAATGAACTTTATTATCATGAACTTAGTCTAAATATTTACAATATGTCTTGTAGATCAAATGGCCAACGTAGTCCTCAACTTCAACGCGTTCCTAGAGAAAACCAAGCTGAAAGACGATGGTAGCAACTATACGGACTGGGTCCGGAACCTGAGGATCATCCTCATAGCTGCCAAGAAAGATTATGTCCTACGAGCACCGCTGAGTGACGCACCTATTCTCCCTGCAGAACAAGACGTTATGAACGCTTGGCAGTCACGCTGCGATGATTACTCCCTCGTTCAATGCGGCATGCTTTACAGCTTAGAGCCGGGGCTCCAAAAGCGTTTTGAGAGACATGGAGCATATGAGATATTCGAAGAGCTGAAAATGGTTTTCCAAGCTCATGCCCGGGTCGAGAGATATGAAGTCTCCGATAAATTCTTTAGCTGTAAGATGGAGGAAAATGGCTCTGTCAGTAAACACATACCCAAAATGTCTGGGTTGCACAACCGCTTGACTCAACTGGAAGTTAATCTCCCGGATGAAGCGGTCATTGACAGAATCCTCCAGTCGCTTCCACCTAGCTACAAGAGCTTTGTGATGAACTACAATATGCAGGGGATGGTAAAGACCATTCCTGAGGTATATGCTATGCTGAAATCAGCAGAGGTAGAAATCAAGAAGGAGCATCAAGTGTTGATGGTGAATAAAACCACTAAGTTCAAGAAGGGCAAGGGTAAAAAGAACTTCAAGAAGGACGGCAAGGAAGTTGCCGCGCCCGGTAAGCAAGCTGCCGGGAAGAAGCCAAAGAATGGACCCAAGCCCGAGACTAAGTGTTTTTATTGCAAGGGAAGTGGTCAGTGGAAGCGGAACTGCCCCAAATACTTAGCGAACAAGAAGGCCGGCAAAACCAAAGGTATATGTGATATACATGTAATTGATGTGTACCTTACCAGTACTCGTAGTAGCTCTTGGGTATTTGATACCGGTGCAGTTGCTCACATTTGTAACTCAAAGCAGGAGCTGCGGAATAAACGGAGACTGGCGAAGGACGAGGTGACGATGCGCGTCGGGAATGGTTCCAAGGTCGATGTGATCGCCGTCGGCACGCTACCTCTACATTTACCTACGGGATTAGTTTTAAACCTCAATAATTGTTATTTAGTGCCAAGTTTGAGCATGAACATTGTATCTGGATCTCGTTTAATTCGAGATGGCTACTCATTTAAATCCGAGAATAATGGTTGTTCTATTTATATGAGAGATATGTTTTATGGTCATGCTCCGATGGTTAATGGTTTATTCTTAATGAATCTCGTACGTGATGATACACATATTCATAGTGTGAATACCAAAAGAGTTAAAGTTGATAACAATAGTCCCACATATTTGTGGCACTGCCGCCTTGGTCACATAGGTGTCAAACGCATGAAGAAGCTCCATGCAGATGGACTTTTAGAGTCTCTTGATTATGAATCATTTGACACGTGCGAACCATGCCTCATGGGTAAAATGACCAAGACTCCGTTCTCAGGCACAATGGAGCGGGCAACCAACTTATTGGAAATCATACATACCGATGTGTGCGGTCCAATGAGTGTTGAGGCTCGCGGTGGCTAACGTTATGTTCTCACCCTCACTGATGACTTGAGTAGATATGGGTATGTCTACTTAATGAAACACAAGTCTGAGACCTTTGAAAAGTTCAAGGAATTTCAGAGTGAGGTTGAAAATCAACGTGAAAGAAAGATCAAGTTTCTACGATCAGATCGTGGAGGAGAATACTTGAGTCACGAATTTGGCACACACTTAAGAAAATGTGGAATAGTTTCACAACTCACGCCGCCTGGAACACCTCAGCGTAATGGTGTGTCCGAACGTCGTAATCGCACTCTATTAGATATGGTGCGATCTATGATGTCTCTTACCGACTTACCGCTATCTTTTTGGGGCTATGCTTTAGAGATTGCCGCATTCACTTTAAATAGGGCTCCATCGAAATCCGTTGAGATGACACCGTATGAATTATGGTTTGGGAAGAAACCTAAGCTGTCGTTTCTAAAAGTTTGGGGATGCGATGCTTATGTCAAGAAACTTCAACCTGAAAAGCTCAAACCCAAGTCGGAAAAATGCGTCTTCATAGGATACCCTAAAGAAACTGTTGGGTATACCTTCTACCTCAGATCCGAAGGCGAGATCTTTGTTGCCAAGAATGGATCCTTTCTAGAGAAAGAGTTTCCCTCGAAAGAAGTAAGTGGGAGGAAAGTAGAACTTGATGAAGTGTTACCTCTTGAACCAGAAAATGGCGAAACTCAAGAAAATGTTTCTGAGGTGCCTGCACCGACTAGAGAGGAAATTAATGATGATGATCAAGATACTTCTAATCAAGCTCCTACTGAAATTCGAAGGTCCACAAGGACACGTTCCGCACCAGAGTGGTACGGGAACCCTGTCTTGGAAATCATGTTGTTAGACAACGGTGAACCTTCGAACTATGAGGAAGCAATGGCGGGCCCGGATTCCGACAAATGGCTGGAAGCCATGAAATCCGAGATAGGATCCATGTATGAAAACGAAGTATGGACTTTGACTGACTTGCCCGCTGAGCGGCGAGCCATAGAAAATAAATGGATCTTTAAGAAGAAGACAGACGCGGATGGTAATGTGACCATCTATAAAGCTCGGCTTGTCGCTAAGGGTTATCGACAAGTTCAAGGAATTGACTACGATGAGACTTTCTCACCAGTAGCGAAGCTGAAGTCCGTCCGAATCATGTTAGCAATTGCCGCATTCTACGATTATGAAATATGGCAAATGGACGTCAAAACGGCATTCCTTAATGGTTTCCTTAAGGAAGAATTGTATATGATGCAGCCGGAAGGTTTTGTCGATCCTAAGAATGCTGACAAGGTGTGCAAGCTCCAACGCTCGATTTATGGGCTGGTGCAAGCATCTCGGAGTTGGAACATTCGCTTTGATGAGATGATCAAAGCGTTTGGGTTTACGCAGACTTATGGAGAAGCCTGCGTTTACAAGAAAGTGAGTGGGAGCTCTGTAGCATTTCTCATATTATATGTAGACGACATACTTTTGATGGGAAATGATATAGAACTCTTGGACAGCATTAAGGCCTACTTGAATAAAAGTTTTTCAATGAAGGACCTTGGAGAAGCTGCTTATATATTAGGCATCAAGATCTATAGAGATAGATCGAGACGCCTCATAGGTCTTTCACAAAGCACATACCTTGATAAGATATTGAAGAAATTCAATATGGATCAATCTAAGAAAGGGTTCTTACCTGTGTTACAAGGTGTGAAATTGAGCTCAGCTCAATGTCCGACCACGGCAGAAGATATAGAAGAGATGAGCGTCATCCCCTATGCCTCAGCCATAGGTTCTATTATGTATGCCATGCTGTGTACTAGACCTGATGTAAACCTTGCCGTAAGTTTGGTAGGTAGGTACCAAAGTAATCCCGGCAAGGAACACTGGACAGCGGTCAAGAATATCCTGAAGTACCTGAAAAGGACTAAGGAAATGTTTCTCGTTTATGGAGGTGACGAAGAGCTCGTCGTAAAAGGTTACGTCGATGCTAGCTTCGACACAGATCTGGATGACTCTAAGTCACAAACCGGATACGTGTATATTTTGAATGGTGGGGCAGTAAGCTGGTGCAGTTGCAAGCAAAGCGTCGTGGCGGGATCTACATGTGAAGCGGAGTACATGGCAGCCTCGGAGGCAGCACATGAAGCAATTTGGGTGAAGGAGTTCATCACCGACCTCGGAGTCATACCCAATGCGTCGGGGCCAATCAAGCTCTTCTGTGACAACACTGGAGCTATTGCACTTGCAAAGGAGCCCAGGTTTCACAAGAAGACCAGGCACATCAAGCGTCGCTTCAACTCCATTCGTGAAAATGTTCAAGATGGAGACATAGAAATTTGTAAAGTACACACGGATCTGAATGTCGCAGATCCGTTGACTAAACCTCTCCCTAAGGCAAAACATGATCAGCACCGGAACTCTATGGGTGTTCGATTCATCACAATGTAACTAGAGGCAATAATAAAAGCATTATTATTATATTTCCTTATTCATGATAATTGTCTTTATTCGTGCTATAATTGTGTTATCGGGAAATCGTAATACATGTGTGAATAACAGGCAACAAACATGTCCCTAGTGAGCCTCTAGTTGACTAGCTCATTGATCGACAGATAGTCATGGTTTCCTGACTATGGACATTGGATGTCATTGATAACGAGATCACATCATTAGGAGAATGATGTGATGGACGAGACCCAATCCTAAACATAGCATAAGATCGCATAGTTCGTTTGCTAGAGTTTTCCAATGTCAAGTATCCTTTCCTTAGACCATGAGATGGTGTAACTCCCGGATACCGTAGGAGTGCTTTGGGTGTGCCAAACGTCACAACGTAACTGGGTGACTATAAAGGTATACTACGGGTATCTCTGAAAGTATCTGTTGGGTTGACATGGATCGAGACTAGGATTTGTCACTCCGCTTAACGGAGAGGTATCACCGGGCCCTCTCGGTAATGCATCATCATAATGAGCTCAATGTGATAAAAGTGTTTGATCACGGGATCATGCATTACGGTACGAGAAAAGTGACTTGCCGGTAACGAGATTGAACAAGGTATTGGGATACCGACGATCGAATCTCGGGCAAGTAAAATACCGATTGACAAAGGGAATCGTATACGGGATTGATTGAATCCTCGACATCGTGGTTCATCCGATGAGATCATCGTGGAGTATGTGGGAGCCAACATGGGTATCCAGATCCCGCTGTTGGTTATTGCCCGAGAGTCATCTCGGTCATGTCTGCATGTTTCCCGAACCCGTAGGGTCTACACACTTAAGGTTCGGTGACGCTAGGGTTGTATGAATATGAGTATGCAGCAAAACGAATGTTGTTCGGAGTCCCGGATGAGATCCTGGATGTCACGAGGAGTTCCGGAATGGTCCGGAGGTAAAGATTTATATATAGGAAGTCTTGTTTTGGTCGCCGGAAAAGTTTCACACTTTATCGGTATTGTGCCGGGAGTGCTGAAAGGGGTCTGGGGGTCCACCGGGGGGGTCCACCTGCCCCGGGGGGCCACATGGGCTATAGGGGGTGCGCCCTGGCCTATATGGGCCAAGGGCACCAGCCCCAAGAGGCCCATGCGCCAAGAAGACTTGGAGAGGGAAGAGTCCAAAGAGGGGAAGGCACCTCCGAGGTGCCTTGGGGAGGATGGACTCCTCCCCCCTCTTGGCCGCACCCCTTCCTTGGAGGAAGGGGCAAGGCTGCGCCCTCCCCCCTCTCATGCGCCTATATAAAGGGAGGGAAGGGAGGGGTGGCCGCACCCATAAGCCCTGGCGCCTCCCTCCTCCCTGCAACACCTCCTCCTCCTCCCGTAGTTGCTTAGCGAAGCCCTGCCGGAGTTCTGCTGCATCCACCACCACGCCGTCGTGCTGCTGGATCTTCATCAACCTCTCCTTTCCCCTTGCTGGATCAAGAAGGAGGAGACGTCACGCTTTCCGTACGTGTGTTGAACACGGAGGTGCCGTCCGTTCGGCACTAGATCATCGGTGAATTGGATCACGGCGAGTACGACTACCTCATCCACGTTCACTCGAATGCTTCCGTCGCGATCTACAAAGTGGTACGTAGATGCAATCTCTCTCTCCCATGACTCGTTGCTAGATGAACTCATAGATGGATCTTGGTGAAACCGTAGGAAAAATTTTAATTTTCTGCAACGTTCCCCAACACACTCATGTCAGACAAACAGAAGGTATTCATCTTGTTTGGCACACTATTCTGGTTCCCAACTGTAAGGTTATGTAGTTCAATGTAGTTCATAACTCAAATGTTGGTTTTTATTGTTTCTTCAGGTACATCTTAGATGCAAGGGAACTGCCAATTATCTCAATGTTTGAGACAATCAAGGCTCAGATCATGAGCAGGCACTACTCAAAGAATAAAGAGGCTGCCAAAATGACAGGGAAAATCTGCCCAAAGATAAAAAAGAGGGTGCAAACAAACAGTGAGTATGCAAGCTTGTGCTATGTTGGTGGAGCAGGTGATGGTGTATTCCAAGTGCATGGAAGGGGTACAGATTATATTGCTGACACTATCTGCCAATCATGCTCATGCAAGAGGTGGGATCTAAGTGGGGTGCCTTGCTCTCATGTGTTAGCCTGTTGCAGAGATGATAGGATAGATGCTGACACTATGGTGAATGATTGCTACTCAATTTCCATGTTTAAGAAGGCCTACAAGTACATCATATACCCTACAAGAGATATGAAAGAATGGGAAAAGATGAATGGCCCAACCCTTGAGCCACCACTATATCTAAAACAAGTAGGTAGGCCAAGCAAGAACAAAAGAAAAACACCATATGAAGTTAATGACAGAAGTGGTGGTAAGAAAATGTCAAGGCATGGGGTAATTATGCATTGTAGTTATTGTGGTGAGCCTGACCACAACATCAATGGATGTAAATATTTGAAGAATGGCTTGCTACCACCTAACGCCCAAGTGAATGCTGCTGCTGGAGATGCACATGAAGAGCAAGCAAATGCAGTGAATGGAGATGCACATGCAGAGCAAGCAAATGCAGTGAATGGAGATGCACATGCAGAGCAAGAAAATGCAGTGAATGGAGATGCACATGCACAACAACCAAATGCTGCTGGAGATGCACATGCAGAGCAACCAAATGCTGCTGGAGATGCACATGCAGAGCAACCAAATGCTCATTATCAACCTACTGTGACACCATCAAACATTGTAAACAAACTTGTGGATACAATGCTTCAACAGGTAATTGAAAAAACTGAACTTTCTTATTTACTACATTGTACTGCACTACAATGTACTAACTGAATTCCAATGCAGAGGCCAACTACAAGGCATAGGGCAGAGATGCCAATCCCCGAGTCCACATTTCTAACTGCTGCTCAAGCTAGGATCAGTCAGGAGCAAGGTGGATCAAGCTCTAACTCCATCATGCAGGGAGAATTGGCTAAACAATTAAGGGCCATGAAGATGCAGAGAAGCTTGGAAGCTGAAAATAAAAAGAGAGCAGTGTTTGAAGCTAGGCAGCTGGTAGAGCTCAAGAAGCTTGAAGCAAGTGCAAAGAAGAAGGAAGAGCTTGCAAAGAAGAAGGCAGAAGAGGCGTAAGCAAGGAGGTTGCTTGCAGAAGAGAGGAAGGAGAAAAAAAGGCAGGAGAGAGAGCTGAATAAGCAAGTACAGGCTGAAACAAGAAAGATCATAGCTGAGGCCAAGAGAGCCTCTGCTGCTAAGATTAAAGCCAAGCTAAATGCACAGAAGAAGGAGGCTGTAGCTGCTGCAAGGAAACAAGCACAAGCACTAGCTGCCCTGGAGAGAGCAAGACTAAATGAAGAGAGGAAGTTGCTCATTGCTGCTGCAAAAAGTGCTTCACAAGCTGCTGATGCAGTCAGGTCTGAAACAGTTGGTGCATCCAGTTCAGGAGCTACTACAGAAGAAGCAAGAGGTGTGAAGAGGCCAGCATCACTAACTCAGACATCAATGGCAGTGCAGTCAGCCAAGATTGCAAAAACAAGCTCCATGTTTGATGTTTTCAGGTGATTGTGCTCTGTTGGTTATTGTGCTACAAGATGTGTCCATGGCAGGAAATTTTGATTGCTACAGAGCATGACTGAAACTTTTATTGCTTTTGTCTGCTGTGCATGATCCAGCATATTTCATACTTCATTTCCTTTATAGAACCATGTTCCTAGACTCTACTTTGTTTACAACATGTGGTTGTGTTGGCTGTCATGGATTATGTGTTACAGAACCATCTTATGGATTATGTATTTCACATTAAGTCAATCTTTCAATCTTTTATGGATTATGGCTTATGTATTTCACATTATGTAATGATCATGTAAAAGATGCAATCTTTCAATCTTTTATGCCCAATGTACTTCACATTAAGTCAAGAATATGGAGAACAAGTCATCCTGTGTACATTGACAGAAATATTTCATGAGTTACTCATAATTGATCCAAGTACATAGCCATTACACAAAAGAAAGATGCCTTCCAACACTTCTACATCTTAACCCAGGTCCAACTACATAGCCACTACACAAAAGAAGATGTCTTGCATCACTACATCAGCTTAACCACTATTTAACAGCAGCTACAAGCTCTAACATAGTTGCAACAACAGCAGCACTACATCATTTCAGAATTACCACAACAAGGAGCCCACATAGAACAACACCTACAGCCACTACAATCTTCAGAAACAGCAGTAACTGTGCTCCAAGCTCTAACATTCTTGCATTGTTGGACATCCCAAACTCCGTAATTGGTCCTCTTGCCCACTGTTCAACAGCAACACTTTCATGTCCACGCTCCAGCTCCTCCCTCCTGTCCTCACTCCAGCCAATAGCATCGACGGCAGCATTTCCTCTCAGGAATTTATGTTCCACAAGATAAGCGACGTACTCACGCTCCCAATGCCAAAATTTGCAACCACGCTATCAAATGTGAAATAAAGGCATGAGAAGAAATGCATCTGGGCGGCCATCTCTGCATAAATGTAAGTGGGGAAAGGACTTACATCATAGTTGATGCATCTATAGAAAACCCAGCCATCGTGTTCATCCGTACCGGAGATGTAGCGCTTCACCGTCACCCCACAGTCCGGACAGCCGATCCGGGGGATCAAGGGGCCGCGGCGGCGCTAAGCAGAGCGGGAACAGCTCGAAGACATGGCGCAAAAGAAACGCCGTACAACGGCGGCAACCGACGGCGGCGGCGCGGCGGCGACGCGACGGAGGTCACGGCGAGCTGAGTGGAGAGCGCTAGGGTTCGTCGCAACGGAGTGGGGAATTTTGCAGCACGAGGCGGAGAGAAGAGGGGGTGAAGTTATGTGGCAATTTTGCAAAAGAATCCTTGTATACATAACAAACTAGCACCCACCTCCTACATGGCCAAGTGGACCGGTCAAAAGGGGCCACGAGGGCAAAATACGTACAGAAACGAGCGTCAAACGTACGCAGTGACCATTTCAGTCCGGGTTAGCAAGTATGATTACCGTAACAAACCGTTTTCTCAATACATTGACCATAGTGACCAGCCTTAACAAGTTTTTTTTTCGAAAAGGGGGACTCCCCGGCCTCTGCATCAGAATGATGCATACGACCATCTTATTAACCATAAAACAGTGTCAACATGGTTCCAAGATCTCCAAGCGAAATAAAAACAAAGGAAGCTCACAGCCAACAAAGGCTAGAAACATCGACTAGCCAAGATAAGGAGGCACAACCGGCTAGCTATAAATAGATAGATAAACTAGATGCCTATCCTATTACATGATCGCCATCCAAACCGGTTGAAGATATCCCGAGCTACCATCTCCCAACGGAAAGATCCAGTAACCAAATGCTCCCTGGCCTCCGTCTGAGTGAGTAGCGACCACGAATGGATCAGAGCTGTAGTGCGGAATATAACCTGCAAAAAATGAATACATGATATTTTGTTAAAGACCAAATCATTTCTGCAAGTCCAGATAGTCCACAGTAAAGCGCAAACCCCAACTCGAATGTGTTTCGCCAAGTCAGGCGGAATCCCATTCAGCCATGTCCCAAATAATGCGTTAACATAATTCGGTGGTTTGATATTGAAAGCAATGTGAACCGTCTGCCAAAGGACTTTGGCCAACGGGCAATCAAAAAAGAGGTGTTTTATAGTCTCATCCCGATCACAGAAACTACACCTAGTAGGCCCTGTCCAATTACGCTTTTTCAAATTGTCCTTGGTTAAAATAACTTGTTTATGGACAAACCACATAAACACTTTTATTTTCAAAGGTACTTTGACATCCCAAACATGCTTGGATGTAGGTATGGAGTTCGAATTAATAACATCAATGTACATTGATTTAACTGTGAAGACTCCAGATTTAGTCAACTTCCAGCATAATTCATTGGGTTGTTGGGAGAGTTGGACCTCCATCAGTCTCCTAACTAGATGGAGCCACTCCTCCCAGCGATTGCCCGCCAGCGTGCGTCGGAACTGAATATTAAGGGGGGTCGATTGGAGTACCGTAGCTACAAACACCTCACATCGTTGAACAATACGATACAAAGACGGATATTGGACGGCCAAGGGTATCTCGCCGAGCCAAGTATCCTCCCAGAAACGCATGCTGGTGCCGTTGCCAATCACAAACTTTGTCCTATTGAACAAAGATTGTTTGACTTTCATCAGTCCTTTCCAGAAAGGTGAATTAGTCGGCCTAACTGTAACCTGGGACAGAGTTTTAGTCTGAAGGTACTTGTTGCGAAGGATTTGAGCCCAGATGGCATCATTCTCCGAAGAGAGCTTCCACAGCCACTTGCTAAGAAGGCATTTGTTTTTAACTTTGATGTTCTCTATACCGAGACCCCCTTGGTCTTTCGGTCTACAGATGATATCCCATTTAGCAAGTCGGTATTTTGTTTTAAGCTCATCACTCTGCCAAAAGAACCGCGATCGATAAAAGTCCAGTCTCTTCCGAACACCAACTGGGACCTCAAAGAACGATAGGAGAAACATAGGCATACTCGTAAGCACCGAATTAATCAGGATTAATCGGCCTCCGTATGACATGAGTTTACCTTTCCAGCAACTCAGTTTCTTCTCAAATCGGTCCTCGATGCACTTCCATTCTCGGTTTGTTAACCTACGATGGTGGATTGGAATACCTAGGTAAGAAAAAGGTAATTCTCCCAACTCACACCCGAACAATTGCCTATACGCCTCCTGTTCGTCTTTGGCTCTACCAAAACAGAACAACTCGCTCTTATTAAAGTTAATCTTTAACCCGGACAATTGTTCAAAAAGGCATAACACCAGCTTCATGTTTCTCGCCTTGGCCAAGTCATGCTCCATAAAGATGATTGTATCATCAGCGTACTGAAGTATGGACACACCTCCATCAACAAGATGAGGTACCAATCCATCGACTTGAACATTTTCCTTAGCCCTTCCTATCAGAATTGCTAACATATCCACCACAATGTTAAACAGGATAGGTGACATCGGATCTCCTTGTCGTAGGCCTTTATGTGTCTGGAAATAATGACCTATATCGTCATTCACTTTAATTCCCACACTACCTTTTTGCGTAAATGATTCAACCTGTCTGCGCCAGGCTTCATCAAAACCTTTCATACGCAATGACTGTTGGAGAAATGGCCATTTGATCTTATCGTACGCTTTCTCAAAATCCACTTTAAAGATTACTCCATCTAATTTTTTGGAATGGATTTCATGGAGCGTTTCATGCAGGACTACCACCCCTTCAAGGATATTTCTGTCCGGCATGAAAGCAGTTTGGGACTTTTGCACCACAAAGTGCGCAATCTGCGTGAGCCTATTAGTCCCGACTTTGGTGAAGATTTTGAAACTAACATTGAGGAGGCAAATTGGTCTGAATTGCTCAATCCTCACAACCTCCGTTTTCTTAGGAAGTAGTGTGATAGTTCCAAAATTCAGGTGGAATAAGTGAAGCTGTCCTAAGAACAGATCATTGAACATAGGTAGCAAATCCCCCTTAATAATATGCCAGCACCTTTTATAGAACTCGGCCGGGAATCCATCCGGTCCGGGGGCCTTATTGTTTTTCATCTGTGCAATAGCATCAAACACCTCATTCTCAGAGAACGGTGCAACCAGAATATCATTTTCAGCAGTCGATAACTGAGGCACATCCTCAGTCCTAGACTCGTCGAGGGACACACAATTATCCTCCGGTGGTCCAAATAACTGCTTGTAATACTCGCTAATATATGTTTTTAGGTTATCTTGACCTAATATCGTGCCCTCATCTTGTTCAAGTTGAAAAATGTGTTTCTTTCGGTGCTTGCCATTAGCTATTAAATGAAAGAATTGAGTGTTCGCGTCCCCTTGGACCACTTTGCGGGTTTTAGCATGCAGCGCCCACTTCAATTCTTCTTCCCGGAGCAGTTCTTTCAACCTCGTCTCCGCCTCAGTTTTAACCTGTAGCTCAGCTGGCAACAAGATCGAAGATTCGGCCTTGATGTCTAGGGCCTGTATAAGAGAAAGGAGTCTATCCTTTTCAATCTTATAGACACCACTGAGGTGTTTAGCCCAACCCCGTAAAAAGCTTATCAAGTGCCGAATCTTATTCTGCCAACGCTCGATCGCGGTCTTACCTCCGGCGCCTCTATCCCATTCCCTGGCAACCAGGTCGAAGAACCCCTCGTGTTCGAACCAAGACATCTCGAAAGAGAAAGTGTTTTTGTTACCCACGTGGTTCGGCTCCCCAGAATCCACGAATAAGGGCGTGTGATCGGATATTCCCCTCGAGAGAGCTTGCACCGTAACCAGAGGGAACTTTTGTTCCCACTCCACGCTTGCGAGAACTCGATCAAGTTTTTCATAAGTTGGGTTTGGCAGAGCATTGGCCCAGGTAAACTTCCTACCAGAAAGTTCTATCTCCCTCAGATCCAAGCTTTCAATAATGGTATTAAACATAAACGACCATCTGCCGTCAAAGTTACTATTATTCTTCTCCTCTCTCCTCCTAATGATATTGAAATCACCTCCAACTAAAAGTGGAAGCTGCTCCGATCCACAAATTCGAACAAGGTCGGCCAGAAACTCTGGTTTCAGCTCAGGCTGTGCGGCACCATACACTGCCACCAAAGCCCAGTTGAAACCATCTACTTTACACCTGACTCGAAATTTCACTGCGAAGTCGCCCATCACCACACTTCGGACTTCAAGCGAATCGCATCTCACACCAAGTAAGATACCACCCGATCTTCCTCGCGGAGGGAGGCAATGCCAATCAAAATCAATACCACCCACAAGAGCAGACAGGAACTCGGGCGCAAAGTTTTCTCTACCAGTCTCCGATAAAGCAATAAAGTCCAGGCGTTGCTCTAAAGCTGCGTCAGCAAGAAACCTTCTTTTAGCCAAGTCCTTTAGACCTCTGCTATTCCAAAAGATTCCTTTCATAGCTCATCATGAAATTTTTTAGTAGTACGAATTCTAGCACTCCTACGGACTGCGGAATCGGGATAAATTTTCCGTTTCCACTTGCGTTTGGGTTTACTAGGTTCTGACACCCGATCCTCATAACCGGGTTCAACGGTGATACCCATATCATTCTCTATGGGAAAATCATCGTCCTCCGACTCATGAATGGGGGGTGCTAAATCCGCACACAGATTATGAAGCACTCGAACCCCTAACGCATCAATCTCTACATCATTCATCGGTTTAACCGCTGCGAGATTCCGAATAGTCTCTAAAACACGCTCCGCCTCCAAATCTAGTATATCATTGACCGAAGTGGTAATCTCACTATTAGTAGCTCCTAGTGACACTCCTAATTGGTATGCATTATTTATAATCTCTTCATTAGAAAAATGCAATAAAGAATTAGATATGTTTACAGACATACCAGTGGAAGATGCAGCATCCTGAAGCTTGGCCGCCCTCATAGCGCACCGCTGCTGCATATCGTCAACCTCCGGGAACTCGTGGAGGCGGGCACTCATCCGAATCCCCGTGGAGGCGGGGTCGGGGCTCCCGCCAAAAGCAACGACCTCCTCTCTGGAAAAGCCTCGCGTTGAATCCCTCAAAGGATCCACCGCGGTTATGGGAAGAGGTGGCTGCTGGCTCCCAAGCCCCTTAGAAGCGAGGCCCACGGTCATGGGTACGCGCGGAACGGGGGAGGTGGAGGCCGCCTGCCCGGCCCCCCCTCCTGTCCCACCTGCCGGCACAGGGGATACCGCCGTTGGCGAAGGAGAAGCGATCCGTCTGCTCGCCGGAGAAGAGGGGAGAGCCAGGGCCACCTGCCCCAGCTCCCTCCCCAGTGCAGCCGCCGGCGCTGGTGCCACCGCCCCAACCAGCGAAGCAGGATCTGAGGCCTCCTGCCTCGGGCTCGCTACCCCGGCACTGGCCAAGCCGATCGGTACCGGCGTCGCAGTAGGAGAGGAGGCTAAGCTACCTCCCCCACTGCCGACCAACACCGGTCTCACCGGTGTGACCTGCGCCAGACTACGAGAGGGAGAAGCCAGGGCCACCTGCCCTAGACTCCCCTCCCCATAGAACGCCTCCGAACCTGTCATCATATCCCTGTTCGGAGCTATAGTAGGAGGAAGCGAACCCACCTAAGGATCCACTGCCGCAACTATCACAGGATCAGCCGCACCATCAAGCTCCAAAGGGGGGAGCATACACTCAAAGCAATCATCAGACTCAATCCTGTCGCTCCAAAGCCGAGGAGGAGCCGATGCTGGCTGAAAGGACCCAAAACGCAACGTACTCATCGGTACCGTCGATGTAGGTTCTACTCCAGAGCCATTACCGGGCAACTGAGCAGCCGGACTAGGCCCATTGGCCCTCTCTCGTCCTGCCTCATCAGTCGGGTCCTCACGAGCACCGGCATCACCATCCCCCTCGTGCATGTCCATAGCAGTCTCAGAACCCACTTCGGCAAACAGCTCGGCATCCTCAAACTCGATCGCAAGAGGAAACACCTCACCCCGATAAAACCAGTTAACCACGTCCGGGATAAAATCAATGTCCAGCACACCCACTAAGAGCCGGGCCACCCCATGCGCGCGGGTGAACGCCAAATCCACTACCTCAGTCTTGCCCACCAGCATACCCAAACTCGCCACTACTCGAGCATCAGTCAAGGCCTCAGATGGGGCCCCTGAAAACCGCAACCACACCTGTGTCAACGGTTTGCCCTTAGGCTCCTCCTTTTTCCACTCGTGAAACTTCAGGATGCACTTAGTACCAAGCACCCTACACAACCCGAAACTCAACAGCTTCTGCAAGTCGTCCATTGTTGGGAAATCAACCCTAAAGACATTGTCCTCGATCCGAACAAGCTCCCACTGAAAGTCACCGGGAGCCAGTTCCTGAAGTCTCTGCACAATTTGAGCCTCAGACACCACCTCTTGGGTGGCTTTCACAATGCCAGTAGTCATATTCTGGGCCTCAACAGTAATCTCCCTCGCCGCCGGGGACTCAAAAAAAGTGAGCTCGGCACAATATACTCCATACATTGTGAGCGTGGGAGCCTGATCACGCATAACTGGGCAGTCCCCCTTAACATGAGCATTCTTACCACACAAACTGCAAAGTTCCGCCATACATTCTGCAATAAAGTGGCCTCTCTCACCACATCGATAACACAGCATCTTTTCCTTCTTGCGTGCCCATTTGGACACCCTCTTAGACTCAGCCCTGTCCCCTGCGTCAGCATCTCCACTAGTGGTAGGAACCTCCACATTGGCCAAGGCCGTCACAACCTCCATCGCTTGACTAGGCAACTCAGTCGACTGCACAGTATCAATAGCCATATCCGAAGAGTTCTGGTCTACCACGACTGGTGGTGGGGGCGGCTTGCAAAACCGACCACGACCGCCACCCCGTCCACCACCACGTCCACCACGATAGCCACGGAAACCACCTCTCTGACGGTTATTCGGGCCCGAAGCCCCCTCGACGAAGCCACCCGCCGGGCCAAGGAATGGCCTCTCATTCGAACCATCACTTTGCCAGGCGTATCCGCGTCCACCTCCCGTAGATGACGAACCACGGTGTTGGCCTTCTCCGTAAACATCATAACCATCATCTCCCCATTGTCCTTTGGGCGGTCCATTGGCTCCACCATTCCCTGCGACCGCCCGTGCCTGCAGTGAATCCGAACGCTGCTGCGTCGGTCTCGTGACAATGTGGGGCGGCGGCGCGGCATGAGGCACTGATGGCACGACACCCCGTCCCACGGCCGCCGGCGCCGGAATTCTTGGCGGTGCGCCGCTCCCCGCAACGTCAACGACTGGCGTTCCCCCTCGTCCGGCAGCCGGCAGCGTCCCGGACAGCCCCGTCGGACGCGGCATTGGCGGGCGGGCGCCATGACCACCAGCCCGACCCACGGTAGGCAAAGACACCGGCGCTAGGGGGCGGAAGGAGCCACCCCTACCCGCGGCAGTAGCATGCGCCGGAGCCGGTGGGCGGGCACCAGGACCTCCAGCTCCGCGGCCTAGGGTCGACGAATTTGCACCCACTGGAGCCACGCCCCGACCCGCCGCCGGCATGCCGCGGTTCGCCCCAGGAGCGCCGGCGCCTCGACTAGTACCCAGAGCCGGCTGTGGCACCACCACGCCACGACCACCACCAGAGCCAGGCGGCGGCACAACTCCGGCCCGAGCCGCCCCGGCCGGCTCCGCCGCATTTTTTCCCGCGGCCCCCTGCCCCGCCATGAGAAGTGGAGGGATGCGACGTGCACGACCTCCGCGATCTGCAAGGCGATGAGGAGTGCGGCGCCAGGGAACCCTACGGCGCTCAACGGGAGGAGGAAGACCAGCGGTATCGTTGCATGCCTCTCGCACGTAACCGATCGCTTCACCCGATGGCCCTCCTGTGTCCAGCCCGAGAGGCACAGGCCCACCTGCGACCCCTTCGATCTGGGCCTCATACCCAGTCGAAGGCGGCCCAGCCAAATCCAGCAACGAATTCAAACGCAGCCGCCTGGCTACCCCGATCGGGATCTCGCCGGACTGTTTCACCGCCGTCGTCGCCGGCCGCCGGCCCTTCTTCTGGCGACTGTGCACAACTTTCCATTCCGAACCGAGGAAATCACCGAACATAAGGGCCGGAAGACGTACCTTTGGAAGAGGGCCACACCATGGCCGGATCGCAGTCGCCGCCGTCCTCCGGTGCACGACGCGCCTAACGATCTCGATCCTCTCCGTCTTCTCCAGTCCAGTCCTCGCCGGATCGTCCTGCGGGATCGCCTCATCTACCAACAGCGCAACCTCATCCTTTCATCCGCAACAAGTTTAGTGACCCAGAGTGCATTTTACTCGCGAATCAACCTGTGGTTGAGTTGGTTAGGTGGACAGTGGTATCCCCTACCCACACCAGGGTTCAAATCCTGGTGCTCGCATTATTCCTGGATTTATTTTAGGATTTTCGGCGATGCGCTTTCAGTGGGAGGAGACGTTCCAGTCGACGACGAGACGCCTATGGTGGCTTCGTAAATCTCAAGATGATATGCCGGCTCAGTCTCTCAAAGGTGCTCATAGGGGTAGGATGTGCGTGTGTGCGTTCATAGGGATGAGTGTATGCGCGTGTATATGAGCGCTTGTGTCTGTACTCTGTACTGATGCTAAAAAAAAAGAGTGCATTTTACTCTAAATTCCTTCATACCGGTACTTTTGACGTCGGCTTTCGCTTCACAGGCCATGATTGAAGCCAATAGCCCATGCCACATGCGTTTTCATCGCCTTCTTTGATTTTGCGCCATGCTGTGGTTAATTAACTTGCGGAGTTCACCTCAAAAAATTAGTTTGCGGAGTTACCCAGGTTCGGTGGTTAAAGCCAGCAGTGATGGGGACTGTTTTGCGAAGCTGTTGTTAAATCAACCGCGGAAAAAAAAAACTACCGTGAAAACACGAGGCAAGGAAGAGGACACCAGGATTGAATGGATGAGCGGGACGTCGTTTTATTACGGCGGCTGTCGCAGAAGACAACAGCTGCACGGAGTATAGTGTAGCACGGCGGGGTGAACTGTAATTGACTACGCCGTCCGTCCGTCCGTGGCGTGCGCGATCGCGGGAGGGATCCGCGTGCCGGCGGGTCGGTCAGCCGGGCGGGCCCCAGCGGCGCCCCGCCACCGGCGGACGGCGGCGGGCACGGCACCTACGGGGACGCCGGAAGCCATGCACGTACGCGCGCGCATTAAGTGGGAGGCGCCCGTCCCTGTGAGCGCCACCAACCGGCTTCAATTCCGGTCGTGGCCGTGGCCTACGTACACGCTCGCACGGTCGTACCGGCACCCACTGTTCTCCGCGTCCTCTCCGTCTCGGCTCAGAATTCAAGACAGTCGAAATCTCGTACGCACTGTGATGGGATTACCGATCTGGCCAGGGACACGAGGCGCCGGCGTACGACCGAGGACGACGTCTCGAGTGGGGGCGCACAGTAGGGGTGGCTGACAGTGGGGCCGGCATGGAGCGTACTTCACCTGCTGTGCGTGCGTCCTGGGTGCAGGGCCATTTTGTAGGCTCGCGCGCGCTGGCTGCTTTCGGTCGCGAGCCGCCCAACCGTCTAGCCTGACCAGCGTGGGTTCAATGAGGACTCGACACGGTCGATCAGGTACGCGCCTTGTCCCTTTTTTTTCTTTCTTTCGTGAATGGTGTACGTGCCATTTTTTTAGCGGGTGGTATACGTGCCTTGGTTTTTTAGGGAATATATATATGCCTTGTTGCTTGCCTGTAACTTTCGACCTGGGGCATCCTCAAAGAAAATGAAAAAGAAAAACTTTCTAACCCGGCACAAATTTTTGATTCGTAATCTTGTTAGTAGCACCGCTAAGTGCTCTGTTAAACTTAAGTCAAAATTAATAGTCAACGGATTTGCATAGAGATTAATGTGACACATGCTCACGGCATTTCTCTCGAGCTATTTTTTCGGAGGACTCATCTCGTACGTACCAGTAGAATTCACTAGCGAGTGATCAAGACTTTGTAGGAGAATTTTGCAAGTTCACGATCAATTCCAGTAAATAATTCATAACTAGAACAGGCACTAGCATGCAACAATCTAGCAAACTAGAAGAACAGAAAAACAGCAGCAACAACGCACATGAAACAACAGTTGTAGAGACAAACATGAACAGATGATGTTGGACGTACTGTTCGTTAGCTATTGTGGGTGCGACGGTGTTGATGACGATGTTGGCGACGATCTGTTGCTGATGGTGATGTATACGACGATGAGTAGCACCGCCTGACTTGGACGGAAGATGACCTGTGATGACGAATTTGAGCAGTCGCGCAGAGCGCTTCCCAAAAACTTAATTCGTCCTCTCTCGATGCAGGATCGCAAGGACGAACGGTTTCGGAGACCTGCTCTCCCACACGCCCATGCACGTCGGCGTTTGGGATGAAGTAGACTACGACAGCGGCGCAAGTTGCGAGATGAGGCAAAACCCTAGGTGTTTTCAGTGTGTCTTTGGTCGCAACCAGTAGCTGTATGTATATTAGGACCAGAGGCGGTATTGTGTCGCGATCACAATCCCAGACTTGGTTTCTAATTCGTATACTTACCGGACAAGAAATCATAAATTTGTCTGCCAAAAAATAAAATGGCAAAAGGAGGCCGCGCCCCTGCAAGGAGACGGACCGGATTTCGGCGAATCATTCACGCGCATGTCGCACGTACGCGCCGCCTCGCCTCGCCACGGCCAGGCGAGGTGAGCGAGCGCGCGCGTGTGGTCTTCCCTTTCTCTTCTCACACACCACTTAGAGTGGTGGAGAGAACCCACTATATAAAGAGGCCCAACTCGTTTTCAACTTTCGGGGTGGGACTAAACTTCAGCACCACCACTTGTCATTTTACACATGGGCCACTATTTGAGATTTCAGAAATTTCTATGGGCCTAGCCGATTAATTCTAACAATCCCCCACCATATCTCAAATACCCATTTAGAGATTTGCCTTCTCTCACCACTTGTTTAATATACCAGTGTTTTAGCAGAGACTGTTAAGTTGAACTTCTGCCTAGAACTTTAAGCTACATCCATTCACAACTTGACAATGGACTATGCCCCGAATTGCTAGTTTTGTGTGAACAGGTTACACTCAAAATATTAACCAGTACCTGACCGCCAGTAGGCTACCCCGCGGTTTGGAGCTTATACGTCATACTCCCTGGTCTCTTCGTGAGCATACTGGAGATCACCCAAATCTCATAGACTGCGACGTTTACAGTCGGGACTCATATAGGTGTGTTCTTTCAAGACTGGTCTGTAGGATAGCATCTTTGCTAATTATAGCCAATAGAACCACATTAAGGCATGTTGCCAACCTGCCTTACAACTCTGAGCCTTACAACTCTGAGAGTTTTGCATCTTCACTTAGAGACGGTCATTAGTTATTACTCTCCTCAGTTAACCAATAGCTTGTTCTTCCCAGATCATAATTCACGGGATCTCCGATCACAAAGGTTGGGTTACTACTATGGTGTAACATCTATGGGTCTCGTACCCATCTCCCTTGATGCAATATCTATCATATTTTGTGATAGTCCCTTTGTAAAGGGATCTGCCAGGTTTTTGTCTGTTTGAATATATGTAACAGCTATTACTCTGGAGTTTCTCAACTTCCTGACAGACTTCAAACGTCTCTTCACGTGTCTTGATGACTTCACATTATCTTTAGAATTGTTCACCTTAGCGATAACCGTTTGGTTGTCACAATTCATAAGAATAGTCGGTACAGGTTTTTCAACCACAGGCAAGTCCATCAAGAGCTCACGCAGCCATTCTGCCTCAACAGTAGCTGTGTCCAAAGCAGTTAGTTGTGCTTCCATAGTTGACCTCGTCAATATGGTTTGCTTGCAAGACCTCCATGACACTGCGCCACCTCCATGAGTAAATACATACCCACTTGTTGTGTAGAGTACATCAACATCGGAGATCCAATTTGAATCACTATATCCTTCTAGCACAGCAGGATACCCTGAATAAGTAATTCCGTAACTCATAGTACCTCTCAGATAGCGCAAGACCCTTTCTAGTGCATGCCAATGATCATCACCTGGGTTGGACATGAACCTACTTAGTTTGCTCACAGCAAAAGAGATATCTGGTCTTGTAGCGCTACCTAAGTACATGAGTGAACCGACAATTTGAGAGTATCTTAATTGATCTCTCATTTCTTTCTTGTTCTTTTTGAGTTTCACACTGGGATCATAAGGTGTTGGAGAAGGCTTGCTATCCATAAAACCGAACCGGTTCTGTTGGGGATATAACTATTGAATATGACCCGCCCATGAGGGGCCAGATTATCTCAATGGCGGTTCATCTAGACAAAGCCCATGAGTATGTGAAGGTGGCGGTACATGAAGTAGGCCTGTTAAGGGCCCCAAACCGAAAGGCGGCTTAAGGCCCATGAGTATAAACCGCCATGTATATGTAACTTGTATTATAAGGCATGTAAGATAAGTCACCGAGTCGGACATGTTTGTATGAGCCGGCCGGGACTCTGTAGGCCGCAGGGCGTCAACCCATGTATATAAGGGGACGACTCGGCAGTGGCTGAGGGCAAGAAAAACAACAGATCGAAAGCCGGGCAAAGCGTATCCGCTCCCTGGTAATCGAAACCCTAGCAATACCACCCTAAACTGGATTAGGCTTTTACCTTCACCGCAAGGGGCCGAACTAGTATAAACTCCTCGTGTCCTTTGTCCCGTTTAACCCCTTTAAGCTAACCTCGTTGCAATGGCTCCACAACTAAGTCCTGCCATGAGGACATCTGCCGTGACACTTCCACAATAGTTGGCGCCTACCGTGGGGCCCGCGCATGGTGGTCTTCAGTTCTTGAAGGGCAGCTTCGAAGGGATCAAGGGATATGTTGTGGGCCGGATGACCAAGAGTCGTCGCGGCAAGCTCTACATCGGCGATGCAGGCTGGGGCCCCGAGGCCGGCTCAATTGAGTACAGGTACCGGGTCTCCTTCGGCGGAATCCACGTCTTCATCAGCAAGATCGGTGAACCGGTCCCTGAGCCGGACATCTGCACCGACATCATCGAGACAGCTCAACGTGCATGACCCGCCCGAGTTCAACCCGCTGTGAAGCGTGCCTTTGTTGGATGTATCCACGGGGTTGAATTGGAAGGCTCTTTGTCTGGCGGTGAGACGACCATCTACTCTGATGGTGAGTCGTCCACGGGTGAGACCAACTCAATGTATCCACTAAAAGAGGAACGACTTGGGGGCTGTTTTGATGGCGACAGTATTCCGGACCCCCATGAGCCGCCGAACAGAGTGGCGATCTTCATGGCTGGCACTCAGCCGGTTCTCGGTTCGACAGCCGCTGCGGCTATGACTTCCAGTGCAGTAGCGGTTACGGCGGCCGGCGCTGGCGGGTCAGCACGCCTGCCAGCTGAAGTTTTGACGGATCTGCTGGAGGATCTGGCGACTCTGATGGGGGTGGACGTAACCCTAGAAAACCAGGAACATCATAAGATAGAGCTGGCGGCGGAAAATGCTAGGATGGCTGCAGAACGGGCTGTTTTAAACGCCCAAAAACAGCGGATTCAAGCGGATTCATACCGGCTCATGGTGGATCAGAACGCTTCAAATGAAGTCTTGGGGAGAAAGCGCCAGAGTCGTCTGCCCTCAGTTTATGAGTCGAGGAACATCTTCAACACACCCGGAGCGGGGGCCAGTAACCCGCCGATGATAAACCGGATGACTGAAGCGCCAGGGGGAGGAGCGCCGATTCAGCCACAAGTGACAGGTTCTCCCCATATGAATAACACCCCGCCTCAGCATGTGGTGACACCGCCAGGTCATTACTCCACCCCTTTAGACAATATGATTGCTGCAGCTACACGATTGGCGGCTCTGCCAGTCGAGGGCAAGAGCGAGACTCCAACGGCAGTTGAAACCAGAAGGGCTAGGGAGCTTCTTCAGACAGCTTTGGTGCAGCAGCAGGCTTATTCCTATAGTCGTGACCGGATTCATTCGACCTCTCGTCCAAGCCGGAGCTATAGTAGGCACATTCACTCGCCAGCAGTCTCGAGTACGGAGCAGCGCAATGACCAACCTCATGGACATGACCCGGCGCGCAATGGTGCTAATGCACAGGATTCAGTGGACAAGGGTAGAGCACGTCGGGAGGCCGAGCTGGCGTCTCAGCTGGCGGCTCATCAACACACACCGGTTTACCCGACAGCTTCAATTGAGGCAGGAGTGACTTCTAGAGCCTTTGGTGTGCCGTGTTTAATGGCGGCTATACGAAACGAGCGTCTGCCCAAGGATTTCAAAGGCCCTCGTAAGGTGCCTAACTACACATCGGACCAGCCACCTGAGGCTTGGGTGGAGAGTTATGAGATGGCTATGGAGATGCTGGATGTTAGTGAGGCTGCGTACGCTAAGTACTTCATCATGATGCTGGAGGGGACGGCTCGCACCTAGTTGAAGGGGCTGCCGGCTAACTCCATCAGATCATGGGCAGAGCTGAAGGCCCGGTGTCGGTGTCAAAACCGGCGGATCTCGGGTAGGGGGTCCCGAACTGTGCGTCTAGGCGGATGGTAACAGGAGACAAGGGACACGAAGTTTTACCCAGGTTCGGGCCCTCTCGATGGAGGTAAAACCCTACATCCTGCTTGATTAATATTGATGATATTGTTGGAAATATGCCCTAGAGGCAATAATAAAGGCATTATTATTATATTTCCTTATTCATGATAATTGTCTTTATTCGTGCTATAATTGTGTTATCCGGAAATCGTAATACATGTGTGAATAACAGACAACAACATGTCCCTAGTAAGCCTCTAGTTGACTAGCTCGTTGATCGATAGATAGTCATGGTTTCCTGACTATGGACATTGGATGTCATTGATAACGAGATCACATCATTAGGAGAATGATGTGATGGACGAGACCCAATCCTAAACATAGCATAAGATCGCATAGTTCGTTTGCTAGAGTTTTCCAATGTCAAGTATCCTTTCCTTAGACCATGAGATCGTGTAACTCCCGGATACCGTAGGAGTGCTTTGGGTGTGCCAAACGTCACAACGTAACTGGGTGACTATAAAGGTATACTACGGGTATCTTCGAAAGGGTCTGTTGGGTTGACACGGATCGAGACTGGGATTTGTCACTCCGCTTGACGGAGAGGTATCACGGGGCCCTCTCGGTAATGCATAATCATAATGAGCTCAATGTGATGAAAGTGTTTGATCACAGGATCATGCATTACGGAACGAGAAAAGTGACTTGCCGGTAACGAGATTGAACGAGGTATTGGGATACCGACGATCGATTCTCGGGCAAGTAAAATACCGATTGACAAAGGGAATCGTATACGGAATTAATTGAATCCTCGACATCGTGGTTCATCCGATGAGATCATCGTGGAGCATGTGGGAGCCAACATGGGTATCCAGATCCCGCTGTTGGTTATTGCCCGAGAGCCGTCTCGGTCATGTCTGCATGTCTCCCGAACCCGTAGGGTCTACACACTTAAGGTTCGGTAACGTTAGGGTTGTGAAGATATGTATATGCAGTAACCCGAATGTTGTTCGGAGTCCCGGATGAGATCCCGGACGTCACGAGGAGTTTCAGAATGGTCCGGAGGTAAAGAATTATATATAGAAAGTGCTGTTTTGGCCATCGGGACAAGTTTCGGGGTTATCGGTATTGTACCGGGACCACCGGAGGGTCCCGGGGGGTCCACCGGGTGGGGCCACCTGCCTCGGGGGGCCACATGGGCTCTAGGGTGCGCCTTGGCCTACATGGGCCAAGGGGAACTAGCCCCTAGAGGCCCATGCGCCTAGAGGGGGGAAACCCTAAAGAGGGGGGCGCCCCCCCTTGCTTGGGGGGCAAGCCCCACCCTTGGCCGCCACCCCCCCTAGGAGATTGCATCTCCTAGGGCCGCCCCCCCTAGGGGACTATATAAAGGGGGGGGGAGGGGGGCAGCGCACCCTTGCTCCTGGCGCCTCCCTCTCCCTCTCCAATACCTCCTCCTCCTCCGTAGAGCTCGGCGAAGCCCTGTCGGAGTACTGCAGCTCCACCATCACCACGCCGTCGTGCTCCTGCTGGAGCCTTCTTCCCCAACCTCTCCTTTGCCTTGCTGGATCAAGAAGAAGGAGACATTACGCTGACCGTACGTGTGTTGAACGCGAGGTGCCGTCCTTTCGGTGCTAGGATCTTCAGTGATTTGGATCACGTCGTGTACGACTACCTCATCCCCGTTCGTTGAACGCTTCCGCTCGCGATCTACAAAGTGGTATGTAGATGCAATCTCTCTCCCATGACTCGTTGCTAGATGAACTCTTAGATGGATCTTGGTGAAACCGTAGGAAATTTTTTGTTTTCTGCAACGTTCCCCATCAGTGGCATCATGAGCTAGGTCTATGCGTAGTTCTCTATTGCACGAGTAGAACACAATTTGTTGTGGGCGTAGATGTTGTCAACTTCCTTGCCGCTACTAGTCTTATCTTGCTTCAGCGGTATTGTGGGATGAAGCGGCCCGGACCAACCTTACACGTACTCTTACGTGAGACCGGTTCCACCGACTAACATGCACTAGTTGCATAAGGTGGCTGGCGGGTGTCTGTCTCTCCCACTTTAGTTGGAGCGGATTCGATGAAAAGGGTCCTTATGAAGGGTAAATAGAAGTTGACAAATCACGTTGTGGCTTTCACGTAGGTAAGAAAACGTTCTTGCTAGAACCCTAATTCAGCCACGTAAAACTTGCAACAACAATTAGAGGACGTCTAACTTGTTTTTGCAGCAAGTGCTTTGTGATATGATATGGACAAAGTTGTGATGAATGATGAATGATCTATATGTGATGTATGATATGTTCATGCTATTGTAATAGGAATCACGACTTGCATGTCGATGAGTATGACAACCGGCAGGAGCCATAGGAGTTGTCTTTATTTTTGTATGACCTGCGTGTCATTGAGTAACGCCATGTAAATTACTTTACTTTATTGCTAAACGCGTTAGCCATAGTAGTAGAAGTAATAGTTGGCGAGCAACTTCATGGAGACACGATGATGGAGATCATGATGATGGAGATCATGGTGTCAAGCCGGTGACAAGATGATCATGGAGCCCCAAGATGGAGATCAAATGAGCTATGTGATATTGGCCATATCATGTCACGTTTATTATTTGATTGCATGTGATGTTTATCATGTTTTGCATCTTGTTTACTTAGAACGACGGTAGTAAATAAGATGATCCCTCATAATAATTTCAAGAAGTGTTCCCCCTAACTGTGCACCGTTGCGACAGTTTGTTGTTTCGAAGCACCACGTGATGATCGGGTGTGATAGATTCTAACGTTCACATACAACGGGTGTAAGACAGATTTACACACGCAAAACACTTAGGTTGACTTGACGAGCCTAGCATGTACATACATGGCCTCGGAACACAGAAGACCGAAAGGTCGAGCATGAGTCGTATACAAGATACGATCAACATGAAGATGTTCACCGATGTTGACTAGTCCGTCTCACGTGATGATCGGACACGGCCTAGTTGACTCGGATCATGTAATACTTAGATGACTAGAAGAGGGATGTCTATCTAAGTGGGAGTTCATTAAATAATTTGATTAAATGAACTTTATTATCATGAACTTAGTCTAAAATATTTACAATATGTCTTGTAGATCAAATGGCCAACGTAGTCCTCAACTTCAACGCGTTCCTAGAGAAAACCAAGCTGAAAGACGATGGCAGCAACTATACAGACTGGGTCCGGAACCTGAGGATCATCCTCATAGCAGCCAAGAAAGATTATGTCCTACGAGCACCGCTGGGTGACGCACCTATTCTCCCTGCAGAACAAGACGTTATGAACGCTTGGCAGTCACGCTGCGATGATTACTCCCTCGTTCAGTGCGGCATGCTTTACAGCTTAGAGTCGGGGCTCCAAAAGCGTTTTGAGAGACATGGAGCATATGAGATGTTCGAAGAGCTGAAAATGGTTTTCCAAGCTCATGCCCGGGTCGAGAGATATGAAGTCTCCGACAAATTCTTTAGCTGTAAGATGGAGGAAGATAGCTCTGTCAGTGAACACATACTCAAAATGTCTGGGTTGCACAACCGCTTGACTCAACTGGAAGTTAATCTCCCGGATGAAGCGGTCATTGACAGAATCCTCCAGTCGCTTCCACCTAGCTACAAGAGCATTGTGATGAACTACAATATGCAGGGGATGGTAAAGTCCATTCCTGAGGTATATGCTATGCTGAAATCAGCAGAGGTAGAAATCAAGAAGGAGCATCAAGTGTTGATGGTGAATAAAACCACTAAGTTCAAGAAGGGCAAGGGTAAAAAGAACTTCAAGAAGGACGGAAAGGAAGTTGCCGCGCCCGGTAAGCAAGTTGCCGGGAAGAAGCCAAAGAATGGACCCAAGCCCGAGACTGAGTGTTTTTTATTGCAAGGGAAGTGGTCACTGGAAGCGGAACTGCCCCAAATACTTAGCGGACAAGAAGGCCGGCAAAACCAAAGGTATATGTGATATACATGTAATTGATGTGTACCTTACCAGTAATCGTAGTAGCTCTTGGGTATTTGATACCGGTGCAGTTGCTCACATTTGTAACTCAAAGCAGGAGATGCGGAATAAACGGAGACTGGCGAAGGACGAGGTGACGATGCGCGTCGGGAATGGTTCCAAGGTCGATGTGATCGCCGTCGGCACGCTACCTCTACATTTACCTACGGGATTAGTTTTAAACCTCAATAATTGTTATTTAGTGCCAAGTTTGAGCATGAACATTGTATCTGGATCTCGTTTAATTCGAGATGGCTACTCATCTAAATCCGAGAATAATGGTTGTTCTATTTATATGAGAGATATGTTTTATGGTCATGCTCCGATGGTTAATGGTTTATTCTTAATGAATCTCGTACGTGATGATACACATATTCATAGTGTGAATACCAAAAGAGTTAAAGTTGATAACAATAGTCCCACATATTTGTGGCACTACCGCCTTGGTCACATAGGTGTCAAACGCATGAAGAAGCTCCATGCAGATGGACTTTTAGAGTCTCTTGATTATGAATCATTTGACACGTGCGAACCATGCCTCATGGGTAAAATGACCAAGACTCCGTTCTCAGGAACAATGGAGCGAGAAACCAACTTATTGGAAATCATACATACCGATGTGTGCGGTCCAATGAGTGTTGAGGCTCGTGGTGGCTATCGTTATGTTCTCACCCTCACTGATGACTTGAGTAGATATGGGTATATCTACTTAATGAAACACAAGTCTGAGACCTTTGAAAAGTTCAAGGAATTTCAGAGTGAGGTTGAAAATCAACGTGACAGAAAAATCAAGTTTTTACGATCAGATCGTGGAGGAGAATACTTGAGTCACGAATTTGGCACACACTTAAGAAAATATGGAATAGTTTCACAACTCACGCCGCCTGGAACACCTCAGCGTAATGGTGTGTCCGAACGTCGTAATCGCACTCTATTAGATATGGTACGATCTATGATGTCTCTTACCGACTTACCGCTATCTTTTTGGGGCTGTGCTTTAGAGACTGCCGCATTCACTTTAAATAGGGCTCCGTCGAAATCCATTGAGACGACACCGTATGAATTATGGTTTGGGAAGAAACCTAAGCTGTCGTTTCTGAAAGTTTGGGGATGCGATGCTTATGTCAAGAAACTTCAACCTGAAAAGCTCGAACCCAAGTCGGAAAAATGCGTCTTCATAGGATACCCTAAAGAAACTATTGGGTATACCTTCTACCTCAGATCCGAAGGCAAGATCTTTGTTGCCAAGAATGGATCCTTTCTATAGAAAGAGTTTCTCTCGAAAGAAGTAAGTGGGAGGAAAGTAGAACTTGATGAAGTGTTACCTCTTGAACCGGAAAATGGCGAAACTCAAGAAAACGTTCCTGAGGTGCCTGCACCGACTAGAGAGGAAATTAATGATGATGATCAAGATATTTCTTATCAAGCTCCTACTGAAATTCGAAGGTCCACAAGGACACGTTCCGCACCAGAGTGGTACGGCAACCCTGTCTTGGAAATCATGTTGTTAGACAACGGTGAACCTTCGAACTATGAGGAAGCAATGGCGGGCCCGGATTCCGACAAATGGCTGGAAGCCATGAAATCCGAGATAGGATCCATGTATGAAAACGAAGTATGGACTCTGACTGACTTGCCCGTTGAGCGGCGAGCCATAGAAAATAAATGGATCTTTAAGAAGAAGACAGACGCGGATGGTAATGTGACCATCTATAAAGCTCGGCTTGTCGCTAAGGGTTATCGACAAGTTCAAGGAATTGACTACGATGAGACTTTCTCACCGGTAGCGAAGCTGAAGTCCGTCCGAATCATGTTAGCAATTGCCGCATTCTACGATTATGAAATATGGCAAATGGACGTCAAAACGGCATTCCTTAATGGTTTCCTTAAGGAAGAATTGTATATGATGCAGCCGGAAGGTTTTGTCGATCCTAAGAATGCTGACAAGGTGTGCAAGCTCCAACGCTCGATTTATGGGCTGGTGCAAGCATCTCGGAGTTGGAACATTGGCTTTGATGAGATGATCAAAGCGTTTGGGTTTACGCAGACTTATGGAGAAGCCTGCGTTTACAAGAAAGTGAGTGGGAGCTCTGTAGCATTTCTCATATTATATGTAGACGACATACTTTTGATGGGAAATGATATAGAACTCTTGGACAGCATTAAGGCCTACTTGAATAAAAGTTTTTCAATGAAGGACCTTGGAGAAGCTGCTTATATATTAGGCATCAAGATCTATAGAGATAGATCGAGACGCCTCATAGGTCTTTCACAAAGCACATACCTTGATAAGATATTGAAGAAATTCAATATGGATCAATCTAAGAAAGGGTTCTTACCTGTGTTACAAGGTGTGAAATTGAGCTCAGCTCAATGTCCGACCACGGCAGAAGATATAGAAGAGATGAGTGTCATCCCCTATGCCTCAGCCATAGGTTCTATTATGTATGCCATGCTATGTACCAGACCTGATGTAAACCTTGCCGTAAGTTTGGTAGGAAGGTACCAAAGTAATCCCGGCAAGGAACACTGGACAGCGGTCAAGAATATCCTGCAGTACCTGAAAAGGACTAAGGAAATGTTTCTCGTCTATGGAGGTGACGAAGAGCTCATCGTAAAGGGTTACGTCGACGCTAGCTTCGACACAGATCTGGATGACTCTAAGTCACAAACCGGATACGTGTATATTTTGAATGGTGGGGCAGTAAGCTGGTGCAGTTGCAAGCAAAGCGTCGTGGCGGGATCTACATGTGAAGCGGAGTACATGGCAGCCTCGGAGGCAGCACATGAAGCAATTTGGGTGAAGGAGTTCATCACCGACCTCGGAGTCATACCCAATGCGTCGGGGCCAATCAAGCTCTTCTGTGACAACACTGGAGCTATTGCACTTGCAAAGGAGCCCAGGTTTCACAAGAAGACCAGGCACATCAAGCGTCGCTTCAACTCCATTCGTGAAAATGTTCAAGATGGAGACATAGAAATTTGTAAAGTACACACGGATCTGAATGTCGCAGATCCGTTGACTAAACCTCTCCCTAAGGCAAAACATGATCAGCACCAGAACTCTATGGGTGTTCGATTCATCACAATGTAACTAGAGGCAATAATAAAAGCATTATTATTATATTTCCTTATTCATGATAATTGTCTTTATTCGTGCTATAATTGTGTTATCCGGAAATCGTAATACATGTGTGAATAACAGACAACAAACATGTCCCTAGTGAGCCTCTAGTTGACTAGCTCGTTGATCGACAGATAGTCATGGTTTCCTGACTATGGACATTGGATATCATCGATAACGGGATCACATCATTAGGAGAATGATGTGATGGACAAGACCCAATCCTAAACATAGCATAAGATCGCATAGTTCGTTTGCTAGAGTTTTCCAATGTCAAGTATCCTTTCCTTAGACCATGAGATCGTGTAACTCCCGGATACCGTAGGAGTGCTTTGGGTGTGCCAAACGTCACAACGTAACTGGGTGACTATAAAGGTATACTACGGGTATCTCTGAAAGTATCTGTTGGGTTGACACGGATCGAGACTGGGGTTTGTCACTCCGCTTGACGGAGAGGTATCACCGGGCCCTCTCGGTAATGCATAATCATAATGAGCTCAATGTGATCAAAGTGTTTGATCACAGGATCATGCATTACGGAACGAGAAAAGTGACTTGCCGGTAACGAGATTGAACGAGGTATTGGGATACCGACGATCGAATCTCGGGCAAGTAAAATACCGATTGACAAAGGGAATCGTATACGGGATTAATTGAATCCTCGACATCGTGGTTCATCCGATGAGATCATCGTGGAGCATGTGGGAGCCAACATGGGTATCCAGATCCCGCTGTTGGTTATTGCCCGAGAGCCGTCTTGGTCATGTCTGCATGTCTCCCGAACCCGTAGGGTCTACACACTTAAGGTTCGGTAACGCTAGGGTTGTGAAGATATGTATATGCAGTAACCCGAATGTTGTTCGGAGTCCCGGATGAGATCCCGGACGTCACGAGGAGTTTCGGAATGGTCCGGAGGTAAAGAATTATATATAGAAAGTGCTGTTTTGGCCATCGGGACAAGTTTCGGGGTTATCGGTATTGTACCGGGACAACCGGAGGGTCCCGGGGGGGTCCACCGGGTGGGGCCACCTGCCTCGGGGGGCCACATGGGCTCTAGGGTGCGCCTTGGCCTACATGGGCCAAGGGGAACCAGCCCCTAGAGGCCCATGCGCCTAGAGGGGGGAAACCCTAAAGAGGGGGGCGCCCCCCCTTGCTTGGGGGGCAAGCCCCACCCTTGGCCGCCGCCCCCCCTAGGAGATTGCATCTCCTAGGGCCAGTGCCCCCTAGGGGACTATATAAAGGGGGGAGGGGGGCAGCGCACCCTTGCTCCTGGCGCCTCCCTCTCCCTCTCCAATACCTCCTCCTCCTCCGCAGAGCTCGGCGAAGCCCTGTCGGAGTACTGCAGCTCCACCATCACCACGCCGTCGTGCTGCTGCTGGAGCCTTCTTCCCCAACCTCTCCTTTGCCTTGCTGGATCAAGAAGAAGGAGACGTTACGCTGACCGTACGTGTGTTGAACGCGGAGGTGCCGTCCTTTCGGTGCTAGGATCTTCGGTGATTTGGATCACGTCGTGTACGACTACCTCATCCCCGTTCGTTGAACGCTTCCGCTCGCGATCTACAAAGTGGTATGTAGATGCAATCTCTCTCCCATGACTCATTGCTAGATGAACTCATAGATGGATCTTGGTGAAACCGTAGGAAAATTTTTGTTTTCTGCAACGTTCCCCATCAGATATAGGTAGTACAAGAGTAGATCTACCACGAGATCAAGGAGGCTAAACCCTAGAAGCTAGCCTATGGTATGATTGTTGTATGTTCTGTTGTCCTACGGACTAAAACCCTCCGGTTTATATAGACACCGGAGAGGGTTAGGGTTACACAAAGTCGGTTACAATGGTAGGAGATCTAAATATCCGCATCACCAAGCTTGCCTTCCACGCCAAGGAAAGTCCCATCCGGACATGGGACGAAGTCTTCAATCTTGTATCTTCATAGTCCAGGAGTCCAGCTGAAGGTATAGTCCGGCCATCCGAACACCCCCTAATCCAGGGCTCCCTCACCCGGTTTATCTAGAATTTCAAAGATACATGCAAGCAGCCTATGTCGATTGTGGACTTGGTTTCTTGTGTTCAAGCTGAGGGCGAGTCAACGACCATGTGACGCCCCCGAGTTCGATCGTACACTAATCATACACGCAAACGTGTATGATCAAGATCAGGGACTCACGGGAAGATATCACAACACAACTCTAAACACAAATGGAAGTCATACAAGCTTCATATTACAAGCCAGGGGCCTCGAGGGCTTGAATACAAGCTCGATTCACAAGCGTCAGCGGAAGCAACAATATCCAAGTACAGACATGAGTTAAACAAAGATGCCTTAAGAAGGCAAACACAAACATCAATGATCGAAGAGGCAAGGCCTCCTGCCTGGGACCTCCTAACTACTCCTGGTCGTCGGCGGTCTCCACATAGTAGAATCCGTCGGCGGTGGCATCTGACTCCAGGGATCCACCATCTGGTTGCATCAACCAAAAAGAAGAAGGAAGGGGAAAAGAGGTAGCAAAGCAACCATGAGTACTCATCCAAAGTACTCGCAAGCATTAGATCTATACTAAGTATGCTTTGTTATCAATGGAAGGGGTGTATCTGTGGACTGAATTGCAGAATGCCAGAATAGGGGGGAAGGCCTACCCTATCGAAGACTAGCATCTTCAAGCAGCTCCAATCATCTTGCAACATGTAGAAGAGTAAAGAATAGTAGCTTATAATTAACAAGCATGTTGTAGTATTAATGCCCAGAGATCCTTCCTCGACTCCCTGCGAGAAAGCAATCCTGGAGCCACATATCCATCACATATATCAAGTATCCATTTCTACTTATATAAGATCAGGATACAAGTCTGAACGTCCATTACCGTGGACACAGTATTCGAATATATATCTTCCCTGCAGGGTTGCACCATGTTACCCAACACGCTCGATCACTCTGGCCGGACACACCTTTCTAGGGTCAATGCCCTGCCTCGGAAGATCAACACGTCGCAGCCCTACCTAGGCTCAGCAGAGAGGTCCCCGCCGGTCTACATCCTAAGCGCCCCGGGGTCTTGGGCCCATCGCCCGTTGCACTCCGGGTCGTTGCGCGCAGGGTAGATACTAGCACCGCCTCGGATGGCCAGCACGATCCGACCGTGCTGCCATGCTGAACTGGACGTCTGACAAAGCTTTGGCTGACAGTGCGACGTCGAGGCCCATATCTATTCTCACGTGGTGGTTAGTGCATAAAGGCCGGAGGCCAACTCAGAACAAATACCCAAACATGTTAGTGCATTATTAAAAGAAGTGACGGCTGTCGGGACAAGTCCGGAGCTATCACCCCCTCCTGGGTGATACCGCTAAACAGCCAGCCGCCACCGTCACATCGCACGGGTGCTCTCCGGGCCCGTCCGGCTTTCACAACGGTCTCAAGTAAAGTCAAGGTAACTGTGTGTCCAGACATCAAGGGGAAAACCCGAGGAATCACCCCCGATGGATTCCACTCAATGTAATCATCAAGGTGAACGTAAGAGGGACCACCCTCGAGGTTCACACTTGAGGTGTTGCACGTCAGAGCCGTATCGAAATGGTGAAGGAGGAAATCACCCTCATTGACCACGACCAAATAGCTACACCACAGAGATCTCATCAGGAGTGATGTATGAGGTTCCACCCTCGGCACTCGATGGTAACTCTGCAGAGTCGAGCAACAAAAAGGGGCGTGATGTGATGTGAGGTGTCGGGCTCTGGTCGTCGATCACGTTGATCGAGTCATCGATGATGAAGCAGGGGCAATCAGGACAAGGTGGTGGTCACTGATGGATCTCTAACCAACCTATACTACGCAATTTAGGATAAGCATGTAGGTAACAATAACAGGTACAAAAGCAGGCTATGCATCAGAATAGGAGCAATCGATTACAGTAGCAAAATCTAATGCAAGCATGAGAGAATGGAATGGGCGATATCGGGATGATCAAAGGGGGGGGGCTTGCCTGGAAGCTCCGCTGAATGGGAAGAAGGGTCGTCGTCGACTTAGTCGATCACAGGGGCATCAGCAGCGGTCTCGGGGTCTACTGGAGAGAAGAGGGGGAAGAAACAGTAAATATAATGCAAACAGATGCAACACAATGCATGACGGGGGTTAACACGCAGGGCTAGGGGTGTTCTAACGCGGTGCTACATGATACCGACGAAGGTTGATAACATACCGACAAAGTTAGGCATTTTTGGACAGACAAACCGGAGGGGAAAGTTCGATGTTTGCTATGCTAGGGGCATGTGACAGATGAACAAAGAGCGTATTCCAATTCGTCTCGTCGTTCTGAGCAACTTTCATGTATAAAACTTTTTCATCCGAATTACGGATTATTTTCTATGATTTTTCAAAGATTTAACCAATATTCTGAAATCCCTGAAATTTTGCCAAGTCTGAGAATTCGTCACTTTTAAACATCTTTTAGCTGTTTTCAAAAGGCTACAACTATGGATCTGTACCTCCTATGATTTTGTGCCTTATATCAATTTTGAGCATTTTTTTGCGATCTACATGATAGTACCACTTTTATCCATATTAGAGTTCATTTGCTTGATCATCAACAGCACTAAAGTAGCTATGAAAATAAAGCTGCTTTTTTGTTTTTCTGTTAACAGAACTTAGAATTTGTGATTTTTGTAGGAATTAATTCATGCATCGAAAGGATTTGGTCTAGTGGGATAAAATGATGTTTGTCAAGTATAATTTCTACTCATATTTTACTTAGCCTTGTTAACAGTTGTTTAACCGTAGTTTAGGGGCTGTTTAGAGGGCTAGCCAGTGTAATATCAGAAAAGTAGGTAGCTATACGGGGCGAGCACGAGCAAAGCACAAGATGGCAGTAGCAGCCCTGACGGGCGCGCGGTCAGCGGCGAGTGGCCGCAGCCGAGGGCGTTGGGGCGGCGTGCGGCTGCAGAGCAGCAGCAACGCGAGCAGCGACAGCAGGCAGAGCATGGGCCGCAAGCGTCAGCGGTAACTACAACAGCAACAGAGGGGGTCGCTACGGGAGGCACCGGCCGGCGAAGCAGCGCGCGAGCGGCGCTAGCAGGGGGCGGCCGCGGTTGCAGTAGGGCGTCCGGCGCGTGGCTGTTGCAGGGCAGCGCGCGCGGGCAGGTGCGTGGGGCGAGTGGCGTTGGTGGGCAAGCAGCAGAACGCAGCAGCGTCAGGCGCGTCCGCGCACACGCTGGTGATGCAGGGGCGCGGCCTGAGCGGCAGAGCAGGGACGGGGCACTGGCTGTAGCCGGAAGCAACGACGTCGGTGGCGCCAGCCAACAGAGGCGGTAGTGAGCAGCAGCGCAGCCGCATCAACGGGCGACGAGCGCAGTCGGCAACTAGCGCAGGTGGATAGGGGCATGCGTGTGAGCGGCTGCAGTAGCAGAGGGCGCGTCGGGAGCGGCACTGCGCAGGCGAAGGCGGTGCAGAAGCAGACAGGGACTCGCGACGAGAGGCTCGGGCGGCAGCAACAACCAAGAGCGACAACAACTGAGGGAGTCCTGGATTAGGGGGTCCTTGGACAGTCGGACTATATACTTTAGCCGGACTGTTGGACTATGAAGATACAAGATTGAATACTTCGTCCCGTGTCCGGATGGGACTCTCCTTGGCGTGGAAGGCAAGCTTGGCAATACGGATATGTAGATCTCCTCCCTTGTAATCGATTCTGTGTAACCCAAGCCCCCTCCGGTGTCTATATAAACCGGAGGGTTTAGTCCGTAGGACAACAACAATCATACCATAGGCTAGCTTCTAGGGTTTAGCCTCTACGATCTCATGGTAGATCAGCTCTTGTAATACTCATATCATCAAGATCAATCAAGCAGGAAGTAGGGTATTACCTCCATCGAGAGGGCCCGAACCTGGGTAAACATCGTGTCCCCCGCCTCCTGTTACCATCCGTCTTAGACGCACAGTTCGGGACCCCATACCCGAGATCCGTCGGTTTTGACACCGACATTGGTGCTTTCATTGAGAGTTCCATTGTGCCGTCACTGTAAGGCTTGATGGCTCCTTCGATCATCGGCAACGATGCGATCCAGGGTGAGGTTTTCCTCCCCGGACAAATCTTTGTGTTCGGCGGCTTCGTACTGCGGGCCAACTCGCTTGGCCGTCTGGAGCAGATCGAGAGCTACGCCCCTGGCCATCAGGTCAGGTTTGGAAACTTGAACTATACTGCCGACATCCACGGAGACTTGATCTTCGACGGATTCGAACCCATGTCAGGTGCGCCGCACAATCACGACGAGCATGACTTAACTCTGTCGTCAGACAGTGTTCGGGAGATCACACCTGCAACTACTCCAGCCCTCAATCCTGAACAAATTGCGCCATCTGAGGACGGGTGGATAGACCCCGCCACGGAGGCCGCACTCTCAGTGGTGATAGAGTCGAATACTGACTTCACCTCGCACAAGAGCCGTGTTGCCGAACCATTGGATTCGTCCCCGGCCACGGGCTCCGAGCCGCTCGCATCCGTGCCTATCGAATCCGATTGGGCACCGATCATGGAGTTTACCTCCGCGGATATCTTTCAGCACTCGCCTTTTGGCGATGTGCTAAATTCATTAAGGACTCTCTCCCTGTCAGGAGAACCGAGGGAGTCCTGGATTAGGGGGTGTCCGGATAGCCGGACTATACCTTCAGCCGGACTCCAGGACTATGATGATACAAGATTGAAGACTTCGACCCATGTCCGGAAGGGACTTTCCTTGGCGTGGAAGGCAAGCTTGGCGATGCGGATATTTAGATCTCCTACCATTGTAACTGACTTTGTGTAACCCTAACCCTTTCCGGTGTCTATATAAACCGGAGGGCTTTAGTCCGTAGGACAAGATACAACAATCATACCATAGGCTAGCTTCTAGGGTTTAGCCTCCTTTATCTCGTGGTAGATCTACTCTTGTACTACCCATATCATCAATATTAATCAAGCAGGACGTAGGGTTTTACCTCCATCGAGAGGGCCCGAACCTGGGTAAAACTTCGTGTCCCTTGTCTCCTATTACCATCCGCCTAGACGCACAGTTTGGGACCCCCTACCCGAGATCCGCCGGTTTTGACACCGACATTGGTGCTTTCATTGAGAGTTCCTCTGTGCCGTCGTCATCAGGAAGGATGCCTCATCCCGTCTTTAAAGACGGCACCGTTGCTTAGGGAGCCTTGGCTGTCGGCCAAACTCTCCGGCTGGGTGGTTTTCTTATGACCGCCTGTTCGGCTGCTGCGCCGACGATGACCTCTCGAGTCATCAAAAGCAATCTTCATGTCAGTTCGGAACTCGCCGAGCAGTTAGATCCAATAGAGCTCTCTTCCATGAACGAGCTCTTGGATCGCATCGCCGCCCTGGGGGTCGCTACAGATTACGACAATTTGGGCCTAAACCCGATCTAAGAGAGATTAACTCTCCCCAGGTCACCCATCACGTTGCCGTGGTAGAAGGGTAGAGCGGCGACCCTTCATCTATCTTAAGGACTAATTACGTCCGCATTCCCGATCCCTCCAGGCCGGATACCCGCGGAGGGGAGGATATAACTCAAGACCTGAACTTAGAATCAGGCAACGGGCTAGACTCATTGGATAACATCCAAGAACCTAAACTTCAGAGTTCGGAAACTCCTTGGCCTCTGAGTCTCAGATCGGGTGAGGTTTCGGATTTAATTCCACCCACCCACCCGAACATAAGCGATCTATCCAAAATCAGGCAAAAGCCCAAAGAAACAGTACACCATTACTGGGCCAGATTCCTCCTGGTTATGAACAGGATAAAGGACTGTCGCGAGGAAGACGCAATCTCAATCTTCTGCAACAATTGCACGGACAAGGGAATCCTTAACGCCATAATTCGTCGTGATATTACACGCCTTTTTGACTTGGTGTCCATAGTATAAAAGTACTGTGCGATGGAAAGCGCCTGGAAAACCAAAATAAAATTTTGGGATAATCCGGCCCTAAATAGAAACCCCGTCTGGAACAAAAGGGTGCATCATCGACAGACACCCGGGTTAAACACCAAAAAACAAAAACCCTCTGCAGGGCATGGAACCGTACTGGAAGGATGGCTTAATGGACCCTGTAAAATTCATAGTACAGAGGATGCCACTCCAACTCACAGCCTCAGAGCATGTTGGATACTCCGGCAGGTGGCCAAAATTGGCGAAGACCTCCTAATTCTGGAGGCCGCAGAAAGCCACCCCAGGGAGACCAGTACAGTTTTAACAGTCTTCGAGACTTTAGCATCAAATAGCATGCGTAAAAGAACACTCTGCAACCTCGCCGAAGTCTACCAAGTAGCAACAATAAACCCATGGAGTGACACGGCTATTACTTTTAATGCCGGTGATGAACCTAAATTCCGAACAACCCGAGCACCAGCCGCACTGGTCCTCAGTCCAATAGTGGACGGCTTTCGCCTCACCAAGGTACTCATGGATGGAGGCAGCGGATTGAACCTCATTTATGAGGAAACGCTCCAAAAAATGGAAATAGACTGGAACCGCATTGAGCGAAGCAGCACAACCTTTAGAGGAATAATCCCTAGTCGGGAAGCGCGCTGTACAGGAAAAATCACACTAGATGTGGTGTTCGGCACGCCGGATAATTACAGGTCCGAAGAGGTCACGTTCCATGTGGCCCCGTTCAGTAGCGGATACCACGCTCTGCTCGGGCGGGAAGCATTCACAATCTTCCAAGCAATACCCCATTACGGGTACATGAAGCTCAAGATGCCCGGGCCAAATGGAATCATCACTCTCGCTAGTGATCCGGACACAACACTCCATGCCGAAAATAAGACAGCCGCACTGGCCCTTGAGGCACTATCCGAAGACCTAGCGGTTGAGGAGGTGACTGCGCTGCGCTCCACGGTGAACAGGGACGATGTGATACTCGACAAGAGATCCAAGTCCACCTCCTTTAAACCAGCGGATGAAATAATCAAATTCCAGGTCCATCCAACGGACCCCAATAAAAAAGCTTCCATCGGGGCACAATTAAACCATGATGTAGACGCCGCACTGCGAGAATTCCTATGTGAAAATGGGGACATCTTCGCCTAGCACCCTTCAGACATGCCAGGAATCCCACGCAGGCTGGCCGAACATAGCTTAAATATCCTAAAAGGATTCAAACCTGTCAAACAAGCTCTTCGGCGTTTTTCTGAACCTAAGAGACAGGCCATGCGAGAGGAGCTAGCCAAGCTATTGGAGGCCGGATTCATCCGAGATATAAAACATCCGGACTGGCTAGCAAACCTGGTGATGGTACCAAAGAAGGACAAATCCTGGCGCCTGTGCGTTGATTTTAAAGACCTTAACAAGGCTTGCCCAAAGGATCCCTTCCCCCTCCCCCGCATTGATCAAATTATCGACGCCACCGCAGGACACGATTCATTGTGCTTCCTCGACGCATATTCCGGCTACCATCAAATCAAGATGGCAGAATCTGACCAAGCCGCAACGGCATTCATCACACCATACGGCCCATTCTGCTTCAACACGATGCCCTTTGGGTTCAAAAACGCCGACGCAACATATCAGCGCATGATTCAAACATGTCTGTCAAACCAGATCGGCAAAACATTGGAGGCATACGTGGATGATGTGGTCGTAAAAACAAGACATGTCGAATCTCTAGTAGACGACTTGAGGCTTACATTTGACAATCTCCGAACATACGACATAAAGCTCAACCCGGAAAAATGCGTTTTCGGCGTTCCAGCCGGAAAGCTCTTGGGGTTCATTGTATTCGGTAGAGGAATTGAAGCAAATCCCGCCAAGATCCGAGCTTTGTCACAATTGGATATCCCGAAAGACCTCAAATAGATACAAAAATTAACCAGATGCGTGGCGGCTCTAAGCCGCTTCATCTCCTGTTTGGGAGAAAAGGCACTACCCCTCTATCGCCTCCTTCGGTGCACTGAACACTTCGAGTGGACGGATGCCGCCACGGCCGGACTCGACGAAATAAAGGCCATATTGGCAACAAACCCAGTCCTGGCCGTGCCAAATATTGGCGAACCAATGCTATTGTACATTGCAGCAACCCATCAGGTTGCAAGCGGAGTGCTCGTTGTCGAACGAGAAATGGACGGACACAAATTCCCCTTCAAAAGCCGGTCTACTATGTGTCCACTGTCCTCACTCCATGCAAATCACGGTACCCGCATTATCAAAAGATTGCATACGCGGTATTCATGGCATCCCGGAAGCTGCGACACTACTTTCAAGAGTGTTCGATAATAGTAGCCTCCAAAGTACCACTTAACGATATTATAAACAACCACGAAGCAACGGGCCAGATTGCAAAATGGGCCATCGAGCTCCCCCCATTCGACATAACTTATAAGCCACGACGAGCTATTAATTCGCAAGTTTTGGCCGACTTCGTCGCAGAATGGACGGAGGCCGAACTCCCTAAAGAGTACATCACATATTCAAACTGGATAATGCATTTCGACGACTCTAAAATGTTGGCCGGCCTAGGGGCTGGCATCGTTTTGACGTCCCCCACGGGAGACACAGTTCAATACGTACTCCAGATTATGTACACAGACTCCAACAATGCAGCCGAATATGAGGCCCTTCTACACGGTCTCCGGATGGCAGTATCCATGGGCATTCAACGCCTAGAGGTGCGAGGGGATTCAAACCTCGCAATATCACAAATAAATGGAGACTTTGATGCCAAGGATCCAAAAATGGCAGCTTATCACAACGCCATCCTAAAAATGTCAGCTCGGTTCGAAGGGCTCGAATTTCATCGTATAGCCCGGGAGAACAATCAGGCGACAGGCGTCCTGGCATGCATCGGCGCAAAACGCGACGCAGTCCCCCCCAACATCTTCTTGGAACGACGGTTCAAGCCATCCGTAGTATGGGAAGGGGAATGCAACAATAACATTCGGGACTCAACCGCATTGCCCGATGCCGAACAATCTGACACAATCGGAGGCTCCGCCGATGAAGTCACACCTTTAGCCCATGTAATAATGGCTGTTATCACCCCGTGGACAGAACCATTCCTAGCCTACCTTACTAGGCAGGAACTCCCAGAGGACCAAAACGAGGCACGCTGCATAATGCGGAGATCTAAAGCCTACAAAGTCCATGAGGGAGAGCTTTATAAGAAAAGCACTACCGGAGTCCTTCAAAGGTGCATCTCCGAAGAGGAGTGGCGGAACTTGCTGGCTGAAATTCACGCCGGACTCGGTGGTCATCATGCTGCAGCTCGGTCCCTTGTAAGCAAGGCTTTTCGTACATGCTTTTATTGGCCAACGGCCCGGGTAGACGCTCAGGACTTAGTCCAACGATGCGTCGGTTGCCAGCTTTTTGCAAACCAAAGCCATATGCCACCCACCACCCTCCAAACTATCCCCATAACATGGCCTTTTGTGGTCTGGGGGCTTGATATGGTGGGATCCCTTAAAGGTGGAACCCACAAGAAAAAATACTTACTGGTCATGGTGGATAAGTTCACCAAATGGACAGAAGCCAAGCCTGTTAAAACGGCCGAATCCGGACGGGTGATAGACTTCATATCTGGGGTCATACACCGTTATGGCGTCCCCCACAGCATCATCACTGATAACGACACGAACTTTACGGCCGATGAGGTAAAACTCTGGTTCAAAAACATGGGCATTAAGCTCGATTATGCTTCCGTCTATCACCCACAAACTAACAGACAAGTGGAACGTGCAAATGGTCTTATCATGAGCGGCATCAAACCCAGATTAGTGCGGTCCCTTAAGGAATCTAACACGCACTGGGTGGAGGAGCTCGACTCCGTACTCTGGGGGCTGCGGACCACGCCGAATCGCACCACCGGATATACGCCATTCTTCATGGTGTACGGCGCAGAGGCAGTTTTGCCCTGCGACATAATTCATGACTCACCTCGGGTGCGCATGTACGAAGAAAGAGAGGCCGAGCTCGATCGGCAGGACATTTTGGACGCATTGGAGGAAGAACGTGACGTGGCAAAAACCCGTTCCGCATTCTATCAACAGCAGGCTCGAAGATACCAAAGCAGAGAAGTACGGGCTAAAAATTACAATGTCGGCGAATTAGTTCTACGCCTGCCGGACAAGAAAAAGGACAAACTCAAGCCCAAGTGGGAAGGTCCCTTCATAATTGACCAAGTCCTGACTGGTGGAGCGTACCGCCTGCGAGATGCATCGGATAATCAACTCGAGCCGAACCCATGGAACGCAGCCCGTCTCCGAAGATTCTATGCCTAGCGCCGGACTCTGTGTCCGTCTCCTTCCTCTGTCCATTTTTTATATATATTGTCTGTCTTATATTTCTCTCCTTCTCCTCTCCTCTTATAGCCTTAAAAGGCTCATCACATGACGTGCTACTCGCACTCATTAAACCTGGGGGCTTGTTTTAACATAAGCTTATTCACACGGGCTTTATGCCCAACACATGTGTTACACTTCCGCATGTACCTTTTATTTCACCATTATATGCATCGATATGACTTAAGTTTTGCCCAAGCTGGGTTGCCTGGCTCCTGTGCTTACCCCTACGTTCCCGATTGTTCGACTAGGTGGTAAAGGGAGCACCTCTGCGATTGTTACTGCCGGGTCAGCCGGATGTGTACTTCACACTGGGTGAAGCCGAAAGCTAGCGTTCTTAAGGTTATATTCGGTCGATGACCTGAAAGATGATTTTTCCAATTATTTATCTATGCGCCCCCAGACGATTTTTCCTGCGTCTTTTTCGCAGAATGGACATGCACTTTAGGGCATGCCTCCCAGGGAAAGGAACCCCTAACGGAACTATTCTCCCTGGAAGATGTTTCTTACTAACCATGTAATATAACATAACTAGTTGGGCACTTGTCTGTTCAAGCACTAGTGACCCCTACGCCTGGTCTCCATGCATACCCCGGTTCTTATATAACCGCGAGGGTATTCGGACACACTCTGGACTGTCAGGTCCCGAGGTTGAAGCGAAAAGGTCGGCCATGACAAATGATCTACAATCTGGCTAAAAGGCATTATAAATGTCAATTAATTTACATAGTCACTCTGACTGATTGTATTCCTCTTCAATACCATCTAACAGGCTGTCTAATTTACAGTCCTGCTGGGAATACTTTGCGGCCAATTCTACTTGGCCGTATACTAAGCTTATAGGGTTCTCCTTCCCATCGGGCCCCACAGGTCCGACATCGGCCATGTGGTTTGGGTCAGCCTTTGTGTACCGCGTCTTCACCATGGCCCAGGCCTCCCTAGCGCCTTGACGGCAGGCCGATATCTTCCACAATCGGAAGCGCTGCCGCACTCCCTTCAGCTTCTCTGCAAGCTCTCCAAGGCCCACGGGCATGGAGAGGGATGGCCATAAGGCTTGGGCAACGCCTTGCATCGCCTGCTGAACTCGCTCGTGCAGTTGCGAGAGCTCGGGAAGAAGGTCACCCGTAGAACCGGGCATCTCCTCTGCAGGACGACCTGTTAGCATACCTACAGACATCACTCTGTTAGTCGACTTCCTCGCCGAACTCTTTTTTCAAAGTTCGTTCAAGCACTTACTAAATATGCCGCGTCGAAGCCGCCGATTCTCCTTAACGGAGTCCGACAGCTGGGCACGAACATCTTTCAGTTCAACACCCAGCTTGGTATTGGCATCCTGAAGATCATTCTTTTCCCGCCTCACCTTTGTCAGCATGCTCTCGCCAGCCTTTAGCCGGCGTAGGAGTTGTTGCTTGTCCAGATCTAGTCTGGCGCCACCTGCAATTTCATTTGTCAGATTTGCACATATGCCGCACTTCACACTTATCTTTTTGAAGCATATATTACCAGAGGGGGTCTCCTTAGGCTCCCCCGTCGTGGCTAGTGCGGCCTCAAGTTGGGCTTTGCACTCTTTTAGCTCCTGGGACAGTTGGGTATTCTTCTCTGAAAGAACCTGCGTATTACACGATCCTTAAATCAGTTATTCTAACTGTTTCAAGTCTCGGGGGCTACTGATATATATAACCATTAAAATTTCTCACCCGTATGTCTTTTACATATTGCTCCGTGGCTCTGGCTAGACCATTTTGAGCGGCACGGAGATACGCATCTCCCGAATTGAAGGCATCAAACACCTCTTGGGAGAAACAAGCGTCGCGAAGAGCAGTCCGGCAACGCCTGTGGTTCATGGCACTCTCCACCTCGGAAGGGGTGGCAGATAGCCTGTCCGCATCCTCTGTCGGAGAAGCGTCCGGTGTGCACCTCGTGTTCGCCTCCGCCTCCGGGCCAGGCTGTGGAGCCTGGCTGGTGGAGGCGCGATTGGCAGCCTCTCCGGATATAGTCCGGCAAGGTCTCTTTGTCCTGAACAGAGCACGATTGTTAATATGCCATGAAGGAATAACACCGGGGAATAAAAAAGCATGCTATACCTTTGCACCGGCACCCTGGTCCGGACTACACTTCTTTTTATCCCACGGGGCCCCGCAGCCCCTCGTGGGCTGGCTGCCGTAGGCTCGGCCTCCCGCCTCAAGGACCTCCTCTGCAAAACACGGTTGTTATACGGTCATCGAAAACACGCGAGGACGGGTCCCCTTTCAAAGTACTGGGATTTCGGTCTCAGTTACCTGGGAGGCGGGGATTAGCCCTGGGTAATCTGCCGTAATGGCCACCAAGGCGTTGTCCTTGCTTAATAGATGGAATACCCCATCAATTAACTCCACAGATATGTCCGGATCCTCTTAGGAGGCCGGGTCGAGGGACTGTCCCGGATCCTCGGGTTGTGGAGGGGGGCTGTTTATCTCTTTAACAGCCTGGCGCAGTTCCTGTGTTGAAGTTGTCAGACCATATATTTGACAGTAGGAATACAAAACGGATGGACAAGTGAAAGTGCTCACTTACCCAGTTCGGAGGATTATACATGGTAAATCCACCCTGAGGGTTGACGCGGAGGAATTCCTCCTCTTCTCCCTTGTACAAAGTGGACAAGATCTTTATCAGAGCGGCAGCCGAGCCCGGCCCCTTACGGCCGTGACGGGTGGCGTCGTCCTCCCCGTTGAAATCCCACATGGGGTTACTTCTATATTGAAGCAGCTGCACCCCCCGCATAATGCATACGGCCATGACTCCGGTCATGGTTAGTCCGGAATGAGCCAATGATCTTATCCGGCCCATCAGGTAAAGGACGTCCTTGTCACTTTCTCTCTGAGAGCTCCATGGACGCCAGCTTAGGCGCTCCTTCGGGGGAGCACTATTGAACTCAGGGAGGCCAATCCGAACAGGATCCGGCAGCGGGACATCCTCTATATAGAACCATTCCGAAGGCCAGTCCTCGGACTTCTTCTTCGGGGTTCCGGATAGATATCCGGTCCCTGCGATGCGCCACACTTCGGCTCCGCCCACTTCATATATTAACCCCTCTTGAGAACGGGGCACCAGGCAAAACAACATCTTCCACAACGCGAAATGAGCCTCAACACCCAAGAACAGCTCGCAAAGGGCAACGAAGCCCGCGATATGCAAGATAGAGGCAGACGTGAGGTTGTGCAGCTGGAGGCCATAGAACTCCAGAAGCCCCCGGAGAAACGGATGAATTGGAAATCCGAGTCCCCTTATTAGATAAGGGACAAGGCATACCCGCTCTCCTTTGGAGGGAGTGGGGGCGCTCTCTGCTTGCTCTCCGCCATTATAGGTGGCGAGTCCGGCTCGAACCGGGACCATGTAGGCCGGAGGGAGGAATCCCTTGGTCTGAAGCGATACTAGCTCGCTATGCGGGATGGAGCACCTCTCCCAGTCTCCAGGCTTAGGACTGGAAGGGCGAGAGGAGGAGTTGTGACGGCTGGCCATGGTGGAATGGATCTTCGTTGGATGCACTCTGATGACTACTCGCGCAGGAGAGAAGGTGTGGTTTGGATCTAAATCCCCATTCCTTTAAATAGGCGGCTCATTTACGCGGCTAGGGGTGTGAATGTAAAAACACCCAGACTTTTCGTATTCATTTGACACGTGGAAGGCGGCCATTATTGGGCGTAGAAGCCAAGGAGCGCTGCATTCACAGAACACAGGACATTATTCAACAGGTACACGGAATCTGGAGGGGAACCCGCCTTGCAATGCCGAAGAAAATTAGCACGCCGGACTCGTCGTCATTGAAGCCTGGTTTGGGGGATACTGAGGGAGTCCTGGATTAGGGGGTGTCCGGATAGCCGGACTATACCTTCAGCGGACTCCAGGACTATCAAGATACAAGATTGAAGACTTCGACCCATGTCCGGAAGGGACTTTCCTTGGCGTGGAAGGCAAGCTTGGCGATGCGGATATTTAGATATCCTACCATTGTAACCGACTTTGTGTAACCCTAACCCTTTCCAGTGTCTATATAAACCGGAGGGCTTTAGTCTGTAGGACAAGATACAACAATCATACCATAGGCTAGCTTCTAGGGTTTAGCCTCCTTGATCTCGTGGTAGATCTACTCTTGTACTACCCATATCATCAATATTAATCAAGCAGGACGTAGGGTTTTACCTCCATCGAGAGGGCCCGAACCTGGGTAAAACTTCGTGTCCCTTGTCTCCTGTTACCATCCGCCTAGACGCATAGTTCGGGACCCCCTACCCGAGATCCGCCGGTTTTGACACCGACAAGAACCTTGGACGAACTATGTACGACTAGAATGGGATGCGAACGACGAAGAAATTCGCTTCCGACCCACCACCCACTTAATAGCCACTGTCGACGATTTAACCGACATGCTCGACTTCAACTCCGAAGACATCGATGGTATGGACGACGATGCAGGAGACGAATAGGAACCACCACCCACAGGGCGCTGGACCGCCAGCTCATCATCTGATATATACATGGTGGATACTCCCAAAGAAGGCAATGGCGATAAGACAGCGGAGGAGGACCCCTCCAAGAAGCAATCCAAGCATCGACGTCAGCGGCGCCGCTCTAAGTCTCGCCATAGCAAAAGTAGTGATGCTGACACAAGAGATAATAACGCTCCGGATAGTGCCGAAGACGATGACAATCCCCTCCAGCCAGACCTAGAGCGGGAGGATTAACAAGCTAGCCCTCCGGAACAGGCAGCAGACGGAGAATTGGAGGATGACAATTATATTCCTCTCTCCGAAGACGAGGTGAGCCTCGGCGATGAAGAATTTATCGTGCCTGAGGATCCCGTCGAACAGGAGCGCTTCAAGCGCCGGCTTATAGCCACAACAAACAGCCTAAAGAAAAAGCAACAACAACTTCGAGCTGATCAGGATCTGCTAGCGGACAGGTGGACTGAAGTCCTTGTGGCCGAGGAATACGAACTCGAACACCCAACCAAGAGTTACCCAAAGCGCAGGTTGCTACCCCAACTCGAGGAGGAAGCATTAAAACCCACATCACCAGCGTATGATGTGGCTGATCGGCCACCTCATGGCCGAGACAGAGAGGCATACCAGCCCGAAGTCCAGACCGCACCCCGCCGCCGTTCAACCAAAAACACCAAGGCCCGGGGCAACACGCGGGACCTGCGAGACGTGTTGGAAAACAAAGCAAAATATGCAAGATGGATCTACGGATCATGGGGGCGCGCCCCAACGCGGGACGATGACCGTCATGCCGGATATACTAAAAGCAAATCCGGCCAGGCCGAATACAGCAAACAAGACTCGTACGAACTGCGTCGTGATATAGCCCGGCACAGAGGCACCGCACACCCCTTATGCTTCACTGATGATGTAATGGATCACGAATTCCCAGAGGGTTTTAAACCCTTAAACATTGAATCATATGACGGCACAATAGATCCCGCGGTATGGATCGAAGATTTCCTCCTCCACATCCACATGGCTCGCGGTGATGATCTATATGCCATCAAGTACCTCCCACTAAAACTCAAAGGACCAGCTCGGCATTGGCTGAAGAGCTTGCCAGCAGACTCCATTGGCAATTGGGAGAATCTGGGAGATGCATTCCTTGACAGCTTCCAGGGCACTTATGTGCGGCCACCAGATGCTGATGACTTGAGCCATACAATTCAGCAGCCAGGGGATCGGCTAGGAAATTATGGACCAGGTTCCTAACTAAGAAAAACCAGATTGTCGACTGTCCGGATGCAGAGGCCTTAGCGGCATTTAAGCATAATATCCGTGACGAGTGGCTTGCCCGGCACCTCGGCCAGGAAAAGCCGAAGTCTATGGCAGCCCTCACGACACTCATGACCCGCTTTTGCGCGGGCGAGGATAGCTGGCTGGCGCGCAGCAACAACACATCAAGGAATCTGGGCACTTCAGATACCAAAGATACTAACGGCAGACCTCGTCGTAATAGACACAAGCGCCACAACAACGGCGATAACGCCGAAGATACGGCAGTCAATGCCGGATTCAGTGGCTCTAAATCCGGTCAGTGGAAAAAGCCATTCAAAAGAAGTACTCCGGGCCCGTCCAGTTTGGACCGCATACTCGATCGCTCGTTTCAAATTCACGGCACCCCCGAAAAGCCAGCCAATCACACCAACAGAGAATGCTGGGTGTTCAAGCAGGCCGGCAAGTTGAATGCCGAAAACAAGGACAACGGGCTGCATAGTGACGACGAGGAGGAGCCCCGGCCGCCGAACACGGGAGGACATAAGAGGTTCCCCCACAAGTGAAATCGGTGAACATGATATACGCAACCGACATTCCTAAGAGGGAACGGAAGCGTGCACTGAGGGACGTCTATGCGATGGAGCCATTCGCCCCAAAGTTCAACCTATGGTCCTCTTGTCCGATCACCTTTGATCGCAGGGACCACCCCACTAGTATCCGTCATGGCGGATCTGCCGCATTGGTCCTCGACCCCATCATTGACGGATTTCACCTCACTCGAGTCCTTATGGACGGCAGCAGCAGCCTGAACCTGCTCTATCAGGATACAGTGTGCAAAATGGGTATAGACCCTTCGAGGATCAAACCCACTAAACCACCTTTAAAGGCATCATCCCAGGTGTAGAGGCCCATTGCACGGGCTCAGTCACACTGGAAGTGGTCTTCCGATCTCCGGACAACTTCCGAAGCGAGGAGTTAATCTTCGATATCATCCCGTTCCGCAGTGGCTATCACGCACTGCTCGGGCGAACCGCATTTGCAAGATTCAATGCGGTACCGCATTATGCATACCTCAAGCTCAAAATGCCAGGACCGTGTGGGGTAATAACAGTCAATGGAAACACAGAGCGCTCGCTCCGCACGGAGGAGCGCACTGCGGCCCTCGCAGCAGAAGCGCAAAGCTGCCTTATAAGGCAAACCACCAATTCAGCGAAAAAGACCCCGGACACCTTCAAGCGAGTCCGGAGTACCCCGCAAGCGGATCGATAGGCACGTTTTGAGCTCGACTAGCAATTCGGCCTCCGTCCTAGTCCCAGTCAAGTGGCGAAATTCGTGCCACGCGTACATAACTATGCACTCAAGATACCATGGGCATAGGCGGAGGCACCACTACGACACGTCCCACAATGCGGCTCAACCGTCCCAGGAGCTCTGTACCTTCATCATTTTCTCTTTTAGGACCTTACTCTCTGCAAGCCTTCTCGGTGGTCTGATTGCTGGATGCACTACGGGAAGAAAATACCGAGGAAGCAAGAGGCTCTGACGTACAAGGGAATCCCTAGTGGTCTCTGATAACGATCGAAATACCTATTTTAAATACCCATACGCAGCTTGCCCTTGGATAGGACATGTCAAATAGTCCTATTTTTTGCTTATTGCACTACTTATATCTGTACACTCTGACGTACTATTTAATAACAATGCATAACGTTAGCCTATTATTGCATTACCCTTTCCTTTTTGTTTTCCTTCTATTTCTGCTTCATTACGACAGATTGCACATGTACATTCTGGTACGACTAGCGCGCCAGGGGCTTCAGTATACCCCACAATACAGCGCGAGAAGTCCGAACACTTTCGACAGTGCGACACCCCGAACTTATAGCACTATATGCATCAGCTCCGAATCATGTCTTGGGTCAATAGTTGGGTTTGCCCGGCTCCCATGTTTTGGTACCTTACGTTCCGCAATATCGGCTAAGGTAGCGCTGGGAGAACTACTGCGATTGTGTCCCGGTTCTTCCGGACGAGCACCTCAGTAGAGAAAGGCGAAAACTGACTGTCATGATAAGGCGAGAGCTGGTCGCTGTTCGAGAGGTCTCAAGTCCTGAAAGAATTTTATCGCTTCGGGCGAGGAGTCGGCTTTGCCCGACTTAGGCGTATATAGCGCCCCAAATTCGGCCTTCTGAATACTAGGGGCTTCGCCAAAATTTAAAATTGTAGACTTTTATGGCTAAGTGAGGGTGATAAAGCTTTATAGTCCGATTGCATGGTTCGCTGTGCTGAACACCTTCTTCGAAAGACCCAAACGTGGGATAAAGAGTGTTCAAGTTTATCTCGAACACCCCAGTACTAGTTACATGGGGGCAGAAGCTGACGACTGGCCAACCCTCATATTTCATAAACGGCCGCACAGAAGGTAATATTTTAAATTAACAAGCATTGCATAGCGCAAATGAACTCGTTTCACATTACAAGATCACATGAGTACATTCATTCGAATATCACATCCTTAGCACATTCCTCCGCCACAAGGCGGGAACCCTTCAGGACACTGTCATAATACATTTCGGGGTGGCGATGCTCCTTGCCTTCCGGTGGCCCCTCCTTCACCAGCTTTACGGCGTCCAGCTTCGCCCAATGCACCTTCGCCCGGGCAAAAGCCCTGCGCGCACCCTCGATGCAGACGGACCGCTTTATGACTTCAAGCCATGGGCAAGCGTTCACAAGCCGCCTCATGAGGCCGAAGTAGCTACCAGGCAGGGGCTCACCAGGCCACATCCGGACTATAAGACCCTTCATGGCCTGTTCGGCCGCCTTGTGGAGCTCGACCAGTTGCTTCAGCTGGTTGCTCAAGGGCATGGGGTGTTCGGTCCCAGTATACTTAGACCAGAACAACTTCTTCGTCGAGCTCCCCTCCTCAGCCCGGTAGAACTCCGCGGCATCCACCACACCGCGGGGAAGATCTGCGAACGCTCCTGGAGAGCTCCGAACTCGGGTAAGTAAAAGGAAACTTTCCCTCACATGCTTGCTTTGCCTAATGAATGCCTTACCCACTGCTATCTTGTTAACCGCCTCAATTTCCTGGAGGGCCTTCTGGGCTTCGGCCTTGGCATTTTGTGCGCTTTCGAGGGCCTTCGCAAGCTCGGACTCTCGCGTCTTAGAGTCAAGCTCCAAGGACTCGTGTTTTTTGGTGAGAGCCTGGAGCTCTAGCTGCACCTCGCCTACCCGGGCTTCTTGCTTCTCTCGCTCGCTGTGCTCCTTGGCCGCTTTGTCTTCGGCCTCGGATAGCGCCTTCTGCAGGGTCGCCACTTCGGTCGTGGCCCCTAGCAAAATTCATGGCGATCCTATTATTCCGAAACCAAATTTTAATAATATACAAACAGGGTATGACTTACCTTTGTTCTCTTCGAGCTGCCTCTTGGTAAGGCCTAGCTCTTCTTTGGACCGCTCAAGGTCCCGCTTCAGCGCAACGACCTCCACAGTACGTGCGACAGCGGCTAGCAGTGAAGCCTGCATATGCACATAGACATATTCCGATTAGGCTCCTGCGGTCATTATTTGATCCTCTATTCGGCCTTTATTCATGAACGCCAAACAGAGCATCAGGGGCTACTGTCTACGCTGTAACATTTTCTTATAATTTAATTACTTACCTGAAAGCCTGTTAGGAGGCTGGCACCAGCTTCAGCCATCCGCTTTTGGTGGACTAGACCTTCTCGATCACCGCACTCATGATAGTGCGGTGATCTTCGTCGATAGAAGCGTCGCGAAGCGCTTCCAGCAAGTTGTCCGGTGCCTCTGGATGGACAGAGGTCACCGGCACAGGCGGCTTGCCCCTCTTGGCGAGGGGTTGCCCGACAGAGTCCGGAACCACTGGAGGTTCTGGCGCAGTATTCGGCCGAGGGCCGAATTTTCTGCCCCCGCAATCGGAGCCCTTGGGAGTCTTGCTCCCCTTGCGCCCAGGGTCCGGAATACCGCCTTGAGGCGCCTCCAGGACAACCTCGCTTCGACTCGGTGCCCTTTGAGACAACACCTCGACGTTGTCCGTAGGGTGAGGTGAGGAGGCGGTCGAAAGTGAATCGCTGTTCAAATCCGATGGGTCCAAAAAACCATCCGATGAATATACGTCGATATGGGCCCGGGACGGACTACATAATCATGTTCGACGTGATAAGAAGTAGTACTATAAGACGTACCATGAATTACTATGGTATCCGGATACTTACGACTTCGCCAGGGGCTTGTCCCTGGGCAACAACTCATCGTTGCTATAGGCGGCTGTCGTGGAGCAGTTCGGGAGGAGGGTCCTTCCCTTCTTGGACCCTTCGGTCTCCCCAGATGGGGCGGCCTTCCTTTTCTTGTCTCCCCCGGCTGGGGGGGGGGGACTTTCCTCTTCCTCCTCCTCGTTTTCGTGGGAGGAGTGCGCCTCGGTGTTTTCGGATGACGGGTCCGATATAACCTTGCGTCGGAGACCCTTCCGGGTCCCTGTGGCCTTCTTCTTGGCCTTCTTCACCGGCACCTCGTAAGGCGCCGAAACCAGCATCTCCGTTAGGAGAGCATCTGTTGGATCTTCAGGCAGGGGGGGCTGGGCAATCGATCTGCTCCGCTGTCTCTACCCAGTCTTGTTGAATGGCGTGGAGGCTTAGATCCCGCACATGATTAAACTGGGGAAAATAAACATCTTGTGAGATGTAAAAATACTTACCATATTGGCAGAGCGTTTTGCGCTGAGTACGCGGTCCTCGGTAAGGGGAGGAGGTACCTTGGCGCCCTTGAACAGCACCTTCTAGACGTCCTTGTGCGTCGTGTCGAAGAGCTCTCACAGCGTCTGGTGCTCGGCTGGGTCGAACTCCCCCAAATTGAATGCCCGTCGTTGGCACGGGAGGATCCGGCGAAAGAGCATGACCTGGACCACGTTGACGAGCTTGATTTTCTTGCTCATCATGTTTCTGATGCATTTCTGGAGTCCGGTCAGCTCCACCGATGAACCCCAGGACAGGCCCTTCTCTTTCCAGGAGGTGAACCGTGTGGGGATTTCGGATCGGAATTCGGGGCCCACCACCCAGTTGGTGTCACACGACTCGGTGATGTAGAACCACCCCGATTGCCACCCCTTTATGGTATCCACATAGGAGCCTTCGAGCTAGGTGACGTTGGGCATTTTGCCCACAATGGCGCCTCCGCACTCTGCTTGCTGGCCGACCACCACCTTCGGCTTAGCATTGAAGGTCTTCAGCCACAGGCCGAAGTGGGGCTTGATGCGGAGGAAGGCCTCGCACAAGACGATAAATGCCGAGATGTTGAGGATGAAATTGGGGGCCAGATCATGAAAATCCATCCCGTAATAGAGCATGAGCCCGCGGACAAATGGGTGGAGAGGAAATCCCAGTCCGCGGACGAAGTGGGTAAGAAAAACCACCCTCTCATGGGGTTCTGGCGTAGGGACGATCTACCCCACATCTGGCAGCCGGTGTGCGATATCCGCAGCCAGATATCCGGCTCCCCATAGCTTATTGATGTTCTCCTCCGTGACGGAGGAGACCATCCACTTGCCTCCCGCTCCGGACATGCCTGGAGTGGTTTGAGGAGAAAATGTCCGGCCATAGTCCGGCCTGGGCTCTCCTGATAAAGAGAGAGACTTGAGAGAATTCAGGATATCACCGAAAGGTGAGCACTGAAAGATGTCCGCGGCGGTGAACTCCATTACAGGCGCCCAATCAGATTCGATCGGCGGGGGCACGGAAGGCCCGAAGTTCGGAGAAGAGTCCGGCTCCTTGGAGTCCTGGGCCGTGCGGAGTACGGGGCTGGCGTTCGGCTCGATCGCCTTTGAGATCGCAGCCCCCGAGGTGACGTCCAACCATTCATCCTCGGAGAACGCAGCGGGCTCCGAGTCAAGGATCGGGGCCGGAGCGTGTGCGGCCTCCAGGGTACTATTCGGAGGCAGAGCTATATCATGCCCCTCGAAATAGTGCGGCGCGCTTGGCTGTGGCTCAAACCCGTCGAAGATCAAGTCTCCGCGGATATCAACCGTGTAGTTTAAGCTTCCAAACCTGACTTGATGGCCATGGGTGTAGCTTTTGATCTGCTCCAGATGACCAAGCGAATTGGCCCGCAGAGCGAAGCCGCCGAAGACGAAGATTTGTCCGGGGAGGAAAGTCTCACCCTGGACCTCATCGTTGTTGATGATCAAAGGAGCCATCGGGCCTAAAAGCGACGACACGGAGGAACTCTCAATGAAAGCACCAATGTCGGTGTCAAAACCGGCGGATCTCGGGTAGGGGGTCCCGAACTGTGTGTCAAGGTCGGATGGTAACAGGAGACAAGGGACACTTTATTTTACCCAGGTTCGGGCCCTCTCGGTGGAGGTAAAACCCTACTCCTGCTAGATTAATATTGATGATATGGGTAGTACAAGAGTGGATCTACCACGAGATCAAGGAGGCTTAACCCTAGAAGCTAGCCTATAGTATGATTGTGTATGATGATGGTTGTCCTACGGACTACAACCCTCCGGTTTATATAGACACCGGATAGGGTTAGGGTTACACAGAGTCGGTTACAATGGTAGGAGATCTCGAATATCCGCACGCCTAGCTTGCCTTCCACGCCAAGAAAAGATCCTTCCGGACACAGGACGAAGTCTTCAATCTTGTATCTTCATAGTCCTGGAGTCCGGCTGAAGGTATAGTCCGGCTATCCGAACACCCCCTAATCCAGGACTCCCTCAATGAGCAAGGAGGAAGAGGGCATGGGTAAAAAAGAGGAATCCTTGTCCCTTTATAAGGGCGGAAGAAACTATATGCCTCCCCACTTGCCTGGTAAATTCGCTTATTCGCCAAGCACCGTAATTGATGGCGCGGTTGGGTTACCCACACCCGTATTAATGAGAATCCCATGATAAGGGGACACGATCTCTGCTTCGACAAGACGTGCCAAGAAAACCGCCTCGCAATATGTGCAGTAGCTGGTTGAGAAAAAACGGTTCGAATAATGACCGGGTCGTGGTGTGATGCCATGCTGTTGAACGTGTCAGCAGATTAGATTTGTGGAAATTTTATTCTCTCTACGATGGTATCTGGAATTTGTTTTGCAGAGCTGGACACTATCCTTGTGTTCAAGATCTTCTATGGAGTATTCGGAGGAAGAACCCGCCTTGCAATGCCGAAGACAAATCTGTGTGCCGGACTCATCGTCATTGAAGCCTGGTTCAGGGGCCACTGAGGGAGTCCTGGATTAGGGGGTCCTCGGACAGCCGGACTATTAGACTATGAAGATACAAGATTGAAGACTTCGTCCCGTGTCCGTATGGGACTCTCCTTGGCGTGGAAGGCAAGCTTGGCAATACGGATATGTAGATCTCCTCCCTTGTAACCGACTCTGTGTAACCCTAGCCCCCTCCGATGTCTATATAAACCGGAGGGTTTAGTCCGTAGGACAACAACAATCATACCATAGGCTAGCTTCTAGGGTTTAGCCTCTACGATCTCGTGGTAGATCAACTCTTGTAGTACTCATATCATCAAGATCAATCAAGCAGGAAGTAGGGTATTACCTCCATCGAGAGGGCCCGAACCTGGGTAAACATCGTGTCCCCCGCCTCCTGTTACCATCCGCCTTAGACGCACAGTTCGGGACCCCCTACCCGAGATCCGCCGGTTTTGACACCAACAGGAGCGGCAACAGAGTAGTAGTAGCGGGGCATCTACGACAATGGTGACGATGAGCTTCGGACGTGACATGAAGCTAGGATATGGCACAAATCCAATGGGGAAATAGAGGGGTTCCGGGCATCTGCTCACATCGTTGACGAGGAGCTGCTCGGTGATGCCGGAGGGACTCATGGTGGAGCAAATCGACGACGAGTGTGCGGTGTCTGCGGCGAAGGAAGACATGTCAACCCCGTCGATGTAGCGACGCCCAACACTAGCCGGTGGTCATAGTGGTCGTAGGGGACGACGAGGCGACGGGAAGGTGAGGACCAATGGTGACGCGCTCCGGGCGGGCTCGAGCTCGAGGGGTTGGGGGCGCAAGGGGGAAGTGGGGATTAGGATTCGTCGGTGGAGGGGCGCCGACCCTATTTATAGTCGGGGTTCACCGGCGGATGGTCGCCACGGCGTCAATCGGTGTCGTGGCGGGCATCGGTCATGCCCACGATCTCTCTGAACAGGGAGGTGGGAGGCAGTGCGCTAGGGTGGGCCGGCCTGGCTCGGCCAGTGAGGCCAACTGGGACATTTGGCCCATGGGGAAGCGAGTTTTCTTTTTACCTTTTATTTGTTTAACCTCTTTATTTATTTATGCTATATTCAATCTCCATAATATTTTAGTTTAAATAAAATACAAAAGTAGTTTTTAAATTAGTACTACTATTTATACCTCTGCCATAAAAAGTTTGGCACTCAAACAATTTAGTTTGATATTTTTAGAAATTATAAAAGGCATATAAGTAATTGATTTGCCCACTGTTTTAATTATTATATGGCATTAAACCATTTTGTAAAAAGTTGGTTCATCAGCATAATTATTCATGGAATATTTGCCACACTTTGAACATTTTATTTTGCGTGTTTGAGAAATTTGAATTCTGGGCTTTAATTTGAATTTGAATGTGAACTCGGTTTGGATCAAAGTGAAGTTTAGCAACAATGATGTTGATGACATGGCACCATTAACATGGGATTACTGTAGCTTAATTATCCGGGCGTCACAGACCAGCTGGGTGCGCCGGGTCTCGACTATCTTACATTCTTCGGATAACATCAACGTCGGCTGAGCGGTTCTAATGTTGGAGAAAAATTGTCGTTTCATTCCACTCAAGTAGAAACTTGGGCAGCTTAAGTGTCATTGCAATGATATGGAGGAGCTTATGGCGGCTCTTGTCAAGTATGCCGACTCTGATGGTACCAAGGACCCCGACTCTGAGGATGAAAGATCGGAAAAGGGAAAGAAAAGCAGCGGCATGAAGGGGCAGCAGTATAACCCTGCCAATCAGGGCGGCAACGGTAAGCACAAGGCTGATGATTTTGTGGCTAATACCGGAGCGTGAAGTTATAACCAGCGTCGTAAGGGCGGGCCGACTCAAGGGACGAGGTTTGACCTTGAGGCAATATTGAATCAGCCATGTCCAAAACACAGAACGGATCAGAAGCCAGCTACACATCTGTGGAAGGGTTGCAGTATAATGAGACACTTTAGGGAGTCTGTCCAGCACAACCGTGGCCCGAACGGCGGTTCAGGATCCGGCTCTCGTGGTCCGGGTCATGGAGGCGGTGGCTCAAATTCCGGGTTTCACGACCAAGGCAATCAGGGTGGTTACAACCAGCAGAATAATTAGGGGAATCAGCAGCAGAAGTCTGGTTATCAGAGCAACCCGAAATAGTTGAACAGTGGGCAGTACCACATCTTCACCACCAGCCTGTGTAAGCGGGATCAGAAGCTTCATAAGAGGGTAGTGAATGCTGTTGAGCCGGCGGTGCCACGCTACTGTTACAGTGGTTAGAGAAGCCTATTGTGTGGAGCCGTGAGGATCACCCGCCCCGGGTTGATAATCCGAGTCACCTGGCACTGGTGGTGGCGCCTCAGGTTGGAGGCTATAAGTTTACTAAGGTACTCATGGATGGAGGCAGCAGTACTAATATACTTTATTATGAAACCTTCCGTCACATCGGGCTGACTCACAAAAATCTCAAGTCATCGAACACCGTTTTTCATGGAGTGGTGCCTGGTAAGTCAGCGTATCCAGTGGGTAAGATATCTTTGGAGGTTGCCTTTGGAGATGAGCATGATTCCAAATCTGAGACTCTGACCTTCGAGGTGGTTAAGATCAAAAGCCCTTACCATGCTCTATTTGGGCGGCCGGCTTATGCTAAGTTCATGGCAAGGCCCTGTTATGTTTATTTACAGCTTAAGATGTCGGGTTACAAGGGCACCATCACGGTGCATGGGAGTCACAAGGTGGCCTTGGAGTGTGAAGAGGGTGATGCTGCCTATGCTGAATCGGTTTGTGCATCAAAGGAGCTGAAATTTTACAAAGATAAGGTTGACCCGGCGGACATGACGTCCTTAAATAAACCAACCACGGAGCATGATCCTTCGTTAAAGTTTAAATCGGCAGATGACACTAAGTTGGTTGATTTTGTTCCTGGCGATTCATCTAAGCAGTTCAGCATCAGTGCCAATCTGTATCCGAAATAGGAAAGCGTGCTCATCGAGTTCATCTGTGAGAACCAGGACATCTTTGCATGGAAACCTTCAGACATGCCAGGTGTACCGAGGGAACTTGCTAAGCAGACTCTTAATATTGATCCAAAATTTAAGCCGGTCAAGCAATTCCTACGTAGTTTTAACGAGGAGAGGCGGAAGGCCATTGGTGAAGAGGTGGCCCGGCTCTTAGCGGCCGGGTTTATTGTTAAAGTTTTTCATCCTGAGTGGTTGGCTAACCCGATATTGGTGCTTAAGAAGAATGGCACTTGGCGAATGTGTGTGGATTATACGGACTTAAACAAGGCCTGTCCAGCTGATCCATTTGCTCTCCCTCGTATTGATCAAATCATTGATGCTACGGTGGGTTGTGAGCGTTTGAGTTTTTTGGATGCTTATTCTGGTTATCATCAGATCAAGATGGCAGTTAAGGACCAGGAGAAGACAACTTTCATTACTCCGTTTGGAGCCTTCTGCTATGTGTCTATGCCTTTTGGGCTCAAGAGTGCCTAGGCGACTTACCAGCGATGTGTGCAGAATTGCCTTCACAATCAGATCGGGCGTAATGTTCATGCTTATGTAGATGACACTATGGTGAAATCCATGAAGAAGGAGAACCTGATTGATGATTTGAAGGAGACGTTTGACAATCTGCGGGTTTATAAGATGATGCTTAACCCGGCCAAGTGTGTTTTTGGTGTGCCGGCGGGTAAGCTTTTGGGTTTTTTGGTCTTTAACAGAGGCATTGAAGCTAACCCGGAGAAGATCAAGGCTATTACTTCTTTGGCTAAGCCGGCATGTGTCAATGTGTTCAGCGCTTGGCGGGCCATATTGCGGCCTTAAGCTAGTTCATAAGCCAGTTGGGGGAGAAGGCCACCCCTCTTTACCAGATGAAGAAGAAGACATATCACTTTGTTTGGAGTGATGCTGCTAATCAGGCGTTTGAGGATCTGAAGAAACAGTTGGCTGAGCCGCCCGTTCTTGCTGCCCCCATTGATAAGGAGCCTCTGTTGTTATATGTGGCTGCTAATAGCCGAGCCATCACTGTAGCTATTATGGTGGAAAGGAAATAGGCAGGCAAAGAATATCCGGTTCAACGGCCGGTTTACTACATCAGTGAGGTGCTCATTGAGTCCAAACAAAGGTATCCGCATTGGCAAAAGCTTGTGTATGGGGTTTTCATGGCAGGCTGGAAGCTTAAGCAATATTTTCTAGGTCATCCCATTACTGTGGTTAGCTCTGCTCCTTTGGGGGACATCATCCAAAACAGAGAAGCCACGGGCTGGATTGCCAAGTGGGCCATCGAGCTGGGGCCCCATGGTTTGAAATATGTGCCTCGTACTGCCATCAAGTCACAAGCACTCGTGGATTTTATCAATGATTGGACAGAGTTGCAGATGCCTGAGGAAAAGCCGGACAACACGTATTGGACTATTCACTTTGACGGATCCAGGCAGTTGGAAGGCTCGGGGGCTGGAGTTGTACTAACTTCCCCACGAGGTGATAAATTTTCTTATGTTCTCCGGTTAATGTTCCCTTGTACTAACAATGCGGCTGAGTATGAAGACTTGCTCCACAGTCTTCGGATGGCTAAGGAGATGAACTTGAGCGGGGTGAGATGCTTCGGCGATTCAGATCTCGTAGCTCAGCAGGTTTCTGGTACTTGGGATTCTAAGGATCCGCTCATGGCGGCTTATCATCGAGAGGTTGATGCCATTGCGGGACATTTCAAGGGTTATCAAGTTGAGCATATTGATCGCAGGAAGAATGAGGCGGCTGACACTTTAAGCCGGTTAGGGTCTCAGCGTAAGCTCGTGCCACCTAACACGTTCCTGGATGTTCTGTTCAACCCTTCTGTCAAGATACCTACGGAGGAGGATCTTTCTGTTCCTGACCCGGAAGCACAATTGGTGGCGGCTCTTCATGCTACTCCTGATTGGATAGTACCATATTTGGCTTACATGACCCAAGGCGAATTACCTGAGGATGAGATCTTAGCTAGGAATATAACCCGGCGGTCTAAGTCAATGTCTATTGTTAATGGGGTGCTGCTCCATCGCAGTGTCACAGGGGCGTTTCAACATTGTGTTTCTCTTGAAGAAGGCTGTGAGATTCTGCGAGAAATTCATGAAGGATATTGTGGTCATCATGCCGGCTCTAAATCTCTCGTCGCAAAGGCTTTTCGTCACGGTTTTTATTGGTTGACAGCTCATGGATGCTGAGGAGTTGGTCAGCAAATGTGACGGTTGTCAGAAGTTTTCATGACGAGCTCATGTTCCGGCTCAAGAGTTGAGGATGATTCCAATTACTTGGCCGTTTTCGACTTGGGGGCTTGATATGGTTGGGCCTTTCAAGAGGTCCAAGGATATGAAGACCCACCTTTTGGTGGCGGTTGATAAGTTCACTAAGTGGGCCGAATCAGAGCCCGTGAGTAAGTGTGATGCAGCAACGGCGGTTCAATTCATCAAGAAGGTGATCTTCCATTTTGGCTTTCCACACAACATTATAACAGATAATGGCACTAATCTCTCTAAAGGCGCTATGAGAGAATTCTGTCAACGGGAGCATATTCGGCTTGATGTTTCCTCAGTGGCTCACCCTCAGTCTAATGGTCAAGCGGAGCGAGCTAATCAAGAGATTCTGCGAGGCATCAAGCCCCGGCTTATGGTTCCTTTGCAAAGAAGGCCGGGTTGTTGGGTGGAGGAATTACCCTCAATATTATGGAGTATCAATACAACCCCCAATAGATCTACAGGTTACACACCTTTCTTCATGGTTTATGGGGCAGAGGCGGTTCTCCCTAGTGACATCCGTCACGATTCACCCCGGGTGGCGGCTTACGTTGAGGCCGATAATGAAAAAGCCCGTCAAGATGCACTTGACCTGTTAGATGAGGAGAGTGACCTAGCGGCGGCTCGTTCAGTGATTTATCAGCAAGACCTACGTCGTTATCACAGCCACTGGGTCAAAACCTGAACCTTTCAAGAAGGCAACTTAGTGCTCCGGCTCATCCAGGATCAGACAGATATGCATAAGCTATTCCCGCCTTGGGAAGGACCTTTTGTGGTCAGCAAGAATCTACATAATGGGTCATATTATCTCATCGACGTTCGAGACCACAAGCACTCACGTAAGTCGGAGGAGGAGACCCGTAGGCCGTGGAATATTGCTCATCTTCGACCCTACTATACTTGAGCCACCGGCTCTCGTGATGTACATAGTTTGATGATGTATATATTATAAGCAGTATAATAAAGCTGTCATCCCTAATAATTCAGGGCCCCTGTCGTCTTACTTCCTCAAAGTTGAGTCTTTATCACCATATTATATGTTCACTTAAGAGGCTCGACGCGCAAACTTCAGGGACCAAAGGGAGTTGAATGCACAACACAGCTCAAACATAGGTCCTTGCTGAGCACGACTTGTCAGTATGTCACTTGGGGGCTTCCTGTTCAAACATAGGCGTATTCGACCAAAGAGAACATAGCGTTACTACCCTCTTGACCAGGTTATATTGTCCAAACATAGGCTTATTCGACCAAAGAGGACATAACCTTTTCAGGTCATCCTACCTGTATACCGGCTGCTTCAACTCCATCGGGTTATCCCGATTGACCCGTCAAACTCTTAACGATCAATCTTTACAGCGTATTCGACCAAGATCTGAGCTTGTTAAGGTTCAAACGGCGACTTGCCATGCAAGAGCATGGTTTACAGATAGTCAGGATAGATCCGGGCTTCATAAGCCGCCTCCTTGAAACTTGGATAAATCGGCCCGTGATGTATGTTGTTACCCTGACCCCGCGTACTCCTGATAAGTCTATCTTTAAGCAAGACCTGACTTTATCTGGGTTCAAATGTCGATTGGATACTATGAGTCAGGCTCACGGAAAGCACATGCCTTCCAGTGGCTCAGGCTAGTTTGATCGAAGAAGACACTTTGTCTTGGCGGCCGTCAACAGCCTCGAATTTTTTGTTTTCTTTTCTTTGTATGATTTCTTTTTTGCCATCTGGTTTTTACACATCAGGCCAAGCTTCCCTACTTATGGCTCATATTTGAAGCATCTTTTGCGTCTCTACAACCCGCCAGGATGGCAGACTCAAAGCCATCAAGAGTATCATAATATTATGTTTGGAGTTATAGTTCTACAACCTCTATACAGCTGTTAAGCCGGCAGTCTAAGCACATGCCAAAAGTATGATATTTTATTATGCTAAACATTGTGGCCAGACCAGCCCTGGTTATGGACTGTTCGTCCCCAGTGGCCTTTAATTGGGCATGATGACCCACCCGGCGGTAAACCGCCAGGTCACTTGTGACTTGTTTGTGTGCAGGAGAATAATCAAGTATGATTTGCATCAATCAGTACTATCATAAGAATAAAATGATCGTCTTTCAAACTGGCGGATCACCAGTATTGCGCAAAACAGAAACATGCACGATGGCACGACAGATTAAAGTTTTTACTACCCTATTACATGATTCCATGAGCCAAATGGGATCAAGTGTTTTTCCAAGAGTCAAAATATATAAACCGCCCGACGGTTCCATCTTCTTGGCCTTGCTAATTGGAGGCCTCTGGGTCATCCCTTTCCAGTTCTTCGTCCTTCTCCGCCATCTGAAAATTTGGTGATGACCAATCGATGCCAGATAAAGCTTGGAATTCAGCCTCGTCATCTATAAGATCAGACGGCTCAACTTCAGGGGCAAAAGTGTGCTTACGAATCGGGGGGATTAAGTCCATCACTCTATAAGCCGGGGTTGGTATCTTCTGGTTCTCCTTGTTATAAACCGGATGGTACTTTGAAAGGTCCGAGTCATTGGCAATCATAGTTTCCATTTGACGTATCTATTTCACGCAAGCAGAGAAGTCCTTCTGATCAAACGGCGTACCATCTTCTTTCAAGCTTGGGTAACTAGTAGCTACCTCAGACAGGTCAAGCTCCGGTACCCATGCCTTGGCCCGACTCAAAGCCGGCACAACAACGACTCTTGCAGATGGCCGCTTCATTTCATCCATCCGAGCAGGAAGCACAACAAGTTTTTTCAAGACATCTATCAAAAGAGTAGGCGCTTGATTCGTTGGAGAAATTGCGGCCAGTGCACGTTGAGCTCTGGTGTACAGTTGTTCGACAAGTGTGTAGACAGCCTTGAGCTTCACAAGCATGTTCTGGTTAAGGTTGCTGCTCCTGGGACCTGAGTACATCACAGATTGGTTAACGGTGGTTTATATTATACGACAAGGATTCATTTTTGATGATTAGCAAGGCGACTCACCAAACATAGCATAAACCATCTAAGATACGTGGTGTTTTAAGCCGGTGAGCTCAGCGGTCACCTCTTGAAGAGTTGCCTCTGCTTTTTCAGCTCGCCGCGTTAAAGCAGTCTTTTCTTCAGCCCAAGTGCTTTTCTCCGCCTCAAAACCGGTCTTTAGCTTTTTCGATTCAGCTATGCTAAATTGGAATCTGGATTCAGCTTTCCGGGTCTCAAACTCCTGATTCGCCAACCGGGTCTTTGCATCATTTAACTATGACTCAAGTTCAGCAGTAGTGATAACCCACAAGTATAGGGGATCGCAACAGTTTTCGAGGGTAGAGTATTCAACCCAAATTTATTGATTCGACACAAGGGGAGCCAAAGAATATTCTCAAGTATTAGCACTTGAGTTGTCAATTCAACCACACCTGGATAACTTAATATCTGCAACAAAGTGTTTAGTAGCAAAGTAATATGATAGTAGTGGTAACGGTAACAAAAGTAAAGACAACAAAAGTAATATTTTTGGTGTTTGGTAGTGATTGTAACAGTAACAACGGAAAAGTAAATAAGCGAGAACCAGTATATGGAAAGCTCGTAGGCATTGGATCGGTGATGGATAACTATGCCGGATGCGGTTCATCATGTAACAGTCATAACATAGGGTGACACAGAACTAGCTCCAATTCATCAATGTAATGTAGGCATGTATTCCGAATATAGTCATACGTGCTTATGGAAAAGAACTTGCATGACATCTTTTGTCCTACCCTCCCGTGGCAGCGGGGTCCTAATGGAAACTAAGGGATATTAAGGCCCCCTTTTAATAGAGAACGGGAACAAAGCATTAGCACATAGTGAATACATGAACTCCTCAAACTATGGTCATCGCCGGGAGTGGTCCCGATTATTGTCACTTCGGGGTTGCCGGATCATAACACATAGTAGGTGACTATGGACTTGCAAGATAGGATCAAGAACACACATATATTCATGAAAACATAATAGGTTCAGATCTGAAATCATGGCACTCGGGCCCTAGTGACAAGCATTAAGCATAGCAAAGTCATAGCAACATCAATCTCAGAACATAGTGGATACTAGGGATCAAACCCTAACAAAACTAACTCGATTACATGATAGATCTCATCCAACCCATCACCGTCCAGCAAGCCTATGATGGAATTACTCACAAACGGCGGTGCGCATCATGAAATTGGTGATGGAGGATGGTTGATGATGACGACGGCGACGAATCCCCCTCTCCGGAGCCCCGAACGGACTCCGGATCAGCCATCCCGAGAGGTTTTAGGGCTTGACGGCAGCTCCGTATCGTAAAACGAGATTATTTCTTCTCCTTGATTTTTTTCTCCCCAAAAGAAAATATATAGAGTTGGAGTTGGCGTCGAAGGAGCTCCAGGGGTCCCAGGTTTTGAGAAAGTGTTGTCATCCGAGATTTATTATTATGGCTCGCTAGTTGATTATGCTATTGATATGAGTAATTATGAGACCTAAGAATTATTGCAAATGCGGTTAGTTATAATCTTTGCTGAAAACTTGAATGCTGGCTTGACATATTTACAACAACAAGAGCAAACAGAGTTTGTAAAAGTCTTTCTTTTTTTCATTCAGTTTGTCAACTGAATTGCTTGAGGACAAGCAAGGGTTTAAGCTTGGGGGAGTTGAAACATCTCTGTCGTACTTTTCCAAACACTTTTGCCCTTGTTTTGGACTCTAACTTGTAGGATTTGAATGGAACTAACTCGAACAGACGCTGTTTTCAGCAGAATTGCCATGATGTTGTTTTATGTGCAGAAAACAAAAGTTCTCGGAATGACCTGAAACTCCACGGAATATCTTACAATAAATAATAAAGAATCCTCGCCAAAGATGAAGACCAGGGGGCCCACACCCTGTCCACGAGGGTGGGGGGCGCCCCCTACCTCGTGGGCCCCCTGGAGACCTTCCGACGCCAACTCCAAATCTATATATTTGCTTTCAGGGAGAAAAAGATAGAGGAGAAGAAATCATCGCGTTTTACGATACGGAGCCGCCGCCAAGCCCTAAAACCTCTCGGGAGGGCTGATCTGGAGTCCGTTCGTTGCTCCGGAGAGGGGGATTCGTCGCCGTCATCGTCATCAACCATCCTCCATCACCAATTTCATGATGCTCACCGCCGTGCGTGAGTAATTCCATCGTAGGCTTGCTGGATGGTGATGGGTTGGATGAGATTTATCATGTAATCGAGTTAGTTTTGTTAGGGCTGATCCCTAGTATCCACTATGTTCTGTGATTGATGTTGCTATGACTTTTCTATGCTTAATGCTTGTCAGTAGGGCCCGAGTGCCATGATTTCAGATCTGAACCTATTATGTTTTCATGAATATATTTGGGTTCTTAATCCTATCTTGCAAGTCTATAGTCACCTACTATGTGTTATGAGCCGACAACCCCGAAGTGACAATAATCGGGACCACTCCCGGTGATGACCATAGTTTGAGGAGTTCATGTATTCACTATGTGCTAATGCTTTGTTCCAGTTCTCTATTAAAAGGAGGCCTTAATATCCCTTAGTTTCCATTAGGACCCTGCTGCCACGGGAGGGTAGGACAAAAGATGTCATGCAAGTTTTTTTCCATAAGCACGTATGACTATATTCGGAATACATGCCTACATTACATTGATGAATTGGAGCTAGTTCTGTGTCACCCTATGTTATGACTGTTACATGATGAACCGCATCCGGCATAATTATCCATCACTGATCCGATGCCTACGAGCTTTCCATATACTAGTTTACGCTTATTTACTTTTCCGTTGCTACTATTGCAATCACTACAAAATACCAAAAATATTACTTTTGCTGCCTTTACTCTTTTGTTACCATTACCACCACTATCATATTACTTTGCTACTAAACACTTTGCTGCAGATACTAAGTTTCCAGGTGTGGTTGTATTGACAACTCAGCTGCTAATACTTGAGAATATTCTTTGGCTCCCCTTGTGTAGAATCAATAAATTTGGGTTGAATACTCTACCCTCGAAAGCTGTTGCGATCCCCTATACATGTGGCTTATCAAGAATAATTTCTGGCGCCGTTGTCGGGGAGCATAGCTCTATTCTTTGAGTCACTTGGGATTTATATCTGCTGGACACTATGAAGAACTTGAAAGACGCTAAGACAACAATTTATCCCTCAACTACGAGGGGAGGTAAGGAACTGCCATCTAGCTTTGCACTTGATTCACCTTCTGTTATGAGTAAGCTTGCGACACCTAAACCTGCTTCTGCTATTCGTTCTGATATGTCGCATGTTATTGATGATGCCACTTCTGCTATGCATGATACTTATGATGAAACTACTTCTATGCCTGATACTACTGTGCCCCTTAGAGAATTTCTTGATGAACAAATTGCTAGGGCTAGAGAGAAAGAAATTATTGAATCTGATTATAATGATGAAAGTGATGATGAAGATAGGCCTGTTATTCTTGAGGGTTATGTTTTTGATATGGAATCTTCTGCCGCTATTTTAGCTTGCAGAAATCGTCATGAACTTAAAAGGCTATTAATTAAATGGAACAAAGAATCTCTAAGATAAAATGAGGCCTGACCCTGTTTTTGCTACTTCGCCTATTTGTGTTCCTGATAAGGATTATGAATTCTCTATTGATCCTGATATAATTACTTTGGTTGAATATGATCCTTTTAATGGCTATGAATCTGAAACTGTTGTGGCACATCTTACTAAATTAAATGATATAGCCACCCTGTTTACTAATGATGAGAGATCGCGCTACTTTTATATACTTAAAAGTTTTCCGTTCTCATGAAAGGGTGATGCTAGGATATGGTTTAATTCTCTTGATCCTGGTTGTGTGCGTAGTCCCCAGGATATGATTTATTACTTCTCTGCTAAATATTTCCCTGCTCATAAGAAACAAGCTGCTTTAAAGGAAATATACAACTTTGTGCAAATTAAAGAAGAGAGTCTCCCACAAGCTTGGGGGAGGCTTCTCAAGTTACTTAATGCTTTGACTGATCATCCTCCTAAGAAAAATGAAATACTTGATATCTTTTATAATGGACTAACCGATGCTTCCAGAGATTACCTGGATAGTTGTGCTGGTTCTCTTTTCAGGGAAAGAACACCGGATGAAGCTGAAATTCTATTGAATAATATGTTGACAAATGAAAATAATTGGGCACTTCCTGAGCCAGCTCCTGCTCCAATTAATGATCCTATTCCTGAACCAACTCCGAAGAAGAGAGGTGTTCTATTTCTCAGTCCCGAAGATATGCGAGAGGCAAAGAAATCTATGAAAGAAAAGGTATTAGAGCTGAAGATGTTAAGAATTTACCTCCTATTGAAGAAATACATGGTCTTAATTTACCGCCTGGTGAAGAAACTTATGATCTTGATCCTTTACCTATTGAAGAACCTCCTGATCTTGATAACCCAACACAGGTAGTAAACGTAAATTCTCTCTATAGATATGATAAACCTGAAATCCCTCCTACTAAAATTGCTAGTCAGTGCTTGGATGAATTTGATAACTTTATGTTTAAGCAAGAAGACTTTAATGCTTATTTTGGTAGACTATTAAAACATAATACTTATATGATTAAACACTTGGGTGATTATATGGCTAATATTAGAGGTGAACTTAAACTTGTTAGCAAACATGCTTCTATGGTTACCACTCAAGTAGAACAAGTACTTAAAGCTCAAAAAGGATTGCTCGATGAAATGAATAGTAAGAAAAATGATTATGCTGTTAGAGTGGCTACTCGAACTGGTAGAATGACTCAGGAAGCTTTGTATCCTGAAGGCCACCCTAAGAGAATTGAGCAAGATTCTCAGAGAAATAATATTGGTGCACCTAGTTCCTCTAAAAGAAAGAAAAAGAAAAATGATAGAACTGTGCAAACTTCTAGTGAACCTATTGCTGAACCACCTGATAATCCAAATGATATCTCTATGTCTGATGCTGAAACACAATCTGGTAATGAACATGAACCTAGTGAAAATATTAATGATGATGTTCATGATGATGCTCAACCTAGTAATGATAATGATGTAGAAGTTCAACCTGCTGTTGATCTTGATAACCCACAATCAAAGAATCAAAGTTATTATAAGAGAGACTTTGTTGCTAGGAAACATGGTAAAGAAAGAGAACCTTGGGTTCAAAAACCCATGCCTTTTCCTCCCAAACCATCCAAGAAAAAGGATGATGAGGATTTTGAGCGCTTTGCTGAAATGATTAGACCTATCTTTTTGCGTATGCAATTAACTGATATGCTCAAAATGAATCCTTATGCTAAATACATGAAAGATATTGTTAGTAATAAAAGAAAGATACCGGAAGCTGAAATTTCCACCATGCTTGCTAATTATACTTTTAAGGGTGGAATACCAAAGAAACTTGGAGATCCAGGAGTACCTAGTATACCATGCTCTATTAAAAGAAACTATGTTAAAACTGCTTTATGTGATCTTGGAGCCGGTGTTAGTGTTATGCCTCTCTGTTTATATCGTAGACTTGACTTGAATAAGTTGACACCTACTGAAATATCTTTGCAAATGGCTGATAAATCAACTGCTATACCTGTCGAGATTTGTGAGGATGTGCATGTTGTGGTTGCAAACGTTACTATTTTAATGAACTTTGTTATTCTTGATATTCCCGAGGACGATAGTATGTCTATTATTCTTGGAAGACCTTTTCTTAATACTGCAGGGGCTGTTATTGATTGCAACAAAGGCAATGTCACTTTTCATGTTAACGGCAATGAGCATACGGTACACTTTCCGAGGAAACAACCTCAAGTTCATAGTATCAATTCTATTGGAAAAATTCCATCGATTATATTTGGAGGTTTTGAATTTCCTCTTCCTACTGTCAAGAAGAAACATGATATTCTTATTATTGGGGATGTGCGTATCCCCGTTGAGGTAACATAGTGTTATTCGAAATTTCTCCGGTTTCATGATTAGCGGAATGAGTTTGTTAATAAGACTTGATCAACCTTGTTAGTGGATTCCTTTTGATGAGCATGAGATGGATGAAACTAGAAGGCACAAACTTCTGTACCCTCTCTATACTTTCTGTTCTTTAGATGAAATAGAGTAAAAATAGTATTTTTCTGTCTGTTTCCTGACTTATCCGTGCAATATACAAAAATCCCGAAAATAAAAGTCCTCAGAATGCCATGCCAATTTAATATGATTTTTCCAGGAATATTTGAGGATTTATGGTGCAAAGATCACCGCGGGGGGAGCTGCCACCTGGCCACGAGGGTGGAGGGTGCGCCCCCTGCCTCGTGGGCCCACGGTGGCCCTCCTCCACTTATTCCTGCACACATCCTCTTCTTCTTCCTCCCACAAACACGAAAAACCAACTCAAGCACGAGTTCCAGCCCTCTTTGCTGTAATTTTCGATCTCCTTGCTCAAAGCACCTCTCGCAAAACTGCTTGGGGAGATTGTTCCTTGAGAAAACAATATGCTTAGGAAGATGTTCCAAGGTGGTTCTTCTAAGAAGCAAGGACCCAGGCTTGCTATGCGTGATGCTGACGAGGAACCACGAAGAGATGCTCCCGTGAGGCCCTGTGAATAGCCGTCGGAAAACTTTATGGATCATGCAGGAATTAAAGAAGAATTTAACAGATATTTGCGTAATGCCGGTCTTGAGGACTTTGAGGTAGACAAATGCCCCCAGTATCATGATCTCACAAGCTCATTTGTGAGGAGGTTTGAGTATTCTTCTTCGCGTAATTCTCCTTCAGTCATGTTTGATCTTTATGACAAATCTTATACCATGGACTTAGAGGATTTTACTCTTGCCTGCAAACTCCCACAATGGGGTAGTACTATTGATCCCCGTAAATCTGAATTTAGAAACTTTCTTGCTAATATAACTGTAGGGGAATCTAGAGATATAACGCAAGCTACCATAGGGAGCATTCACTTTCCTGCTATACATTATTTTGCTCTCTTCATAGGTAGATGCATAAATGCTAAGGATGAAGCATGTCACATGTGTGTCCCTGACCTTAGCATTCTCAGGAGTGTTGTGTTAGGAGACCAATCTTATCATATGGGAGCCATTGTAGCTAGTAGGTTGCATCATAATAGATATAATGGAGATTTCTTTTGAGGAATTTATGCAACCCGCTTAGCTAAATTTCTTGAGATAGACGTTCGTGAAGGAGACATGGAGTTGCCTCCTGCTTATTTCGATTTTGATTCTATGGTTTCTCACCAGTTTGTTAAGAGGACGGAGTCACCTCTCCAGTATCGATTAATCTTTAACAAACGGCATGTTGTCCGTATTACTCTCCCTGCTCCTTCCTTCTTTGATTACCAGGCAAACGGAAGATATACTATTACCAGAGAGGAGGAAGATGAGTACGAGAGGAGAGCAGAGGCAGCCCGACTCCATGCTACAGCTCAGGAGGCGATAGCCGCTGCATCACAGTACAATCCCAACTATTCTTCGTCGCAGTATGACCCCAGCTACACCTACGGGTATCCGCCAGGCTATCCCTAGCAGTAAACCAACTTAGGCCAAAACCTAAGCTTGGGGGAGTACGTATTTCCCACCGACATTACATTCATGTTCACACACACTCATTGCTAGATGTCGGTGCTCATACTCTTTCACTGTAATATCCATGCTAGTTTATTTTCTTTTTCCTACTTTCTTCTTGTGTGTTTGTTAAACCTTAAGAAAAAACAAAAAAAATTAGTAGTAGTTTACTTTTCTTGCTGTAGTAGTATTTAAAAAGAAAACCCAAAAATATTTCCCGTTCTTCTTTTGCTTGTTGGGAGGTTTCCGTGTAAATAGTTTTTATTTCTTTTCTTTTCTTTGGGGGTCGATAGGAGAAGACCATGATTAAATTGTTGAAGTGGCTCTTATATGCATTATTGTTGATTTAACCCAGAGCCCATATTGTCTTGTCTTCTCCTGTTTATTGAATGCTCGCAGATTCGATCTTAGTCCAATGCACGCACACTCTTATTATTATTCACATCGTTCAGTTGTGCAAGTGAAAGGCAATTATGATGATATATGATTGACTGACTGAGATGAGAAAAGCTGGTATGAACTCGACCTCTTTTGTTTTTCTAAATATGATGAGTTCATCGTTCTTGATTCAGCTTGTTATGAATAAACATGTTTGCAATGACAATTAGAGATCGTGGTCACTTGTGCCATGCTTGATTAGCTATGAGTTATAATGGTTTACCTTGCGTGCCAACATGCTATTGAGATGGTTATGATGTGGTATGATGGGGTGGTATCCTCCTTTGAATGATTTAAGTGACTTGACTTGGCATATGTTCACGCATGTAGTTGAAACAAATCAACATAGCCTTCACGATATTTATGTTCATGGTGGATTATATCCTACTCATGCTTGCATCCAATGTTTATTAATTTTAATTCATGTACATGGCTGTTGTCGCTCACTAGTTGGCCGCTTCCTAGTCTTTTGCTAGCCTTCACCTGTACTAAGCGGGAATACTGCTTGTGCATCCAATCCCTTAAACCCCAAAGTTATTCCAGATGAGTCCACTATACCTTCCTATATGCTGTATCTACCTGCCGTTCCAAGTAAATTTGTATGTGCCAAACTCTAAACCTTCAAATAAACATTCTGTTTTGTATGCTCGAATAGCTCATGTATCAACTATGGTTGTCCTTATCTTCCATGTTAGGCGGGTTATTCTCAAGAGGAGTGGACTCCGCTCCTCACTCATGAGAAAATGGCTGGTCACCGGGATGCCCAGTCCCATGCTTTATGCAAACTAAATCAAAATTAATTGCAAACAAAACTCCCCCTGGGACCTGATGTATGTTGCAGGCACTCGTTGTTTCGAGCAAGCCATGGATGGATGCTTGTTGGTGGAGGGGGAGTATAAACTTTACCATTCCATTTGGGAACCGCCTATAATGTGTGTGACATGGAAGATATCGCCATCTCTTAGTTGCTATGTTGACAATGAAAGTATACCGCTCAAAATATTATTTATCTCTATTTCAAAACCGAGATCTGGCACCTCTACAAATCCTTGCTTCCCTTTGTGAAGGGCCTATCTATTTACTTTTATGTTGAGTCATCACCCTCTTATTAAAAGCACTAGCCGGAGAGCGCAGCTGTCATATGCATTCATCACTGTTAATTTATATTGGGTGTGACTATGATTGGATCTCTTTTACCATGAATTACAATGTCTAGTCAGTCCTTGATCTTTAAAGGTGCTCTGCATTTATGTTTCGCGGTCTCAGAAAGGGCTAGCGAGATACCATCTTGTTATATCATATTATGATTGTTTTGAGAAAGTGTTGTCATCCGAGATTTATTATTATGGCTCGCTAGTTGATTATGCTATTGATATGAGTAATTATGAGACCTGAGAATTATTGCAAATGTGGTTAGTTATAATCTTTGCTGAAAACTTGAATGCTGGCTTGACATATTTACAACAACAAGAGCAAACAGAGTTTGTAAAAGTCTTTCTTTTTTTCTTTCAGTTTGTCAACTGAATTGCTTGAGGACAAGCAAGGGTTTAAGCTTGGGGGAGTCGAAACATCTCTACCGTATCTACTTTTCAAACACTTTTGCCCTTGTTTTGGACTCTAACTTGTATGATTTGAATGGAACTAACCCGGACAGACGCTGTTTTCAGTAGAATTGCCATGATGTTGTTTTATGTGCAGAAAACAACAGTTCTTGGAATGACCTGAAACTCCACGGAATATCTTACGATAAATAATAAAGAATCCTCGCCAAAGATGAAGACCAGGGGGCCCACACCCTGTCCAGGAGGGTGGGGGGCGCCCCCTACCTCGTGGGCCCCCTGGAGACCTTCCGACGCCAACTCTAAATCTATATATTTGCTTTCGGGGAGAAAAAGATAGAGGAAAATAAATCATCGCGTTTTACGATACGGAGCCGCCGCCAAGCCCTAAAACCTCTTGGGAGGGTTGATCTGGAGTCCGTTCGGGGCTCCGGAGAGGGGGATTCGTCGCCGTCGTCATCATCAACCATCCTCCATCACCAATTTCATGATGCTCACCGCTGTGCATGAGTAATTCCATCGTAGGCTTGCTGGACGGTGATGGGTTGGATGAGATTTATCATGTAATCGAGTTAGTTTTGTTAGGGCTGATCCCTAGTATCCACTATGTTCTGAGAGTGATGTTGCTATGCCTTTTCTATGCTTAATGCTTGTCACTAGGGCCCGAGTGCCATGATTTCAGATCTGAACCTATTATGTTTTCATGAATATATTTGAGTTCTTAATCCTATATTGCAAGTCTATAGTCACCTACTATGTGTTATGATCCGACAACCCCGAAGTGACAATAATCGGGACCACTCCCGGTGATGACCATAGTTTGAGGAGTTCATGTATTCACTATTTGCTAATGCTTTGTTCCGGTTCTCTATTAAAAGGAGGCCTTAATATCCCTTAGTTTCCATTAGGACCCAGCTGCCACGGGAGGGTAGGACAAAAGATGTCATGCAAGTTCTTTTCCATAAGCACGTATGACTATATTCGGAATACATGCCTACATTACATTAATGAATTGGAGCTAGTTCTGTGTCACCCTATGTTATGACTGTTACATGATGAACCGCATCCGGCATAATTATCCATCACTGATCCGATGCCTACGAGTTTTCCATATAATGGTTTACGCTTATTTACCTTTTCGTTGCTACTGTTGCAATCACTACAAAATACCAAAAATATTACTTTTGTGCCTTTACTCTTTTGTTACCGTTACCACCACTATCATATTACTTTGCTACTAAACACTTTGCTGTAGATACTAAGTTTCCAGGTGTGGTTGAATTGACAATTCAGCTGCTAATACTTGAGAATATTCTTTGGCTCCCCTTGTGTCGAATCAATAAATTTGGGTTGAATACTCTACCCTCGAAAGCTGTTGCGATCCCCTATTCTTATGGGTTATCAGAGGGCTACACAGATAAGCTCTCCTTTCTTAACCAATGGTAAATAGGACCGGCTCATTCATGCTTATTAAACCGGCCCTTGGGGACTATGGATGCAATGCTAAATTGCTTACACATCCGATTTAATTTTAACTATGACAACCAGCCTTGGAGGGATTCTAAGACAAAATCTTATGGATTATTCTAAGTCTACAGCCTATTCAATTTTATCATAACCAGTAGACTTGGGGGCTGGCAAGATATACGTAACTTTCCAAAGATGGAAGTCGTACCTCATACTTTTGGTGCATTTGCTTCACCATATCAACTTCAAGATCGCGACTGGAGTGTACTTGGCTGCGGTAGCCAGAGAGTATCTCACTGCTGCTTAATTGTGCATAATGAGATATGTCAAACCTCGTCTTCCGCCTTTCAATAACCTCTTGGTTGGCAGTATGCTTGGCCAAAGCTATTGGATTTCCCGGTTCTGTAAAGCCGATGCCAGTGATCAGAACATCATCAGTATGAGTCTCCTACGGCTTAAGTGGGCTTGATGGCGCAGGGTTCGAAGAATTAATATTGGTGTCATCAACGCAGAGATCCGGAATCTCATGTGAAATGTCAGGGGCAGGGTCATCTGGTTGTTTTTCAGAAGCATCAGGTGCAGAGACTTGCTGTCCCAGTTCAATAATTTTAGGATCCTCAGCTGGCTTGGAAACCTTTGTTTTCTTGCTAGGCTTTGCTTGTCCGCTACACAGGTGGTGACAAGTCAGAATAAGTATAAGAGTATAAAGAGATACAAAATAAAAGGTAATTATTGTTACCTAGGGGCAGTTTTTAAAGTTGGCAACTTGGTTTGCGATGAGTCACCAGAGGAAGAACGGGCAATCTCCTGGTCAATTGAATCAACAGGGTTAAGTAGTAAGCAAATAAGACCTGCGCGGGTGAAAAGAGTTTAAAGTTAGAAAGGACCTTGTTTCGACGTTTTTGAGGAGCGGGAGTGTTTGGTAAGCCACAGGACAACTCTTCACCTGCACTGGTCCGGGTCTGACGTCGATTCTCGTGTTGCTGTTGCTTGAAAATAAAGTGAGGGTCTAAATAAGCCAAGGGGTGTGAAAACCTTACTTTCCGGGTTACTTGTCGAAGTTTCTATCTTGGCAAAGGTTCTGAGCCGTAGGAAATAATAGTTACCTCTTCTTCAGCTGCTTGGCTGGCTCCCGTGTCATCCTGATAACAGTCAGTGTCAATAAGATGATTGAAAAATGAGCCAAGAGAGTCAAGGGCTACCTCCAACTCAGAGGCGTCATCCAGATTAAGCAGGTCAGAGGCGCTTGGTTTCTTTTTCCTCTTGGTGGTCTTCTTGGCGGCTTTCTTGGCAGCCCTGGCCTTCTTGGCAGCCTCATGATCATACTCCATTTTCCAAAAGTCAGACTTATCCTGTAAAGGTCATCAAAAGTTGAGTTAATAAAGTATTTGAATAATGAGGTAAAGGTAAACAAGTTTAGAGAGTCACATCCGGTGGCGGGTTAAGTTTGCAGAAAGGGTCCAGACCCACTTTAATGCAATCTTCTGGGTCTTCATTCAGAAGGGACTTAACCATTTCGTTAACTGCCCCGTCAGTTAATGGCACAGAGCTGTGGCGCAGTGGATCCTTTACACCACCAGTGTAAGTGCACATTAAACTGGTGTGGCGACTCAAGGGTATGATCCGCCAAGAAACCCAACACCTGACCAAATCAATGCCAGTTAACCTGTTTCCTAGCAGAGCTTTAACCTTCGTAATGGTAGGAGCAAGTTTTGCCCGTTCGACAGCGGTAAGTTTTTCAGGAAGATTGTGCTTTGGGTCTAAGCGCTCGACACAGTAACCCGGCAGTGGATTCTCGTCAGCCGGAGAGGTATCTTTACAGTAAAACCACGTCTGGTTCCATTCCTTGGGGTGACTCGGCATGCAGGCATAAGGGAAGATACCATCTCTTCGGCGTTGAATCGAGATTCCGCCAAGTTCCAAGCTGGGCCCGTTCATAAACTCATTCTGGCGATTCAAATAAAAATATTCTCTAAAGAGGTCGATACTGGGCTCCTATTGAAGGTATACTTCGCAGAAGACTTGAAAGTTGCAGATATTTGACATAGAGTTGGGTCTGATGTCTTGAGGATGGAGTTGGAAGAAGTGCAGAACATCTCGGAAAAACTAAGAGTCGAGTGGTGAGAAGCTCTGGTTCATATGATCCGTGAATACAATGACTTCACCATCCTTTGGTTGAGGTCTTTTTTCACCCGGCTCAGGGGCGCAGTAATGCATAACATTCTTTGCGGGTAAGTGTCCGATTTTGACAAAGTCTTTGAGTGAGCCCTCAGTAACAGTGGAGGGAACCCAATTGCACGTATAGACTGTCTTTGGCGGCATTGTGAAGAGGGAAAGCCTAAAGGAAAGGAAAATTTTGCCGATTCAAATCAGTTCGTGAAATCACAAGTTAACAATTACAGTATATATTCAAAATGGCGGCTTAAGTGAGGACTAATGATATACGAGTAATTGTAAGCCAGACTTGTAAGACGCCATGACACGTACTGGTATTCAAGATCTGACAAGAGCAAAAGTGTTGGGACAAACAAGTTTCATAGATTGAAGCTATGAGATTGGATCTGCATCTACTCAGAAAAATGGAATAAAATCTAAACCTAAGGTGGCGGAAGCAGAAGAGTGGGGGTGCCCAGATGAGATCTATTGCAAGAAAGATATAGTTTGATATTAAATAAAGTGTTAACATAATCCCACTCTCAACATAGTGAGATTGCGTTAACGTAATCCCACTCTCATCCTTAGTAAGTTTGATGTTTAGAATTACATTGGCTTCTCCCAGATCTTTCATGTCAAAACTTTTTGATAGAAAAGACTTGACCTCATTAATTGCATTAATGTTTGTACCAAAGATCAATATGTCATCCACATACAAACATAATATGACACTATTGCCCCCATCATGGCGATAGTAAACACACCTATCAGCCTCGTTAATGACAAATCCCGCAGAAGTCAGAGTTCTTCAAAGTTCTCATGCCATTGCTTAGGTGTCTGTTTCAGACCATACAAAGATTTTAACAACTTGCACACCTTTCGCTCTTCACCCTTTACCACAAACGCGTCAAGCTGATCCATATAGATTTCCTCTCCCAACTCTCCATTGAGGAAAGCTGTCTTTACATCCATTTGATGAATGATAAGACCATAAGAGGCAGCCAAGGAAAGCAACACTCGAATGGTGGTCATTCTAGCAACGGGTGAATAGGTGTCAAAGTAATCTTCGCCTTCTTTCTGAGTGTAGCCCTTGACCACTAGCCGCGCCTTGTACTTATCAATGGTACCATTAGGCTTTAGCTTCTTTTTGAACACCCACTTACAGCCAACAGGTTTACAACCATCTGGTCTATCAGTTAGTTCCCAAGTTCCATTAGAAAGAATTGAGTCCATCTCATTATGAACAGCTTCTATCTAATCATCTAAATCCAGAGATGCATATGCCTATGCAATCGTCTTGGGTGTGTCGTCCACAAGGTATACAATGAAATCATCACCAAAGGATTTTGCAATCCTTTGTCTCTTGTTCCTTATAGGAACTTCATTGTTATCCTTCTCAAGTTCTTCCTCACGTGATTGTTCGAAATATTCATCAGTTGTACTAGATTCAGGAATTATCTCAGAAAAAAATCTAGCAATGCTATGCATATCTTTCATAGGAAATAAGTACTAAAAAAAAAGTTGCATCACGAGATTTCATTATAGTATCAACATGCATATCAGGTACTTCAGATTTTACCACTAAAAATCTATAAGCAATGCTCCGTTGAGCATACCCTAGAAAGACACAATCCATTGTCTTTGGTCCAAGTTTGTGTTTCTTAGGAATAGGAATATTGACCTTTGCCAAACATCCCCAAGTGCGCAAATAAGAAGGTGGTGGTTTTCTCCTTATTATTGTTAGGAACTCTATTCAGGACATGACATGAAGTCAATAGAGCCTCCCCACCATACCTTACATAAACCAGCAGTGCCTAACATGGCATTCACAAAGTCAGTCAATGTGCGGTTTTTCCTCTTGGCAACTCCATTTGATTGGGGTGAATAGGGAGGCGTCCTCTCATGAATAATACCATGTTCCTCACAAAATCCATCAAATACTTTGGGAAAATACTCTCCACCACGATCGGACCTAAGACGCTTGATCTTTCTCTCTAGTTGATTTTCAACTTCAGCTTTATAGATTTTAAAGTAGTCTAATACTTCATCTTTAGTTTGCAAGAAATAAACATAGCAAAATCTAGTCGCATCATCAATCAAAGTCATGAAATATCTCTTTCCACCTTTTGTCAACACACCATTCATCTCACAAAGATCAGAATGTATGAGTTCTAGAGGTGCCAAGTTTCTCTCCTCGGTAGCCTTATGAGGCTTTCGAGGTTGCTTTGATTGCACACAACTATGGAACTTAGAACCTTTGGCAATGGTGAAATTTGGAATTAAACTATACTGGATAGCCGAGACATTAAACCAAAATTAATATGACATAAACGAGAGTGCGAAATACTTGCATCATCATTAACAATAGCACAAATTTGGTTTACTGACTTATTGCAAAAATCTGAAAGGGAAAAGCGGAACAAGCCTCCGCACTCATAGCCTTTGCCTATAAATTGTCCAAATCTTGACACAATTACTTTATTCGACTCTAAAACTACCTTAAACTCATCTCGACATAGAAGGGAGCCGCTAACTAGATTCTTGTTCATAGTGGGGACATGATGCACGTTCCTTAGTTGCACGATCTTTCCCGAAGTAAACTTCAGATCCATCGTGACAATGCCACGAACAGAAGCATGTGACCCATTCCGCATTAGGACGTAAGAATCCCTTGCGACTTGATAAGAAGTAAACAGGGAGACGTCAGCACACACATGAACGTTAGCACCCGAATCAATCCACCACGAAGATGATTGAAATACTGAAAGAACAATAGGTAAATTACCATACCCATCAGTATTGCTAGCATTCACCATGTTTACAGTCTTGGAGCTCGTTTTCCCTCTACGCTCTGCACGTTCAGGGCATTCCCTGGAAAAGTGTCTGGGCTTCCCACAGGCGTAGCACTCTAGCTCAGCCTTGTTGAACTTTTTCTTCTTGAAGGTAGTAGTCTTGGTAGGCTTGTTGAAAACAGGTTTGTTCCTCCCTTTGTTCTTGTTATGTGGATACCTCTGCACCATATTAGCAGTAGGATGAACCTCACCTCCTTTCTTAGTAGTGTCTTTAGCGCGAGCTTTTTCTTCAACATCAAGAGATGCAATCAGATTTTCAACTGATATCTCATGTCTCTTATGTTTCAGAGTTGTGGCGAAATTCCTCCATGAAGGAGGCAACTTTGTAAACATGCACCCAGCCACAAATTTGTCGGGTAGAACACACTTAAGGAGTTCAAGTTCCTTCACAATGCACTGTATCTCATGAGCTTGTTCAACCACGGAATGGTTATTCACCATCTTGTAGTCATGAAAACTCTCCATGATGTACAGTTCACTGCCTGCATCTGTTGCACCGAATTTTGCATTTAGTGCATCCCATAGAGTCTTTCCATCATCTATGTGCATGTAGACATCACACAAACGGTCAGCAAGAACACTTAGAATACATCCCACAAACATAGTGTTGGCTTCCTGGAATTTTCTCTGATCTTCATCAGTCATTCCCTCTGGAACACCAACACTAACATGGAAAACTTTCAGAGCAGTTAGCCAAAGCATGGTCTTCACCTACCACCTCTTAAAGTGCAAACCGCTAAATTTATCCGACCTCAGTGCATCAGCGAATCCAGCCATAGTTAACTTAGGAAATTGCCTACAATTAGGTTTTGGATTGTTGGAGAATTAGGCAAGTTCATGATTAATTGCAGTAAATAGTTCATGACTAGAACATGTACTAGCATGCAACAATCTAGCAAACTAGAAGAACAGCAAAACAACAGTAGCAGCGCACATGAAACAACATCTGTAGAGACAGACATGAACAAATGATGTTGGACGTACTGTTCGTTAGCTATTGTGGGTGCGACGGTGTTGATGACGATGTTGGCGATGATCTGTTGCTGACGGCGATGAGTAGCACCGCCCGACTTGGACGGAAGACGACCCGTGAAGACGAATTTGAGCAGTCGCGCAAAGTGCTTCCCAAAAACCTAATTCGTCCTCTCCCGGTGCAGGATCGCAAGGACGAACGGTTCCGGAGACCTGCTCTCCTACGCGCCGATGCACGCTGGCGTTTGGGATGAAGTAGACTACGACAGCGGCGCAAGTTGCGAGATGAGGCAAAACCCTAGGTGTTTTGGGTGTGTCTTTGGCCGCAGCCGGTAGATGTATATATATTAGGACCAGAGGCGGTATTGTGTCGCGATCACAATCCCAAACTGACTTGGTTTCTAATTCGTATACTTACCGGACAAGAAATCATAAATTTGTGTGCCAAAAAAACGGCAAAAGGAAGATGCGCCCCTGCAAGGAGACGGATAGGATTTCGGCGGATCATTCACGTGCATGTCGCACGTACGCGCCGCCTCGCCTCGCCTCGCCACGCCACGGCCCGGCCCGGCCAAGCGAGACGAGCGAGCGAGCGCGTGTGGTCTTCCCTTTCTCTTCTCACACACCACTTAGAGTGGTGGAGAGAACCCACTATATAAAGAGGTCCAACTCTTCTTCAACTTCCGGGGTGGGACTAAACTTTAGCACCACAACTTGCCATTTGACACATGGGCCACTGATAACCCACAAGTATAGGGGATCGCAACAGTTTTCGACAGTAGAGTATTCAACCCAAATTTATTTATTCGACACAAGGGGAGCCAAAGAATATTCTCAAGTATTAGTAGTTGACTTGTCAATTCAACCACACCTTAAAGACTTAATATCTGCAGCAAAATATTTAGTAGCAAAGTAGTATGGAAGTAAAGGTAACGGTGGCAAAAGTAACAGTAGTAGTTTTTGTAGCTATCGTAACAATGGCAACGGAAAAGTAACTAAGCAAAGATCAATATGTGGAAAGCTCGTAGGCAATGGATCAATGATGGATAATTACGTCGGATGCAATTCCTCATGCAACAGTTATAACATAGGGTGACACAGAACTAGCTCCAGTTCTTCAATGTAATGTAGGCATGTATTCCGAATATAGTCATACATTCTTATGGAAAAGAACTTGCATGACATATTTTGTCCTACCCTCCCGTGGCAGCGGGGTCCTATTGGAGACTAAGGGATATTAAGGCCTCCTTTTAATAGAGTACCAGACCAAAGCATTAACACTTAGTGAATACATGAACTCCTCAAACTACGGTCATCACCGGGAGTGGTCTCGATTATTGTCACATCGGGGTTGCCGGATCATAGCACATAGTAGGTGACTATTGACTTGCAAAATAGGATCAAGAACTCACATATATTCATGAAAACATAATAGGTTCAGATCTGAAATCATGGCACTCGGGCCCTAGTGAACAAAAATAACTCAATTACATGGTAAATCTCATCCAACCCATCACCGTCCAGCAAGCCTACAATGGGATTGCTCACGCACGGCGGTGAGCATCATGAAATTGGTGATGCAGGATGGTTGATTATGACGATGGCGACAGATTCCCCTCTCCGCAGCCCCGAACGGACTCCACATCAGCCCCCCGAGGAAGATTAGGGCTTGGCGGCGGCTCCATATCATAAAACATGTTGAATCCTTCTCTCTGATTTTTTCCTCCATGAATGTGAATATATGGAGTTGGGGCAGAGGTCGGTGGAGCCCCAGGGGGCCCACGAGGCAGGGGCGCGCCCTAGGGGGCGCCTGATACGTCTCCAACGTATCTATAATTTTTGATTGCTCCATGCTATATTATCTTCTGTTTTGGACATTATTGGGCTTTATTATTCACTTTTATATTATTTTTGGGACTAACCTATTAACCGGAGGCCCAACCCAGAATTGCTGTTTTTTGCCTATTTTAGAGTTTCGCAGAAAAAGAATATCAAACGGAGTCCAAACGGAATGAAACCTTCGGGGACGTGATTTTTGGAACGAACATGATCCAGAGGACTTGGACCCTACGTCAAGAAACAAAGGAGGAAGCCACGAGGTAGGGGGCGCGCCTACCCCCCCGCCCCAGGCGCACCTTCCACCCTCGTGGGCCCCATGTTGCTCCACCGACGTACTTCTTCCTCCTATATATACCTACGTACCCCCAAATGATCGGAACAGGAGCCAAAAACCTAATTCCGCCGCCGCAACCTTCTGTACTCACGAGATCCCATATTGGGGCTTGTTCCGGAGCTCCGCTGGAGGGGGCATCGATCATGGAGGGCTTCTACATCAACACCATGGCCTCTCCGATGATGTGTGACTAGTTTACCTCAGACCTTCGGGTCCATAGTTATTAGCTAGATGGCTTCTTCTCTCTTTTTGGATCTCAGTACAATGTTCTCCCCCTCTCTCGTGGAGATCTATTCGATGTAATCTTATTTTACGGTGTGTTTGTTGAGACCGTTGAATTGTGGGTTTATGACCAAGTTTATCTATGAACAATATTTGAATCTTCTGAATTCTTTTATGTATGATTGGTTATCTTTGCAAGTCTCTTTCAATTATCAGTTTGGTTTGGCCTACTAGATTGATCTTTCTTGCAACGGGAGAAGTGCTTAGCTTTGGGTTCAATCTTGCGGTGTCCTTTCCCAGTGACAGTAGGGGCAGCAAGGCACGTATTGTATTGTTGCCATCGAGGATAACAAGATGGGGTTTTAATCATATTGCATGAATTTATCCCTCTACATCATGTCATCTTGCTTAAAGCGTAACTCTATTCTGATGAACTTAATACTCTAGATGCATGCTGGATAGCGGTTGATGTGTGGAGTAATAGTAGTAGATACAGGCAGGAGTCGGTCTACTTGTCTCGGACGTGATGCCTATATACATGATCATACCTAGATATTCTCATAACTATGCTCAATTCTGTCAATTGCTCAACAGTAATTTGTTCACCCACCGTAAAATACTTATGTTCTTGAGAGAAGCCACTAGTGAAACCTATGGCCCCCGGGTCTATCTTCCATCATATTAATCTTCCAACACTTAGCTATTTTCATTGCCTTTTATTTTACTTTGCATATTTATCATAAAAAATACCAAAAATATTACCTTATCATATCTATCAGATCTCACTATCGTAAGTGACGGTGTAGGGATCGACAACCCCTTATCGCGTTGGCTGCGAGGATTTATTTGTTTTGTGTAGGTGCGAGGGACTCGCGCGTATCCTCCTACTGGATTGATACCTTGGTTCTCAAAAATTGAGGGAAATACTTACGCTACTTTGCTGCATCACCCTTTCCTCTTCAAGGGAAAAGCAACGCAGTGCTCAAGAGGTAGCAAGAAGGACTTATAGCACCGTTGCCGGGGAGGTCTACGCAAAAGTGAACATACCAAGTACCCATCACAAACCCTTATCTCCCGCATTACATTATTTGCCATTTGCCTCTCGTTTTCCTCTCCCCCACTTCACCCTTATCGTTTTATTCGCCCCTCTTCCGTTCTTTTTTTCGTTTGCTTGTGTTGTCATGTGCCTTCTATGTGCTTGCATCTTCGCTTGCTAAAAATCTATAGTTATGCATCCTCATCCACTTGCTAATCTCTTTAAGAGATCCAATTATGATGACCAATTGCTAGTGAGTTTTGTGCACTAGATTATCTTTATGAAGTTTTGCTTGAAATTTGTGAATTTGAAAATTGTGATGAAGTACTTTATGAAGAGATTCACGATAGCTCCTTGAATAAAAAGCATGATTGTAATGATTTTACTATAAATTCTCTTGATGTCAATTGTGCTTATAATATGCAAAACCCTAAGCTTGGGGATGCTAGTTTTTTGCTTTTTGCTTCTGTTTAGGAATAAATATTTATTATAGCCTCTGGTTAGATGTGTTTTTATGTTTTAATTAGTGTTTGTGCCAAGTTATACCTATAGGATCTTCTTGGATGATAGTTATTTGATCTTGCTGTAATTTCTAGAAACTTTCTGTTCACGAAAATAATTGTTAAAGATCACCAGAACGTGATAAAATATTGATTCCAATTTCTGCTAATCAATAAACAAATTTTCTAGGTCTTCCTATTTTGGTAGATGTTTTGGAGTTCCATAAGTTTGCGTTAGTTACAGATTACTACAGACTGTTCTGTTTTTGACAGATTCTGTTTTCATGTGTGGTTTGCTTATTTTGATGAATCTATGGCTAGTAAAATAGTTTATAAACCATAGAGAAGTTGGAATACAGTAGATTTAACACCAATATAAATAAATAATGAGTTCATTAGAGTACCTTGAAGTGGTATTTTGTTTTCTTTCGCTAACAGAGCTCACGAGATTTTCTGTCGAGTTTTGTGTTGTGAAGTTTTCAAGTTTTGGGTGAAAGATTTGATGGATTCTGGAACAAGGAGTGGAAAGAGCCTAAGCTTGGGGATGCCCATGGCACCCCAAAGATAATCTAAGGACACCAAAAATCCAAATCTTGGGGATGCCCCGGAAGGCATCCCCTCTTTCGTCTACTTCCATCGGTAGCTTTACTTGAAGCTATATTTTTATTCGCCACATGATATGTGTTTTGCTTGGAGGGTCTTGTATGATTTGAGTCTTTGATTTTTAGTTTACCACAATCATCCTTGATGTACACACCTTTTGAGAGAGACACACATGATTCGGAAATTATTAGAATACTCTATGTGCTTCACTTATATCTTTTGAGTTATATAGTTTTTGCTCTAATACTTCACTTATATATTTTAGAGCACGGTGGTGGATATGCTTTATAGAAACTATTGTTCTCTCATGCTTCACTTAGATTATTTTGAGAGTCTTAAATAGCATGGTAATTTTCTTAAATAATCCTAACATGCTAGGTATTCAAGATTAGTAAAAACTTTTTTGTGAGTGTGTTGAATACTAAGAGAAGTTTGATGCTTGATGATTGTTTTGAGATATGGAGGTAGCGATATTAAAGTTGTGCTAGTTGAGTAGTTGTGAATTTGAGAAATACTTGTGTTGAAGTTTGCAAGTCCCGTAGCATGCACGTATGGTAAACGTTATGTAACAAATTTGAAATATGAGGTGTTCTTTGATTGTCCTCCTTATGAGTGGCGGCCGGGGAAGAGCGATGGTCTTTTCCTACGAATCTATCCCCCTAGGAGCATGCGTGCAGTGCTTGGTTTTTGATGACTTGTAGATTTTTGCAATAAGTATGTGAGTTCTTTATGACTAATGTTGAGTCCATAGATTATACGCACTCTCACCTTTCCATCATTGCTAGCCTCTTCGGTACCGTGCATTTCCCTTTCTCACATTGAGAGTTGGTGCAAACTTCGCCGATGCATCCAAACCCCGTGATATGATACACTCTTTCACACATAAACCTCCTTATATCTTCCTCAAAACAGCCACCATACCTACCTATTATGGCATTTCCATAGCCATTCCGAGATATATTGCCATGCAACTGTCCACCATTCCGTTTATCATGACACGTTCATCATTGTCATATTGCTTAGCATGATCATGTAGTTGACATTGTGGCAAAGCCACCATTCATAATTCTTTCATACATATCACTCTTGGTTCATTGCATATCCCGGTACACCGTCGGAGGCATTCATATAGAGTCATACTTTGTTCTTGTATCGAGTTGTAATCATTGAGTTGTAAATAAATAGAAGTGTGATGATCATCATTTTCTAGAGCATTGTCCCAAGTGAGGAATAAAAAAACAGAAAAGCCATAAAAAAGAGGAGAAGGCCCAAAAAAATGAGAGCAAAAGAGAGAAGGGACAATGTTACTATCTTTTACCACACTCGTGCTTCAAAGTAGCACCATAACCTTCATGATAGAGAGTCTCTTATTTTGTCACTTTCATATACTAGTGGGAATTTTTCATTATAGAACTTGGCTTGTATATTCCAACAATGGGCCTCCTCAAGTGCCCTAGGTCTTCGTGAGCAAGCAAGTTGGATGCACACCCACTTAGTTTCTTTTGTTGAGCTTTCATACATTTATAGCTCTAGTGCATCCGTTGCATGGCAATCCCTACTCCTTGCATTAACATCAATCGATGGGCATCTCCATAGCTCATTGATTAGCCTTGTTGTTGTGAGACTTTCTCCTTTTTTGTCTTCTCCACATAACCCCCATCATTATACTCTATTCCACCCATAGTGCTATATCCATGGCTCGCGCTCATGTATTGCGTGAAGGTTTATAAGTTTGAGATTACTAAAGTATGAAACAAATGCTTGGCTTGTCATTGGGGTTGTGCATGATGAGAGCATTCTTGTCTGACGAAAATGGAGCATGACTAAACTATATGATTCTATAGGGATGAACTTTCTTTGGCCATGTTATTTTGAGAGGACATAATTGCTTAGTTAGTATGCTTGAAGTATTATTATTTCTATGTCAATATTGAACTTTTATCTTGAATATTTCGGATTTGAATATTCATACCATAATTAAGAAGAATTACATTGAAATTATGCCTACTAGCATTCCACATCAAAAATTCTGTTTTTATCATTTACCTACTCAAGGGCGAGCAGGAATTAAGCTTGTGGATGCTTGATACGTCTCCAACGTTCTATAATTTTTATTGCTCCATGCTATATTATCTTCTGTTTTGGACATTATTGGGCTTTATTATTCACTTTTATATTATTTTTGGGACTAACCTATTAACCGGAGGCCCAGCCCAGAATTGTTGTTTTTTGCCTATTTCAGAGTTTCGCAGAAAAAAAATATCAAACGGAGTCCAAACGGAATGAAACCTTCGGGAACGTGATTTTCGGAACGAACATGATCCAGAGGACTTGGACCCTACGTCAAGAAACAACGGAGGAAGCCACGAGGTAGAGGGGCGCGCCTACCCCCAGGCGCGTCCTCCACCCTCGTGGGTCCCCTGTTGCTCCACTGACGTACTCCTTCCTCCTATATATACCTACGTACCCCCAAACAATCAGAACAGGAGCCAAAAACCTAATTCCACCGCCGCAACCTTCTGTACCCACGAGATCCCATCTTGGGGCCTGTTTCGGAGCTCCCCCGGAGGGGGCATCGATCACGGAGGGCTTCTACATCAAAACCATAGCCTCTTCGATGATGTGTGAGTAGTTTACCTCAGACCTTCGGGTCCATAGTTATTAGCTAGATGGCTTATTCTCTCTTTTTGGATCTCAATACAATGTTCTCCCCCTCTCTCGTGGAGATCTATTCGATGTAATCTTATTTTGCGGTGTGTTTGTTGAGACCAATGAATTGTGGGTTTATGATCAAGTTTATCTATGAACAATATTTGAATCTTTTGAATTCTTTTATGTATGATTGGTTATGTTTGCAAGTCTCTTCGAATTATCAGTTTGGTTTGGCCTACTAGATTGATCTTTCTTGCAACAGGAGAAGTGCTTAGCTTTGGGTTCAATCTTGCGGTGTCCTTTCCTAGTGACAATACGGGCAGCAAGGCACGTATTGTATTTTTGCCATCGAGGATAACAAGATGGGGTTTTTATCATATTGCATGAATTTATCCCTCTACATCATGTCATCTTGCTTAAAGCGTTACTCTGTTCTTATGAACTTAATACTCTACATGCATGCTGGATAGCGGTCGATGTGTGGAGTAATAGTAGTAGATGCAAGCAGGAGTCGGTTTACTTGTCTCGGACGTGATGCCTATATACATGATCATACCTAGATATTCTCATAACTATGCTCAATTCTGTCAATTGCTCAAGAGTAATTTGTTCACCCATCGTAAAATACTTATGCTCTTGAGAGAAGCCACTAGTGAAACCTATGGCCCCCGGGTCTATCTTCCATCATATTAATCTTCCAACACTTAGCTATTTTCATTGCCTTTTATTTTACTTTGCATCTTTATCATAAAAAATACCAAAAATATTATCTTATCATATCTATCAGATCTCACTATCGTAAGTGACCGTGTATGGATTGACAACCCCTTATTGCGTTGGTTGCGAGGATTTATTTGTTTTGTGTAGGTGCGAGGAACTCGCACGTAGCCTCCTACTGGATTGATACCTTGGTTCTCAAAAACTGAGGGAAATACTTACACTACTTTGCTGCATCACCCTTTCCTCTTCAAGGGAAAACCAATGCAGTGTTCAAGAGGTAGTAGCGCCCTGCACCCTCATGGACAGGGTGTGGGCCCCCTGATGCTGATTCTTTCGCTAATATTTTTCATTAGTTCCAAAACATGTCTCCGTGGATTTTTAGGTCATTCCGAACTTTTAATCTGCACAAAAATAACACCATGGCAGTTCTGCTGAAAACAACATCAGTCCGGGTTAGTTCCATTCAAATCATGCAAGTTAGAGTCCAAAACAAGGGAAAAAGTGTTTGGAAAAGTAGATATGTTGGAGACGTATCAACTCCCCCAAGCTTAAACCTTTGCTTGTCCTCAAGCAATTCAGTTGACAAACTGAAAGTGATAAAGAAAAACTTTTACAAACTCTGTTTGATCTTGTTGTTTCAAATATGTAAAGCCAGCATTCAAGTTTTCAGCAAGGATTATGAACTAACCATATTCACAATAACATTTAGGTCTCATGTTTACTCATATCAGTGGCATAATCAACTAGCGAGCAATAATAATATATCTCGGATGACAACACTTTTTCAAAACAATCATAACATGATATAATAAGATGGTATCTCGCTAGCCCTTTCTGAGACCGCAAAACATAAATGCAGAGCACCCCTGAAGATCAAGGACTAACTAGACATTGTAATTCATGGTAAAAGAGATCTAGTCAGAGTCATACTCCATGTAAATTAATAGCAATGCATGCGAATGACAGCGGTGCTCTCCAACTGGTGCTTTTTAATAAGAGGATGATGACTCAACATGAAAGTAAATAGATAGGTGTTGGGTAACGTAGTAATTTCAAAAAAAATCCTACGCACACGCAAGATCATGGTGATGCATAGCAACGAGAGGGGAGAGTGTTGTCCATGTACCCTCGTAAACCGAAAGCGGAGGTGTTATGACAACGCGGTTGATGTAGTCGTACGTCTTCACGATCGACCGATCCTAGTACCGAACGTACGGCACCTCCGCGATCTGCACACGTTCAGCTCGATGACGTCCCACAAACTCACGATCCAGTAGAGCTTCGAGGGAGAGCTTCGTCAGCACGACGGCGTGATGACGGTGATGATGAAGTTACCGATGCAGGGTTTCGCCTAAGCACTACGACGATATGACCGAGGTGGATTATGGTGGAGGGGGGCACCGCACACGGCTAAGAGATCAATGATCAACTTGTGTGTCTATGGGGTGCCCCCTCCCACGTATATAAAGGTGTGGAGGAGGGGGAGGGCCAGCCCTCTACTATGGCGCACCCTGGGGAGTCCTACTCCCACCGGGAGTAGGATTCCCCCCTTCCAAGTAGTAGGAGTAGGAGAGAAGGAAGGGGAAGAGAGAAGAGAAGGAAGGAGGGGGTGCCGCCCCTCCCCCTAGTCCAATTCGGACTAGGCCTCGGGGGGGGGGGGGCTTCCCTAGGCAGCCCCTCTCTCTCTCCCCTAAAGCTCAATAAGGCCCATATACTCCCCGGCGAATTCCCGTAACTCTCCGGTACTCCGATAAATACCCGAACCACTCAGAACCTTTCCGATGTCCGAATATAGCCTTCCAATATATCGATCTTTACGTCTCGAACATTTAGAGACTCCTCGTCATGTACCTGATCTCATCCGAGACTCCGAACAACCTTCGGTACATCAAAACACATAAACTCATAATATCGATCGTCACCGAACGTTAAGCGTGCGGACCCTACGGGTTCGAGAACTATATAGACATGCCTGAGACTCATCTCCAGTCAATAACCAATAGCGGAACCTGCATGCTCATATTGGCTCCAACATATTCTACGAAGATCTTTATCGGTCAAACCGCATAACAACATACGTTGTTCCCTTTGTCATCGGTATGTTACTTGCCCGAGATTCGATCGTCGGTATCTCAATACCTAGTTCAATCTCGTTACCAACAAGTCTCTTTACTCGTTCCGTAATGCATCATCCGGCAACTAACTCATTAGTTACATTGATTGCAAGGCTTATAGTGATGTGCATTACCGAGAGGGCCCAGAGATACCTCTCCGATACTCGGAGTGACAAATCCTAATCTCGATCTATGCCAACCCAACAAACACCTTTGGAGACACCTGTAGAGCATCTTTATAATCACCACAAGGTGTTCCTCTGGTATTCGGGAGTTGCATAATCTCATAGTCATAGGAACATGTATAAGTCATGAAGAAAGCAATAACAACATACTAAACGATCAAGTGCTAAGCTAACGGAATGGGTCAAGTCAATCACATCATTCTCTAAAGATGTGATCCCGTTAATCAAATGACAACTCATGTCTATGACTAGGAAACTTAACCATCTTTGATTCAACGAGCTAGTCAAGTAGAGGCATACTAGTGACACTTTGTCTATGTATTCACACATGTACTAACTTTCCGGTTAATACAATTCTAGCATGAATAATAAACATTTATCATGATATAAGGAAATATAAATAACAATTTTATTATTGCCTCTAGGGCATATTTCCTTCAGTCTCCCACTTGCACTAGAGTCAATAATCTAGTTAACATCGCCATGTGATTTAACGCCAATAGTTCACATCACCATGTGATTAATATCCATAGTTCACATCGCCATGTGGCCAACACTCAAAGGGTTTACTAGAGTCAGTAATCTAGTTCACATCGCCATGTGATTAACACCCAAAGATCACTAAGGTGTGATCATGTTTTGCTTGTGAGAGAAGTTTAGTCAACGGGTCTGGCAAATTCAGATCCGTATGTATTTTACAAATTTCTATGTCTACAATGCTCTACACGGAGCTACTTTAGCTAATTGCTCCCTCTTTCAATATGTATCCAGATTGAGACTTAGAGTCATCTAGATCAGTGTCAAAACTTGCATCGACGTAACCCTTTACGATGAACCTTTTGTCACCTCCATAATTGAGAAACATACCCTTATTCCACTAAGGATAATTTTGACCGCTGTTCAATGATCTACTCCTAGATCACTATTGTACTCCCTTGCCAAACTCAGTGTAGGGTATACAATAGATCTGGTACACAGCATGGCATACTTTATAGAACATATGGCTGAGGCTTAGGGAATGACTTTCATTCTCTTTCTATCTTCTGCCGTGGTCGAGCTTTGAGTCTTACTCAATTTTACAACTTGTAACACAGGCAAGAACTCTTTCTTTGACTGTTCCATTTTGAACTACTTCAAAATCTTGTCAAGGTATGTACTCATTGAAAAAACTTATCAAGCGTCTTGATCTATCTCTATAGATCTTGATGCTCAATATGTAAGCAGCTTCACCGAGGTCTTTCTTTCAAAAACTCCTTTCAAACACTCCTTTATGCTTTCCAGAAAATTTTACATTATTTCCGATCAACAATATGTCATTCACATATACTTATCAGAAATGATGTAGTGCTCCCACTCACTTTCTTGTAAATACAGGCTTCACCATAAGTCTGTATAAAACTATATGCTTTGATCAACTTATCAAAGCTTATATTCCAACTCCGAGATGCTTGCACCAATCCATAGAAGGATCGCTGGAGCTTGCATATTTTGTTTGCACCTTTAGGATTGACAAAACCTTCTAGTTGCATCATATACAACTCTTCTTTAAGAAATCCATTAAGGAATGTAGTTTTGATATCCATTTGCCAGATTTCATAAAATGCGACAATTGCTAACATGATTCGGACAAACTTTAAGCATCGCTACGAGTGAGAAAAATCCTATCATAGTCAACACCTTGAACTTGTCGAAAACCTTTCGCGACAAGTCGAGCTTTGTAGATAGTAAGACTACCATCAGTGTCTGTCTTCCTCTTGGAGATCCATTTATTCTCAATAGCTTGCTGATCATCGGGCAATTCCATCGAAGTCCACACTTTGTTCTCATACATGGATCCCATCTCAGTTTTCATGGCCTCAAGCCATTTCGCGGAATCTGGGCTCATCATCTCTTCCTCATAGTTTGTAGGTTCGTCATGGTCAAGTAACATGACCTCCAGAACAGGATTACTGTACCACTCTGGTGCGGATCGCTGTTGACCTACGGGGTTTGGTAGTAACTTGATCTGAAGTTTCATGATCATCATCATTAACTTCCTCACTAATTCGTGTAGGCATCACTGGAACTGATTTCAGTGATGAGCTACTTTCCAATTCGAGAGAAGGTACAATTACCTCATCAAGTTCTACTTTCCTCCCACTCACTTCTTTCGAGAGAAACTCCTTCTCTAGAAAGGATCCATTCTCAGCAACGAATATCTTGCCTTCGGATCTGTGATAGAAGGTGTACCCAATAGTCTCCTTGGGTATCCTATGAAGACACATTTTTCTAACTTGGGTTCGAGCTTATCAGGTTGAAGCTTTTTCACATAAGCATCATAGCCCCAAACTTTAAGAAACCACAACCTTGGTATCTTGCCAAACCACAGTTCATATGGTGTCGTCTCAATGGATTTAGATGGTGCCTTATTTAACGTGAATGCAGATGCCTCTAATGCATAACCCCAAAACGATCGGTAAGAGACATCATAGATCGCACCATATCTAATAAAGTGTAGTTACGACGTTCAGACACACCATTACCTGTGGTGCTCGAGGTGGCGTGAGTTGCGAAACTATTCCGCATTGTTTCAAATGAGGACCAAACTTGTAACTCAAATATTCTCCTCCACGATCAGATCGTAGAAACTTTTTTTCTTGTTACGATGATTTTCCACTTCACTCTGAAATTCTTTGAACTTTTCAAATGTTTCAGACTTGTGTTTCATCAAGTAGATATACACATATCTGCTCAAATCATCTGTGAAGGTCAGAAAACAATGATGCCCGCCGTGAGCCTCAACACTCATTGGACCGTATACATCGGTATGTATTATTTCCAATAAGTCAGTGGCTCGCTCCATTGTTCCGGAGAACGGAGTCTTAGTCATCTTGCCCATGAGGCATGGTTCGCAAGCATCAAGTGATTCCAAAAGCCCATTAGCATGGAGTTTCTTCATGCGCTTTACACCAATATGACCTAAATGGCAGTGCCACAAATATGTTGCACTATCATTATCAACTTTGCATCTTTTGGCATCAATATTATGAATATGTGTATCAACACGATCGAGATTCAATAAACCATTTATTTTGAGTGTATGACCATAGAAGGTTTTATTCATGTAAACAGAACAACAATTATTCTTTGACTTAAATGAATAACTGTATTGCAATAAACATGATCTAATCATATTTATGCTCAACGCAAACACCAAATAACATTTATTTTAGGTTCAACACTAATCCCGAAGGTAAAGGGAGTGTGCGATAGTGATCTTATCATCCTTGGAATCATTTCCAACACACATCGTCACCTCTCCCTTAACTAGTCTCTGTTTATTTTGCAACTCTTGTTTCGAGTTACTACTCTTAGCAACTGAACTAGTATCAAATACCGAGGGGTTGCTATAAACACTAGTAAAGTACACATCAATAACATGTATATCAAATATACATCTTTTCACTTTTCCATCCTTCTTATCCGCCAAATACTTGGGGCAGTTCTGCTTCCAGTGACCAGTCCCTTTGAAGTAGAAGCACTTAGTCTCAGGCTTAGGTCCAGACTTGGGTTTCTTCACTTGAGCAGCAACTTGCTTGTCATTCTTCTTGAAGTTCCCCTTCTTCCTTTTGCCCTTTTCTTGAAACTAGTGGTCTTGTCAACCATCAACACTTGATTCTTTTCTTGATTTCTACCTTCGTTGATTTCAGCATCACTAAGAGCTTGGGAATCGTTTTCGTTATCCCTTGCATATTCTAGTTCATCGCGAAGTTCTAGTAACTTGGTGATAGTGACTAGAGAACTCTATAAATCACTATATTATCTGGAAGATTAAGTCCCACTTGATTCAATTGATTGTAGTACTCAGACATTCTGAGCACATGCTCACTGGCTGAGCAATTCTCCTCCATCTTGTAGGCATAGTGCTTGTCAAAGGTCTCACACCTTTCGACATGGGCATGAGTCTGAAATACTAATTTCAATTCTTGGAACATCTCATATGCTCTGTGGCGTTCAAAACGTCTTTGAAGCCCCGATTCTAAGCCGTAAAGCATTGTGCACTAAACTATCAAGTAGTCATCATATTGAGCTTGCCAAATGTTCATAACGTGTGCATCTGCACCTGCAATAGGTCTATCACCTAGCGGTGCATCAAGGACATAATTCTTTCGTGCAGCAATGAGGATAATCCTCAGATCACGGATCCTATCCGCATATTTGCTACTAACATCTTTCAACTTAGTTTTCTCTAGGAACATATCAAAAATAAAACAGGGGAGCTAAACGCGAGCTATTGATCTACAACATAGATATGCTAATACTACCAGGACTAAGTTCATGATAAATTTAAAGTTCAATTAATCATATTACTTAAGAACTCCCACTTAGATAGACATCCCTCTAATCATCTAAGTGATCATGTGATCCATATCAACTAAACCATGTCCGATCATCACGTGAGATGGAGTAGTTTTTAATGGTGAACATCACTATGTTGATCATATCTACTATATGATTCACGCTCAACCTTTCGGTCTCCAGTGTTCCGAGGCCATATATGCATATGCTAGGCTCGTCAAGTTTAACCCGAGTATTCTGCGTGTGCAAAACTGGCTTGCACCCGTTGTATGTGAACGTAGAGCTTATCACACCCGATCATCACGTGGTGTCTCAGCACGAAGAACTGTCGCAATGGTGCATACTCAGGGAGAAATCTTATACCTTGAAATTTAGTGAGAGATCATCTTATAATGCTACCACCGTACTAAGCAAAATAAGATGCATAAAAGATAAACGTCACATGCAATCAAAATATGTGACATGATATGGCCAACATCATCTTGTGCCTTTGATCTCCATCTCCAAAGTACTGTCATGATCTCCATCATCACCGGCATGACACCATGATCTCCATCACTTGATCTCTAACAACGCGTCATCACATGGTTGTCTTGCCAACTATTGATTTTGCAACTATTGCTATCGCATAGCGATAAAGTAAAACAATTATATGGTGCTTGGTGCTACCTCTTGAGCACTGCGTTGGTTTTCCCTTGAAGAGGAAAGGGTGATGCATCAAAGTAGCGCAAGTATTTCCCTCAGTTTTTGAGAACCAAGGTATCAATTCAGTAGGAGGCTACGCGCGAGTCCCTCGCACCTACACAAAACAAATAAATCCTTGCAACCAACGTGATAAGGGGTTGTCAATCCCTACACGGTCACTTACGAGAGTGAGATCTAATAGGATAATATTTTTGGTATTTTTATGATAAAGATGCAAAGTAAAATAAAAGCAAAGTAAAAAAGCAAAGGAAATAACCAAGTGTTGGAAGATTAATATGATGCAGATAGACCCGGGGGCCATAGGTTTCACTAGTGGCTTCTCTCAAGAGCATAAGTATTTTACGGTGGGTGAACGAATTACTGTTGAGCAATAGACAAAATTGAGCATAGTTATGAGAATATCTAGGTATGATCATGTATATAGGAATCACGTCCGAGACAAGTAGACCGACTCCTGCCTGCATCTACTACTATTACTCCACTCATCGACCGTATCCAGCATGCATCTAGAGTATTAAGTTCATGAAAACAGAGTAACGCCTTAAGCAAGATGACATGATGTAGAGCGATAAATTCAGGCAATATGATAAAAAACCCATCTTATTATCCTCGATGGCAACAATACAATACGTGCCTTGCTGCCCCTACTATCACTGGGAAAGGACACCGCAAGATTGAACCCAAAGCTAAGCACTTCTCCCATTGCAAGAAAGATCAATCTAGTAGGCCAAACCAAACTGATAATTCGAAGAGACTTGCAAAGATAACCAATCATACATAAAAGAATTCAGAGAAGATTCAAATATTTTTCATAGATAATCGTGATCATAAACCCATAATTCATCAGTCTCAACAAACACATCGCAAAAAGAAGATTACATCGAATAGATCTCCAAAAGAGAGGGGGAGAACATTGTATTGAGATCCAAAAAGAGAGAAGAAGCCATCTAGCTACTAACTATGGACCCGAAGGTCTGAGGTAAACTACTCACACTTCATTGGAGAGGCTATGGTGATGATATAGAAGCCCTCCGTGATGGATGCCCCCTCCGGCGGAGCTACGGAACAGGCCTCGAGATGGGATCTCGTGGGTACAGAAGGTTGCGGCGGTGGAATTAGGTTTTTGGCTCCGTATCTGATCGTTTGGGGGTACGTAGGTATATATAGGAGGAAGGAGTACGTCGGTGGAGCAACAAGGGGCCCACGAGGGTGGAGGGCGCGCCCTGGGGGGTGGGCGCGCCCTCCTACCTCGTGGCCTCCTCTCTTGTTTCTTGATGTAGGGTCCAAGTCTCCTGTATCATAATATTCCTAAAAATCACGTTCCCGAAGGTTTCATTCTGTTTGGACTCCGTTTGATATTCCTTTTCTGCGAAACTCTGAAATAGGCAAAAAACAGCAATTCTGGGCTGGGCCTCCGGTTAATAGGTTTGTCCCAAAAATAATATAAAAGTGGATAATAAAGCCCAATAATGTCCAAAACAGTAGATAATATAGCATGGAGCAATAAAAAATTATAGATACGTTGGAGACGTATCAGGCATCCCCAAGCTTAATTCCTGCTCGTCCTCGAGTAGGTAAACGATAAAAATAGAATTTTTTATGCGGAGTGCTACTTGGCATAATTTCATTGTAATTCTTCTTAATTGTGGTATGAATATTCAGATCCGAAAGATTCAAGACAAAAGTTTAATATTGACATAAAAATAATAATACTTCAAGCATACTAACAAAGCAATCATGTCTTCTCAAAATAACATGGCCAAAGGAAGTTATCCCTACAAAATCATATAGTCTGGCTATGCTCTATCTTCACCACACAAAGTATTTAAATCATGCACAACTCCGATGACAAGCCAAGCAATTGTTTCATACTTTTGACATCCTCAAACTTTTTCAATCTTCACGCAATACATGAGCGTGAGCCATGGATATAGCACTATATGTGGAATAGAATGGTGGTTGTGGAGAAGACAAAAAGGGAGAAGATAGTCTCACATCAACTAGGTGTATCAACGGGCTATGGAGATGCCCATTAATAGAAATCAATGTGAGTGAGTAGGGATTGCCATGCAACGGATGCACTAGAGCTATAAGTATATGAAAGCTCAACAAAAGAAACTAAGTGGGTGTGCATCCATCTCGCTTGCTCACGAAGACCTAGGACATTTTGAGGAAGCCCATCATTGGAATATACAAGCCAAGTTCTATAATGAAAAATTCCCACTAGTATATGAAAGTGACAAAATGAGAGACTCTCTATCATGAAGATCATGGTGCTACTTTGAAGCACAAGTGTGGTAAAAGTTTAGTAACATTGTCCATTCTCTCTTTTTCTCTCTCTTTTTTCTATTTTTATGGCCTCCTTTTTTTTAGTCCGGAGTCTCATCCCGACTTATGGGGGAATCACAGTCTCCATCATCCTTTTCCTCACTTGGGACAATGCTCTAAAAATGAAGATCATCACACTTTTATTTTCTTACAACTCAACAATTACAACTCGATACTTAGAACAAAATATGACTCTATATGAATGCCTCCGGCGGTGTACCGGGATATGCAATGAATCAAGAATGACATGTATGGAAGAATTATGAACGGTGGCTTTGCCACAAATATGATGTCAACTACATGATCATGCTAAGCAATATGACAATGATGGAGCGTGTCATCATAAACAGAACGGTGGAAAGTTGCATGGCAATATATCTCGGAATGGCTATGGAAATGCCATAATAGGTAGGTATGGTGGCTGTTTTGAGGAAAGTATATGGTGGGTGTATGATACCGGCGAAAAGTGCGCGGTATTAGAGAGGCTAGCAATGGTGGAAGGAAGAAAGTGTGTATAATCCATGGACTCAACATTAGTCATAAAGAACTCATAAACTTATTGCAAAAATCTACTAGTTATCAAAGCAAAGTATTACGCGCATGCTCCTAGGGGGATAGATTTGTAGGAAAAGACCATCGCTCGTCCCCGACTGCCACTCATAAGGACGACAATCAATAAATAAATCATGCTCCGACTTCATCACATAACGGTTCACCATACGTGCATGCTACGGGAATCACAAACTTTAACACAAGTATTTCTCAAATTCACAACTACTCCACTAGCATGACTCTAATATCACCATCTTTCTATCTCAAAACAATTATCAAGCATCAAACGTTTCTTAGCATTCAACGCACTCATAAGAAAGTTTTTACTAATCTTGAATACCAAGCATATTAGGATTATTTAAGCAAATTACCATGCTATTTAAGACAATCAAAATAATCTAAGTGAAGCATGAGAGATCAATAGTTTCTATAAAACAAATCCACCACCGTGCTCTAAAAGATATAAGTGAAGTACTAGAGCAAAACTATATAACTCAAAAGATATAAGTGAAGCACAAAGAGTATTCTAATAAACTAGATCGGGACCGCGCCTTGGCGTGAGGGTGCCGGTCCCAACATTTTGGTCAAACAGGTACATGAATCCAGATTTAGCCTATGCGTTCATACATGAGAATAGGAAGTGCGCTAGCTACCCGCTTTAGGTGCTGATCAAACACTGTGGAGCTGCGCATGGGGCGAGCATATCGGCCCACGCTGCTCAATCCTGTCTGGGCGTCGTTTCAATTGGCCGGCGGAGATGATGAATTTTTGCGCCTCGGGTTCGGTTCCTTTGCTTCGCTTTCTGTTTCTGGTTGTCGTGTGTTTCATCGCTAGAGACGAATGAGTTTCTGGGTGGATGCTAAGGAAGTATAGACGTGGCCTTGGGTATAATTCGAGACGACTCGACATTATTTCAATATTGTTGTGTAGGTTGATGTGTTGGAGCTTTTATGCTGCCTTGATGTATAAAAACAGAGAAATTCTAATTTTGATAGTTTCATTGATACATCATCCTTTTCTTTCCTTTTGGATGTCTGTGAATTCTGACCTTCCAAATGGGGAAACAAATGCTTAATTTAGTCACCTCACTTCAAATTTTCAAATTCGGTGTTAAACTAACACAATGTATTTTTATCTTCAACTTCTCATAGTTATGTACACCCTGACATCTTACATGTTGTAAAAGTCTTGTTTCATTGATGAAATAGTACAGGGTGGCGAGCTCCTATATTTCAAGAACTAAAATCTTATGGTTATATTATATTGTAAATTGGTGCTACCACGCAAGTGGTGGATCCCTGTATGCAATACCAGTAAATTAACTCATAATCAACTCTTAGAATCTACTTCTATAACGAAAAAGATAATGCCGAACGTCTGGTACCTGGCTCCTCCTCCCAAACGCTTTATCTAACACTGGTCGTGTAGCATGTACTCTTGCCACGTCACGGAGTATCTTGGCTCACTGGTCCCCTGCCACGACACGTTTCTCGTACTTTCGGTACGTGTCACCCGAACGAGTGGAGACTGCATCGTCACCTTATCCTTTCCCAGCAGGCTCATCTGCTCCTTCCCAATCCTTCATTTCTAATCAGAGGAGAGCGAGGCGAGCTGGCCGGGCTGCTCTTTGTCGGGGATGTCGCCGTTTACTTGCCCGCGCCAACGGCCAGCTACTCGCCGGGATTCGCGGTGTGCCCATGTACACCCGCCTTCCAGAAGCCATCCGAGGGGCGGCCCCGCGACGCTCACGCGGAGGTCCCGACTTAGAAGTTGGACGAGCCTGTGCGGCTCGCGGCTGAGCTGCTCTTCGCCGGGGTCACCGTCGTCTCCGTGCGCCACGCTGACAGGAAGCTAGTCACCGAGTTCTCGGGGATTCGCCGCGCACCCAGGTACTCCGTCGCCTCCCCAGTAGCTGTCCGAGCTGCGGACCGCGACGTGCGCGCGAACGTCCAATGGCTCCGTTGGTCCGATGAGCATGGCTGCCGTCCATGGCCGTGGTCGTGTGCCACTACCTCTCCTGCTGGAAGGACGGAGGCTCGCAGCCAAGATCCGGGGAGAAGCTCCGTGACGACGAGCTCCTCTAGGAGCAGGGTGAGCACGTACTCCAAGAGCACGATGACGACGACAAGCTTGAGGCTCCTTCGGGCGACCTTAACGAGGAGGAGGGTGGCAGCTGGATGAGGGTTAAAATCACGCCGGAGTCACTGTGCTGTCCTCTGATGACACAGCCGGCGCCCCATGATCTTCAGGACGACGGCGGCGCGGCAGCTGGACCTCCCTACCAGGCTGCCCAGCCAAACTCCACAAGCTGCAGCACACGGATCCAATCCAAGAAACGTCCTGCCAGCTAGTGCCATGGTTCCCCAACGGAAGGAGCATGTGAATTACTTGCTATTACTTAGAACTGCTTTCTCCTTTCTTCATTCTCCTATTACAGAAGCTACACCATATGGTTATTTGATGATCTGTTAATTCTTCATGGCAACGTGGTTCGTCAATAGCCATTAGTGGTACATGCACGTGTGTTGAGTTTAATTTCAGTTATAGTTTGACTTAGTGGTCACTTGCTTTGTCGCTCTTTGCCCATGGAGTTTGGAATGCTCATATGATTTCTATTCAAAAAGTTTCCGAAATAGGAGGAACTTGGCAGCCATGCCATTGGTGACCTTCAGATAAGGTAATGTTCGTGCATTGTGCTTATCTTGCCAAGAACAAAAGAAGTGCTTACTCTGTGTCATGTTAGAATTTCTGATTCAGTAAACAAGTGGTCATGTATCAGGAGGAACGAGGAAGATGAACAGGAGGAGTTTGGTGCCAATTCCACAGGCCTAGAGGATTTTCCTTTGGACTATTATTAGGGTTGTTTGTAGTTATTAATAGAATTATTAAGGGAGAGAAAGGAGGACCATTGGATTATAACAGACGGTAGATTATGCCTGCTAGAGCACCTGTACCGTAAAAACTGTACAGCAGAGGAGCGAACCCAATTTTTAGACCCCCAGCCCTGACGTGGTCTCTCCCTTACCCATGTTGCAGCGATTGTGCTGTAGGTTGTAGCATTGCCGCCGGTGTTGAACTTGACGGGTATGTGCTGCTCACTGGCAAGAGCGCACGGGGAAGGTTTGTGGTGTCCGGGGACCTCCTCGTTGACGGCACAGGAGGGTGGTGCTCGAGGAATCGCGCAAGTTTCTTTTCACAAAGTGTGTGCTTGAGATGGAGGATGGTATCGTTTCATACCTCATCGTTCTATGCGAGCATTGGATTGAATTTTCAGGGGATGATCTCTGAAGCTGTTCATGAGCTTCCTCCACCAAGTAGACTGATGCTATGTAATTACTGGAGCTCTGAAGCTACAGTCACGGGATCCAGTCTTTTTAGACCCTTTGACATCACATACCTCACATGATGTGTTAATGTTCTATATATACCTGACATAGCATTTTAACCATGCGACAAAACTAAATCTACCATGCTACAAAGTAAACTTGCCATGTTAGTTCACATAATGAATCCTTTGTGCAGGGAGTTCTAGCGACGCATTATACAAGGAGCTATGGCATGCATGGGCTAGGCCATTGATCACAGTGCCTCGCCAAGGTGGAATGATTTACTACTTTTCGCACGTTTATATTGGAACAGGTATGTCTCACCGCATTGGCGTTTGCTCTTCTTGATGCCCCATAACCAATGAATGAATTTGCTACTCAAAACAAACAGTAGCTATTTGTGTTATGGGACACTGCTTTGTTTTTGTGTTAAAAATGACAATATGACTTTGTTTATGCGGAATAATCATCCATGTATTTGAAGTTCATCCACGTACATATTTAGAACCTGATATTCTCTAGTGTGGTCATGTATTAATTGAAAAATGAATATCCATTAGAGGGTACCACCTTACATACAGTGCTTCTAGCCTTACAGGCCTCACCAGAAGTCCCTTTGCCAAGCTTCACTGTGATGACTAACTTACTACTTGACAAACATCTTTGCTAACTGACAAAAGCAACAACGTAGGTAAATATACTTATTTTCACATGTTATTACAAACTGATTTCTTCCAGCTGATAAAAAACCAGAGAAAACAGAGTACTAATACATAGAGAGACTGTATAATTGTTAAGGCTACTTTATGCATTAATTTGGGAATAGACGGAACATATCAGGATATACACGAGTTGACTGCGAAGGAAACAAATCATCATCTACTGATACTGTACTAAATGAACATTATCCATTCACATCTCCAGTATTGTACTATTATACATGACAAAGAATGACTAACAATACTCGTTCTTCTCTTAAATCTGTCAAGAAAATACAGTCAGTAGAAAAGTTAGAAGGATTTTGAGCACTAAACTCCAGTTGTCAATACACCGGACTGTCTACCGATCTCCAACCGGTTAATTTAAGAATCATCACATTTACCAATAAGGGGCAATTGTATGTAAGATGTGATTTGCTTGCATGCATTTCATAGATAAATATGTGCATAAAAGTTAGGACTTGCCTACATACCTGGATATTTACATTCACGTACAGAGACAATATATCTTCAATTCACATGTAGGACACAAGAATGTATAGTCACAAACTCACAATTCCATGGCAACAAAAATCTTCAATAATCCGTGAACTCCATAAACAATGATATTATAGATCTATTGTTTTGCTGATATATTGACATATAGAAGAAGGAGATGTAGTCTACAGGAGAGAAGCAACCATCAATGGTGTTAATGTCACCTCTCCATAGTACCATCGGTCCAAAGGCACTCAAGTACAAATCGAAACACAAAAATGACAAATGGCGCTGGGAGTTTGGAGCCCGCCCATCCGATTTAGATGATCTGGGAAAGAGCAATGATTTTGCCCTCTTGTGGATTTAAAACACAATTAGAAAAGTTCACTGAAAATGATGAATGGGTGCTTTAAGCTCACCCAACTTCCTTAGTTTTGAAAATGAACAAATCCCTCTCAAAACATAATTTAATACATCCTATTTATGCAGACATTGCCAATTCACACGCGCACTTTGTAGACTCAAGACATGTATTATAGGTGTGCTAATGCCTAAAGTGGCAGAACAAATCATGCTCCTATGCACATCACAACAGACATGCATAAACACATCACAAATTTCTGAAGACAAGGGTCGGGGTGTCACAAGGCCACATGATTTTCATAGGAAAGACTTCTGGTCATGTGTCATCTAAAAGTATATGCATGCAATGACCTTTTCTCTCTTGATCCTGGAAACATCTACCTGCCTGGAAAGATGCTAGAAGCATGATGCAGACCAGCGGCAAAGTATTTTTTCCTAAGAAGCTACAGAGAGAGCAGTGAGCCAGTGATCCTCACCTAGCTAGTGCACGTGCGCACACACACACACACACAAACATCAAGCCAACACACCATACACGCAGCAGCATCACGCAAGCAACAAACATGCATGTGGCGCAGTGCACACGGAGCCAGAGACACAACCAATAAAGCGTGGAGCAGACGGTCATGCTAGCCGTCGAGCCGTTCACACTAAAAGGGATCAAGGAGTAGGACATTTCTATTCGAAACATTCTCATCGTAGGGAGTAATTATCAAACAGAGAAACAAAAGGAAAAGAAAATCAAGAAGTTCCCTTCCTCCATCCATTTCTTATTTTCTTTCACTTATATACATCAGACCAACACACAATCACTTTATAAAACATAATTCCAATTCAAGAACACGGTTGAAAAGGAAGAACAACTCACCATGCTATTTGATTTCTTCTTGGACCCATGTTTCCTATCACCAGTCCCCTTCATGCCACCCAAATCCTCATTGATCTCTACAAATCTTTAAATGAAAGCATCCAAAGAACCAATATGTATATACTCCCTCTTAGTACAAAGTTGAGTCACTTATTTTGGGACGGAGGGAGTACAAAGTAGAAAAATTAAATTAATAAAAGCTATATAATTGATGAAAGGAACTTCATTTTATAATGGAATTCACTCTATCAGGAAAAATGTGATGTTTTGGCATCCACGGTCAAAACATCAACATAAAATTCAAATGTTTATACATGACAATAAGTGAGACATGATGTCGTAAAAAGCAGAGTTTTTCTCAGTCATTCATGTGGGACAAAATCATTGTTGAGGAAATCGTTAACTGGTAGCTGGTCGGTCGGCTGGGGAGTAGGGGATTAATCGGCTAATCGGCAAGTTAATCGGCAAGTTAATCAATTAATCGTATGATTTATCGGGTTATCGGCTACTCGGGGACCCTATGAGTAGGGATTAATCGGCAAGTTAACTGGTTAATCGGATGAATTTTTGAACAGTGGACAAAATACATAGTTGATATGCTTAATAATAAGTTAACAAAGATGACACCCAAACACTAAAGATTTGGTTTCACCGTAACATATTAATCTTTGCCATGTACAGTCTAGCCCTCAATACCTGACATCTTATTTTACAATGGAACTCTCTTTTCCCTCGGCAAGCAGCAGTAATGTAGCAGTAGCACTTCTTTTTCATGTACTCGTGTTGGACAGAACAAATATTAGATGCTGAAAAATCATGTTACACATGAAACCAAATAAGCATTTCTGCATAAACCAAAAGGATGAACTCACCTTGGGGTAGACTGCAATCATCTGCTAACCGCATCAATCATGTATAATCTATTCAAACAGATTCATCGGTCAAAATATGACAAATAGCATCCATCGTGTAGCTTTGTTAAGGGTACTGTTTGATGTCGGGCTGCAAAGCATAAACACTTGTTACTACATTTAAATCTATGCTGCTAAAAAACAAGTAAGCTCATCTTATCATGTAAATGAATCTATGAAAGAACTCCATTTTTTCTACTACTGCTTTGTTCCTTGCATCATTCTGGAACATGGTTCCTAGATATTCTCAAAAGGCAATGACATTCTTTGCAAATCCTGGTCATAAATATCTTTTCTTACCTGGAGATGATGCTTTGACTACATATGTTGAGACCAAGCTGCACAAAGCCCCTCCATGTTGAATTGGCTCAATGAACCACATTTGTCTTTGTACAATGATTGCCTGTTGGCTAAGTTACTGCATTGCTACAAATGCCTGTAAGAATATAACAATCTTAGACAGATTCGCAAGACCAATAAAAATACAGTAGGTGAAACATGTGCAGTAACAAAGTAGAATCAGAAGTTCATGATATATGTACAATTAGAGCAGGTCAGGGAGTGGTGTGGCGCGACGACACCCGCGAAACCACATGCCATCGTCGAGTCGGCGGGGACGTGGATCTGCGCACCAGCGAGGAGCATGCGTTGGGTGGAGAAGCGACGGCGGAGAGGAACCGGAGTCGAAGTCGCCCAGGCCTGGCCTCCTCCTCGCGAGGGTCTTGAACCTTGTGTTGATGAAGATGGGCCACGTTGGGCCCCCACTCGAGCCACGCCGCAGGCCGCAGGCAGGCAAGTCTGGGGACCCCCGTTCCGAGAACGCCGACAAACTACTTGTTACTTACCCGAATCCGGAGCTCTCTAGGGGCGTACGCAGATCTTCCCCGCAGCGTATCCGATGCCGCCGCATTCTACCGAGCCGAAGAGGGCAGCTCGACGGAGAAGGTGTTTGGTCTCAGTACGCTAAGGCCGGACACCCTGTGCCCTTGAGCGACCAGCTGAAGCAGCTGGTCGAGCTCCACAAGGCGGCCGAACAGGCCATGAAGGGCTTCATAGTTCGGCTGTGGCCTGGAGAGGCCCCGCCTAGGAGCTACTTCGGACTGGTGCGGCGGCTGGTGGAGGCCTATCCACGGCTCGAGGTCATCAAGCGCTCCGTCTGCATCGAAGGTGCCCGTAGGGCCCTTGCCCGTGCAAAGGTGCACTGGGGTAAGCTGGACGGTGAGAAGCTTGTGAGGGACGGGCCGCCGCCGGGGAAGGAGCATCGGAAACCCGAGAACTATTACAAGGATGTTCTGAAGGGTGCCCGCCTTGTGGCGGATGAATGTACAAAAGATGTAATTTTTGAATGAACTCGCTCGTGTTGTCCTGTGCGCTGAAAACTTGTTCATTTGCGCTAAGCAATGCTTGTTGAATTTAAAATATTATTTTCTGTGCGACCGTTTATCAAAAAATTGAGAGATGGCCAGTCGTCGGCTTCCGCCCCCATGCCACTAGTGCTGGGGTGTTCGGGATAAACCTGAGCGCTCTTTTTCCCATGTTTGGGTCCTTCGAGGGAGGCGCTCAGCACAACGAACAAGGCAATCGGACTATAATGCTTGAACACTCTCACTTAGCCATAGAACTTTATAATTTTAAATTTCGGCGAAGCCCCTAGTATTCGGAAGACCGAGTTCGGGGCGCTATCCATGCCTTGGCCAGACAGAATCCAGTTCCTTGCTCTAAGCGGCATAGGTCTTTAAGGACCCGAAAAAACCTCTCGAACAGCGACCGGTCTCTCGCCTCATCATGACAGTCAGTTTTAGCTTTCTCTACTGAGGTGCTCAGCCCAGCTCAACTAGGGCACAATCGCACTAGTTCTCCTAGTGCTACCTTAGCCGATATAGCGGAACGTAAGGCACCAAAACATAGGAGCCGGGCAAACCCAACTATTGACCCAAATCATGATTCGGAGCCGATGCATATAGTGCTATAAGTTCGGGGTGCCGCACTTATGGAAGTGTCCGGACTTCTTACACCATATTAAGGGGTACTGAAGCCCCTGAAGTATTTGCCGTACCACAGTGTACGGGTGCCACATGTCATTAATGAACATATATAAAAATAGAGTAATGCAAAAAATAGACAAAAAGCTATGCATTGTTTATAAGAAGGCTGCTATCTAAGCAGAACGATAAAAATGGTGCGGTAAGCAAAATAAATTGGACTATTTAACATGTCCGGTCCAGGGGCAAGCCGCGGAATTGTATTTAAAATATGTATACTGCTCATAATAGAGACCACCTGGGAGTTCCATAATGCAGCATGGCTAGTCTGCTTTCCTGGATCTTGCATCGTTTGTGCAGCAGTTGAATTGCCGAACAGGTCGTCCGAAGTATGGAGTCCTGAAAGTAAGAGAAAATTAAAAAAAGAATCCGGCAGCCCCTAGTACGGTTTAAGCCGTGTTTTGGGTCTGCCGTGAAGGTGCCCCTCCCCTTTTGCCCATGGTATTTCGAGGGCGTAGTTATGTACGCGAAGTACTGGTTTCGCTATATTGCGAGGGCTAGGGTTGGGGCCGCATTGCTACGCTTGGTCGGAACGTGCCAGGCGGTCTTGTTGTAGGTTACTCCGGGCGCGCTTGATAGTGTCCGGCTTTTTGAAGGCCGGACTGGAGAACTGCCTAGAGAGGCTGCTTTGTACTTCTGCTGCGAGCGCCGCCGTATGCTCCTCTGTTCGGAGGGAGCGTTCGGTGTTTCCGTTGACCGTGATTACTCCTCGAGGGCCTGACATCTTTAGCTTGAGGTATGCACAGTGCGGTACCGCATTGAACTTTGCGAACGCGGTTCGTCCGAGCAGTGCATGATAGCCACTGCGGAACGATACTATGTCGAAGATTAACTCCTCACTTCGGAAGTTATCCGGAGATCCGAAGACCACTTCAAGTAACTGAGCCTGTACAGTTGGCCTCTACACCTGGTATGACGCCTTTAAAGGTCGTTTTGGTGGGCTTGATCCTCGAGGGATCTATGCCCATTTTCCGCACTGTATCCTGGTAAAGCAGGTTCAGGCTGCTGCCGCCGTCCATGAGGACTCTTGTGAGATGAAATCCGTCAATAATTGAGTCAAGAACCAATGCGGCAAACCCGCCATGACGGATGCTAGTGGGGTGGTCCCTTCGGTCAAAAATGATCGGGCAGGAGGACCATGGGTTGAACTTTGGAGCGACTGGCTCCAGCGCGTATACGTCCCGTAACGCACGCTTCCGCTCCCTTTTGGGGATATGGGTTACGTATATCATGTTCACCGTCCGCACTTGTGGGGGAAAACCCTTCCGTCCACTGTTGTTCGGCAGCCTGGGCTCCTCCTCGTCATCGCTATGCAGCCCCTTGTCTCTGTTTTCGGCTCTTAACTTGCATGCCTGCTTGAACACCCAACAATCCATGTTGGTGTGATTGGTTGGCTTTTCGGGGGTGCCATGTATCTGGCACAAGCGGTCGAGTATTCGGTCCAAATTGGACGGGCCCTGAGTATTTCTTTTGAATGGCTTTTTCCGCTGACCGATTTGTAGCCTCGGAATCCGGCATTTACTGTCATATCCTCGTTGCTGTCGCTGTTAACGCGACGTTTTTGCTTGTTCCGGCGCGACCTGCCGCTTTTGTCCTTGGTATCCGAATTACCAAGGTTCTTGGTTAAGTTGTTGTGAGCTAGCCAGCTGTCTTCTCCCGCGCAAAAGCGGGTCATGAGTGTCGTGAGGGCTGCCATAGATTTCGGCTTTTCCTGTCCCAGGTGCCGGGCAAGCCACTCGTCGCGGATATTATGCTTGAAAGCTGCTAGGGCCTCCGCGTCCGGACAGTCGACTATTTGATTTTTCTTTTTTAGGAACCGTGTCCAGAATTGCCTGGCCGATTCCTCTGGCTGCTGGGTTATGTGGCTTAGGTCATCGGCGTCCGGTGGTCGCACATAAGTGCCCTGGAAGTTGTCAAGGAATGCGGCTTCCAGGTCCTCCCAAGAACCGATTGAGTCTGCTGGCAAGCTGTTAAGCCAATGCCGGGCCGGTCCCTTAAGTTTGAGCGGGAGGTATTTGATGGCGTGTAGATCATCGCCGCGGGCCATGTGGATATGAAGGAGATAATACTCGATCCATACCGCAGGATCTGTTGTGCCATCGTATGATTCAATGTTTACTGGTTTGAAGCCCTCAGGGATTTTATGATCCATTACTTCATCTGTGAAGCATAGTGGGTGTGCGGCGCCTCTGTACTGGGCTATATCACGACGCAGCTCAAAGGATCTTTGTCTATTGTGTTCGGCCCGGCCGGATTTATTGTATCCGGAGTGACGATCACCGTCATATGCCGTGGGGCGCCCGCGCGATCTGTAGATCGATCTTGTTGGCTTGCCTTGTCCTCCAGTATATCTCGCAGGTTTGGCGCGTTTTCCCGTGCCTTAGCCTGTTTTGGGTGGCGTAGGGGCATGGCTTGAGTGGAGGGCCTAGAGGCCTCTCTGTCGCGGCCACGAGGTGGCCGGTCTGCCATGTCATGCGCTGGTGATGTAGGTGCTTCCTCCTCTAATCGGGGTAGCAGCCTGCGCTTTGGGTAACGCTTGGAGGGGCGTTCGAGTTCATACTCTTCGGCCGCAAGGACTTCAGTCCATCTCTCAGCTAGCAAATCTTGATCAGCTCTAAGCTGTTGCTGCTTTTTCTTGAGGCTGCTTGCCGTGGCTAAAAGCCAGCGTTTGGAACGCTCTTGTTCGGCGGGGTCTGATGGTACGACGAATTCGTCGTCGTCGAGACTTGCCTCGTCTTCGGGAGGAGGCATATAGTTATCATCCTCAACCTCTCGGTCTGCCGCTCTCTCTTGAGGGCTGGCTTCTCCATCTTCCTATGCCGAATCTTGCTGGAGGGGGTGTTCTTCGGCGCTATCCAGAGTAGTATTATGTCCAGTGCCGAAATCACCGTTTTTGCTTTGGCGGGATTTGGAACGGCGCCGCTGGTGCCGGCGCTTGGGATGTTTTTTAGAGGTGTCATCCCCCGCTTTTCTATCGCCATCTCCATCTTTTGGAGTGTCCACCATATATATGTCATATGACGAGGTGGCCTTCCAGTGCCCTATAGGTGCTGCTTCCTGTTCGTCTCCTGCATCGTCGTCCATACCGTCGATGTCTTCGGAGTCGAAGTCGAGCATGTCGGTTAAATCGTCGACAGTGGCTACAAAGTGGGTGGTGGGTGGGCTTTGAATTTCTTCATCATCCGCATCCCATCCTTGTTGACCATAGTCTGGCCAGGGCTCTCCTGATAAAGAGAGAAACTTTAGTGAGTTCAGGATGTCGCCGAAGGGCGAGTGCTGAAAGATGTCCGCGGCGGTGAACTCCATGATCGGCGCCCAATCGGATTCAATCGGCAGGGGCGCGGGGGGTTCGGAGTCCGGAGAGGAATCCGTATCCTCGGAGTCACGGGTCATGCAGAGTGCGGGGCTGGTGTTCGGCTCGATCGCCTTTGAGATCGCAGCCCCTGAGGTGGCGTCCAACCGCTCATCCTCGATCGGCGTAGCAGGCTCCGAGTTAAGGGTCGGAACCAACGCGTGTGCGGCCTCCAGGACACTCTTCGGCGGCAGAGCTAGATCATGCCCATTGAGACAGTGCGGTGCGCTTGGCTGTGGCTCGAATCCGTCGAAGATCAAGTCCCCGCAGATGTCAGCCATGTAGTTCAAACTCCCAAACCTGACCTGATGGCCAGGGGTGTAGCTTTCGATCTGCTCCAGGCAGCCAACCGAATTGGCCCGCAGTGCGAAGCCGCCGAAGACGAAGATCTGTCCGGGGAGAAAAGTCTCACCCTGGACCGCATCGTCGTTGATGATCAATGGAGCCATCGGGCCTAAAAGTGACGACACAGAGGAACTCTCAATGAAAGCACCAATGTCGGTGTCAAAACCAGCGGATCTCGGGTAGGGGGTCCCGAACTGTGCGTCTAGGCGGATGGTAACATAAGACGAGGGACACAATGTTTTACCCAGGTTCGGGCCCTCTTGATGGAGGTAAAACCCTACGTCCTGCTTGATTAATATTGATGATATGGGTAGTACAAGAGTAGACCCACCACGAGATCAAGGAGGCTAAACCCTAGAAGCTAGCCTATGGTATGATTGTTGTATGTTGGAGTCGTTGTCCTACGGACTAAAACCCTCCGGTTTATATAGACACCGGAGAGGGTTAGGGTTACATAAAGTCGGTTACAATGGTAGGAGATCTGAATATCCGTATCGCCAAGCTTGCCTTCCACGCCAAGGAAAGTCCCATCCGGACACGGGACGAAGTCTTCAATCTTGTATCTTCATAGTCAAGGAGTCCGGCTGAAGGTATAGTCCGGCTATCCGAACACCCCCTATTCCAGGACTCCCTCACTCAAGTTTATCAATTCTAGTGGAATCTTGATTTATTCTTTCTTTAACTATGGATTCCTTCTCCCTAATATTTTTCAAAGTGACTCCTACCTTAGATCCGTATTGGGTAATTTGGTTGTGGATCTTTTTATCAAGATTTTCAATTAACTCTACGGTAGCAAATTTATTTTCAATAATTTCAAGTCTTTGCATTACATGCTACAAAGTTAACATAGTTCCATTAACCAAAAGAGGTGGTGAGCCAAATAAATCTATCATGGCATTGTAAGAGTCAAAAGTATGGCTACCCAAGAAATTCCCTCCCGTAATGGTATCAAGAATATATCTATACCAAGGATTAGCGCCTACATAAAAATTGCGGAGAAGAACGGAAGTAGATTGCTTCCTGGTAGATCTATTTTGAGCATTGCAAATTCTATACCAAGCATCTTTCAGATTTTCTCCCTCCCTTTGTTTAAAATTTAGGACTTCATTCTCGGGAGACAACGGAGAGGATAGAGGACTAGACATAGTGACAAGCAACGGAAAATAGGCGAACGGAAAACAGAGGGCGAATAAAACGGCAAGGGTGAAGTGGGGGAGAGGAAAACGAGAGGCAAATGGCAAATAATGTAATGCGGGAGATAAGGGTTTGTGATGGGTACTTGGTATGTTGACTTTTGCGTAGATTCCCCGGCAACGGCGCCAGAAATCCTTCTTACTACCTCTTGAGCACTGCCTTGGTTTTCCCTTGAAGAGGAAAGGGTGATGCAACAAAGTAGCGTAAGTATTTCCCTCAATTTTTGCGAACCAAGGTATCAATCCAGTAGGAGGCTACGCGCGAGTCCCTCGCACCTACACAAAACAAATAAATCCTCGCAACCAACGCGATAAGGGGTTGACAATCCCTACACGGTCACTTACGAGAGTGAGATCTGATAGATATGGTAGGATAATGTTTTTCGTATTTTTATGATAAAGATGCAAACTAAAATAAAAGCAATGTAAAAAATAAAGGAAATAATTAAGTGAGATTAATATGATGGAGATAGACCCGGGGGCCATAGGTTTCACTAGTGGCTTCTCTCAAGAGCATAAGTATTTTACGGTGGGTGAACGAACTACTGTTGAGCAATTGACAGAATTGAGCATAGTTATGAGAATATCTAGGTATGATCATGTATATAGGCATCACGTCCGAGACAAGTAGACCGACTCCTGCCTGCATCTACTACTATTACTCCACTCATCGACCGCTATCCAACATGCATCTAGAGTATTAAGTTCATTAAAACAGAGTAGCGCCTTAAGCAAGATGACATGATGTAGAGGGATAAATTCATGCAATATGACAAAAAACCATCTTTTTATCCTCGATGGCAACAATACAATACGTGCCTTGCTGCCCCTACTGTCACTGGGAAAGGACACCGTAAGATTGAACCCAAAGCTAAGCACTTCTCCCATTGCAAGAAAGATCAATCTAGTAGGCCAAACCAAACTGATAATTCGAATAGACTTGCAAAGATAACCAATCATACATAAAAGAATTCAGAGAAGATTCAAATATTGTTCATAGATAATCTTGATCATAAACCCACAATTCATTGGTATCAACAAACACACCGCAAAAAGAATATTACATCGAATAGATCTCCACAAGAGAGAGGGAGAACATTGTATTGAGATTCAAAAAGAGAGAAGAAGCCATCTAGCAACTAACTATGGACCCGAAGGTCTGAGGTAAACTACTCACACTTCATTGGAGAGGCTATGGTGATGGTGTAGAAGCCCTCCGTGATGGATGCCCCTCCGGTGGAGCTCCAGAACAGGCCTCAAGATGGGATCTCGTGGGTATAGAAGGTTGCGACGGTGGAATTAGGTTTTTGGCTCCGTATCTGATCGTTTGGGGGTACGTAGGTATATATAGGAGGAAGGAGTGCGTCGGTGGAGCAACAGGGGGCCCACGAGGGTGGAGGGCGCGCCCTGGGGGGTGGGCGCCCCCTACATCGTGGCCTCCTCTCTTGTTTCTTGATGTAGGGTCCAAGTCTCCTGAATCATAATCTTCCTAAAAATCACGTTCCCGAAGGTTTCATTCCGTTTGGACTCCGTTTGATATTCCTTTTCTGCGAAACTCTGAAATAGGCAAAAAACAGCAATTCTGGGTTGGGCCTCCGATTAATAGGTTAGTCCCAAAAATAATATAAAAGTGGATAATAAAGCCCAATAATGTCCAAAACAGTAGATAATATAGCATGGAGCAATCAAAAATTATAGATACGTTGGAGACGTATCACTTGCATCTTATGCAATAAAGAGACAACCATAAGGCTCCTGCCAGTTGCCGATAACTTTAACAAAACATGATCATCTCATACAACAATTTATATATCATCACGTCTTGACCATATCATATCATAACATGCCCTGCAAAAACAAGTTAGACGTCCTCTACTTTGTTGTTGCAAGTTTTACGTGGCTGCTACGGGCTTAACAAGAACCACTCTTACCTACGCATCAAAACCACAACGATTTTTCGTCAAGTATGTGTTGTTTTGACCTTCAACAAGGACCGGGCATAGCCACACTTGATTCAACTAAAGTTGGAGAAACTGACACCCGCCAGCCACCTATGTGCGAATCATGTCGGTAGAACCAGTTTCGCGTAAGCGTACATGTAATGTCGGTCCGGGCCGCTTCATCCAACAATATCGCCGAATCAAAGTATGACATGCCGGTAAGCAGTATGACTATTATCACCCACAACTCACTTGTATTCTACTCGTGCATATAACATCTATGCATAAACCCGGCTCGGATACCACTGTTGGGTAACGTAGTAACTTAAAAAAAATCCTACGCACACGCAAGATCATGGTGATGCATAGCAACGAGAGGGGAGAGTGTTGTCCACGTACCCTCGTAGACCGAAAGCGGAAGCGTTATGACAACGCGGTTGATGTAGTCGTACGTCTTCACGATTGACCGATCCTAGTACCGAACGTACGTCACCTCCGTGATCTGCACACGTTCAGCTCGGTGACGTCCCACGAACTCACGATCCAGTAGAGCTTTGAGGGAGAGCTTCGTCAGCACAACGGCGTGATGACGGTTATGATGAAGTTACCGGCGCAGGGCTTCGCCTAAGCACTACGACGATATGACCAAGATGGATTATGGTAGAGGGGGCACCGCACGCGGCTAAGAGATCAATGATCAACTTGTGTGTCTATGGGGTGCCCCCCTCCCCCGTATATAAATGAGTGGAGGAGGGGAGGGCCGATCCTCTACTATGGCGCGCCCTGGGGAGTCCTACTCCCGCCGGGAGTAGGATTCCCCCCTTCCAAGTAGTAGGAGTAGGAGAGAAGGAAGGGGAGGAGAGAAGAGAAGGTAGGAGGGGGTGCCGCCCCTCCCCCTAGTCCAATTCGGACTAGGCCTTGGGGGGCGCGGCCTGCCCTAGGCAGCCCCCCTCTCTCTCCCCTAAAGCCCAATAAGGCCCATATACTCCCCGGCGAATTCCCGTAACTCTCAGGTACTTCGATAAATACCCGAACCACTCAGAACCTTTCCGATATCCGAATATAGCCTTCCAATATATCGATCTTTACGTCTCGAACATTTCGAGACTCCTCGTCATGTCCCCGATCTCATCCGGGACTCCGAACAACCTTCGATACATCAAAACACACAAACTCATAATATCAATCGTCACCGAACGTTAAGCGTGCGAACCCTACGGGTTCGACAACTATGTAGACATGACCAAGACTCATCTCTGGTCAATAACCAATAGCGGAACCTGGATGCTCATATTGGCTCCTACATATTCTACGAAGATCTTTATCGGCCAAACCGCATAATAACATACGTTGTTCCCTTTGTCATCGGTATGTTACTTGCCCGAGATTCGATCGTCGGTATCTCAATACCTAGTTCAATCTCGTTACTAGCAAGTCTCTTTACTCGTTCTGTAATGCATCATCCTACAACTAACTCATTAGTTACATTGCTTGCAAGGCTTATAGTGATGTGCATTACCGAGAGGGCCCAGAGATACCTCTCCGATACTCGGAGTGACAAATCCTAATCTTGATCTATGACAACCCAACAAACACCTTCGGAGACACCTGTAGAGCATCTTTATAACCACCCAGTTACGTTGTGACATTTGATAGCACACAAGGTGTTCCTTCGGTATTCGTGAGTTGCATAATCTCATAGTCATAGGAACATGTATAAGTCAAGAAGAAAGCAATAGCAACATACAAAATGATCAAGTGCTAAGCTAATGGAATGGGTCAAGTCAATCACATCATTCTCTAATGATGTGATCCCATTAATCAAATGACAGCTTATGTCTATGGCTAGGAAACTTAACCATCTTTGATTCAACGAGCTAGTCAAGTAGAGTCATACTAGTGACACTCTGTTTGTCTATGTATTCACACATGTATTATGTTTCCGATTAATATAATTCTAGCATGAATAATAAACATTTATCATGATATAAGGAAATATAAATAACAACTTTATTATTGCCTCTAGGGCATATTTCCTTCAGTAGGCCCTTCACAGAGGGAAGCAGGGATTTGCAGAGATGCCAGAGCCCGAGTTTTGGAACAGAGATAAATAATATTTTGAGTGGCATACTTTCATTGTCAACATAATAACCAAGAGATCTCGATATCTTCCATGTACACATGTTATAGGCGGTTCCCAAACAGAATGGTAAAATTTATATCCCCCCACCACCAACAAACATCAATTCTTGGCTTGTGCGAAACAACGGGTGCCGTCCAACTAACAACAATCCCGGGGGAGTTTTGTTTGCAGTTATTTTGATTTGATTTGAGAATGGGACTGGGCATTCCGGTTATTGGCCATTTTCTCGTGAATGATGAGCGGAGTGCACTCATCGTGAGAATAACCCACCTAGCATGGAAGATATAGACAACCCTAGTTGATACATGAGCTATTCGAGCATACAAAACATAATTTTAGTTGAAGGTTTAGAGTTTGGCACATGCAAATTTACTTGGAACGACAGGTAAATACCGCATATAGGAAGGTATGGTGGATTCATATGGAATAACTTTGGGGTTTATGGAAGTGGATGCATAAGTAGTATTCCCGCTTAGTACACGTGAAGGCTAGAAAGAGACTGGGAAGCAACCAACTAGAGAGCGACAACAGTCATGAACATGCATTAAGATTAATCAACAATTAGTGCAAGCATGAGTAGGATATAAATCACCGTGAACATAAATATCGTGGAGGCTATGTTGATTTTGTTTCAACTACATGCGTGAACATGTGCCAAGTCAAGCCACTCGAATCGTTCAAAGGAGGATACCACCCTATCATACCACATCACAACCATTTTAATAGCATGTTGGCACGCAAGGTAAACCATTATAGACTCCTAGCTAATTAAGCATGGCATGAGCAACTATAATCTCTAATTGTCATTGCAAACTTGTTTCATTCATAATAGGCTGAATCAGGAACGATGAACTAATCATATTTACAAAAACAAGATAGGTCGAGTTCATACCAGCTTCTCTCATCTCACTCAGTCCATCATATATCGTCATTATAGCCTTTCACTCGCACGACCGAACGGTGTGGATAATAATAATAGTGCACGTGCATTGGACTAAGCTGGAATTTGCAAGAATTTAATACAAGGGAGAAGACAAGGTAATATGGGCTCTTGGTTAAATCAACAATAATGCATATGAGAGCCACTCAACATTTTCATCATGGTCTTGTCCTCTCGACCCCCAAAGAATAAGAAAAGAAATAAAACTATTTACATGGAAAAGCTCCCAACAAGCAAAAGAAGAGCGAGCAATCTTTTTGGGTATTCTTTTAATTACTACTACTACAGGCATGGAAAGTAAACTAGCTAAAAGCTACAACTACTTTTTTTGGTTTTCCTCAAGGTTTTCCAAACACACAAGAAGAAGGCTTAGAAAACAAAATAAACTAGCATGGATAGTACAATGAAAAAGTATGAGCACCGACAACTAGAATGAGTGTGTGAACATGAATCTAATGTCGGTGAGAAATACATACTCCCCCAAGCTTAGCCTTCTGGCCTAAGTTGGTCTATGGCCACGGATCGAAGCTACTTTCTCCGGTGTACTGAGGAGGGTGCCACTGGTTGGCGATCTCCTCCGGATCCCACTAATAAACAGACTGTCGATAAGGGTCAAGTGGTGGCTCAGGTTCAGGCACTTGGAGTTGTGTCAGCCGCTAGTATGCATAAATGGCCTCGGGTAAGATGAGGTACATGCCTGAAAGTATGTTAAACAAAGAGGGTGCAGGCAAGGTAATAGTCTCACAGTGAGAAATATCAAATTATACTTAAGCATCCTCTTATTATTTTTAACAATAAATTCATGTGCTACAATACTCTTATAATCTAGAAAAATAGGGGGCAACAACGTTTCCTCTTTCTCATAATGCCTAATAGGTATCTCAAAGTGTTTAGCAAGGCATGAAGCAAAGATGCCTCCGAAGATGGGGCCATTTGTACGGTTTAGACTTAATCGTTTAGCAACAATAGCGCCTGAGCTGAAAGTTGTATCACAAAACAAAGCATGGCGCAAAATGACCAGATCGGGAGCACTAAGATTTCCACTATTCCCGCGACCAATTAAGCATCTACTAGCAAATATCGCAAAGTAACGTAGAACAAGAAAATGTATACTAGTAATTCTTGCATCGGAAACTTTCCTTGTTTCCCCTACAACAACTCTATCAATAAATCCATCCACATCACTACGATGTGGTTCCTCGATGCTGCCCACAAAGGGTACTTGCAGACCCAACACAAATCATGGAGTGACATCTCCTTAACCTCATCATATAATTGAAACTCCACTGAAGGTGGTGATTTCTTAGCACGGAAATAAAAATTTTGCATGAAAATATTAGTGAGTAGGAGATACTGTTCACGCTGGTCGTGGAGGAAGTCGGTGAGGCCTGCATTCTCAGCCAAGTAATAAAAGTCATCGTAAATTCCGGCAGCTCTCAAGAACGCATCACAAGGCCATTCGCATGGCCAAACCTCCGCAGTGCGAGGAAGATTGTATTTGGGCTTTTTATTCTCCGCATTCCGCTTATCCTTCGAGATTCGGCTCGAAGAGCTCCTCAACAATCTCTTCATCATTTTCTTTCTCTGAAAAATTTCTAAAATTTTTTAGAGACTCAAAATAAAAGTGAACCGAACTCAACAAGATTGATAGCAACTACTCCCATAGGTTCCTAGAGGCTATATCATGCAGTAAAACTACTTCGGACCATATAAATTTGACATGCAAGCTCAAGAACAGGGTCACCTTGGCAACAAAAGTTTGCCATAAATAAAGCACTAGAACAAAAACTAATTGGACCTTTGGAGGGGTCATATACCGAAGAACAATCCCCCAAAACAGTTTTGTGAATGGAGCTTTGAGCAAAGAGATCGAAAATGGCAGCAAGATGAGCTAGAACACGGGTTTGAGCTATGGGAGGAGTTTTTCTAGAGGAAGACAAAGTGAGTGGGTGCTGGAATAAGTGAAGGGGGTCCATGTGGGGCCCACGAGGCAGGGGGCGCGCCCTGTGCCCTCGTGGACAAATGGTGGGGGCCCCTGGTGTGTTCTTAGTGCCAGGAATTCTTAAATATTGTACAAAAAATCATATTTCATTTTCAGGACATTTGGAGAACTTTTATTTTTGGGGTATTTTTATTGCAAGGATAGTTCAGAAAATAGGCATAAAATACTATTTTTGCTTTATTTAATCTAAATAACAGAAATTAAAAGGAGGATACGGAGAGTTGTGCTTTCTAACTTCATCCATCTCATGCTCATCAAAAGGAATCCACTAACAAGGTTGATCAAGTCTTGTTAACAAACTCTTTCCGAATAACATGAAACTGAAGAATTTTCAAATAACACTAGGTTACCTCAAACGTGGATATGCATGTCCCCAACAATAAGAATATCATATTTCTTCTTAACAGTAGGAGGAGGGCATTCAAAACCTCCAATAGTAATCGTTGAAATTTTTCCAATAGAATTGATACTGTGGACTTGAGGTTGTTTCCTCGGAAAGTGTACCGTATGCTCATTACCATTAACAATAAAAGTGACATTGCCTTTGTTTTGCAATCAATAACAGCCCTTGCAGTATTCAAAAAGGGTCTACCAAGGATAATCGACATACTATCGTCCTCAGGAATATCAAGAATAACAAAGTCCGTTAAAATAGTAATGTTTGCAACCACAACAAGCACATCCTGACAAATACCGACAGATATAGCAGTTGATTTATAAACCATTTGAAAAAGGTATTTCAGTAGGTGTCAACTTATTCAAATCAAGTCTACGATATAAAGAGAGAGGCATAACACTAACACCGGCTCCAAGATCACATAAAGCAGTTTTAACATAGTTTCTTTTAATGGAGCATGGTATAGTTGGTACTCCTCGATCTCCTAGTTTCTTTGGTATTCCACCTTTAAAAGTATAATTGGCAAGCATGGTGGAAATTCCAGCTTCCGATATCTTTCTTTTATTTGTAACAATATCATTCATATACTTAGCATAAGAATTCATTTTAAGCATATCAGTCAAACGCATACGCAAAAATATAGGTCTAATCATTTCAGCAAAGCGCTCAAAATCCTCATCATCCTTTTTCTTGGATGGTTTAGGAGGAAAATGCATGGGTTTCTGAACCCATGGTTCTCTTTCTTTACCGTGCTTCCTAGCAACGAAGTCTCTCTTATCATAACGTTGATTCTTTGATTGTGGGTTATCAAGATCAACAGCAGGTTCAATCTCTACATCATTTTTATTGCTAGGTTGAGTATCAACATGAACATCATTATTATCACTAGGTTCATGTTCATTACCAGATTGTGTTTCAGCATCAGAAATAGAAATATCATTGGGATTCTCAGGTGTGTCAACAACAGTTTCACTAGAAGCATGCAAAGTCCTATCATTTTTCTTTCTCTTCTTCTTAGAAGGACTAGGTGCATCAAAATTAGTTCTCTGAGAATCTTGCTCAACTCTCTTAGGGTGGCCCTCAGGATACAAAGGTTCCTGAGTCATTCTACCCCCTCTATCATAACTCTAACATGATTATCATTTTTCTTATTATTTAATTCATTGAGCAAATCATCTCGTGCTTTAAGCACTTGTTCTACCTGAGTGGTAACCATAGAAGCATGTTTACTAATAAGTTTAAGGTCACCTTTAACTCTAGATATATAATCACTCAAGTGTTCAACCATATAAGCATTACGTTTCAATTGTTTACCAACATAAGCATTGAAGTTTTCTTGTTTAACAATAAAATTATCAAACTCATCCAAGCATTGGCTAGCAGACTTATTACGAGGAATATCACCTTCATCAAATCTATAGAGAGAATTTATCTTTACTACCCGTGTCGGGTTATTAAGGCCATGTATTTATTTAATAGGTGGTAAATTATTAACATCTTCAGCTTTAATACCCTTTTCTGTCATAGACTCTTTGCCTCTTGCATGTCTTCCGGACTGATAAATAGAATACCCCTTTTCTTCGGAGTTGGCTTAGGAGTTGGTTTAGGAAGTGTCCAATCATTATTATTACTCAATATATTATTCAATAGCAATTCAGCTTGCTCAATAGTTCTTTCCCTGAAAACACAACCAGCACAACTATCCAGGTGGTCTCTGGAAGCATCGGTTAGTCCATTATAAAAGATATCAAGTATTTCATTTTTCTTGAGAGGATGATCAGGCAAAGCATTAAGTAATCGAAGAAGCCTCCCCAAGCTTGTGGGAGACTCTCTTCTTCAATTTGCACAAAATTATATATTTCCCTTAAGGCAGCTTGTTTCTTATGAGCGAGGATATATTTAGCAGAGAAGTAATAAATCATATCCTCGGGACTACGCACACAACCAGGAGCAAGAGAATTAAACCATGTTTTAGCATCACCCTTTAATGAGAACGGAAATAACTTAAGAATATAGTAGTAATGAGTTTTTTCCTCATGAGTGAATAGGGTGGCTATATCATTTAATTTAGTAAGATGTGTCACAACAGTTTCAGATTCATAGCCATAAAAAGGATCAGATTCAACCAAAGTAATTAACTCAGGATCGACAGAGAAAGCATAATCCTTATCAGAAATACAGATAGGTGAAGTAGCAAAAGCAGGGTCATATTTCATTCTAGCATTCAAAGACTTCTCTTTTGGCTTAGCTAACAGATTCTTAGGATCATATCTATCTTTGCAAGCAAAAAGGTCTCTAGCAGTTTCTTCATCCATAACATAACCCTTAGGCACCTCAGGAAATTCATATCTAGGGGGAGAATCTTCATCATCACTTTTGTCAATATTATATGTTTCAATAATTTCATTCTCTCTAACCCTAACAAGTTGTTCACCAAGAAATTCACCTAATGGCACAGTATTATCAAGCATAGAAGTAGTTTCATCATAAGCATCATGCATAGCAGAAGTGGCATCATCAATAACATGCGACATATCATAATCAATAACAGGTGTAGGTGTCGCAAATTTACTCATAACAGAAGATGAATCAAGTGCACAACTAGATGGCAGTTCCTTGCCTCCCCTCGTAGTTGAGGGAAAACTTGGTTCTTTCAACTTTCAAGTTCCTCATAGTGATCAACAGATATAAATCCCAAGTGACTCAAAGAATAGAGCTATGCTCCCCGGCAATGACGCCAGAAAATAGTCTTGATAACCCACAAGTATAGGGGATCACAACAGTTTTCGAGGGTATAGTATTCAACCCAAATTTATTGATTCGACATAAAGGGAGCCAAAGAATATTCTCAAGTATTAGCAGTTGAGTTGCCAATTCAACCACAGCTGAAAGACTTAATATCTGCAGCAAAATATTTAGTAGCAAAGTAGTATGGAATAACGGTAACGGTGGCAAAAGTAACAGTGGTAGTTTTTGTAGCAACGGTAACAGTGGCAACGGAAAAGTAACCAACAAAGATCAATATGTGAAAAGCTCGTAGGCAATGGATCAACGATGGATAATTATGTCGGATGCGATTCCTCATGCAACAGTTATAACATAGGGTGACACAGAACTAGCTCCAGTTTGTCAATGTAATGTAGGCATGTATTCCGAATATAGTCATACGTGCTTATGGAAAAGAACTTGCATGACATATTTTGTCCTACCTTCCCGTGGAAGCGGGGTCCTATTGGAAACTAAGGGATATTAAGGCCTCCTTTTAATAGAGTACCGGACCAAAGCATTAACACTTAGTGAATATACGAACTTGTCAAACTACAGTCATCACCGGGAGTGGTCCCGATTATTGTCACTTCAGGGTTGCCGGAACATAACACATAGTAGGTGACTATTAACTTGCAAGATAGGATCAAGAACTCACATATATTCATGAAAACATAATAGGTTCAGATCTGAAATCATGGCACTCGAGCCCTAGTGACAAGCATTAAGCATAGCAAAGTCATAGCAACATCAATCTTAGAACATAATGGATACTAGGGATCAAACCCTAACAAAACTAACTCAATTACATGGTAAATCTCATCCAACCCGTCACCGTCCAGCAAGCCTACGATGGGATTACTCACGCACGACGGTGAGCATCATGAAGTTGGTGATGGAGGATGGTTGATGATGACGATGGCGATGGATTCCCCTCTCCGGAGCCTCGAACGACTCTAGATCAGCCTTCCCGGGGAAGATTAGGGCTTGGCGGTGGCTCCGTATCATAAAATGCGATAATTCTTCTCTCTGATTTTTTCCTCCCCGAAAGTGAATATATGGAGTTGGGGTTGAGTTCGGTGGAGTCCTAGGGGGCCCACGAGGCAGGGGGCGCACTAGGGGGGCGCCCTGGACCCTCGTGGACAGGGTGTGGGCCCCCTAATGCTGATTCTTTTGCCAATATTTTTCATTAATTCCAAAACATGTCTCCGTGGATTTTCACGCCATTCCGAGAACTTTTATTTCTCCACGAAAATAACACCATGGCAGTTCTGCTGAAAACAGCGTTAGTCTGGGTTAGTTCCATTCAAATCATGCAAGTTAGAGTCCAAAACAAGGGCAAAAGTGTTTGGAAAAGTAGATACGTTGGAGACGTATCAACCCTATTTGAGATTCCAGAAATTGCTGTGGTCCTAGCCCATTAATTCTAACTATCCCCCACCAGATCTCAAATACCCATTTAGAGATTTGCCTTCTCTCACCACTTGTTTGATATACCTGTCGTGGATTGTCATGGCAGATGTACTAGTGTGGGGACTTAGTTGTGATGCCAACGCATCTATGTAGTAGCTTGAGAGGGGTTGATCGGGACGAGAGATGCGACACACAAGACAAGGATTTAGACAGCTTCGGGCCTCGGGAAACATCATTCGGTAACAACCCTACATGTTGTTTGTGGCTAGGTCTCATTATGTTCATGAGGGAGACGCCGTAAATCTGGCTCTCCTCTAGTTGTGTCTAGCCCTAGAGAATGTTTCTTGTCCCTCCCTCTTGGGGTGCCCTGCCCCTCCTTATATAAGTTGAAGGGGCGGGTTACATGTAGAGTCCATCTCGGACTAAGACTTAAACTATTCTGACCTCTCATCACGGGCCTCTCTCCATGGGCTTCTTAACGTCTTGAGCTTCTTACAATCTGGCTTACCATCTGACTTACGGTCTGGCTTACGATCTGACTTACCATCTAGCTTACCGTCTGCATTAACATCTGCGGGCTTAATTGTCCGACTTATATGAATGTATCTGCCGGGTTACATGACTGTGTCTGCCTGGTTACATGACTGTGTCTGCCGGGTTACATGACTGTGTCTGCCGGCTTACAATGCTTAAGTGTTCCCGCCGGCTTATAGTCTGTCGGGTCATCAATGAAACATCAAGTCCCAGCCGTGTCATATCTCCGGCCGGGTCATACCGCGGGGTATATCCCCGACATTAGCCCCCAGTTTAATTTGGATTCATCCATGTTAAACTGATACTGTAAAACAAACACAAGAACAATTTTGACAGGTTATGCTCCGGGTTCAAAGCTCTTGTAAGCCGGTACCTGATCATCCTTAATTCCTTGGTATTTCCTTCTTTTAGAAAATCCGAGTCAATAGACCAGCTTCATAATAGAAAACATTGGACATGAAATACTCATCTGATTTTCAGCCAGCTTGATGATGTAGAACTCCATTATATTCATATCACTTGTAGCCCCCAAGTGCCAGGTCATTATGAAATAATGAGCAGGGACTTTGTAAATACGATCATGTAAACTTGAGGAGCAACGTGTAGCCCCCAAGGGCCGGCTCAGTAAGATAATACTGAGCTGGGACTTTGTATATAATTCATTGATGATAACATCATATGATGTTATCTCCACCATGGGGCTTCAACCCATGTCCATAAGGTTAAGAGCCTTGTACTCTACCAACTGAGTAGTGGATCTTTCAATATAATGGGCTTAAGCTTGTATACCTTGAATTTTTGGCAGGAGCAATTGGTAGCCCCCAAGGGCCAGCTCATTACAATGGGATGAGTAGACTCGAGGAGCAGGGCGCAAAAGCCGGGCATAGGGTTTTCACCAGCCAGAGAAGTATCTTGACAACAGAACCATATCTGGCTCCAATCTTTGGGGTGACTCGGTGGATCGGCATACAGAAAAATGCAGTCTCTCCTTCGCTGGATTGAGATCCCACCAAGCTCCAAGCTAGGCCCGTTGGCACGTTCATTCTGGCGGTTCAAATAAAATAATTCCCTAAAGAGCAGCAAGTTGGGTTCTTCTCCAAGGTACACCTCACAGAACACTTGGAAATTGCAAATGTTAGATACGGAGTTGGGACCGATATATTGAGGTCGGAGGACGAAAAAGTGCAGGACATCTCTGAAAAACATTGAGCCGGGTGGAGAAAAGCCCTGGTTCATGTGATCAGTAAAGACGATGACTTCCCCCTCTTTGGGTTGAGGTTTTTCCTCTATTGGATTAGGAGCACGATAGGACATGACTTCCTTCTTTGGCAGATAGCCAGTCTTCACAAAATCAGCAAGGGTGTTTTCTGTGACGATGGATTTGACCCAATTGCATGTAACGGGTGATTTGGGCGCTTTCGGCGTCATTATAAAGATGGAAGCCTACGACGAAATAAAAATTTCTGGTTCAAATTTTAGCCGGAGAGAAACACTTCAAATCATATTCAAGATGGCAGCTTATAAAAGGGGCCTAATGGCATATGGTTAATTATGTCAGATTATTTAAGCCACCATGAGCAGTTAAATTATTTAAGCCACCATGTGTGGTTGAAGTTAGCTATTGAGCATTTCAAATTAAAGCCGGTGGTACGAGCCGCCAGGGCTAGGAGGATCTACCAAATACAGTTTTTGCCTAAGTGTTTGAAACACAAGTTTCACACATCGCAATCATTTTTTCGGATCAACGGATGCTCAGAAAATAAAAAAATATTCTAGTCCTAACAAACCAATACAGAGGAGTTCATCAGTTCTAAAGAGGCCTTTGTACAAGAAAAGGGGGTCTACTAGCATCTGAAATGGATGCGAAACAGTTATCGCATGAGCTTTATATTTCTTTTAGATCAAAAGAGGGTGCGGTGGAGAAACTATGAAGAAACTGCGATGAACTATGAAGAACACAGAGGAACTTGAAAATCCTAATGCAGATCTGAGGAGCGGGAAGGCGAAGACTTACAGCTACAGATCTACCGCAGAGGGTCGCCGCCGTTCTCTGGACAGATTCAGGTTGATGCAGCGGCCGGGGTCAAGGAAGACGAGGTGCTCTGCGGCGGCGACTGATAACCCACAAGTATAGGGGATCAATTGTAGCCTCTTTCGATAAGTAAGAGTGTCGAAGACAACGAGGAGCTAAAGGTAGAACAAATATTCCCTCAAGTTCTATCGACCACCGAACAACTCTACGCACGCTTGACGTTCGCTTTACCTAGAGAACAAGTATGAAACTAGAAGTACTTTGTAGATGTTGTTGGATAGGGTTGCAAGATAATAAAGAGCACATAAATAAAAACTAGGGGCTGTTTAGATAAAGACACAATAAAGTAAATGAAGCGAGTGTGGAAAAGTGGTGGTAGGAGTTGCGAAATTGTCCCTAAGCAATTGACTACTTTACTAAACCGATAGCAAGTTTTATGTGGGAGAGGCCATTGCTAGCATGTCATCCCTGACTTGGAATTCTATGCACTTATGATTGGAACAATTAGCAAGCATCCGCAACTACTAACGTTCATTAAGGCAAAACCCAACCATAGCATTAAGATATATTGGTCCCCCTTCAATCCCGTATGCATCAATTTCTATGCTGGGTTGAAGCTTCTATCACTCTTGCCCTCCAATACATGGTCCTATCAACATACAACTAACCCTATGGTGTGATCCACGCGCGCGCTCATATGATGGGCACCAAAGGACAACAACATAACCACAAGCAAATTAAATCAATCATAGCAATTCATCAACCACCGATAGGACAACGAAAATCCACTCAGGCATCATAGGATGGCAACACATCATTGGATAATAATATGAAGCATAAAGCGCCATGTTTAAGTAGAGGGTACAGCGGGTTGCGGGAGAGTGGACCGCTGTAGATAGAGGGGGAAGGTGATGGAGATGTTGGTGAAGATGGCGGAGGTGTTGGTGAAGATCGCGGTGATGATGATGGCCCCCGGCGGCGTTCTGGTGCCACCGGAAGCGAGGGGGAGAGAGCCCCCCCTCCTTCTTCTTCTTCCTTGACCTTCTCCCTAGATGGGAGAAGGGTTTCCCCTATGGTCCATGGTGTCCATGGCGTGGGATGGGCGAGAGACCCTCCGAGATTGGATCTGTCTCTCTGTCTCTCTCTGTTTCTGCGCTCTTCTCTTCTTCCCTTTCACCGTTTCGTATATATATGGAGATACATAACTCCGATCGGATTGAAACCTTCGCCCAGATTTTTCTCCTAAAATTAGCTTTCTTGCGGCCAAAGAATACCAGCAACTGCCTTACGGGGGGGCACGAGGGGGGCAAGCGCGCCCCCTGCCTGATGCCCACCTCGGGCACCATCTCGCATTGATTCTTCTTCCCATATTCTCCAAATATTCCAAAAATATTCTCCGTCCGTTTTTATCCCGTTTGGATTCCGTTTGATATGGGGTTTCTGCAAAACACAAAACATGCAACAAACAGGAACTGGCATTGGGCACTGGATCAATATGTTAGTCCCAAAAATAATATAAAAACTTGCCAAAATTATATGAAAGTTGTAGAATATTGGCATGGAACAATCAAAAATTATAGATACGACGGAGACGTATTAGCATCCCCAAGCTTAATTCCTGTTCATCCTCGAGTAGGTAAACGACAAAAAATATAATTTTTGATGTGGAATGCTACCTAGCATAATCTTGATCATGTATCTAATCATGGCATGAATATTAAGACACAAGTGATTGAAAGCAATAGTCTATCATTTGACATAAAAACAATAATACTTCAAGCCTACTAATAAAGCAATCATGTCTTTTCAAAATAACAAGGCCAAATAAAGTTATCCCTACAAAATCATATAGTCTGGCTATGCTCCACCTTCACCACACAAAATATTCACATCATGCACAACCCCGATGACAAGCCGAGCAATTGGTTCATACTTTTTAACGCGCTTCAGCCTTTTCAACTCTCACTCAATACATGAGCACAAGCCATGGATATAGCACTATAGGTGGAATAACATATGATGATGGGGGTTATGTGGAGCACACAAAAAAGGAGAAAGTCTCACATCGACGCGGCTAATCAACGGCTATGGAGATGCCCATCAATTGATGTCAATGCAAGGAGTAGGGATTGCCATGCAACAGATGCACTAGAGCTATAAGTGTATGAAAGCTCAAACTGGAAACTAAGTAGGTGTGCATCCAACTTGGTTGCTCATGAAGACCTCGGGCATTTGAGGAAGCCCATCATCGGAATATACAATCCAAGTTCTATAATGAAAATTCCCACTAGTATATGAAAGTGATAACTCAAGAGACTCTCTATATGAAGAACATGGTGCTACTCTAAAGCACAAGTGTGGTAACAGGATAGTAACATTACCCCTTCTCTCTTTTTCTCTCATTTTTTTCTTTTTTTCTTTTTTCTTTTTCTTTTTTGGGACTTCTCTTTTTTTTGGCCTTTCTCTTTTTTTATTTTTTTTCGTGCGGAGTCTCATCCCGACTTGTGGGGGAATCATAGTCTCCTTCATCCTTTCCCCACTGGGGCAATGCTCTAATAATAATGATCATCACACTTTTATTTACTTACAACTCAATATTAAAACTCGATACTAGAACAAAGATATGACTCTATATGAATGCCTCCGGCGGTGTACTGGGATGTGCAACGATCTAGCGTAGCAATGACATCAAAAAACGGACAAGCGATGAAAACATCATGCTAGCTATCTTACGATCATGTAAAGCAATATGACAATAAGTGCTCAAGTCATTTATATGATGATGATGGAAGTTGCATGGCAATATATCTCGGAATGGCTATGGAAATGCCATAATAGGTAGGTATGGTGGCTGTTCTAAGGAAGATATAATGAGGCTTATGTGTGATAGAGTGCATCATATCACGGGGTTTGGATGCACCGGTGAAGTTTGCACCAACTCTCGAGTTGAGAAAGGGCAATGCACGGTACCGAAGAGGCTAGCAATGATGGAAGGGTGAGAGTGCGTATAATCCATGGACTCACATTAGTCGTAAAGAACTCATATACTTATTGCAAAAGTTTATTAGCCATCGAAGCAAAGTACTACTACGCATGCCCCTAGGGGGATAGATTGGTAGGAAAAGACCGTCGCTCGTCCCCGACCGCCACTCATAAGGAAGACAATCAATAAATACCTCATGCTCCGACTTCGTTACATAACGGTTCACCATACGTGCATGCTACGTGAATCACAAATCTCAACACAAGTATTTCTACAATCCACAACTACCCACTAGCATGACTCTAATATCACCATCTTTATATCGCAAAACTATTGCAAGGAATCAAACATATCATATTTAGTGATCTACAGGTTTTATGTAGGATTTTATGACTAACCATGTGAATGACCAGTTCCTGTCATCTCTCTAAATAGATATAAGTGAAGCAAGAGAGTTTAATTCTTTCTAAAAAACATATGACCATGCTCTAACAAATATAAGTGAAGCAAAAGAGCATTCTACAAATGACGGTTGTCTATGTAAAGAGAAACAGGCAATCCAAACTTCAAATGATATAAGTGAAGCACATGAAGCATTCTATAAAGCCATACTCAAATGATTTAAGTGAAGTGCACAAAGCATTCTATAAATCAACCAAGGACTATCTCATACCAGCATGGTGCATAAAATAAAAATGAAAACTAAAGCAAAAGACGCTCCAAGATTTGCACATATCGCATGAACGAAACGATCCAAAACCATATCGATACTTGTTGAAGAATGAGGGGATGCCTTCCGGGGCATCCCCAAGCTTAGACGCTTGAGTCTCCTTGAATATTTACTTGGGGTTCCTTGGGCATCCCCAAGCTTGAGCTCTTGCCTCTCTTCCTTCTTCTCACATCGAGACCTTCTCGATCATCGAACACTTCATCCACACAAAACTTCAACAGAAAACTCGGTAAGATCCGTTAGTATAATAAAGTAAATCACAACTCTAAGTACTGTTGCAAACCAATTCATATTTTGTTTTTGCATTGTGTCTACTGTAATATAACTTTTTCATGGCTTAATCCACTGATATAAATTGATAGTTTCATCAAAACAAGCAAACTATGCATCAAAAACAGAATCTGTCTAAAACAGAACAGTCTGTAATAATCTGAACATTCACCATACTTATGATACTTGAACAATTCTGCAAAAAATAGGAAAAATAAAAAATTTGTATATAAAGACAGTGCAAAAAGAATAAGAACCATTTGATGTTCCAGTAAAAAATTAAAAATTGCGCACTACTGCCAAAGTTTCTGTCCTGCACCGTGCAAACCAACAAGCATTGTAAACATCCTAAAGGCAAACCTTGGCACATTATTTTTATAATACAATGGAATTGTACAAGGGGATAATTATTTTTTTTGAAAATTATCTATAATTAAGATTCACAAAGTTTCCATGGGCATGAACAAAGTTCAAGGCTAGCTCCCACTTTAACAATGCTCGTCTTTCTCACTTTCACTTTCCTTTTCAAAAAAGTTTTTAGGTTCCCTCTTTATTTTTTTTGTTTTTAAACTATATAAAAGCACTCAACAGAAATAAATGACTCTCTAAAACTTCCGGGTTGTCTCCCTGGCAGCACTTTCTTTAAAGCCATTAAGCTAGGCATATAGTGCTCAAGTAATGGATCCACCCGAATCCCAAGGTATATCAAAGCCAATTTTAATTTGCAATGATTTGTAACTTAGCAGTGAGCACAAAGTAACATATATCATGTAATGACAAAGTCTAACCCTCTTCCTATGCAACGGCATGTCATAAAAGAACAATTCATGCACACAAAGTAAAGGCCAATGCATAATATAAACAATTTCTTGCAATTTTATCATGTTGGAAACATAGAGAGGCGGTGATGTAGTTCCTCTCTCATAATAATTGCAAGTAGGAGTAGCAAGCACATGCATATTAAAACTATCAAAATCATCGTGCAACGGTAAAAGGCAACCCATCAATATAATCCTTAATAAGGGCAAACTTCTCCGATATAGTGTAGTCGGGAGAATTCAAAAAGATAATAGGACTATCATGCGTGGGTGCAATAGCAACAATTTCATGTTTAACATAAGGAACTATAGCAAGTTCATCTCCATAAGCATAATTCATATTGGCATGTTGGCCATCAGCATAGCAAGCATCATCAAAAAGGGATATTTCAAAAGAATCAACGGGATCATAATAGTCATCATAGCAATCATCATTCGGTAAGCACAAAGGGAAATTAAACAATGTATGAGTTGAAGAGTTACTCTCATTAGAAGGTGGGCACGGGTAGCTAATCTACTCTTCCTCCTTTTGTTCTTTGCTCTCCTCGTCACCTTTTTCATCCAATGAGCTCACAGTTTCATCAATTTCTTCTTCCATAGATTCCTGCAAAATATTAGTCTCTTCTTGGACAGCGGAGACTTTCTCAATAAACGCATCAATATCGGAATTGTATTCATAATTCTCATAACAATATTTAAGGATAGCTAAATTTTCAGGTCTGTAAACAGCATCATAAAGATTTTCATATTCTTTGAACATAGATTCAATTTCATAAGCACCCATAAAAGCAACAAATTCTTCTATTTGTTCCACATCATAGTAGTCATATATACCTCTAGCATAAGAAGCCAAGGTTTCATTATCATTAAGTTTGCATGAAAAGGGAAGGTGTGGAGCCTTCATCCTAGAGCAACAAGTATAATCATATCTCAAGCATAGTTGCCTAGCATACCACTTCAACATATAAATTTGATCCCATAATAGTTTCCCTTTTTGAGTCAAGCTATAATCCCTAAAGTATTCACGTTGATCCAACATGCCTCCCATTACATAATTGAATGGGGTTTTCTCAAGATTATCAAACTGGTACATAATATTTTTCACATATTGAGCATCGAGGGTTTTAGGAGGTTCCCCATCTCCATGAACAGCAAGTACACCTAATTTTTTTGGTATTTCGTGTTCCATATTCATAACTAAAGATAAAGAACAACTAAGAACGGCAAATAAAAATTACTTAGTGATAAACCAAACAAGCACACATGAGAATATTCACCCCACGCTATTGCTCCCCAGCAACGGCGCCAGAAAAAGGTCTTGATAACCCACAAGTATAGGGTATCAATTGTAGCCTCTTTTGATAAGTAAGAGTGTCAAACCGAACGAGGAGCTAAAGGTAGAACAAATATTCCCTCAAGTTCTATCGACCACCGATACAACTCTACGCACGCTTGACGTTTGCTTTACCTAGAGAACAAGTATGAAACTAGAAGTACTTTGTAGATTTTGTTGGATAGGTTTGCAAGATAATAAAGAGCACGTAAATAAAAACTAGGGGCTGTTTAGATAAAGACACAATAAAGTAAATGAAGCGAGTGTGGAAAATTGGTGGTAGGAGTTGCGAAATTGTCCCTAAGCAATTGACTACTTTACTAGACCGATAGCAAGTTTTATGTGGGAGAGGCCACTGCTAGCATGTCATCCCTGACTTGGAATTATATGCACTTATGATTGGAACTATTAGCAAGCATCCGCAACTACTAACGTTCATTAAGGTAAAACCCAACCATAGCATTAAGATATATTGGTCGCCCTTCATTCCCGTATGCATCAATTTCTATGCTAGGTTGAAGCTTATGTCACTCTTGCCCTCCAATACATAGTCCTATCGACATACAACTAACCCTATGGTGTGATCCACGCGCGCGCTCATATGATGAGCACCAGAGGACAACAACATAACCACAAGCAAATTAAATCAATCATAGCAATTCATCAACCACCGATAGGACAACGAAAATCTACTCAGACATCATAGGATGGCAACACATCATTGGATAACAATATGAAGCATAAAGCACCATGTTCAAGTAGAGGGTACAGCGGGTTGCGGGAGAGTGGACCGCTGTAGATAGAGGGGGGAAGTTGATGGAGATGTTGATGAAGATGGCAGAGGTGTTGGTGAAGAACGCGGTGATGATGATGGGCCCCGGCGACGTTCCGGCGCCACCGGAGGCGAGGGGGAGAGAGCCCCCCTCCTTCTTCTTCTTCCTTGACACTACAAAAAAAGACACATCTGTGACATTTTGGGCCGAACGAAAAAAAATTATGTCATACATATGACACTTCTATGACGATAATTGTGACAAAACCCGGTATCATCATAGATGTGGTGGGCTCCTACTTCTATGACAAAAAATCATGACAGAAAATGGGTTTTCCGTCCTGGGCGGGCCGGAGATGCAGCTGCATCACATTCTTTGGGCCATCCATGACGGAAAAAACCGTGGTAGAAGCGAGGGGGAGGAAAATTTCGGGGAGTTCCCGGTTACGGTGGGAGGTCGGGGGCCGAGCGATGCGCGTTTCTCTCATACACGTACGCACGTGTGTGCGAGGCGTTGGCTCTAACTGAACCCGAGCGAGGTATTGGGCTCTAACTGAACCCGAGCGATTGCACTGCAGGCTACGTGTTACTGAACCCGAGCGATCGATAGATGGCTGTTAACTGAACCCGACCGAGCGATTCCTTCGCTACTGCTGCTAACAGAAGCCGATCGATGCTGCCTCTGGGATGAACAGTGAGCGTTGCGAGGGGGGGTGGATGAACAGTGAGCGGTGGCGTTGCCTCTGGATGAACAGGACCCCTTGGTGTGGTGGAGGGCTGGATGAACAGTAGACGGTGGAGGGGTGCCCGTGGAGGGGTGGATGAACAGGACCCCGTGGTGTGGAGGGCTGGATGAACAGTAGACGGTGGAGGGGTGCCCGTGGAGGGGCGGTTGAACAGGACCCCATGGTTTGGAGGGCTGGATGAACAGTAGATGGTGGAGGGGTGGTTGAACAGTAGTCGGTGGAGTAGCGCGTGGTGGAGGCTGGATGAACAGGAGCCCGTGGAGGCTGGAGGAGGTCGACGGTGGAGATGAACAGTATCCCGTGGAGTCCCGTTTTGGGGTACTCCACACCCCTCCCGATGAACAGGACCCCCCGTTTCGACCGTAGCGCTCCAACACAAGTCCGTTTCCTCCGTTTTGCGGTATGCCACACCCCTCCCAATCAACAGGACCCCCGTTTCGACTGTAGGAGGCCCGTTTCCTCCGTTTTGTGGTACGCCAGACCCCTCCCGATCAACAGGACCCCGTTCCGAACGTAGGAGGTCTGTTTCCTCTGTTGTGCGGTACGTCAGGCCTCGTTTCCATCGCCTGTTCCGTCCAAGCCCTCCCGATGAACACGACCACGCATTCTGTTCCGACCCAGCCGGTTGGCTCCCACGCGTTCCATTGCCTCCCGATGAACACGACGCATTCCGTTGCCTCCCCATGAACACGACACATTCCATTGCCTCCCCATGAACACGACGACGACGTTGTTTCTCCGTTCCGACCCAGCCATGTCAATGAGCCCTCGCCGTACGTATGCGCGAGTAGGCGTTCGAGACCCCGCCCGTATGTACACATACGTGGCCATATTTTCTTTCTTGCACCCTGGCCGCTATAGTACGTGTACATGCTACGTGCGCGCCTCTACTACGACACGTGTGTGCCTCTACATCCACCAGTATATATATGTACGTACACGTTCGCGACCAGAATGACAATGCTACATACGCTTTGACCAGGTGGGTCCTGACTGTCACGCACTTCCTTGCGTGCGAAGATGTAGCTGGTGGGTCCCAGCTGTCAGGGGGGGCGAATCGTTTTTTTTGCCCGGACACACTTCCTTGCGTGCGAAGGTGTAGCTGGTGGGTCCCAGCAGTCAGGGGGAAACGTTTTCTTGCGAAATACGGTGGCCCGTCCGGTGGGTCCCCGCTGTCAGGTGGAGGAATCATTATTTTTCACGTAATAAGGAGGCACTTCCTTGCTGCGGCCGTGGACCCAGCTGTCAGCCTCTCCACGTATAGTCCACGTCCGATGGAAGCCGTTCCTTGACCACGTTGACCACGCTGCGCCGAGAGCACCAGGGCGGTGAACGACGGCGAGACCTAGGAAGGGGACGACGCGGAGCCGGGGAAGACGCGGCAGTGGATGCCCACGTGTAGAGGAGTACGAGGGATCACTGGTTCGGCTGCGCTGCCGTCACCGCAGAATAACCGGGGGTGTGGGTGAGTGGAGGGATGGCCTGGCCAGTGGTGGGAGTAGTAGGGGGCGGTGAGGCCTCCACGGCAGCACAGCCGGCCACGGGAGACAGGAATAGGCGGCAGGACCGGTGCTACTTTGGGCGGCTAGAGCAAGAAGACCAGAGGTTGAAGAAGCACGACGGCCGTTGGATGGACATCGTACGGTCACTGGAGCTAGAATCGTGCATATTGACTAAGTTGACAAAGCCCTCTGTCGTGGATTTGTCACGGCAGATGTCCTAGTAAGAGGACTTAGTCGTGGATCCATCGCAACGGGTTAGCTTGAAGGGGTTAAAGTGGACACAAGGACACGGTTTTTATACTAGTTCGGCCCCTTCGATGAAGGTAAAAGCCTACGTCTAGTTGTGATGGGATTGATGGGTTTCGAGGGCTTAGGGAGCGATAAGCTTCGCCTAAACCTCGAGTTCTTTTTTTCTCTGTCCTCAAACCGCCGCCGGGTCATCCCCTTATATACACGGGTGACGCCCGTCGGTCTGCAAAGTCCCAACCTCCGGCTAATAAACGTGCCCGGGTCGGTCTCTCTATTCCTAACTTACAATACAAGTTTACATCAGGCCGGTTTACACCATAAACCTTTAAACCGATTATGGGCCTTAGGCCCTTCTATCTCTCCTTGGGTTTTAACATCTCGGGTCTGCTGACGGAGGTAACCCGGGCCCTGCAGGCCGGTTTACCCCGGATAGCAACATCCCCAACATTAGGCCCCAGATTGATTTGAACAGGTTCATGTCAATCCTTAATAAGAATTTCTGTCTTCAAATGTCTTCCAGTGACTTGTTAAACCGCCGTTTCTCCGTCTCCTCTTGCTGTGGTAAACCGATATGACGTCAGCGCAAGCTACCGTCTCCTTTCGCTAACCCGCAAGAATCAGGGCGACGGCTGGGCTTCCGAAATCTCCGGCTCCTGGATTCGCGCGCCTGACACGCGCGCCGCGCCTTATAAATAAGACTTGAAGGCCATCTTCCTTTCCTACCCTTCTTCGTCTTCCTCGCGACCCAGACCTCAAAGCTCCGCCGCCGCCGTCAGCTGCTGCACCAACTCCGGCCGCTGCATCAACCTGATCGGTTCAGAGCACCGCGGCGACTTTCCGCATCTGTTTGGACCCCGGTAAGGCCCCTGTTCTTGTTGCTTTAGATCTGTTCTAGGGTTCATCGTTCTGCTACTGTTTCTTGCTCATCCCCATAGCAGCCTTTGCGAACAGATGATGCTACCTGTATCTGGATTTGTAGTTCCTCTTAGCAGTCGCCATAAATCTGCACTCATTTCCTTAGATCTCGCTCTTGTTCCTGCTTGTCGAACTTATGTTGTTCTGCTGTGAGCCCGACTTCATATTACCTGTTTTTTATTTCTTTTTCGCCTTAGCTGTAGATCCATTGCTTTGAAAGAATCTGTACGGGATCTGTTTCTGCTTTCATACTCACAACTGTTTAGATCTGGTCGGTTTAACTCTTAGCAAAGCGAACAAACCGATCTACACATCCATTAGTCCCCTTGATGAACCGCCGGTTGATATTATTGTAGATAACCTGACTCTATATAAGAGCATCTTCGGTTTACAATCATACTTGCTCTCAAACCGGAATACCTTTGCCTTGTAGATTTCCTCATGGCAAAACAGGTGTATGAATGCAACTGGGTTCCCTCTTGCATCACTGAGACCCAACTAAACAACTTAGTTCTGACTGGTGCTTTGAGTAGCAAAAGTACCATCCATTGGAGGGTTCCAGGAGACGAATGTCCTCCTACCCCACAGGAAGGAGAAGTGGTGGTGTTTGCGGATCACCTGGCCCGGGGGTTTAATCCACCCGGTTCAAAATTTTATCGGGACGTCTTGGCTAATTTTAGACTGCGCCCACAAGATGTTGGTCCAAATTCAGTCACGAATATCTGCCATTTCCAAGTACTTTGCGAGGCGTACTTTCAAGAGGAACCCACTGTAGAGCTGTTCCGGGACTTTTTCCATCTGAACCGACGTACTGAATTCACCGATGGCCCTAATATGGAACTGGGTGGTATGGCGATTCAGAAGAGGAAAGAGGTGACTTATCCTCACGCCAAGTTGCATAGTCATCCGCAAGAATGGAATTGCACTTGGTTCTATTGCAAGGATACTTCCCCTGCTGAAGAAAATCCACTGCCCGGTTTCCGTCCAGAGAGACTTAGCAATACTCACCCCTTCCCCCCACGGCTAACTGCCAAAGAGAGGAGTAAGTACGCCCCTCAGCTGTCCAAGCTCAGAGCCTTCATGGCTAACGGTTTAACGGGGGTAGATCTTGCTCGTTGCTGGATTTCGTGGAGCATCCTGCCCCTTAGCATCCGCTCCGGTTTAATGTGCCAATACACGGGTCGGGTTGATGATCCCTTGAGGCACTGCAACATTCAGCTGACGGAGGACGAAGTCGCTGAAGCTGTGAAAAAGATGCTGAATGAACCGGAACATGTTTGTGCCCAAACCGGCCTGCTTCCATTCTGTACCACCAACAAGCCTCCTGCTGTAAGTATCTCCCCTATGTTTGTTATAGAACTTATGATCCCCTTATATACATATTGCTAACTCCAGTCCTTCCTGAGACAGGGAGATGATCCATTTTGGAGCAAGAAGTTACAAGAGCCAACCGAAAAGGTAACCCGACCCAAGACGAGGGTGAAGAAGCCTGCTCAGAGGAAAAGGAACACCGCTTCCTCTACTCCGGATTTAGAGGAGGATGATGTGGGTAATCCGGACCTCGGGGTAGACCTCGATTCAGTTGGTTTGCTTTTTATACGTCTTATTGATGATGATATTTGTCAGGACGACGCTGAAGTGAGCCATGCCAAAGGCCCAGAGGTAACTATTCTTTCTTCTGATGCCGTTCCTTTGCCTTTGAAAAAACCTCGCCAAGCAAACCGGAGAATTAAATTTTCTCACCCTCTTGCTTACTTGGATCCCAAATTTCTTGTGAAGACCCAGCAACATGAAGCTCGACGCACCACCCGACATAGCGGCCAGGTAGTCACCTCCGCCGGTTTACCGAACATCCCGGTTCGGAAACGCCGCTCAGAGGTCTCCGATTCACGCGCTAGCTTTCCTCCTAAAGCAGGTTTAACTCGTCAGCCTCTAAATCCATCTGACTCCGATTATCAGGTCACTTCCCATTCCTCTTCCGGTGAATCTTCAGCCACTCAACTGCCACCGTTGAAGACAGTTATTGGGTAAGTTGGACCGATCACAACATATCTCTGTATGGGTTTCTTAATCCATCTTATACCGTTTTTTCAACCTTTGGGCTTTTTCCAGGGCCAAACCTAGACCGAGCAAGAAGGCTCGTCTGGATAACCCGGCTGGAGGAACTGCCGCTCCTGAACCGGAGAAAACTCCTGGTGCTAACGCTCCGGGTCATGAGGACACTCAGAGTTATCTATCTCCGCAAGATGACACCTGCGCTGAAGAAAGGATTATCGAACCTGCCAGCCATACTGATCCGCCTGCCAGTCCTGTTCGGGTTGAGGAATCCATCCCCCCTTCTGGAACTGCTGATAAACCGACAGGGCCACTGCAGAGCAGCGATTCCAAGGACGATGATGTTGTGATTACCGGCATCGGTCACTCTGAACCGGGGAACACTGCTACCTTAGCCAAGCATACTGCCAAGGACGAAATCTCGGCCATGAAGGGCAAATGGGACCTTGACTCTTCTACGTACGCCGCTTTAAGCGCCCCGGATCTTTATTCCGGGTACCTGAACCGATTGTACACCAGTCGGGATTATGAAGCTGGCATGATCAAGATGATGAAGGACAAACTTGAGGTAACTCCCTTGTACTTTATTCCATTGCAACTTAGCTTATCAATATTTCCAAACCGAGACGGTAAACCCGGATCAGGCTGTCTTGACAATTAAAGTCCGGTTTAGAAAACCCAAGGCTTCAACTTAGGTCATAACCAGAAAACATCATTAGATAACTATTAGCCCCCAAGTGCCAAGTTTAAATACTTGTATTAATCTTGGGACTTTTTGCAATGGAGAACTTGCGTTAAAATCAAATATGCATTAGCCCCCAAGTATCGAGCACATAACTTGCTTGTGTGGTTGATACTTCCAAACCGTGCAATATTTTCTGAACACTGCTGATGACCTGCTGCAGGGGGATTTGAAGACCAAAGAGAACCAAGTCTCGGACCTTCAGGAAGCTTTAAAAGCCCAGCAGATTGAAACTGAAAAAGCAAAGGAGGAATTGACCAAAGCCTTAACTGTTATGGAGCAGCTGAAAGCAAGCCGCAAAAAGGAGCAAGCCAATTGGGCTACTGAAAGAGCTCTTTTAACGAAGAGGGCTGAAAATGCCGAAGCTGCTCTTAAACCGGTGGTTGATGAATTATCCACCGTGAAGCGACAAATACACTCCATGACCTCTGCCGTCTTTGGTAAACTTTTCGATGCCCTTCTTCCAATTTGTACCTTGTTTGCTACACCCTATGTCCGGTTTGTAATCCACCTTGAAACACTGCAGGCTCACGTATTGGACACTTGGGTTCTGACGTGCGGATGAAACTCAAAGCTGCTTATACTCTGATTGAGCAGTTATACACCGGAGCACAAAGAGCTATCACCACTGCATCGCACAACAACCCTGCGCCGGCTCTGATTCAAGACACATTAAAGAGGCTGTCCATGCTGCCGGCCCGGATTGAAGAGTTGAAAAGATCAGCTGCTCGAACTGGAGCTATCACTGCCTTGATCCGGGCCAAAGCGTGGGTACCAGATTTCGATCCTGTCGAAGCGGCCCAAGGATACCCCAGCTTGAAGGAAGACGGTTCAGACTTTGGTGAAGATGATTTGAGGGCGATAAACCGGGCGGTGCGCCCCCTAGCTTGTCAATTGGCTGAGGAGGCAGACCTGTCACGTTACCAAGCCCAATACGACAACCAGAACAAACGAGTATCTGCCCCGGTCCCTGAAGCGGGAAACCTTGTTCCTCCAATCCGTAAGCATACTTACGCCCCAGACATTGAACCGTCTTCGCTGATTCACGAAGAAGCCGTCTTTCAAGCGCTAATGGGAATCGACTGGACCACTGCCGATTTCCAGCCAATGGGTAACCAAGATGGAGCTGAAGCGGCGCGAGACGATCCCCAGCCTTCGAACCAAGGCGGCGAACAGGCGTAATCAACGCTCCGGTTCACCCTACTTGGTGACGTCTTAATCCGTCAACGAACAATATATTCAGGCACTACGTTGCCTTGTAATAAGATAGTTTAATACCTCTGCCTTTGAATGTGCCTTCGCGCACGGGTACTGATGCTCTTTCTAATGACGTTCCCAACTTATGTTTCCTGTCTTTACTGAGTACACAATGTGATTTTTCGACCACCTGAACCGTGCTGCGCCTCTGCCAAACCGGGCAATTTGCCTCCGGGTTAAAACGGACCAGGCTATGCCAGCTGAATCGGTTTAAGGATACTTGACGTTCCGAAGAACCAAAAAACACCACAATAAAGGCAGAAAACAAAACCAAATATGAAAAGGCAACGCGATAGTAAAACGCATGCGAATAGTGGTTACTATGAACCGTTCAGAAGGCGTGACCATCGTCAAGACCAAACCGAGCCCCCAAGAGGTGTAGCTACGGTTTAAGTCGACTAGGTTCCTAACTGAATCGTGGCAAATGTGCCGGCCAAATGGCATTGCATTGGTTCGTCAACCAAGCCCCCAAGTGACTCAATGGCTAAAAAGCCGACCAGAAGGCATTACCATCATCAAGACATGACCGAGTTCCCATAAGGCGTAATCTACGGTTCAAGTCGATTAGGTCCCCAACTGATTCAGTGGCAAATATGCCAGCCAGAAGGCATTACCGTCGTCAAGACCTGACCAAGTCCCCCGGAGGTGTAGCTACGGTTCAGGCCGACTAGGTCCCCAACTGACTTTATAGGGATAGCTATGTTCTCTTTGGTTCGAATACGACCTATGTTTGAACAGCTGTGTTCTCTTTGGTTCGAATACGACCTATGTTTGAACAGAAATCCCCATGTTTGAATAGCTATGTTCTCTTTGGTTCGAATACGACCTATGTTTGAACAGGAAGCCTCATGCTGAATGGCTATGTTCTCTTTGGCTCGAATACGGCCTATGTTTGAACAGTAAGCCTTATGCTTGAACCGGGATATTGAACCGGATATTAAGAGCTTCACAACCCTGTAGGAGACATCTTCCCTTGAACCAGCTTTTAAACCGGAATTTGAACTTCTGTGAAGCGACCTCCAGGGGTAAGTACACATGATGTGAAGAACAGTAGAGACCCCGCTTTACTCGAGGCTCCAGTTTATTGTATTCAATCATAAGATATACATGGTCATGATATGTACATAAACAGAGCCCAGGGCTCATGTATAATAAGGTCGAAGATGAGCTATGTTCCACGGCCTGCTGGTCTCCTCCTCTGACGTGCGTGAATCCTTGCGCTCTCTAATATCAATCAAGTAATATGACCCATTATTCAGATTCTTGCTGACCACAAAGGGTCCCTCCCAAGGCGGGGATAATTTATGCTGATCAGATTGATCCTGGATGAGCCGAAGCACCAAATCCCCCTCCTGAAAGGTCCTGGTCCTAACCCGACGGCTGTGGTAGCGGCGAAGATCTTGCTGGTAAATCGCTGAACGGGCAGCTGCCAAGTCACGCTCCTCATCCAACAAGTCAAGAGCGTTCTGCCGTGCCTGCTCATTATCCGCTTCAACATATGCTGCCACGCGAGGTGAATCATGTCGTATATCACTTGGGAGAACCGCCTCGGCTCCATAGACCATAAAAAACGGCGTAAACCCCGTGGATCTGTTAGGCGTGGTGTTGATGCTCCATAATACAGACGGTAGCTCCTCCACCCAACAACCCGGTGTCCTTTGCAAAGGGACCAGAAGCCGGGGTTTGATACCTCTCAAGATCTCCTGGTTCGCTCGTTCTGCCTGACCATTAGACTGTGGGTGCGCTACCGAAGAAACATCAAGCCGTATATGCTCCCGTGCACAGAACTCCTTCATGGCCCCCTTGGATAGATTGGTACCATTATCTGTGATGATGCTGTGCGGAAATCCAAACCGGAAGATCACCTTCTTTATAAACCGAACCGCCGTAGCAGCATCACACTTACTGATAGGTTCTGCCTCCACCCACTTTGTAAATTTGTCAACCGCCACCAGTAGGTGGGTCTTCTTATCTTTGGACCGCTTAAAAGGCCCAACCATATCAAGCCCCCAAGTCGCGAACGGCCAAGTGATTGGAATCATCCTCAATTCTTGAGCCGGTATGTGCGCTCGTCTGGAAAATTTCTGGCAACCATCACATAACCGGACCAGGTCTTCCGCATCAGCATGAGCAGTTAACCAGTAGAAACCGTGGCGGAACGCTTTAGCCACCAATGATTTTGAACCGGCGTGGTGGCCGCAATCTCCTTCATGTATTTCTCGTAATATCTCGCACCCCTCCTTAGGGGATATGCACCGTTGCAGCGCTCCTGACACGCTGCGATGATGTAATTCTCCTTGGAAAATGGTCATAGATTTGGACCGTCGTACTATCTGTCGAGCCAAGCTTTCATCCTCTGGCAACTCACCCCGGTTCATATATGCCAGGTAAGGGAGCGTCCAATCCGGGGTGGCGTGAAGAGCCGCCACTAACTGAGCCTCCGGATCAGGAACAGCCAACTCCATCTCACCGGGCAGCTGCACCGATGGGTGGTACAATACATCCAAGAAAACATTGGGTGGGACCGGTTTGCGCTGAGAGCCCAAGCGAGTTAAAGCATCCGCTGCCTCATTCTTTCTGCGGTCCACATGATCCACTTGATAGCCTTTGAAATGCCCAGCCACCATATCTACTTCACGTCGGTATGCAGCCATAAGCGGATCCTTAGAATCCCAGGTGCCAGATACCTGCTGAGCCACCAGATCCGAATCACCAAAGCACCTAACTCTGCTCAGATTCATCTCTTTAGCCACCCGAAGACCATGAAGCAAAGCTTCATACTCCGCCGCATTATTTGTACAGGGGAACATTAAACGGAGGACATAACAAAACTTATCTCCTCGTGGGGAAGTTAAAACGACTCCAGCCCCCGAGCCTTCCAATTGTCTTGATCCGTCGAAATGAACGGTCCAATAGGTGTTATCTGGCTTCTCCTCAGGCGCTTGTAACTCTGTCCAATCGTTTATGAAATCGACAAGTGCCTGTGACTTTATGGCCGTTCGGGGTACGTACCTTAAATCGTGCGGCCCGAGCTCGATAGCCCACTTGGCAATCCGACCGGTCGCCTCCCGGTTCTGTATAATGTCACCCAAACGAGCAGAACTGACCACCGTGATTGGGTGTCCTTGGAAATATTGCCTCAGCTTCCGGCTTGCCATAAAAACGCCATATACCAGCTTCTGCCAATGCGGATACCTTTGTTTGGACTCGATAAGAACTTCACTGATATAGTAAACCGGTCGCTGAACCGGATGTTCCTTTCCAGCCTCCTTTCGTTCTACCACCATCGCCACACTGACTGCTCTGGCATTCGCTGCAACATATAACAGGAGTGGCTCTTTATCTACAGGGGCTGCCAACACTGGCGGATTGACTAGTTGTCGCTTCAAGTCCTCAAACGCTTTATCGGCCTCCGGACTCCAGACAAACTGATCCGTCTTCTTGAGCATTTGATACAAAGGGATCGCCTTTTCACCAAGGCGACTGATAAACCGGCTTAACGCTGCAATCCGCCCGGCCATGCGCTGAACATCATTGATGCATTTCGGTTTGGCCAGAGAGGTGATGGCTGTGATCTTTTCTGGATTGGCCTCAATTCCTCTATGGGATACTAAAAATCCCAACAGCTTGCCTGCAGGTACACCAAAAACACATTTAGCCGGGTTGAGCATCATCTGGTACACCCTTAAGTTATCGAAAGTCTCCTTCAAATCGTCAACCAGGGTCTCCTTCTTTCGTGACTTGACCACAATATCATCCACATAAGCATGCACATTACGACCAATCTGCTTGTGGAGGCAATTTTGCACACATCGTTGATAAGTAGCCTGCGCACTCTTAAGCCCAAAGGGCATAGACACATAGCAGAAGGCTCCAAAGGGAGTAATAAACGCTGTCTTCTCCTGGTCCTTAACTGCCATCTTGATCTGATGATAACCCGAATAAGCATCCAAAAAACTTAAACGCTCGCAACCTGCCGTAGCATCAATGATCTGATCAATCCGGGGGAGAGCAAAAGGATGTGCTGGGCAAGCTTTATTCAAGTCTGTGTAGTCCACACACATGCGCCAGGTGCCGTTTTTCTTAAGAACTAGCACCGGATTAGCGAGCCATTCGGGATGAAAAACCTCAATGATAAACCCAGCTGCCAGGAGCCTGGCCACTTCCTCACCAATCGCTTTACGTCTTTCTTCGTTAAACCGCCGTAAGAACTGCTTTACCGGCTTGTACTTAGGATCCACATTAAGGGTGTGCTCAGCGAGTTGCCTCGGTACACCAGGCATGTCAGATGGCTTCCATGCAAAGATGTTCCGATTCTCACGGATGAACTCGATGAGCGCGCTTTCCTATTTTGGATCCAAGTTTGCACTGATGCTGAACTGCTTGGATGAATCGCCAGGTACGAAGTCAACAAGCTTAGTTTCGGCCGCTGACTTGAACTTCAAGGCCGGATCGTGGTCCGTAGTTGGCTTTTTTAACGAAGTCATATCCTCCGGATCAACACTGTCTTTGTACTGCTTTAGCTCCTCCGTAGCACAAACCGATTCAGCATAAGTCGCATCTCCTTCCTCGCATTCCAAAGCGATTCGGCGGCTCCCATGAACCGTTATAGTGCCCTTGTAACCTGGCATCTTAAGTTGCAGATATACGTAGCAGGGCCGTGCCATAAATTTTGCATAAGCTGGCCGCCCGAACAAAGCGTGGTACGGACTTTGGATTTTAACCACCTCGAACGTCAGCGTCTCTGATCTGGAATCGTGACTATCGCCAAATACCACTTCAAGGGCTATCTTGCCAACCGGATACGCAGACTTGCCAGGCACCACCCCGTGGAACACTGTATTGGTCGGTTTGAGATCTTTATCTACCAGTCCCATACGACGGAAGGTCTCATAATACAAGATGTTAATGCTGCTCCCTCCGTCCATGAGCACCTTGGTGAGCTTATAACCTCCCACCTGAGGCGCTACCACCAGTGCTAACTGACCCGGATTATACACCCTGGGAGGATGATCTTCTCGGCTCCATATGATAGGCTGTTCCGACCAACGCAGATAGTGAGGCGTGGCCGGTTCGACAGCACTGACTGCCCGCCTCTGAAGCTTCCTATCTCGTTTATCCAAGCTCGTAGTAAAGACATGGTACTGTCCACCACTCAACTGTTTTGGGTTGCTCTGATAACCACCTTGACTACTTTGATTATTCTGATTATTTTGGCTGACCTGTCCGCCCGGGTTACCCTGGAACCCTGGACCGGAACCTGAACCGCCGCCGGAGCTGCGATCATTCTGGAAAGTGTTTGAGCTTTTGAACTCCTTCATGATATAACAATCCTTCCAAAGATGGGCTGCTGGTTCCTCCTTTGTTCCGTGCTTCGGACAGGGCTGGTTTAAGAAAAAGTTCAAACGCTCCGGATTAGGACCAGGATCTGTGCGGAAACTTGGCTGTTTTCCCTTGCGCCGCTGGCCCTTATTCTGTGCACTTGCGTTGGCTACAAAGTCCATGCTCCCGTCCGGTTTACGCTTACCTCCGCCTCCATTACCTGTCGGTCGATGCTGCTGGCCTTTGACGTTGCTATTCTTCCTTTCCTTCCCTGCTTTGTCATCCCCAGAGTCAGGATCCTTGGTACTGTCAGAATCCGCATACTTCACTAAAGCGGTCATGAGCGTTCCTATATCTGTGCAATCACGCTTCATCCGGCCCAGCTTTAGCTTCAAAGGGCCAAACCGACAGTTGCTTTCCAACAGCACTACAGCGGTGTCTGCGTTGATGCGATCTGATGAGTGCAAGACTTCTGATACTCGTCGTACCCAATGGGTAGTTGATTCCCCTTCTTGCTGAACGCAGGCTGCTAGGTCAACTATAGACATTGGCTGTTTGCACGTGTCCTTGAAGTTCTTGATAAACCGGGCACGCAATTGGGCCCACGAGCTAATTGAATTAGGCGGCAAACTCTTTAGCCAAGTCCGGGCCGTTCCTTCTAACATCATAGTAAAATACTTGGCACACGCCGTGTCATCCACATCCAGCATCTCCATAGCCATTTCATAGCTCTCCACCCATGTCTCCGGAGGCTGATCTGCCGTGTAGTTTGGTACCTTGCGGGGGCCTTTGAAGTCTTTGGGCAGGCGTACGTTGCGTAAAGCGGGAACAAGGCACGGTACTCCCAAAGAACTGGAAACCACCCCCGGTTCAACCGTAGCTGCGGGGAAGATAGGTGTAAGCTGACGAGCCTGATGCTGCGCTGCTAATCCGGCCTCCCGTGCACGGGTGCGATCCACATTCTCGTGAGTATTGTCGACGCCCGCCGGATTGTTGGCGCGGAGCGCTTCACGCCTGGCGTTACTTGAAACGGCCGGCTCCTCCACGCGCCTACTATAGCTCCTGCTGGGGCGAGGGGTGGAGTGAATCCGATCACGGCTTTGCGAATACGCTTCTTGCTGGGCCAACGCGGTCCTAAGGAGCTCCTTGACCCGGCGTGTCTCTTCATCCTGCGGTGAATCTCCTTCGATCGGAATGGCTTCCAACCGAGCCGCCGCCGCAACGAGGTTATCCATCGGGTTGGAATAATGACCTGACGGTGTTGGCATGGCCGGTGGCGTATCAGTGTTATGACGAGGCAGGTCTATAATCCGGTGCTGAACCGGGGCGCCGGCTATCGCCTCCGCACGGTTTACCCCCGGGGTGTTGAAGAGATTTCGAGCGTCGAAGGCGGCGGGCAACCGAGACCGGGATTTTCTCTTCAGGACCTCCTGGGATGCCTTCTGGTCCATCATGAGCCTGTAAGCCTGTGCATCTAAAGCGGCGCGCTCCGCCGTCATCCTGATCTCTTCTGCTGCCAGCTCCGCTTTAGCCCGAGTGATCTGCTCTCTCACTTTGGCAATCTCAGCATTGTGAACCTCCTGATCCACCGGGTTGGCCTCCGCCATGAGCGCTGCTAGTGCGTCAAACAGGTCTGACAAAACTTGGGCTGGTGAACCGGTGGGGCCTCCTGCCCGCGCAGCCGTTGCTGCTGCCGATCCGGAGATCGCTGCTGCTGCAGTTGATGATCGTGGCGTCGCCTGTGTCCCAGCCATGAAGATCCCAACCCGATAGGGCAGATCAGAGGGGTCCAGAATACTGTTGCCATCGGAGCCGCCCCCAACCCGATCATCTTGTAGCTGGTAAAGAGATTCGGTCTCCCCGGTCGACGTTTCATCGCTAGAGTAGATGGCGGTTTCGTCACCAGATTCGGATCCTTCCTCGTAGCTTCCCCCGTGGATGACTCCCACGAAGGCGTGCTTCCTGGTCGGTTTAGCCAGGGTCGATCTCGTGCACTGAGCTGTCTCAATGAGGTCGGCGCAGTCGCCTAACTTGGGGCCCGGTTCTCCGATCTTGCCGATGAAAACATGGATGCCGCCAAAGGGAACCCGGTACCCGTACTCGATCGAACCGGCGTCGGGGCCCCAGCCTGTGCTGTCGATGTAGAGTTTTCCACGGCGGCTCTTGGTCATCCGTCCCACAGCGTAACCCTCGAGTCCTTCAAAGCGGCCCTCCAAGAACCTGAAACCATCTCGCGATAGCCCCACGGTGGGCGCCAACTGTCGTGGATTTGTCACGGCAGATGTCCTAGTAAGAGGACTTAGTCGTGGAGCCATCGCAACGGGTTAGCTTGAAGGGGTTAAAGTGGACACAAGGACACGGTTTTTATACTAGTTCGGCCCCTTCGATGAAGGTAAAAGCCTACGTCTAGTTGTGATGGGATTGATGGGTTTCGAGGGCTTAGGGAGCGATAAGCTTCGCCTAAACCTCGAGTTCTTTTTTTCTCTGTCCTCAAACCGCCGCCGGGTCATCCCCTTATATACACGGGTGACGCCCGTCGGTCTGCAAAGTCCCAACCTCCGGCTAATAAACGTGCCCGGGTCGGTCTCTCTATTCCTAACTTACAATACAAGTTTACATCAGGCCGGTTTACACCATAAACCTTTAAACCGATTATGGGCCTTAGGCCCTTCTATCTCTCCTTGGGTTTTAACATCTCGGGTCTGCTGACGGAGGTAACCCGGGCCCTGCAGGCCGGTTTACCCCGGATAGCAACATCCCCAACACCCTCCGTCCCCGTCAACTTAGTAGGCCCACAAGTCCGCCTGCCACTATATTGGGTCCCAGCTAACAGGGCGAGTATTAATTTTTTTATGCGTAATAAGGAGGCACTTCCTTGCGTGCGAAGATATAGCTGGTGGGTCCGAGCTATCAGTGGCGGTAACATTTTTTTCGCGAAATACAGAGGCCCTTTCGGTGGGTACCTGATGTTAGGTGGAGGAATCATTATTTTGCGCGTAATAAGGAGGCATTTCCTTGCGTGCGGCCGCGGACCCAGCTGTCGGCGTCTCCACATACAATCCACTTCAGATGCATGTCGATCGTTGACCACGTTGACCAGGCCGCGCTGAGAGCCCCAGGGCGGTGGACGACGGCGAGACCTAGGAAGGGAACGACACGGAGGCAGGGAAGACTCGGCGGTTGTTTCCCATGCGAAGGGGAGTACGACTGTACGAGGGTTTACTCGTCTGCCGTCGCCGGAGAATAACAGCAGGTGTGGGTGAGTAGAGGGATGGCTAGGCCAGTGATGGGAGTACGGTGGGGCGGTGAGGCCTGCGCGGCAGCAGAGCCGGCCGTGGGGAGGAGGGAGCAGGCAGTCCTGCCGGCGCCTGTTTGAGCGTCTGGAGCAGGAAGGGCAGAGATTGAAGAAGCACGACGGCCGTTGGATGGCCATCCAACAGTCACTGCTTGTGCGCCAACCTTTTTTTAGGAAAGCCTGAAATCTTTGGAAAACAACATACAACCCATCTGCCATTATTTGTAATAATTTACAGCCCATTTGCTAATTATTAAGGTCTTTTTGGAGCCCATATTCTTTTTATTAGCATTACAGCCCATATTGTGGCTACGGTTAAAAAATTATACGAAATTTTGCATATTTCGGTGCGGTCTGAACTGTTTTTAATCCCGAAATTTCGACTCACATTCAAACTAATTTTAAAAATAAATGTATATCAATATAAAATCCAACAAATTCTCCATGCATAAAAATTAATGTAACTTAAAATCTTGAAATTAAAAATAGATATTTGAAACTAATTGCCGGTTTGATGTGTTTTAAAAATGTACAACCCATTTCTCATTACTCATGGGCCATTTTCTCGGCCAGCCGAATGGAAGCTCTCCTCGTCTTGAAAGATTTGCAGCCCAACAAGCCTTACAAAGCGACTTACTTGGCAAATCACAAAAAAACTAGGGTGTGGCCGTGGACCCAGTTGTCAGCCTCTCCACGTACAGTACTCTTCCGATGGAAGTCGTTCCTTGACCACGTTGACCACGCCGCGCGGAGAGCACCACGACGGTGGACGACGGCGAGGCCTAGGAAGGGGATGACGCGGAGCCGGGGAAGACGCGGCAGTGAAAGCCCGCGCGGAGAGGAGTACGAGGGTTCACTAGTTCGGCTGCGGTGTGAGGCTGCCGTCGCCGCAGAGCCTGGCCAGCGGTGGGAATAGTAGGGGGCGGTGAGGCCTCCGCGGCAGCACAGCCGGCCACGGGAGGCAGGAGCATGCGGCACGACCGGCGCTGCTTTGGGCGGCTGGAGCAAGAAGACCAGAGGTTGAAGAAGCACTACGGACGTTGGATGGACATCGTACGATCATTCGAGCTAGAATCGTTCATATTGACTAAGTTGACAAAGCCCTTCTTCCCCGTCAACTTAGTAGGCCCACAAGTTAGCCTCCCACCAAGGTGGGTCCCAGCTAGCCGGGGGAGTATTTATTTTTTGTGCGTAATAAGGAGGCACTTCCGGTGGGTCCGAGCTGACAGCGGGGGGAACATTTTTTTCATGAAATACGGTGGCCGGTCAGGTGGGTCCCAGCAGTCGGGGGGCAAACATTTTTTTCCGCAAAATACGGTGGCCCGTCCGGTGGGTCCCTGCTGTCAGTTGGAGGAATCATTATTTTCCGCGTAATAAGGAGGCACTTACTTGCTGCGACCGTGGACCCAGCTGAGACTCTCCACGTACAGTATACTTCCGATGGAAGTCGTTCCTTGACCACGTTGACCTCGCCGCGTTCTGTTGCATGCATGCGTCCATGGGCGTGGTGCGTCCCTACTGTCAGCCTCTCATGTACAGTCATCTTCCGATGACTCTCGGTTGTTGACCACGTTGACCACACCGTGCCGAGCGCACCCAGATTGGAATGACCCGGGGAAGACGAGGCAGTGGAGTCGCAGATGGAGAGGAGTGGGAAACTTCACTGGTTCGGGTGCGCGGCAGCATAGCCGTGGTACCGCCCACGGGAGACAGGAGCAAGAACAGAGGTTGAAGAAGGAGCATGGCTGTTGGATTAACATCCAATGGTCCAGCTGCTAGAATCATTTGTTGATTAAGTTGACAAAGCCGTGCGTACATGTCCGCTTAGTAAGCCCACGAGTCAGTCACCAAATCTGACGGGTCCCAGCTGTCAATGGGATGAATAACTTTTTTCGCAAAACAAGGTGGCACTTTCTTCCATGCGAATATACAGCCGGTGGGTCCCAGCTGTCACGTGGAGGAAACATTTTTTTCCAGCTTAATAAGGAGGAACTTTCCTTGCGTGCGACCATGGACCTCGTGGGTCCCAGCCATCAGGCTCTCCATGTACAGTCCTCTTCTGATGACTCTCGTTTGTTGACCACGCTGCGCCGAATGCAGCGAGGCGGTGGACGACGGCGAGGCCCCGGACGGGAACGACTCGGAGATGGGAAAACGCGGCAGTGGAGTCGCAGATTGAGAGGAGGAGAAGGGTTATAACTGGTTCTGTTGCAGCGTGGGGCCATAGTCTGTGGAGAATAACAGGAGGTGTCGAGGGGTGGAGGGATGGCCTAGCTGGCGGTGGGGTAGCTCTTCGCAGCGATGCGTGCTAAGCAAAGCCTCTAGCCGCCGGGGGCCGGACCAGGCGGTCCCGGCGACGCTGGAGGAAGAAGACGAGAGATTGAAGGTGCATGCCGGTCGTTGGATATAAATCCAATGGTTGTGGATGACACAATCATTTGTTGACCAAGTTGACAAAGCCCTGCGTAGGCTTCGACCTATTGGCCCACATGTCAGCCTGCAAAAATGTGGCTTATATTTAACCCATGTTTTCTAGAATGTACAGTCCATTTGCTGGGTTGGGTGAACAAATAATTTCGCGTCAATCAGGCCCATTTATATTTTCTAAGAAATCCCAGCCCATTTGCACTTCATGAAATACACGTATTAGGTGGGCTCGTTATATATATAATGTTATGTTAGAAGGAGCAATTAATATCAAAGAATAAACCGGAGAGGCACTATATATATATATAAAATTAAGAAATTAGCGAGTTATTGCTCAAAATAAAAATGAGCGCGTTATTATTAAATTGGTCCTTAAAATCTTCGCAAGCTTTTGTACGCAATCACCAGGATTTTCCTTGCCTGTGAGTCAAAAACAACCAGGATTTTCCTTGCCAACTTCCGTTAAACATTTACTTTTATAAGTTAATAACATGTGGGATGTTTTTATAATGTATATATAAGTCTCTATAAAATATACGATAATAGTAATAATATAAATATATATAATGTGGTTAGAAGGGAAAACATAAACTGGACACAACATTACTTTTATAAGAGACATGCGTTTTATACCCCACAGTAGGCATACTAACAAGTTCACACACAAATACAACAAAAAAGGTAAACATTCATATCAAACTCTGGTTCACAGGACACGTTCATATCCATAGACAACATTCACTATCAACAACTCAAAAGATTCATATATACACAAGCTTAGCATATCTATGCATCCAAATGATTGATAGATCACACAACAATATTCATACATAATTTACAAAAAGATTCACATATACACATGTTCAGTATGTTTATGCATCCAAATGATTGAGATCATAGCCAATATGATCCATGGACGAACTTTAATTACCTAGGGTACAGACTGGTAAATGGTGTTCAATCAGAGGTACTTCTTGCTAAAATTAGTTCTTGTACGAGTAAACTTTCGAGTACATAAGAGGCAGCACAAACAATCTGAACTTTGCTTGTAGGTTTATCCTCAAATAGTGGCCTCATGCCGAGGGAGGTTTGAGCAACTTGGCCACTACTTTCATCCAACCAGTTTACTGGCTCATCTTGGTCCTGTATATCGCCAAAATTCTACATTGCAGACGAGAAAGGAGGCGGTTGAGAAAATGAACCACCCAAATTTTTTGTGCAGTTCAACTGAAATGGAGCATCCTTGGCATGCAGACTGATTAAGTGCCAGATGAATATACGCGTCAACCAACTTGTCTGTATTCTTTAGACTCAATGCCATATAGTTCGCTACCATATGTGCCGATAACCAAAAGGCACAAGTTGGGACCAAAGACTGGACTGCGTTTTTCTGGGCTATGCACCAAGCAATATTTTTAGCGTTCACTCTCCTAATACTTGGAGTTTGACAATTGGTTGACACCGGTTGATACTCGAATGAATATAGGCACTTCTTGTCAACATCGATGCTTGTCTGAGTGAACTTTGGAGTACATAGCAGCAACATAAGTACCTGTCCATCTGATCATTTTGTGCAGTTCTACTGAAATCACCCGATGTAATGATTTGCCTGCGACTTCAGGCTCCAAATTACTCCTTTATGAAATCAGAAAACAGTAGCACAATACCAAATCACCAATACATATGACAGGCACAATAATCAGGATAAAGACCAGTACCAACCTGTGTGAGGTAGCATATCAATTACTATTTCCTTTGACTGGAAGCCGAGATAAGCCAAGCGACTGACAGCAAAGGAAGAAAGCATGCGGAGTTTAGCGACTGACAGGAAAGGACGGAAGCTGTCGAGGCAATGAAGCACCCAAAGTTTTTGTGCAGTTCCACCAAAATCGAGCATCCCTGTTGGCACATATATTGAGAGAGTGAGATTACTTTAATAGTAGGACTAGTTGATGAAACATACACTAACAAATAGAAGCACCCTCATTATCTTAATGGGTAAAGTTAGCAACATAGTAGTCTTGTTAAAAGAGAGGTATTAGTTTATTTAATCAGTGCCAATTAGCTCAACTCAACACTCAAAGCATTGCCATTTATCATAGGTTGCAAAACTTTAACGTGCAAAGATAAAGGAGTTTCTCATGATAGTAGCAAGATAGAAATAGAGATGACGGCAAACTAATATGGATGAAGGCCTTAGGCCCGTACCAACCTGAGAAAAAAAAGCTTATTCATGTAGTCCCATAAGAGATGATAAAGTACTCACTAGAATCACACAATAGTATATATTTTTGTGCACTTCAAATGTATGGTTGAAATCACTCTTGTTTACCAGTGCTGAGATTATATCGAAAGATCATCAAGAACTTCCAGCAAAGTTAAAGCACTGGCTGGGATATAGTTCATTGCATTTTATTGTGTAGTTCCACTAAAATGCATGATTGGCACAACATGATCCATGTTTGCACAAGTTGGAACAAGGTGAAACCTTCATTAGCTTAGTGAGAAAGAATAGGAAGACATTAGCATATTACTCAAACAGTAGCATCAAATTCATGATGGACAATACACAAAACATTGCCTCATTGAACCAATGGCAATAAATTGACATGCTGTAACATCCCAAAATTCTAAATTTTGGAATGTTATAATAAATAGATAGTTTTGATTGATTGTTTGATTGATTGACTGAAAGTGAGTGAATTCAAAACTTTATGAAAGTTAAATGAGAGGGAATAAAAGGACTTTCCCTAACTTTCATTTTTCATTTATGATCTTTGTGAATTCAAATTATTTTCAAATACAAAAACCTAGAGAGAAGATGACATGACTTCTTCCATTTAAATAAATGAAAAGGGTGTTTGAAAAATATTTGAATTCCAATTGGAAATGTTTCCAATTTGAAACTTTATGCAACTCAATGATTTTCACGAGAGAAGATAATATGACTTCTTCAAAATATATGAAATATGAGTTGGGAGTTTCAAAGAATTAAATTCAAAGTTCTTTTGAATTTATTTTTCAATTTGGAGTTATTTGAGTTTTACTCAAATTGTTTTTCTCAAAAAATAAAATATATGGAAATTAGGGTAACCTGATTACCTACAACAGAAAATTGGATAAAAATTTATTTGAAATCATTTTGGTATTTTAAAAATGTTTTTATTGGATTTTAGTAGGCAGTAGCACTCTTTGAATTATTTGAACTTGTGTGTATTTTATTTGACTCTATAAAAATGTCCATGTTGTAGAAAATCTTTTTCTGAAAATTTTGATATATTATATGCCTATATAATATTTTTATTTATTTTGCTTTTATTATTTTATTTGTCTGAAAAATGTTTTATTAAAAAAATCTTTATAAAAAAAACTTCTCGGACCGACCGAACTGGGCCGCGCCCAGCCCAGCCGGCCCGACTCCGCACCTCGCCCGTCTTCCAGCTTGGGACAGAGTCCCGAGCGAGCACGCATCGTCGCCGCCGCCGCCGTGTTTCGCCCGGCCTCCTCTGCCCCCTTCCCCACGCCACCTTGCCGCCCCTCCTCTTTAAATAGCCGGACCCGGACCCCCTGGATCCCGTTTTCGCCACCGCCGCCGCTCCTCCTCGCCGCGTTGCGCCGCCGCCGCCACCAGATCCGCCGCGCCGCCGCCCGCCGTTGCTGCTCGCGCTGCACTCCGCCCCGCCGCCCCGCGCCGCATCGCCCGTGCCGCCGCCTGCTCTCCTGCGTCGCTGCCGCCGCCGCGCCGGAGCGCGCCGCCGTCACCGGAGCCCCGCTGCCGCCGCCAACCGTCGTCGCTGGTGGCCGGTTTTTCTTGCCGAGCCGGTCGAACCGGTAAACCCCGAACCTGTTTTTCTTTGAAGTTTGTTTAAAAAAAACCTAGACTAGATCCGTTTTTTTAGGTTTTATTAAACAGCGATGTCTGTTTAGATCAGATAAACGAACGTTCGCTTTTTAGCCTTTTCTTTTTCTGTTTTATTTTCGTCAGGGACCCATCCGTGAATATTTTGTTTACAGATTAGTCCCTAATCTTCAAACCTTCGTAACTTTTTACTCGTTAATCCAAATTCAACGAAACCAACGCTCATGTCTTCGTTATGATCCCCTCTTTCCAGTAATCCACTCAAACATGTTTTTGAAAAGTCTAAATTTTGAATTAGATCAGGTTTGAATTCAAACTTTGTTTGATCGTAACTTGATTTCGTAACTCAGATTGATCGGAGTGTGACGAGTAGATCTATCAAGAGTTTTGAGTGCGAATCATCTTCATCAACATTGCAGGCAAGTTCACACTTTGATCATATCCCTTTTCATACCCAGTTTTTATTGCATTAGATCAATCCTCAAACATTGCATGATTAGGATCTAATTAAACTGTGGGATGGGAAGTAGTTGAGGTAGTACCTATTACCTGTTTTACTTATGAAACCTTGGGAGTTACTTCTACGTTTGCTTATTATGCCAGGCTATGCTAGTAGACGTGGATTGGGTGAGTGATATCCATGAGAGATGTGAGTATTGTTAATTAATGGTTTATCTAAGGTGGCAACTTAAACACACATCTGGGTGGATTGAGGCACCTGGGTATTCCAGGACTTGCCTGTCTAGGCACCTGGGTATTCCAGGACTTGCCTGTTTTTCTTTTGGACCGCCACCCAGGCTCAAAGGGATCATGAGATTATTCATACTAGAAACTTCCGTGTGCAGCCACAAGCCATTATGGGCTCTGGCATAGTTGACTAAGTCGTGCGAACTCTTACAGTGGTAGACTAGCAGATGTAGGGGTTGTAGGTTGGTACGGTCTAACACAACGTAAGGTGCTAGCGCTTCTGAAAGACTATGTCTCTGTCATCCATTTCTCAAACACCATGTAGTGCGAGAAACCAAACGGAGGCGATCGAGTCTTGTGGGGAAAAGTGCGCAAACCTCTGCAGAGTGTACAAACTAATCATGATTAGCCGTGTCCCCGGTTATGGACATCTTGAGTATCTAGTTCTTGGATTATCCTGTTGATCTCATCACGTTACTTTAATTAATTTTGTTGGGATGTTAATGATTACTTTTAATTGGGATTGAGAATGCTGTCAACCATTCTCAATGTTTAACAACCACCATGATAGTTAAATAAAATTTATTACTTTGAATTAGGGAAAAATTGGCTTTTCGCAAAACCTTATAACCATAGAGCTTTTCCACCAGCCATATATGCATATAGTAATAGCCATTGTTCATCATTTTCTCTATGGTGTGAATTTGCCAGTACATTCAATGTACTAACCCGTTTCGGGCTGCAACGTCTCATGTTGCAGGTTTTCTTGCGATGAGTAAGTGATACGTTAGGGTTACGATTTCTACACTCAACTTTGTCGTTGGTATTGATGGGAATCCACAACCTTGCTTGCTTCCGCTATATTGGATTGAGGTAATAGTATTTACATTACTTTATACATGTGATTTACCTCTGTTATAAATCCTTCGAGTACTGTGCGTGTCAGCATACCGATCCAGGGATAACACGTAAGCACAAAGACTTGTCCCATTCGGGTTGGGTCGCTACAAGATGGTATCAGAGCACATGTTGACTGTAGGACGTGACCCTAGAAACTGACAAGCCCATAGGAAAGAATTTTCTCTACTACTTCATTTTAAAAAAAAGATCTTTTACCTCTCTTCTCTTCTGAGCTTATTCAAATATCCCCTTTTAGTGAGACCATACCCCTTTCCCCTTTTGACCACTCGAAGATTCGACTGATGAGACCACTTCAAGAAGTACAAGATATCGGAAAACCACGACCACTACGGAATGAAGGAGATTTTACCATACATTATGATAATGGAAACTACAACAGTTGAAGACTCCGAAGACTAGGAGACTTTGAAGGCTCTGAAGAATTCCCAGATTTAACCTAGTAAGGCTACCCCTATGGAACTTGGCAGACTATGGAAGTTGTCAATACCCGAGATCAAGGTTTATCGGAGAAAGACTGGAGCATGGAGCATTAGAGCTCAAAGTTATTGTCAAGAAACCCCAAGGCAAGAGATATCGACTATGGAATGATAGCTCATGGCAATGACAAGAGCAGAAGCATGACTACCCAAGATGTTATCGCCGCTTATGCTATTGTCACCTTGCTGAGTTAAGCATGCATATGCATGGAAGGATTGGATGGTAGAAGGCTGATGGAGCACCTATCAGCAAGATGGAGTTTTAACCTTAGCCGGTGTATCACTAGGATCTGGAGTATTACATCAAGAAGTTAAGATGGACATGCGGGAAGCCGTATTGACGAGAAAGCATTCAGTGAAGAACTCAGGACCCTGAAGATGAGAGTAGCCAAGCTAGAGGAGCAGAACCTCGAGATACAGGAGATTTGTCAGGGACTGAAGGACAGTAGGACCGTGGTTCATACCAAGGATGTTGAAACCCAGAAGTTTGGAACGCAACTCCAGAATATTAAAGGACGCCACAAGAGACTTCGCGTCAACAGAGATGATCTGGCAAAAGAACTTGAGAAAGACAAGCATGACCGGAAGAAGCCATTGGAGGCATGAAAAAGATTTGAGGAGTTTGATGACTTTGATGATTTATTGACCTTAGAAGACCAAACCCCTGTTATATACCTACGCTAGATGCGACGATTGTGAGCTGTCATTTGTTTGATGTTTTCCCGACAGCCACAATAAAAATCTACCTTTTCAAAACCTTTTGTTTGTGTTGTGTGTATCCCTCTCGATCTCTCTTATCTCACCCCATAACCCATGGACCCAATAGATGATGAATGGAGATGAGCTCGTATCTTCTGGACCGATGAGTCAATTGGAGACAGACCGATGGATTCAGAACATGGAGGATCATATGGAGAACAACCCCATAGTCGGAAAGGATATGGCCCAGCATGCTCTTTAATGCTTTGAAAGAGGTGCTGCTACTTGGTGGAGGATGTACCAAACCATCAATGGATGGCAAGGAGTAACCACTTGGAAAGAATTTAAGTTGACTTTGCTAAAGTCTCAGTTTGTGTCCCAGAAATTGAAGCCTTATGAAAAGAATATGAAGAAAACTTATGCATGCAAGCTTTGTGGAGAAATAGGACACACCCATAAGGAACACAAGGATGAATGCCCTAATTGTGAAGGAAGTCACCCAGCTGAAGAATGCCCAACTAGGCAGGTTACTTGTTTCTTGTGTGAAGGAACTACCCACTACCCTGCTCAGTGTCACATTTACCCCATGGTACAAAGAACCATCCAGCAGAAGGAAGAAGAAATGAAAGGAGCCCTAATGGGAATTTTAAAAGAACCTGCGATGAAGGAAGGGGTGGAGGACACACCCAAAAAGGAACCAATTAAACCCTGCACCAAGTCTTGCTATTCATGTGGAGAAGAAGGACACATCTCCCAGAATTGTATGAATGGGACTCTAGTAGAATTCCCGACTAAGGAAGTAGAGTATGACCCACAGGAAATAGAAGCCCTGATTGGAACAGAAAAGTCCAGAAAGAGAAGTAGATTGGATTCCAGTAAGGATCTGAGTCATATCACCTGTTATAGGTGCAAGGAGTCAGGGCACTACATCAACACTTGCCCAAAAAGGAAGCCAAGGACCCAAGGAGGCTATATAATCACAAGGAAACCTCGAAACTTGCCAGAAGTAATATGTTTCCGTTGTAATGAAGCAGGGCACTTTGCCAGAGATTGTCCGAAGGAGAAGGAGACTTGTGATAAATAGTTGAGTTTGTAACAGAAGAAATATAGTAGTAGTAGTGAGGACATTTTCCTTCATATTAAGGTGTTGAGTTGAGGCATGTAATGGAAAAACATGAGATTGTAATAATTTGAGAATCAATAAAGTTAGCAGTGTTGGTACTGATTTGGATTTTATGAGTCACTCTATGAGGAAAGATGTTGGCCATTTTCGAGGATATGAGAAATATGGTCTATGGAATATTGGAGCATTTTAAGGGTGGTAATACCCTGTGAGAACCGTTGACCCCTGGAATATATATATATATATATATTTATATATATATATATATATATATATATATATATATATATAAGGATACTCCACTGAGTGGATTTCGGACAAAATGACTACTAGTTTTGTCTCGATATGTGTGATACCCCAAGAGTGTGGGGGATGAAGTTGGAGACCGTTAGTTGTTTGGACCAAATGTGATAAGGAGTCAGAAGAGAATGTTAAGTTGATTCGAGATAGACTGAAGGTAGCTCAGTCCAGGCAGAAGAGTTATGCAGACTCAAAAACGCAAGGAGGTAGTCTATGAAATTGGAGACAGAGCATGTCTTCGTGTGTCCCCTCTGCAAGGAGTTAAACGAATTGGAGTTAAGGGAAAGTTAGCCCCAATATTTGTAGGACCATACCGAGTTTTGGAGCGTATGGGAGAAGTGGCCAACAAGCTGGAGTCAACCGAAGGACTGTCAGGAGTTCATGATGTGTTTCACGTTTCCGATTTGAAGAGGTGCCATGCAGAGATGGCCAATATTCCCTTGTAAGGAAGGTTGACCCTGGAAAGGACAAAGATGTTCCCCGAAGTGGATTATGGACTTCATAAGTATACGTTTTTATCTCGGTATGTGGGATATCCCACGAGGATGAAGAGATGAATTACTATTGGATATAAAGGAGGTATGATGTAGGAAATATGGATCAATGGAAATTACATGATGAGTTTGAGTAATCATGTCCTAGTTTGGTGCCAATAGAAGGAAGAAGGACAGTACAATTGGATGGATTTAAGTATGCTATGAAGTTGGATGATGGAATAAAGATCAGTTGCCCAGATGATGAGTTCAAGGTTGACAAGTGATGAGATGGGCCATAACCCACAGGCCCTGGACCTGCCAAGAAGCAAGCACATTCTTGCTGAAGGAAGAACCTTGGAAGAAGTTACGATTTTATCGACAGACGATCTTATAGGAGTTTACGCAAAACCAGAGAGTTGTGAAGGAACGATATATGTTTTGTTTGGCTTGCAGAATCTATGGATTTATCCGAACCCGGTTCGTCGACAAGAGAAATTCTGCAATGCTTGTGAGGATGACTGAGTGTTAGAATGCGAGATTCGCTAAACCGTATACAAGGTAATGATTTGGGTGCGGGATGGATTGATCACCATACCGACTTACTCTTATTATTCGCCTTGCTATGTGGGATGGTAAATCTGAGTGACTTACCTATAGTAGAGAGACGACGATATTAAACCTTGTTTGAGCCTTAGAATGGTATAAGTATTTTTCCCTTGTACAAGGCACCTATTGCCAACCGTAGGTTATACGGTGAGGATCAACCAGACCCATTTCCTGCAGGAGAAACCATAAATTGTTGACCACCATGAGATATCGATAGTTGTTTAGTTTTGGCGCCAGACCTGTCAGCTAAGAAGACCCAATCTCAGAATAACCTTACCAAGATGAAAGGACATAAGAATGGCGATAAAGGTTATGCCACTACCGCAAGAGCCCAGAGAAAGGAATTATACTGAAGATCTGAGAAGACCGGCTCTGTCAAGAATAAGGATGGAGTATATGAGTTTTGATGGAACCTTAACCATGTTTCTAAGGGTGGTAGCACCCAAGACCCCGGAGCTGATCGATGGATTTAAGAAGATCCCCAAACCCTAACCTATTTCTTTCTAACCTCTCCGAATCTCGAGGACGAGATTCATTTTAAGGGTGGTAGGTTTGTAACATCCCAAAATTCTAAATTTTGGAATGTTATAATAAATAGATAGTTTTGATTGATTGTTTGATTGATTGACTGAAAGTGAGTGAATTCGAAACTTTATGAAAGTTAAATGAGAGGGAATAAAATGACTTTCCCTAACTTTCATTTTTCATTTATGATCTTCGTGAATTCAAATTATTTTCAAATACAAAAACCTAGAGAGAAGATGACATGACTTCTTCCATTTAAATAAATGAAAAGGGTGTTTGAAAAATATTTGAATTCCAATTGGAAATGTTTCCAATTTGAAACTTTATGCAACTCAATGATTTTCACGAGAGAAGATAATATGACTTCTTCAAAATATATGAAATATGAGTTGGGAGTTTCAAAGAATTAAATTCAAAATTCTTTTGAATTTATTTTTCAATTTGGAGTTATTTGAGTTTTACTCAAATTGTTTTTCTCCAAAAATAAAATATATGGAAATTAGGGTAACCTGATTCCCTACAACAGAAAATTGGATAAAAATTTATTTGAAATCATTTTGGTATTTTAAAAATGTTTTTATTGGATTTTAGTAGGGCAGTAACACTCTTTGAATTATTTGAACTTGCGTGGATTTTATTTGACTCTATAAAAATGTCCATGTTGTAGAAAATCTTTTTCTGAAAATTTTGATATATTATATGCCTATATAATATTTTTATTTATTTTGCTTTTATTATTTTATTTGCCTGAAAAATGTTTTATTAAAAAAAATCTTTATAAAAAAAAACTTCTCGGACCGACCGAACTGGGCCGCGCCCAGCCTAGCCGGCCCGACGCCGCGCCTCGCCCGTCTTGCAGCTCGGGACAGAGTCCCGAGCGAGCATGCATCGCCGCCGCCGCCGCCGTGTTTCGCCCGGCCTCCTCTGCCCCCTTCCCCACGCCACCTTGCCGCCCCTCCTCTTTAAATAGCCGGACCCGGACCCCCTGGATCCCGTTTTCGCCACCGCCGCCGCCGCCAGATCCGCCGCGCCGCCGCCCGCCGCTGCTGCTCGCGCTGCACTCCGCCCCGCCGCCCCGCGCCGCATCGCCCGTGCCGCCGCCTGCTCTCCTGCATCGCTGCCGCCGCCGCGCCGGAGCGCGCCGCCCTCACCGGAGCCCCGCTGCCGCCGCCAACCGTCGTCGCTGGTGGCCGGTTTTTCTTGCCGAGCCGGTCGAACCGGTAGACCCCGAACCGGTTATTCTTTTAAGTTCGTTTAAAAATAACCTAGACTAGATCCGTTTTTTTTAGGTTTTATTAAACAGCGAACGTCCGCTGTTTAGATCAGAAAAACGAACGTTCGCTTTTTAGCCTTTTCTTTTTCTGTTTTATTTTCGTCAGGGACCCATCCGTGAATATTTTGTTTACAGATTAGTCCCTAATCTTCAAACCTTCGTAACTTTTTACTCGTTAATCCAAATTCAACGAAACCAACGCTCACGTCTTCGTTATGATCCCCTCTTTCCAGTAATCTCACTCAAACAAGTTTTTGAAAAGTATAAAAATTGAATTAGATCAGGTTTGAATTCAAACTTTGTTTGATCGTAACTTGAGTTTCGTAACTCCGATTTAGTTGATTCTTTTTGCAAATCGAAGCTCTTGACCTAAACTTTCTGATAAGGCCAAACTCACATAATTTTGGTACTGTTAGAAATTGTTTTATGTTGCAAGAGTTATTTTCTTGGTTTTGATGTTTTCCGAATTGTTTTCTTCATTCTTCTTGATCTTTGAGTGATTGCTTATGTATGGTTACCATTGCTTGCTTACTATAGATTGATCGGAGTGTGACGAGTAGATCTATCAAGAGTTTTGAGTGCGAATCATCTTCATCAACATTGCAGGCAAGTTCACACTTTGATCATATCCCTTTTCATATCCAGTTTTTATTGCATTAGGTCAATCCTCAAACATTACATGATTAGGATCTAATTAAACTGTGGGATGGGAAGTAGTTGAGGTAGTACCTATTACCTGTTTTACTTATGAAACCTTGGGAGTTACTTCTACGTTTGCTTATTATGCCAGGCTATGCTAGTAGACGTGGATTGGGTGAGTGATATCCATGACAGATGTGAGTATTGTTAATTAATGGTTTATCTAAGGTGGCAACTTAAACACACATCTGGGTGGATTGAGGCACCTGGGTATTCCAGGACTTGCCTGTCTAGGCACCTGGGTATTCCAGGACTTGCCTGTTTTTCTTTTGGACCGCCACCCAGGCTCAAAGGGATCATGAGATTATTCATACTAGAAACTTCCGTGTGTAGCCACAAGCCATTATGGGCTCTGGCATAGTTGACTAAGTCGTGCGAACTCTTACAGTGGTAGACTAGCAGATGTAGAGGTTGTAGGTTGGTACGGTCTATCACAACGTAAGGTGCTAGCGCTTGTGAAAGACTATGTCTCGGTCATCCGTTTCTCAAACACCATGTAGTGCGAGAAACCAAACGGAGGCGATCGAGTCTTGTGGGGAAAAGTGCGCAAACCTCTGCAGAGTGTACAAACTAATCATGATTAGCCGTGTCCCCGGTTATAGACATCTTGAGTATCTAGTTCTTGGATTATCCTGTTGATCTCATCACGTTACTTTAATTAATTTTGTTGGGATGTTAATGATTACTTTTAATTGGGATTAAGAATGCTGTCAACCATTCTCAATGTTTAACAACCACCATGATAGTTAAATAAAATTTATTCCTTTGAAGTAGGGAAAAATTGGCTTTTCGCAAAACCTTATAACCATAGAGCTTTTCCACCAGCCCTAGAGGCAATAATAAAGTTATTATTTATTTCCTTATATCATGATAAATGTTTATTATTCATGCTAGAATTGTATTAACCGGAAACATGATACATGTGTGAATACATAGACAAACAGAGTGTCACTAGTATGCCTCTACTTGACTAGCTCGTTGATCAAAGATGGTTATGTTTCCTAGCCATAGACATGAGTTGTCATTTGATTAACGGGATCACATCATTAGGAGAATGATGTGATTGACTTGACCCATTCTGTTAGCTTAGCACTCGATCGTTTAGTATGTTGCTATTGCTTTCTTCATGACTTATACATGTTCCTATGACTATGAGATTATGCAACTCCCATTTGCCGGAGGAACACTTTGTGTGCTACCAAACGTCACAACGTAACTGGATGCTTATAAAGGAGATCTACAAGTGTCTCCAAAGGTAGATGTTGGGTTGGCGTATTTCGAGATTAGGATTTGTCACTCCGATTGTTGGATAGGTATCTCTGGGCCCTCTCGGTAATGCACATCACTTAAGCCTTGCAAGCATTGTAGCTAATGAGTTAGTTGCGAGATGATGTATTACGGAACGAGTAAAGAGACTTGCCGGTAACGAGATTGAACTAGGTATGGAGATACCGACGATCGAATCTCGGGCAAGTAACATACCGATGACAAAGGGAACAACGTACGTTGTTATGCGGTCTGACCGATAAAGATCTTCGTAGAATATGTAGGAGCCAATATGGGCATCCAGGTCCCGCTATTGGTTATTGACAAGAGAGGTGTCTCGGTCATGTCTACATAGTTCTCGAACCCGTAGGGTCCGCACGCTTAACGTTCGTTGATGATATAGTACTATGAGTTATGTATGTTGGTGACCGAATGTTGTTTGGAGTTTTGGATGAGATCACGGATATGACGAGGAACTCCGGAATGGTCCGGAAGTAAAGATTGATATGTGGATAGTAGTGTTTGATCTCCAGAAAGGTTCTGGAATCCATCGGAAGGGGTTCCGAATGTTTCCCGAAATGTTTGGGCACGAGAACACTTTATCTGGGCCAAAGGGGAAAGCCCACGAGGTTTTTGGAAAGTGCAAAAGGAAGTTTTGCGGAGTCCAGAGGCCAGACGCCAGGGGGTCCCTGGCGTCTGGGCCCAGACGCCGGGAACCCTGGCGTCTGGCCCTGGAGTCCGAGAAGGACTCTTGCCTTTCGGGTGAAACCGACTTTGTGGAGGCTTTTACTCCAAGTTTCGACCCCAAGGCTCAACATATAAATAGAGGGGTAGGGCTAGCACCCAAGACAGATCAAGAAACACCAAGCCGTGTGCCGGCAACCCCGTTTCCTCTAGTTTATCCTCCGTCATAGTTTTCGTAGTGCTTAGGCGAAGCCCTGCGAAGATTGTTCTTCACCAACACCGTCACCACGCCGTCGTGCTGTCGGAACTCATCTACTACTTCGCCCCTCTTGCTGGATCGAGAAGGCGAGGACGTCACCGAGCCGAACGTGTGCAGAACTCGGAGGTGCCGTGCTTTCGGTGCTTGGATCGGTCGGATCGTGAAGACGTACGACTACATCAACCGCGTTCATATAATGCTTCCGCTTACGGTCTACGAGGGTACGTAGACAACACTCTCCCCTCTCGTTGCTATGCATCACCATGATCTTCCGTGTGCGTAGGAAAATTTTGAATTTACTACGTTCCCCAATAGTGGCATCCGAGCCTAGGTTTTATGGTTTGATGTTATATGCACGAGTAGAACACAAGTGAGTTGTGGGCGATATAAGTCATACTGCTTACCAGCATGTCATACTTTGGTTCGGCGGTATTGTTGGATAAAGCGGCCCGGACCGACATTACGCGTACGCTTACGCAAGACTGGTTCTACCGCTGTGCTTTGCACACAGGTGGCTGGCGGGTGTCAGTTTCTCCAACTTTAGTTGAACCGAGTGTGGCTACGCCCGGTCCTTGCGAAGGTTAAAATAGCACCAACTTGACAAACTATCGTTGTGGTTTTTGATGCGTAGGTAAGAATGGTTCTTGCTAAGCCCATAGCAGCCACGTAAAACTTGCAACAACAAAGTAGAGGACGTCTAACTTGTTTTTGCAGGGCATGTTGTGATGTGATATGGTCAAGACGTGATGAGATATAAGTTGTTGTATAAGATGATCATGTTTTGTTGAAGTTATCGGCAACTGGCAAAAGCCTTATGATTGTCTCTCTATTGCATAAGATGCAAGCGCCAAATAATTGCTTTACTTTATCGCTATGTGATAGCAATAGTTGCAAGAGCAATTGTTGGCGAGACGACCATGTGACGACAAATTGATATAGATCAAGATGATGGAGATCATGGTGTCATGCCGGTGACGATAGAGATCATGATGATGCTTTGGAGATGGAGATCAAAGGCACAAGATGATGATGGCCATATCATGTCACATATTATGATTGCATGTGATGTTTATCTTTTATACATCTTATTTTGCTTGGTTCGACGGTAGCTTTATAAGATGATCTCTCACTAAATTATCATAGTAAAAGTGTTCTCCCTGAGTATGCACCATTGCGAAAGTTCTTCGTGCTGAGACACCACGTGATGATCGGGTGTGATAGGCTCTACGTTCAAATACAACGGGTGCAAAACAGTTGCACACGCAGAATACTTAGGTTTAACTTGACGAGCCTAGCATATAACAGATATGGCCTCGGAACACGGAGACCGAAAGGTCGAGCGTGAATCATATAGTAGATATGATCAACATAGTGATGTTCACCATTGAAACTACTCCATCTCACGTGATGATCGGACATGGTTTAGTTGATTTGGATCACGTGATCACTTAGAGGATTAGAGGGATGTCTTTCTAAGTGGGAGTTCTTAAGTAATATGATTAATTGAACTTTAATTTATCATGAACTTAGTCCTGGTAGTATTAGCATATCTATGTTGTAGATCAATAACTCGCATTGTTGCTTTCATATGTTTATTTTGATATGTTCCTAGAGAAAATTGTGTTGAAAGATGTTAGTAGCAATGATGCGGATTGGATCCGTGATCTAAGGTTTAACCTCATTGCTGCACAGAAGAATTATGTCCTTGATGCACCGCTAGGTGACAGACCTATTGCAGGAGAAGATGCAGACGTTATGAACGTTTGGCTAGCTCAATATGATGACTACTTGATAGTTTAGTGCACCATGCTTAACGGCTTAGAATCGGGACTTCAAAGACGTTTTTGAACGTCATGGACCATATGAGATGTTCCAGGAGTTGAAGTTAATATTTCAAGCAAATACCCGAATTGAGAGATATGAAATCTCCAACAAGTTCTATAGCTAAAAGATGGAGGAGAATCACTCAACTAGTGAGCATGTGCTCAGATTGTCTGGGTACTACAATCGCTTGAATCAAGTGGGAGTTAATCTTCCAGATAAAATAGTGATTAACAGAATTCCCGAGTCACCATCACCAAGTTAGTAGAACTTCGTGATGAACTATAATATGCAAGGGATAACGGAAACAATTCCCAAGCTCTTCGTGATGCTGAAATCGACGAAGGTAGAAATCAAGAAAAACATCAAGTGTTGATGGTTAACAAGACCACTAATTTCAAGAAAAGGGCAAAGGGAAGAAGGGGAACTTCAAGAAGAACGGCAAGCAAGTTGCTGCTCAAGTGAAGAAGCCCAAGTCTGGACCTAAGCCTGAGACTGAGTGCTTCTACTGCAAAGGGACTGATCACTAGAAGCGGAACTACCCCAAGTAATTGGTGGATAAGAAGGATGGCAAAGTGAACAAAGGTATATTGGATATACATGTTATTGATGTGTACTTTACTAGTGTTTATAGCAACCCCTCGGTATTTGATACTGGTTCAGTTGCTAAGAGTAGTAACTTGAAGCAGGAGTTGCAGAATAAACAGAGATTAGTTAAGGGTGAAGTGATGATAAGAGTTGGAAATGGTTCCAAGATTGATATGATCATCATCGCACACTCCCTATACTTTCGGGATTAGTGTTGAACCTAAATAAGTGTTATTCAGTGTTTGCGTAGAGCATGAATATGATTTGATCATGTTTATTGTAATATGGTTATTCATTTAAGTAAGAGAATAAATTTTTGTTCTGTTTACATGAGTAAAACCTTATATGGTTACACACCCAATGAAAATGGTTCATTGGATCTCGATCGTAGTGACACATATTCATAATATTGAAACCAAAAGATGCAAAGTTAATAATGATAGTGCAACTCATTTGTGGCACTGCCGTTTAGGTCATATTGGTGTAAAGCGCATGAAGAAACTCCATGCTGATGGGATTTTGGAATCACTTGATTATGAATCACTTGATGCTTGCGAACCATGCCTTATGGGCAAGATGACTAAAACTCCGTTCTCCGGAACAATGGAGCGAGCAACTGACTTATTGGAAATAATACATACTGATGTATGCGGTCCGATGAGTGTTAAGGCTCGCGGCGGGTATCATTATTTTCTAACTTCACAGATGATTTGAGCATATATGGGTATATGTACTTGATGAAACATAAGTCTGAAACATTTGAAAAGTTCAAAGAATTTCAGAGTGAAGTGGAAAATCATCGGGACAAGAAAATAAAGTTTCTACGATTTGATCGCGGAGACAAATATTTGAGTTACAAGTTTGGTCTTCAATTAAAACAATGTGAAATAGTTTCACTACTCACGCCACAAGGAACACCACAACGTAATGGTGTGTCCGAACATTGTAACCGTACTTTATTAGATATGGTGCAATCTATGATGTTTCTTACCAATTTACCACTATCGTTTTGGGGTTATGCATTAAAGACAGTTGCATTCACGTTAAAAAGGGCACCATCTAAGTCCGTTAAGATGACACAATCTGAACTGTGGTTTGGCAAGAAACCAAAGTTGTCGTTTCTTAAAGTTTGGGGTTGCAATGCTTATGTGAAAAAGTTTCATCCTGATAAGCTCAAACCCAAATCGAAGAAGTGCGTCTTCATAGGATACCCAAAATGTTGGGTACACCTTCTATCACAGATCCAAAGGCAAGACATTTGTTGCCAAGAATGGATCCTTTCTAGAGAAGGGAGTTTCTCTCGAAAGAAGTGAGTGGGAGGAAAGTAGAAAACTTGATAAGGTAATTGTACCATCTCCCTTATTGGAAAGTAGTTCATCACAGAAATCTGTTCTTGTGACTACTACACCAATTAGTGAGGAAGATAATGATGATGATCATGTAACTTTGGATCAAGTTACTACCGAACCTCGTAGGTCAACCAGAGTGAGATCCGCACCAGAGTGGTACGGTAATCCTATTCTGGAGGTCATGATACTTGACCATGACGAACCTACGAACTATGAGGAAGCGATGATGAGCCCAGATTCCGCGAAATGGTTTGAGGCCATGAAATCTGAGATGAGATCCATGTATGAGAACAAAGTATGGACTTTGATTGACTTGTCCAATGATCGGTGAGCCACTGAGATTAAATGGATCTTCAAGAGGAAGAGGGACGCTGATAGTAGTGTTACTATCTACAAAGCTAGAATTGTCGCAAAAGGTTTTCGACAAGTTCAAGGTGTTGACTACGATGAGAGTTTCTCACTCATATCTATGCTTAAGTCTGTCCGAATCATGTTAGCAATTGACGCATTTTATGAAATCTGGCAAATGGATAAACAAAGTTGCATTCCTTAATGGATTTATTACAGAAGAGTTGTATACTATGCAACTAGAAGGTTTTGTCAATCCTAAAGGTGTTAACAAAATATGGAAGCTCCAGCGATCCATCTATGGACTGGTGCAAGCATCTCGGAGTTGTAATATACGCTTTGATAAGTTGATCAAAGCATATAGTTTTATACAGACTTGCGGTGAAGCCTGTATTTACAAGAAAGTGAGTGGGAGCACTACAACATTTCTGATAAGTATATGTAAATGACATATTGTTGATCGGAAATAATGTAGAATTATTCTGCGAAGCATAAAGGAGTATTTGAAAGGACTTTTTCGAAGAAGGACCTCGATGAAGCTGCTTACATATTGAGCATCAAGATCTATAGAGATAGATCAAGACGCTTGATAAGTTTTTTCAATGAATACATACCTTGACAAGATTTTGAAGTAGTTCAAAATGGAACAGTCAAAGAAAGAGTTCTTGCCTGTGTTACAAGGTGTGAAATTGAGTAATACTCAAAACTCGACCACGGCAGAAGATAGAAAGAGAATGAAAGTCATTCCCTATGCCTTGGCCATAGGTTCTATAAAGTATGCCATGCTGTGTACCAGATCTATTGTATACCTTACACCGATTTTGGCAAGGGAGTACAATAGTGATCTAGGAGTAGATCACTGGACAACGGTCAAAATTATCCTTAGTGGAATAAGGATATGTTTCTTGATAATGGAGGTGACAAAAGGTTCGTCGTAAAGGGTTACGTCGATGCAAGTTTTGACACTGATCTAGATGACTCTAAGTCTCAATCTGGATACATATTGAAAGTGGGAGCAATTAGCTAGAGTAGCTCCGTGCCGAGTATTGTTGACATAGAAATTTGCAAAATACTTACGGATCTGAATATGACAGACCAGTTGACTAAAATTATCTCACAAGCAAACATGATCACACCTTAGTACTCTTTGGGTGTTAATCACATAGCGATGTGAACTAGATTACTGACTCTAGTAAACACTTTTGCTGTTGGTCACATCTCGATGTGAACTATGGGTGTTAATCACATGGTGATGTGAACTGTTGCTGTTAAATCACATGGCGATGTGAACTAGATTATTGACTCTAGTGCAAGTGGGAGACTGAAGGAAATATGCCCTAGAGGCAATAATAAAGTTATTATTTATTTCCTTATATCATGATAAATGTTTATTATTCATGCTAAAATTGTATTAACCGGAAACATGATACATGTGTGAATACATAGACAAACAGAGTGTCACTAGTATGCCTCTACTTGACTAGCTCGTTGATCAAAGATGGTTATGTTTCCTAGCCATAGACATGAGTTGTCATTTGATTAACGGGATCACATCATTAGGAGAATGATGTGATTGACTTGACCCATTCCGTTAGCTTAGCACTTGATCGTTTAGTATGTTGCTATTGCTTTCTTCATGACTTATACATGTTCCTATGACTATGAGATTATGCAACTCCCGTTTGCCGGAGGAACACTTTGTGTGCTACCAAACGTCACAACGTAACTGGGTGATTATAAAGGAGCTCTACAGGTGTCTCCAAAGGTAGATGTTGGGTTGGCGTATTTCGAGATTAGGATTTGTCACTCCGATTGTCGGAGAGGTATCTCTGGGCCCTCTCGGTAATGCACATCACTTAAGTCTTGCAAGCATTGCAGCTAACGAGTTAGTTGCGAGATGATGTATTACGGAACGAGTAAAGAGACTTGCGGTAACGAGATTGAACTAGGTATGGAGATACCGACGATCGAATCTCGGGCAAGTAACATACCGGTGACAAAGGGAACAACGTACGTTGTTATGCGGTCTGACCGATAAAGATCTTCGTAGAATATGTAGGAGCCAATATGGGCATCCAAGTCCCGCTATTGGTTATTGACAAGAGAGGTGTCTCGGTCATGTCTACATAGTTCTCGAACCCGTAGGGTCCGCACGCTTAACGTTCGTTGACGATATAGTACTATGAGTTATGTATGTTGGTGACCGTATGTTGTTCGGAGTTTTGGATGAGATCACGGATATGACGAGGAACTCCGGAATGGTCCGGAAGTAAAGATTGATATGTGGATAGTAGTGTTTGATCTCCGGAAAGGTTATGGAATCCATCGGAAGGGGTTCCGAATGTTTCCCGAAATGTTTGGGCACGAGAACACTTTATCTGGGCCAAAGGGGAAAGCCCACGAGGTTTTTGGAAAGTGCAAAAGGAAGTTTTGCGGAGTCCAGAGGCCAGACGCCAGGGGGTCCCTGGCGTCTGGGCCCAGACGCCGGGAACCCTGGCGTCTGGCCCTGGAGTCCGAGAAGGACTCTTGCCTTTCGGGTGAAACCGACTTTGTGGAGGCTTTTACTCCAAGTTTCGACCCCAAGGCTCAACATATAAATAGAGGGGTAGGGCTAGCACCCAAGACAGATCAAGAAACACCAAGCCGTGTGCCGGCAACCCCGTTTCCTCTAGTTTATCCTCTGTCATAGTTTTCGTAGTGCTTAGGCGAAGCCCTGCGAAGATTGTTCTTCACCAACACCGTCACCACGCCGTCGTGCTGCCGGAACTCATCTACTACTTCACCCCTCTTGCTGGATCGAGAAGGCGAGGACGTCACCGAGCCGAACGTGTGCAGAACTCGGAGGTGCCGTGCTTTCGTTGCTTGGATCGGTCGGATCGTGAAGACGTACGACTACATCAACCGCGTTCATATAACGCTTCCGCTTACGGTCTACGAGGGTACGTAGACAACACTCTCCCCTCCCGTTGCTATGCATCACCATGATCTTGCGTGTGCATAGGAAAATTTTGAAATTACTACGTTCCCCAACATATAGTAATAGCCATTGTTCATCATTTTCTCTATGGTGTGAATTTGCCAGTACATTCAATGTACTGGCCCGTTTAGGGCTGCAACGTCTCATGTTGCAGGTTTTCTTGCGATGAGTAAGTGATACGTTAGGGTTACGATTTCTACACTCAACTTTGCCGTTGGTGTTGATGGGAATCCACAACCTTGCTTGCTTCCACTATATTGGATTGAGGTAATAGTATTTACGTTACATTATACATGTGATTTACCTCTGTTATAAATCCTTCGAGTACTATGTGTGTCAGCATACCCATCCAGGGATGACACGTAAGCACAGAGACTTGTCCCATTCGGGTCGGGTCGTTACACATGCAAAACAATAGCACTATTATGTCATGACACTAATAATATTCCCTCCCTGCTCCACCACATGATTCACCTCCATAGACAAACATACACACGTACATGATTCAACATAGGGTCCTACTAAAGATTTGTTTAACTCCAACAGGAAAATTAGGCAGTAATAAATTAGTGGTACTTAAGTACTCCCAATTAATTAAGTGAGACATCAGAAGTGGAAGGGCTCCCTGGAGGATCGTCTCACATGTAAGGTAGTCATTGCCGGAGCCCTTGAATGGCCTCGACTGAGGCCTCTGGCTTCAGCAAGATCGCATTGGCACTGTTTATTCTTCTTCTTCTTCCTCTTCATGATCTGTTTCTCTTTCTCCTCACCAGTTGGTGAAACCAAGTACATGATTGGCCTTCTAATTCAGAATTGGTTTTGTCAGTGAGGGAGTACAAGTGTACTAGTAAAAACAACATTATTTTCTCATGGCAGTCGGAAAGTAGAGATGAACACATGCATTAAATATCATTCTTACCTAAAGGAAGGTTATGGCGCCAATATGGATGATGAGGATTGGAACACAGATCTACCTTTGTGCAGTTCCACCAAAATGAACCAACTGTTCCATTCTGACATTCCAGTTAAGCAACACAAAATTCACTTCTTTTAATAAGAGTTTTGTGTAGTGCACCAAAAGGTCACAACAGCAACCAGGTGAATTGGATATCCCTGTTTGCACAAAAAGGCACAGAGGAAACAGTCAGACTCTCAAAGAATTACAGGCAAAAACATTTGGCTAAACTTGTCATGGCTTATAACAGTGGCATGGCTTCATTTTTACCAGGGACATTAGATTAAGAATAGCTAAGGCTGCGTTTGGTTCAGAGGTTTGGTGCATGATTTTCGTAGGAACACAATTCCTACGGTATTCTTTCCCTTCCAACCGTTCGGAACACAGGAAAGGTGAATAGTGTTTCATAGGAAAGCTGGTCTGGTAGTACTGATTCCATAGGATTAGAAACATCCACGCGCTGCTCATTTTTTGGGCGGAAGCCCGAGGCAGGCGCTCGCTGCCATGCGTTAGACAGGTTGCTGTGCTGTGTTGCGAGAATAAAAAATCAACCTATGTGTGGTACGTGAGGTGAGGACAAGAGTAGTCACTATGCAGCTGAATAAACAAATAGCATCTCATACTGCCAAGCATGCTACTCTAAAAAAACAAATTTGTACATTTCGTAGTCCATCCGAACACATTCTCTTGAGAGTTTCCTCCGGTTCGCTGTTCCATAGTTTTATACCTACATTCCTTTCCTATTCCTCTATTTTCATCAAGACCTATGTTTTCTGCCCCTTTATTCCGAACGGAGCCTAAATATTTGGTATAAGGGCATGGGACAGCGGGTGCACCAGCAGTGCAGCACCATGTACGTAAACAGGGGCATAAAGTGGTGATTCATAGTTTGTTGCCCCAAGAAACAAACATCCAGGAAACATATCTGGGTTGGTCCCTTTTTGTTCACTCTAGCCACCTACTCCTATGTGTGGATAGCAAATCTAGTCCTGGTCATACCACTGTGTATAGCGTTACCCCTATATTTCCCTTTTCGACCAAGAGACCGGTTGGATGACCAGTCTGTACTACTTTCACCCCCTTTCCTTCCTATTTGTACCAAGTCTGGTGTACATACTAAATTCCCCCACCCCCACTTTATTTCTTGTTTGAACCAAGTACTCCCTCCGTTTGGAATTACTTGTCATCAAAATGGATGTGTCTAGAACTAAAATACATCTAGATACATCCATTTCAATGACAAGTATATTCGGACGGAGGGAGTACAAGATTTGACTCCATGAAGTAGCTTTACCTTTAACAATAGAAGAAAAAAATGTGATGTTGGACCATCCGATCGAGAGGGGCTGAGAGGTAGAAAATGATGCACATGCAGCGACGTAGAGAGCTGGGGAAGTAGAGCTAAGGCGGTTTCGAACGAAGATATACCTGAAGGTCGTCGGGATGTGGATAGGTGGGCGGCGGGAGGCCGGATCCACCCACAGGAAACGACGAAGGGATGGGAGGACCTCCCGCGCCGGCACTCGGCCAGAGATAACGGTGCGGCCGGCAGTGGGTCTCCTCCCTTGCTGTCGACGACGGCCTAAACGCTGCCCCTCCTCCCCTTCACCGGCGGAGGGGGATACGTCCGGATCTGTAACCAGCGGTGAGGATAGAAAGCCAGTGTTTTTTGAAGGGAGAAAGACAGTGTTACTACACCTATCTTGTTTAGATCCGGAGAGGATGAGAGTGTGTGAATAGAGAAACCCTAGCAAGCAAGCACGGAGGCTCCGGCCTCTATATACGTAGTGAGCAACCCTAGCAAGAAACCCTAGCAAGCAAGCAACCCCTATCTTCGTCAACTCGTACAAGACCGAGAAATTTGATTACTACAACGCCCTCTGCCTCGCGGACTGAGCTCCGGTGCCTTAACTGCACCTGCCTTTGGCTGCATGACAGGAGGGCCAACCACCTGCTGGGCCCACCTGTCATAGATGCAAAGGTAGGAGCAGTAAGTAGAAGCTTTCGCTACACGCTATCCCTCCCGCACGAGGTGGACGGACATGCAACAGTAGATTCGATACTGTAGAAGTAGGAGTAACATCATTATTGTTCGTCTTCTCGAAGAGGCGAAGAGCCAAGCGCAACCCGAACGTGGCATTTCCGAACGCTCGCATGGTGCGGTTCCTTGGAATACTAGCCAGGCTCTTGCATGAGACAAAATTGCAATTGTTTAACAATTAAACTCCATTATCCATTGGTTGATACTCATTCTGCATAGGTCCACGCACTTAGCACCGTTTTCTCCTAGGGTCACCAATGTTTATTTGCTAATTAATATCATTGCATGCAATGAACTAGCCATTGCAAGTCATTAAAAGCATGCACACCTCTCATCTCTTATTGGTTGATATGTCAAGAAACAAGAAACAAGGTAGAAGTTAATGCACCATGCCTAAGTGTTTTGGGACTATTTGGTTTTCGTAAGATGACTTACACACCTAGACGGAGGGAGTAGTATAGCCCTGTAAACCGGAAAGGAGTACTCCCTCCGTCTAGGTGAGTAAGTCATCTTAGGTTGTGCACCGTGACCAAGGAGAAGGGGAAAATGAGAGACCTTAATGTTTATTTGCTAATTAATAGCATTGCATGCAATGAACTAACCACTGCATGTCGTGTTTGATAGTCTCAAGTCATTAAAAGCATGCACACCCCTCATCTCTTATTGGTTGATATGTCAAGAAACAAGAAACGAGGTAAAAGTTAATGCACTGTGCCTAAGTGTTTTGGGATTATTTGGTTTTCGTAAGATGACTTACACATCTAGACGGAGGGAGTATTTGCCTTTCTAGAGATTTCAACAAGTGACTAGACTACACCGTGTGCAGTACTCCCTCCCTTCCCGTTTATAAGGCTCAAATCTCAAATCTCATGAACCAAGGCATTTTGCGATTGGAGGAATGTATCTCGTACTTTACAAAACTACCCTAATTAAACTCATGCAGTAATTACATAGTTCTCCCGTTTTCCTCTCCGCCTTGGTCGCGGTGCACAATACTAAGCACTCATATATGACTAGCCGCTCTATCTACATGCGGGACATTTAAAAGCATCCGGGCCCGCGTGCCATCCACCAAATCACAACGAGGTGCTACAGTCGAGACTCATCTGTCACCCCGGTGTGGCGGTCATGACCCGTCATATCACAAAACCCACACCTTTACCAGCAGTGGTAAGGTGGCCTCCAAGTTGGACTGGACGAAGCAACCATCATTTCACTCGAATGCTCGTTCAAGCCCTTTCTTCCCTTTCTTGAAGAAAACCTCACTCCAGGCTACTCACTTCTGCCATTTTTCTTCTGTACCGACGAAGGAAAGGTGGGCGAATCAGTTATGCTGCTATATTTTCATTCCAAGAATCTTCTTTTTGCGAAGCATCGACCGACTCTCACATCCTATTATTTTCCCGTTTTCATTGCGATTGTGGTTTCCTTTCGATCGTTTTTTGTTTTTCAGTTCATTGATGGATCCTGGAGCACTAGGCAAAGAGTTGCCGGCGGACAACCCACTGGAGACAGCGATCTCCAGGAAGCGAGCACCGACCAACAAGTTGACCATATTGGCGGGCCAACCCATGGAGACGAAGAACTCCAAGAAACAAGCACTGGCCTAAGAGTTGAGGACGTTGGCGGACGAACTCCTCAAAGAAAGTTGGAATAACAGCAAGGGCCCCGCCGTGCCTACCCCAGGAACTCTGATTGCTACCTATGTGAGGCTCAAGACCGAGTTTGAGGAGATAGTCGCCGTTGAGAAGCAGTATTCCCCTAGCAACGTGATGGCCCCCTCGAGGACGAGGAGATGGCCCCCGGAGGGATGAGATCCCCCGGTGAGCTGCACAAGGTAAAAAATAATGGCTTATTACCATAGTTGTGGTTTTTGATTATTTGCAATGTGATTGCTAATATGTTAGGGTTGTGGAGGTGCCGGTGGACGTCCTTGATGATTCCGATGTCGTGGCCCGTCCTGTTGGCATCGCCATGGAGATTGATTCCGATGCCGTTGTCCATCCTGTGGATATCACCCCAGAGATTGATTCCGATGTCGCGGTCAGTCCTGCGGACATCGCCCCAGAAATCGATTCCCATGCCGCTGTCCGTGCTGTGGTCATTGCCCGAGAGATCGATGACAAGAAATAGTTGGTCGCGCTAATCCTTCAGGGTAGTTTGCATTGCCCTGTGTTTAATTACTAGAACGATGCGTGTTATCAAACCATCTTAGGGCTAGTGCACTGTCTTGTGTGGGCGGATCTTGCTACTTTTGTTTGATAGTGAATCATGCGATGAATTATGCGAACCCTCTCCGAGTTATGGAAACAGATGTATCCTCACCGGCTTTTGATGTAATATATGGCATGATTAGATGTAAGTTTGAACTGTTTATCATATCAGTAGGGCTTGTTTGATGATTCTTGGTGTTAGTAGGCTAGCTCCTGTGCGAGCTATAGTACTTGCAAAACACTCACCGAAGAGAAATGTTGGGGCTGATGAGCTCGTGGTACGCTTATACTTATCCCTCGTCGATCGACCAATAGCCCTAGCTCCTAAAATTGTAGGCTTAGCGATCGATCAGACAATGGCCCTGTTTGGATACTCTAACTCAGTTAGAGGTTAGAGTTAGATTCTAACCCTGAACTAACCCTAAACTAACTCTAGCCAAAGAGGTGTTTGGATGGCAGGTTTAGATGGAGCGCGGATACGGCGAGGCTCCTTCACGGGCGATGTGAGAGGGAGGGAGGGAAAGGACGAGAAGCTTCGAGGAAGTGGAGAGGGATCTGCTACGGGGAGATCGAGAGAAAAAATGAGTTTTTTTATGATCCCAAGAAGAACTAACCCAAATAAACACCTCTTGGATGGGTTAGATTTTTTGGATGGGTTAGATGCATCTAACCCAAACTAACCCTCCTGTTTGGATACTTTTGAGTTAGTTGAGTACAAACTAACTCAAACTAACTCTAACCCATGGATCCAAACATGGCCAATAGTCGACATACATTTAGGCCTCATTTGGTTCATAGGGTAGGAAAATCGTAGCAAAAGTACAGAGAACGTGCAACACAAAATCATAGCAGTGCAGAGACGTACTCCCTCCATTCCAAAATAGATGACCTAGGCGGGCTAGTTTGGCCTAGTGGGTTTCAGTGATATGACGTGGTACAGTGTCGTCCAGTCTTCGCGTGTGGTAGCAGTATTGCGGGTACAGTAAGTTTTCTTGAAGAAGCGGAATTCAATGAAGTCATGATGGTTCCTTCGTCCGAACAACTTACAGTGGGAAAGGTTGGGCCTACAATACGATCGAGGTAGACCAGGATAATTTTGTGCATGCCAGGTGGACCAGGATGGTCGACGTCCCACATGTCGGCGAATGAAAGTATTCTTTCTGATATAGAGGACGAGCAACGAGTATTCATTGTTTATTTTTGATGAAAGCTATTGTCTCCACTGTTACAACGGAGGAGTGTGAAACACGGCAGGCCAGTGAACTTGGCATGTGCACCACTCCCTCCTTCCTCATGTAATGCCCAGGTTACAGCTTTTTCTCACTTTCTCTCTATCTATTTCCTCTCAAATGTTTTTTACCTTTCTTTTTTTAAGACACAATTGTTTTTATTCCTTTTTTTAGAATTATTTTTTATACCTAGGAGCACGTGTAGAGACGGTCTCTTGCAGAGCCCACTCCTTGACTTTGTCAATGCCTCTCTCTCCTCCACATAAGGAGTACTACTTGCTATGCATGCATGCGGCGGGCAGCTGGCGTCTTGAGGGGCCAGGGCGGTGAGAGCGGGCTCCGAAAGCGGTCCGGACTCCAGCATGGCCCACCTCACATTATCACCATATATTTCTTGGAGTCCGTGCGCGGCGGGCGGGCGATCTCTTCTCTCTCCCCCGTTTCTCTCTTCTCAGCCGACGCCCGCCGAGCGATTAGATTTCGGCTATCGACGGTTTATTCAATTACGGTCCCACATGTCAGTGAAATTGCAAGACAACTTGTGTCCCCTCTGGTGAGCGGTGTGCGAGCCGGACTGTCGGGTTTGCGACGCGTATGAGTCGTAAGTGTGCCGCCTTTTCCTTTAGAACTTGCGAAGCGTAACATTTTTGCGCGATAGATCGATAGAAATCCAGAACAAAATGACGAGGGCGGTGCTTTCGCGGTCGTTAGGCGGGCTAGTTCGAGTGATATGACGTGCTACAGTGCCGTCCACTTGCTCCATTTTTATGTAAGCAAGAGTTTACACTCTTACGCGGGAGGAGTGCGAAACACCGCGGATCTGATTTTGATCAGGGATAACTGTTCTCTGCCAAATAATGGAGGATTGTTAGCGATTATAGCATGATAGTTAGGGCATCTCCAGCGCTGGCCCACAAATTTACACCGACATCTGTCCGAGGACACTGATGGATGCCATCCGATGCTGCCCGCATACCTTTCAACAACTATATGAACTAACCGGATGAAATTCATGCAAACAAAGCAAATTTCAAATTGACCAGATGAAATTCATTACATTTCGAGAACTTTTCCTATAAACTGGATGAAATTCATTACATATTTCGCACAAACCGTACTAAAACCTACTGTAAACCTAATCTAAATGATCGCCGGGCCCCAACCACCATGTCCGGCCATGAACCCGAGAAAGCCGGCCATTGCCTTTGCCTCCTCCTTATCCGCCTCGATAACCTCCTCCTCCGGAGCACAAGGTTATGAAGATTTCCGCCTCCACGTCGCCATCAAGCGGCTAATCGGTCCGCGATTTTTATACCACCAAGCTTAGCGTCGACTGAGTGGAGGAGCGGTGGCCTTCCTAGGACCAGAGCAGTGGCGACCTACCGTGTACTACTCTTCCTCGCTGCCGGCTGCGCTCGCGCACGTGCGCCGACTTCATGGTCGTGGCGGCGGAGGGCGGCCGGGGGGAGCCGGCGATCTCCTTCGTCTGCTCCTACAAGAGTACGTCCAAGAGAGCTTTGGAGCGCGCCCGAAGCGGAGCCACCGATGTCCTTCGTCTGCTCCTGCGACAGTATGTCCAAGAGATCTTTGGAGTTCCCGGAGGCCATGGTTGGAGTGGTGCCAACAAAAGGAAGGGACCGGAGGAGAATGAGTGTGGGTCTTTGGCTATGGCTGGGAGCTGTGGCTCAAGTTCATATAGCGGGCGAATGGCAATGAGTCGAGGCAGATGGATGGACGGCTGGCAGCAGAGTAGGTTCGTCGGCAGCCGTGGTGTCATTAACGCGGAGCAGTCGCTTGCACCGGGATGCCGCGCGGGTGGCGCTCTCCCGGCCGGCGCGCTGCTGCAATGCCGGCGCCAGTGAGAGGTCCCGTCGGGCGTGAATGCTGACGCTGCTTCAGTGACTTAACCACAGGTGCGTTGTCTCACTAACATGTGGGCCCAACGGGCATCAGGCCCGCATGTCCGTGACACACCAACTGCACCTACAGTTAAGGATGGTGAATGCGGCATTGACGTTCTAGAGAGACGGTGATCGTTTCAGGCGGGAAGCGCTCGCTAGCATGGAAGGGGTTTCGGTAGGCCAGGGCGGTCAGGCGCTGGCGTGGTGGTAAAATGTGAACTCATGGATGACGAGCCTTTGAAGCGTATGCGACATGTATTGACAACCAGGCGTCCATGCAACCACTCTTGTCTCCAGCTAGTATTCAATGACCACCATTAGACACCACACGACCATACATAACTTATGAATAATGGACGAATCGATCAGACACACACTCGTGTGCAGTGGCACTATGATCGGTTGCTCACGATAGTACATACTCCGCACCATAGTACCCTCTCTAGCTAGGTTGTTTTATAGATTGTCGTTGTGATGGACGATATACATGAGCAAGGCGCCGAGTCACGAGTATGACCATTGGTGTTGAGCCTGGTGAATACATGCTCGGTGTTCGCGCAGGCCTCCAGCAAACATCTAAAATGCCACGTACGCATAATTTTGGTTTTTATTTCTTTCTTCACTGATAGGTAGGCCCGCATAGATAGATAGATAAAGAACACGAGCTGATGAGGCGCATGCATACTGTTTGACTGGTCAACCAGACAAATACGAAGCTATACGCTGAGCCAGTGACCGTATAATCACCATATCTTGTATACAATGATCAAAGTGAGGCCGACTAAGTCGGGATGTCGCCGAGCTCTCGTATACAGAGAGGTCGGCGGAGATCCAAGCACGGTGGGGTGTCACCGACAAAGCCAGGAAGGAGAACGACGGCGTCTGGCTAGCATGTGAGAAGTAGTAGTACTAGTAGTTAGTGTGTGTGTCTGTGTCTGAGTACGAGCATGTACCAATACTAGTACTAGTTACTACTGTAGTTTTTAGAGCAAATTACTAGTACATTAGCCTAGACTAAATGGAAAAAATCCTATCCTAAGCATCAAATGGCATCTCTTTCTCTATAGGAATTGAGATGCATGTCATCTGACTTCCTATGATTTTCATATTTCTATCCTATGAACGAAAGGAGGCCTCTGTTGGAGTAACTACTGTAGCTAGCAGTACTGCTGGTACAGTAGTTTTCTTCAAGAAGCGGAATTCAACGAAGTCATGATGGTTCCTTCGTCCGAGCAACTTCAAAGTGGGAAGTGGGCCTGTGATTCGACGGCTCATTAGTCATTGTTACTGCGGCGCGACGACCTGGGTGACTCCCTTGGAGTTCTGCGTGCATGGCAAGTGGACCAGGATGGTCGACGTCCCACATGTTGGCGAACGGAAGTATTCTTTCCGATATCGAGGAGCAAGGAAACCGCGTGGTATAGTATCACTGCTGATTGGTTCACAAAAAAATAGTATCACTGCCGATTTATAATTATTTTTTATTTCTAATGAATGCTAGCGTTTCAACTCTTACGACGAAGGGTGCCAAACACGGCACGTGCTGGATGTCCCACACGTCGGCGAAAGGAGTGGGACATGAACAGCGTGGTAGAGCCCAGCATAAAAAAACAGCGTGGTAGAGCGTCTCCAATTCTTCCACTTCTGGGTCGGAGACCACACGTAGTAGTACTTGGTAGTATGAACGATACAAAGTGCGACATGGAGACAAAGACACGTCTAGTTGGAAGGTCTCGGGGCATACACGTAAACAAATATAAAATTTAATATGTGCCTCCAACTAATATAGTAGTAGAGTACTTAGGCACGTACTCCATAACATCACCGTGCATTGCACGTACAACATTTAGTGGTAGTACGTAGTAAGAGACAAATGCCTCCCAAGAGTTCCCTTCTCGACCTACTTTTCGGTGTTTGGTAGAGTGTATGGAGGGTGCATGAGTCCACACTAGTTTAGCACAAATACACTAGGAGCATGCATGAAGAGGGGTGTTGAGTTGAGCATGCATGAAGAGGGAACAACTATGCTGAGACGAGAACGCAACCAAACACCCCCTATATGCCACGCATGTTCATACCATTTTTGCCTTTCTACTTCACTTACTGCGCTACATTACTCAGGTTCGTACGTCCACACCTGGGTACATGTTCGTCTCGTAGTTCCAGTCCCACGTGTTCTTCATATAGATGGAACGATCCTTGCATAACACGTGCATCTTGATGCTAGCTGTCTCGCGTGTTGGCCAAAGGATGAACAAAGCTCACGTAAAAAAATAGAGTGGAAGAACATAGATTCCGGACGACCGAGAAGGAGCAAGGAACCTCGTGGTGGAGCGTCTGCACTCATAATATTTAATATTATTCAGCAATATAAAATTAACCAATCATCTCCACAGTGCACTGGAAGAGTAAGAAAGACGGCAGCCCAGTGTAGTTACATCATACTAGTACATGGCTAACCCACGCTATCACCATATTTCTTAGCTTCCGTGCGACACCTATCTCTAGTAATCCAGCAGCCTGTATCGCTTCTCCCTCCTCGTCTCTATCAAAGTGCGGCGGGCTGGCGTTTCTGCCGTCTATTGAGGTTGGTTAACTATCACATGTTAGCGACATGCCAAGAGCATTCTAAAAAAATTCCTTTCATGTTCGGTTTTCAAAAAGAAAAAAAATCCTTTCACGTACGAATTTGCCTGTATGCTTTGAGCAACTTGCATGTCCTATACTGCTCCTGTTTGATACTCTAACTTAGCTAGAGGTTAGACTAACTCATGACTAACCCTGAACTAATTGTAGCCAAAGAGGTGTTTGGGTGACAGGGTTAGATTGACAATAAATGCACTTCATGGAGAGAGAAAAGTGATTTTTCAGTGGTCCCAATGAGAACTATCTCCAGTTAGCACCTCTTGGGTGGGATAGTTCTTTTTTGGTGGGTTCGGTGCAACTTGCTCCAATTTAAACCCCCATGCTTGGATACATTAGGGCTATTTGAGCCCCGACTAGCTCAAACTAACTCTAACCCATGGATCCAAACAGGGCCTATGGCCAGTCTCGACGGGGAGTAGTCGCGTGCACCGGGAAGCGGCGCTCTCTCGGCCGTCGTGCCACTTCAAAGTCGGCGCCAGTGAGAGGTCGCCTCTGCTCTGGCCAGGCATTAATGCGGCACTGACGCTCCAGGGCGACGCTGACCATTTCACGTGGGAAGCGCGCGCTGTCAAGGGAGTATAGGTTTTGAACCGTTTCAGGTGTAGTACTGGTAGTTTGCAAAACTACTCAATTATTGCACTCAGTTTCCTAAGAAATTATGGTAAAAAACGTTACTCCATAGCCTGCTTCCCTTCTCCTTCCTCTTCCACCGCCCGCACACGTCCGCGGGAAGCGACCGGTCAACCCTTATATAGGAGTGCTAGCAAAAAAAGATGCATGCATGACCACTAAAATTTCCATATTAAAGCGCCGCTCCGGCGGGAGTATGGCGTATGTTGTTACCTTCGGCCGGCCCATGGCTACCGGGTGACGGTGACCAGAGAAGAGGTGGCGGGAGGGGAATGAATGCAGCTACTGTTCGGGTTCGCCTTCAGGCTTAAATAAATGCGCAGCATCACGTGTACCTGCGGGTGCACAAATTGTAACATACGTGTCTGCTTAAGTGGGCGTCACGTAACTGGTGTGTGCGTGAGAGAGATTCTGAGAGACTGAGTGCGTGTGTACGACTCTACTCTTCGGACATGTACTCAACCTTTTGCATCGGGATATAAGTATAATGGTATTTACTTTAGCTAGTGATTTACGTGGCCATGTTAACGTGGTTGTGTCAAACAAATGTCACTTCCTACTCGTGATTTGCGTTATATAATTACAAGCAAGATTCTCGTGCATTGCACGGAACATCAATATGCATTTTTTTTACAGAACACCTGTTGTGATTGACCCATGTAGGAGTAATCCCATGTGTAAAAACTAATGATATCTCGAGAATTTTATCGGAAAACTGGTATCTCGAGAATGTCATCGAAAAAATGAAAGATGAGAGATAAGGCGAGGAGGACTAGAGTGTGGTGGTGACTGGTGGTCGGAATGGGCGGATGCATGGGGATGGATGGCGCCGGCAGGCAGCAGCGGCCACCATGCATGCTAGATTGTTCTAGAGACTTATTCCTTTTTTAATTGCTGAGCAATGAGGTTGCGAGACATAATGATGTGGGGAGAGGTGCAGGTATCTTTTGTAAAATTATCATAGTTTGCTTTCTATCCTCAGATATAGATCATACGGTTTGTATTGCAAGATGGCAGGCACACCATCACCACCAACTCGTTTTTTTATAAGGGTACAGATGATAAGTTTGCTGACTACTAAAGTAAAGTGGAATTTGTCCATGTTATGCAAGTAAATAAAGGTGATTGTTTATCATACGGGTAAGGTTGGATGAAGGGTGGTAGGAACAAATGCTCCGCCTAGAGCATGTGTGTGTGAGATGGAGTCTTAGTGTGTGTGGGGGGGGGTGTGTGAGAGAGAGAGAGAGGAGAGAGAGATGGAGTCTTAGTTTGTGTGTGTGTGTGAGAGAGAGAGAGAGATGGAGTCTTAGTGTGTGTGGGGGGGTGTGCGTGCATGTGTGTGCGTGTGTGTGTGTGTGTGTGTTTGTGTGTGTGTGAGAGAGAGAAAGAGAGATGGAGTCTTAGTGTGTGTGGGGGGGTGCGTGCGTGCGTCTGTGTGTGTGTCGCGGGGTCCTCTGTGGCGGATGTAATTTAAGTGTGCATGGCTTTCATCATAGAGAGATGATGTGTATGGCAGAGGCCACCAACGATGGGGTGCGAGAGAGAAAATGCCCGTAGAGAGGGAAGAGAAGGTGTGTGCGCGTGAGAGGAGTCGACTTGGAGAGAACGTGTTTGTTCGAGGGACACCGAGGAAGACTACTATATATCGATGGTGCATGTAGGCGGGAATTAAACAAATGGATGGTCTTATTGGTTTCGGGGATATAGGGGAAGAGTGAGAGGCGGGGGGTAGCTAGAAGGAGATTATTAAGTGTGAGTTTGTGTTTTACCCATCCAGGTGGAAGTTATGTGCACAAAAGAGGAGAACGATTCGATGTGGTGTTAGGATTGAGGGTAATTAACCTACGTATGGAGACATAGAGACCTTGAATGTGCATGTGTGAGAGGTATACATGTATACGTGGGATGTGTGTGTGTGCGCGCGCGCATGATCAAGATAAAAGAAAGAAGACATAAGTCATAAGATCAACGACATGGGAGAGACGGATCGGTATGACAATATGCATGCATGTGAGAATGCAGGGAAGAAGGCCCGACAATTGAGCATGTGTTTTTGTCTTTAAGAGATAGTGGCGTGGGCTGGAGCATGCATCTATGGCGAGCAGAGGGAGTGAGGCGCGACGAATGTGCAAAAGAGACCAACCTATAAATGCATATGTATGGAGAGACATATATAGTGTGGGTGATAGGAAGCAAGACTCCGTGTGAGAAAGAAATGTTGAGGAGAAACTACAAATAGATACAGAGATGGAGATGCTAGCTAGAGGGACATCCACTGGTTTCGGTGTAGGAGATGACCGTCGGGTGGTTCAAAGGCTGAAGTTATATATGTGTGTGAGAGGGCACTTGACTGCATGTAGAGAGAAACATATGTAGTGTGCGTGATAGGAATCAAGAGTGAGGGCGAGAAAGAAGGTTGATGGAGAAACAGATAAATAGAAAGATAAAGATGCTAGCTAGTGTGCGTTAGAGATAGGAGTCGAGTGGATCAGAAGGCTAGGTTATGTCTGTGGGTGTGAGAGAGATAGAGAGAGGGTGCGTGTGAGTCACATACAAACAGATATTAGAGAGAAATGAGATCCAGAGAGACGGAGTTTTGTGTCTGCGAGAGAGAAAGATATTTCACAACAAGAGTGATATCTAGAGAGACATATGAGGGAACGCAAGATATCTCTAAGGAGAGAGGGTGTGTGTGAGCGACATACAAGAGAACAATGGAGAAATATGAGACCCTGGGAGACAGAGTTTGTGTTTGTGTGTGAGAAAGAGATATTGAAGAGGAAGAGTCGTAGGTTCTCATATCTAAGGAGCGAAAGACATCTCTGTATGAGGGGTGTGCGAGTGGCACACATGGGAATAGTAGAGAGAAATGAGACCCCGGGAGACAAAGTTTTGTGCTTGTGTAAGAGAAAGAGATTCCACATGGAGAATCATAGTTAGAGACACATAGCAGGGAGCGAGATATACTTAGAGAGAGATAGAGTGATGAAGGTCGAGGGAGAGAGTACCGTCAGTGTGTTACGAAGATAATAGATCATTGTCGACATACAGGTAGCACGAGAGATACCTGAGAGACGATGAACGTGTATAGGTCCAGAGAGATAGTCCTATATAAGCATGAGTGATAGCTATATGAGACGAATATATGGATTAAAGGGGATTCAAATATTTAAACTGGAGATCACGACATCGATAATATCATAACGCAAATTGGTGCATCAAACTTGCATATTCATTTGAATTTGGGCACACGTGTAATGTTATATAGTTTATCAATATTGGTGATCCATAGATTCTTCAGTTACAAACAATGCATGGTTTATATGCAATTAATGTCTAAACGGGATTACACTATATGTTGCGTGTGTGAAACACATTATACATGTTTGAGAAGTAAAAAAACCCGCATGAAACACACATTAATTGGAGGCAGTTAGCGAGGAATGCATACATTGGATTTCAACATAACGTGGTTTCAATTATTTGAAAATCCAAATTGATGGATACAACCTTATGAATCTGAGATCATGCCATTTGTAAACCATATTTATGTATAAATGGTGTTGTGCTTTTGAAAGTATATATAAAAAATGATGTATATAGAATGTAATTCCAATTGAAAATGGATCCCGCCCGAAAAAAATAGAACACAAACGGGATTCGAATTGAGTTGGCACGGTAAACGTGCACTCTGCAAAATTTCAACGAAGCGGGGAAAGTCACAGTAACCACCCGAAACCAAAATCTACAAGATGGAAATCACTACTGCTTATCCCTGCCATGCAAAGCCTGTCTACTGGATTTCTATAGGTTTCGGTAGGGGTAGGTTTGTAATTTCACCCAAACGTGCCTCTCACCCGGATTCATACACGGTGGGCGCCAAAACACAGTGCGTCCTCGGCCGAAATCGACTCCCTCCCCGATTCATATTCATACACGGAGGGCGCCAAAAACAAACTCTCGTCGGCAAATATTCGGTGTATGCGAGATTACCATCCTATCCCCAACCGACTAGTGTTGCTGTGATGTAGTAGAAATTTGAAACGGGGGCCAAGTTTGTAAATTTCCTCGCATTTGAGACAAGCGCGCCCTGAATACATGGTTCCCCCTTCCTCTCTACCTCCCTTTTCCCCATTCGTACTCCGTGGGCGCCAAAACACCCTCTCCACCCCACCATCCTCCGTCCGCCGCCGTCCGCAACCCCATCCACCGCCGTCCTCCTCCACCATGCCGGAGCTGATACCCCGACGCCGCCGTCCATTACAAGAGATCGACCTCTATCATCCACGGCATCGGACCGGGCTCCTTGCATCCCGTCCTCTCGCTTCATCCCCGTCGTCGTCCACCTTGTCGGTGACGCTCCTACGACCGTCTCGTCCACCGCGCCCCGCCGCCACCGTCTACCCTCCTAGATCTGCTTCCACGCCACCGACAGCCATCGCTACCACAGCACCGTCAAATTCTCAGCAGATGCGTACACGGCGCCGCACTAGAGGCGGTACTCTTTCGTATCTGCTCAACTTATTTATCGCAGCAAGAAAATAGATCGCCACTGCTTTACTCTGATTTCTTGTCTTGGTTGCGAAGTTGCCTTTGTCCGGTTTGCACCTTCAGATCCGCCATGGCACGCTCAACACCATACTCGCAATGCTTATGGTTTTCCCCTTTTATATTCCACACTAGTTAAATCACAGTAGACTAAATTTCAAAATTGGGCCAGTCGATTTTTCAGAGCTAGCCGGAGTTCGCCGGTGCGAAGGAAGGGGCTCGGGTGGGGACGGTGGTTGTGGGGGGCGGTGGTGGGGCCTCGTCGAACGAAGAAAACTCGACGGGGTGGGGGCGGGGGTGGGGGTGGCGGAGGAACACAAGCGGTGGGGTCGGTGGCCCGTGCGGTGTTCTGTATGGGAAGCACAGTATGTTCCTTGTCAGGAAGGGGAGCAGGGACATCTGCAGTCAACAGCTGATAGAGCTGGCATGTACGTGATTGATAGGCTTTCAAATAGTAGCGGTACTACAACACCATAATTTCCAGCCAGTTCCACTTTCCCGATTTATATATCCTGCTTATGGTGTACCCCTGTTATGTACACTATGATCTGCCTAGTTGTTGTGTGCTCTTGTTATCATGGTTTGGCAATAAACTCTCTATACAGTATATTATGAACCTATCATCTGCCAGCTATCCTTACTTCTGGAGCCTATTTTTTTGTGTACTTGTGCCAGATTATATAAATGCAGTCACCATATTACAGCACACATGAGCTCTCTCATCAGAATCCAGTGATAGCACACAAGTGTTTACAGGGGCGCCCCTATATTAGAATATCATCTGCATTACAAAGATAATCTCACAAATATTTATGTTTTCATGGTTCTTAGATATTATACGCAATTACAGTGAATATCAGAATCCGCGCATCAGAAGAATATTGTGGAACACTGCAATGACTTACAAAATTGGCACCAAGGCAGTGATTGCCATTTTGGAAGCAATGAAACTCGTACGCTCCCCACCTGTTGATTCTTGTTCAGAATATCATCCTAATGACTATTCTAACCTCGAGGAGTCAAAGGTAGATGGCCTGTCCTGTTCACCCATCAAGGTGCATGTTCTAATTTGGCAAGGTTTTATGGATTGCGCGTATCTTGCATATGTTGTCTTGCATTTCTTCTACTTTGTTGCACCGCCATCTGCTTAGTTTACTCATCATATAACTCAAGATGCCATGCCCATCCATTATCAATACATATTCCATCTGTCATCATACCATGTTTTTCCACTCAAATGTTGTTCTTGTGCATCAGACATCAAAAAGGAAGAGGGTGATTGCCGAACCTGAAGGAGCACCCGCAAAGTCCTTGAAAAACGTGGTGGTGCCGGAGAAATCAGACAGCACCCCACTTATATTGGTTGTACAACCAGTGACACAAAACATAGGACCGACTCCAGTAGACTGTACCCATACTTCACTGGCCACACCACTAGCCCCACCACACAGGACCTGCACTCAAGCAAAAGGTATACTGATTTCATTTAACATAGCACCAGCTGTACCACAGAAAAATCCCACTCCAGCAAAAAATGCAGCAAGTCCGCCGGCCGAAGACCTATCCCAACTGCAGAGACGGCCAATTCCTGCAGATTGGAACCCAATTCCATTTATTCCCAGTTTAAAAGACAATGCTTTCAATGTTGTTAGGGACTTCGTGCATATATTCCCATCATGGGAAGATTATTGTGAAGACAAACACCATTTTCACATCTTCCTGTCCAACTTACGTGTAAGTGCTATTATTCATGGTTATTATTTTCCTGTTTTTTGCTGATTGAACACATCAATGATTTACATTACATTTTTTCGGCAGGGTTTCTTTCATGGCTTCTTTCTATTGCTTGGTAATTTCCTTTACCTTGGGGTAAATGTGACACTGACCAGGGTAGTGTGTAGTTCCTTCACACAGGAAGCAAGTTACTTGCCCAGTCGGGCACTCTTCTGCTGGGTGATTCTCCTCACAATGAGGGCATCCATCCTTGTGTTCCTCCTGGGTGTGTCCTATTTCTCCACAAATCTTGCAGGAACAAGGTTTCTTCATCGGGTTATCCCAGTGCTTCCCGATGAGACGGGATCTTAACAGAGTCTTCTTGAATTCCTCCAAGTTTTTGCTCCGTTGCATCCTTGTATGGCTTGATGCATTTTCCACCAAGTTGCAGCACTCTCGGTAAAATACTGAAGAGCATATTGAACCTCATAATTTATTGAAATCAATAACGTTAAGGTGACATATTTTCATATGTTGAACTGTATGAGTTGTTACTCTATGAACAAGGACTTGACCATTTTCGAGGATATGAGAAATATGGTCTATGGAAGAATTTGTGCATTTCAAGAGTGGAGTTTGGACAAAATGAGTTGGAGTTTTGTTTTGGTATGACGGATATGAAGGAAGGAAGTACCGATGGCGTTGATGGGACTCCACACCGTTGATTGTTTCCGCTGAGACTTATAAGGTATATATATCAGTTTTACGTTATTTTATACATGTGATTGCACTTTGATATATACATTGATGTACTGTGTGTGCCAGCATACTGATCCAGGGATGGCACAGATACACAGAGGCTTGACTGTCTGAGGTCGGGTCGTTACAGGTTTGACAAGAACGACGGGATATCACAAATATGTTGCCCGCTGCTTTGCTCTTGTTAGTACCTGTTGTCTTGTATCACTGTACTTGCATACATACCTGGTTCATTATGTGACAGCAGTATGCATGATAGCTTGCTTATAAATTGTTCGCTCCAAATTATATGATATGTATGAATGGTTACATTAGTGTAGAATATATCCAATGCCAATGTTCTGTTTAGCTCTGCATTGTTCTTGTAAGTACATGCTGTCCTTTATCAGTGTACTCATAATGACAGGTAGTTGTTCATGTACCATCACTCTGCAGCTTATTTTCCTTTGCCCTCCATTTTCTACACATCAGATCTATATTTACTCTTACCATAAGGTTAGTACTGAAGAAGTTTAGCTGTGCATTGCTCTTGGCTGTACCTTTTGCCTGTATCGCTGCACTTACATTTATAGCTACTTGGTTATGTAGCATCACTCTTCATCTTATCTTAAATATTCTCCATTTTTTCGTATATTATCACATCTATATTTACTCTTAACAAAATGTAGAATAAAGGCAATGCTTTTGAAGAAGATTCTGTGGTAAACTTCTTGAATTGCCCCCCCCCCCCCACATCAGCATGGACAAGGCCTTTATAGAGCCTGTCTTCACCAATAATGTAAGTTTTCCATCTCAAGCCTTCAAACTTTGTTGTATATATTTGGTTAGGCATGACTGCAACAGCTGTTTATTTTTGGTGTTTGCATCAAATTTCTTGTTTAAAGTTTATTATGTAGTTCATAAACAAAAGTTTGTCCTTTCTCAATTTAAGTTTTCAGTTGTACAACCAAGTTCCTTCTTCATACCATGTAAATTAAACTATACAGAGCAAGTGATCTTCTTTTGCACTGCATGTATGCTTTTGTTCTTCATCCGTAATTCAGTGGTGTGGTGAACCTACCCACTACAGCACAATGTCATATTCTGCAATGTCTTAACTATGAACAATGTCATATCATTCTACTATTATTTAAACCGTCTCTTTATTTGCCAATCTGAAATGGTATAAATTGACAGCACACTAACCATTGATACTTATGAGTTCTTGATCTGTAATCCAGTGGTGTCGTGAAGCTGCCAACTCCTTCACAATGTCATTTCCTGCCATGTCTTGACCTGAACAATACCATATTGTGTTAATGCAATTTTAAACTGTGTCACTTTATTCGTCAGTAAGAAATATGATGAATTGTCAGCACTGATACTTTTATGTGCAAAACCAGTCATCTGTCTGCTTGTTTATCTTTCAGAGTGAGGAAGATATAAGTGTTGAACAAGCGCAGTCTCATCATCTTGCTCAGCTGCTTGCGCTGCAGCTCCCTAGCAGGGCTAACCTTTCTTGAACTCTATTGAAGTGCTGTCGGTTTTGTATATTATTTCGTCGGCGTGTTTATTTGCACTGGTGGCGATCTTTGATGCCCAGTGTATGTAATCTGCTGTCTGCTTGTGCTTTATTATCATAGTGGCAAACTTTGATGCCAGGTGGATGTAATATGTCGTAATTTCTTTATTGTATAGTCTAGGTTTTTTCTTATTCATGATGCTGCAGTTATTTTACTGTATATATATATATATATATATATATCATGTCTTCGCAGTAAACCGGCCAAACCATAAAATTACGGTACATAATTGGGTCGTCATGCAATCACGATGTAGGTTGGGCCTGAAACATGCCGAACAGCTCACGGGCCGGCAGCAGTCCGAAATGAACCGGCCCATGATTATGCGAATCAAATCACGTGCTTTTAACATGCCAAAATTGTCTCGGTCCTTGTTTGGCCCAATTAGATATCGGCTGCGAGCAGGCCGGATGTAAACCGGGTCGTAGTTAGGCCCAACTATATGACGGGCTTTTAACAGGCCGAAATTAATATAGGGCCGAAATGTTAAACGGGCCCTTAACAGGCCAAAACTAATATCAGGCCGAATTACTAAGTGGGCCTTTAGCAAGTGGGCCCAAAAGCATAGTGTCCAGTTGACGGGCCGAATCTGATATGGGCCATAATTGAGCCCAAAGCCTCTTAAAGGGCCGGACCTGATGTGGGCCATAATTTGGCCCAGAACATGGTAGGATTTTAACGGGGCGGATCTCATATGGGCCACTATTAGGCCCGGAGCGTGGCAGGCCATTAATGGACCGGATCAAATATGGGCCGCCATTTGGCCCAAAACATGGCAGCCAGTTAATGGGCCGGCCTACTAGGTTCCTCAAAATCTTGTGGGCCTACAGCTCGGCCGGCCCATTAATGTCGGCGAAATCTCGTGGGCCTTTAGCTGGGCCGGTCCATTATGATCCGCAAGAATTTTGTGGGCCTTTACCTGGGTCGGCCCATTATGGCAAACAAAAATCTTGTGGGCCTTTACCTAGGCCGGCCCATTATGGCCCGCGAAATCTTGTGGGCCTTTAGCTGGGCCAGCCCATTGTGGTTCGCAAAATCTTGTGGGCCTTTAGCTGGGCCGGCCCATTATGGTCCGCAAAATCTTGTGGGCCTTTAGTTGGGCCGGCCCATTTAAACTTGTTGGGCCGTGCAATGTGTCGATGTATCATAGGCGCCTTCTGTCCAGTGAGTGGATGACATCTGTCCCGACGATGAGCCGACACGTGTTTCCTCTAGCCAATGATGATTTTACACGTGGAAAATCCCCATTGGTTGGGGCTGTTAACGGGTTATTCGATCCAAAACCCGACCCGATAGCTTAACAGCGTTCCATTACAGTGGATGCCACGTGTCGGTCACCCTTTACGAAAGCACTTCTGTGACGCGCGATTTATTGTCATGGAAGAGGACACTTCCGTGATGATAATTTTGGTAATGTCATGGAACACTTCTACAACAGCACAGGTATGACTATCTTGATTCTGTCATAAATTTGTCATGGATGTACATGCATGACAGAAAACGGGACCTACTATGACAAACACGTATCATCACGAAAGTGTATTTTTTTTGTAGTGTGACCTTCTCCCTAGATGGGAGAAGGGTTTCCCCTCTGGTCCATGCTCTCCATGGCATGGGAGGGGCGAGAGCCCCTCCGAGATTGGATCTGTATCTCTGTCTCTCTTTGTTTCTGCGCTCTTCTCTTCTACCCTTTCACTGTTTCGTATATATATATATATATATATATATATATATATATATATATATATATATATATATATATATATATATATATATGGAGATCAGTAACTCCGATCGGATTGAAACCTTCGCCCAGATTTCCCCCCTAAAATTAGCTTTCTTGCAGCCAAAGAAGAGCAGCAACTGCCTGACGGGGGGCCCACGAGGGGGGCAGGCGCGCCCCCCTGCCTCGTGCCCACCTCGGGCACCGTCTCGCATTGATTCTTCTTCCCATATTCTCCAAATATTCCAAAAATATTCTCCGTCCATTTTTATCCCGTTTGGATTCCGTTTGATATGGGATTTCTGCGAAACACAAAACATGCAACAAACAGGAACTGGCACTGGGCACTGGATCAATATGTTAGTCCCAAAAATAATATAAAAATTGCCAAAAGTATATGAAAGTTGTAGAATATTGGCATGGAACAATAAAAAATTATAGATATGACAGAGACGTATCAGCGGCGGAGCTCAAGTGGCAGTAGGGTTGCGAGAGGAAGAAGACGAGGAAAGGGGAGAATGAGGAAGACCTGGTCATGCTTATTTATAAGGGAAGACTGATAAGTGGGCGCGAAGAACAAGGAGGCCGAAAATATAATTATCCAACTACAAAGATGCCTCGATTCTCGGGACGGTTATTAAGAAAAAAGATCTGTTGAGATACGTTGGGCAAAACGTGCATTAATGACAGATGACGTCATGGCGGGTCACCATAAATCCAAAGGAGGACGTCATGGCGGGTTACAAAAAATTTATACAAGAGAAGAGGAGAAGATTTTGCTTAATTATTGAAGATTGACATGAACCAGTTCAAATCAATCTGGGGCCTAATGTTAGGGATATAACTGTTAGGTATGGCCCGCCCGGGAGGGGCCGGGTTATACCTACGAAGACTCTCGAAGCCCAAGACCAAGTTTGAATATGGCGGTTCAGTTAAGGGCCCAAAGCCAACAGGCGACTTAAAGCCGCATGACTAGTGGATTCTCCGGCTGGTGAAAACCCTCTGCCCGGCTTTCGCGCCCTGCGCCTCGAGTCTACTCATCCTCTACCAGATAAGCTGCCAGCTGCTGAACGCCAGAAACTTGCCCCCACCATGAGCAAAGTCAAGGATCTTCCGGGGAACGACTTGAATGGCATTGATTTGGTCCGGGTTTGGCTTGCCTGGCGGGTTATTCCATTGAGCTGCCGCCCTGGTTTGATGTGCGACTACACAGGCCAGAAGAATGATCCTCTGCCGCACAGCCCTGACGATTTACCTGATGATGTCATTGATGATAGGACAAAATCACTCCTGAATGAGAGCCTGGCAGACTGTGGCAAAGTAGGTTTGAGCCCTTTCTGCAAAGCTAACCCGGCTCCAGCGGTAAGCTAGTAGCTTAAGCATTTTTATTTTATACTCTCACCTTTGAGCTTTTACCTTTACTCAAAAACTCTTGTTGAAATTCACAGGCCACTGACGAGTTTTGGAAAGCCAACTATGATCATGAGGCTGCAAAGAAGGCCAAAAAGCTAAGAAAGCCGCCAGGAGAGCCACCGCCAGGAAGAAAGGAAACAAACCCAGCGCCTCAGACATGCTTCGGCTAGAAGAAACCTCTGAATCAGAGGTAGCTCTTGATTCTCTAGGCTCCTTTTTTAACTATCTTATTGACACTGATTATCCTCAGAAGGATACAGGAGCGAGTCATGCAGCGGTTGAAGAGGTAACTATCATTTCCTCTGACTCTGAGCCTTTGCCAAGACAGAAAGTCCGAAGAGTAACCCTGAAAGTAAGATTTTCACATCCTTTAGCTTACCAAGATCCTCAATTTCTTTTGAAGCGGCAGATCCATGAGAGCCGAAGGAAGACCCGAACCAGCAAAGATGTGGAACTCTCCTCCGGCTTGCCCAATACACCAAGAAAGCGTCGGAACGAGGTCACCTCCAATTTATATCCCTTTTATCCTTTGGCGGGTCTCACTCGTCAACCACTCAATTCTTTTGACTGAAATTATCAAGAAACTTTACCTTCTTTCGGCGAATCAATGCAGTCCAATATGCCGGCTTTTAAAACCGCTCCAGGGTAACGATAACCTGCTTATCCTGTATTCCTTTCAATTTACTACACTTGTACTAACCTTTTGATCTTATGCAGTGACCAAGCAAAGCCCAGCAAGAGGGCGAAAAAGAACAAGCTGGCCGAAGAGCCGATCTTAAATGAGTCGGAACTTGGAACAGCCGCCCCTGAAGCCTCCAATCATGAGCCGCCTCCTGAGCCAGCTCATGATATACCGACGCCCACTACTGACCCACCTGTCGAGCAAGCCGTCGATGGTTCCGAAAACCCGGAAGTTCCTAGCCTTGCCAGGACGGATGATCCTCAAGATGCTGATGTTGAAATCACCAAGGCCGGCTTTACTGAGCCGGGAAGACCAACTGTGCTGGACAAATGTTCTGCCAAGGATGAACTTCTGGAACGCCGCCGGGTTAAATTTGACGTCACTGAGTATACTCACATGAGTATTGGCGAAGTCTTTTCTGGCTATATGAGCCAAGTGCACAGCAGCCGTGACACCGAAATTAACATGGTGAAGCAAATGTATCAGAAATTTGAGGTACAACCTTTTCTCGATATTCATTTATCCTTACCGTGCCAGCCCCCAGGTCTATTGCTTATGATGAATATGCTGTAGACTTTGGAAAGAAAAGTTAGCAATATTAGTAACATAGTTGAACTAAAACACAGAAGAACTCCAGCTTACTCCGTAGTCCCAAAGGGGCGGTTTAATCAGCACGATTGAACCGGTTCTTCATATGGTTGCACAGAACAAACTATTTAAAAAGGCTTTAACAGCAATATGCATTAGCCCCCAAGTGCCAAATACTCTTGCTTGCAAAGTGATTGGGACTTAGTGTCATGAACTGCCACTTTAAACAAAAATTCTTCAATATACATTAGTCCCCAAGTGCCAAGTGTTATTGCTTGCAAAAGACTTGGGACTTAATATTGCCTCATGAAAATCCTGATTTGGACCCGGTATTTGTACAGGCCACCAATAGTCAATTTGAATCGAAAATATCTGACTTGAAGAACCGCCTGGAAGCTCAGGAGATTGAAACTCAAAAGGCCAACTCCAAATTCGAGTTCAGCGTATCTGAACAAGAAAAACTGAAAAAAGGCTTTGAAATGGAGAAGAAGTCCTGGGCTGATGAAAAGAACGCCTTGATCAACTGAGCTGAGAAGGCAGAGGCGGCTCTTGCAGAAGCAACCGCTGAACTATCCGGTTTAAAACGCCATATATCTCAGATGGTCTCAGCAATCTTTGGTAAGCTATTCTGCTAGTGTTAGATATGTGAATCTGTCAAATGAGCATAATATTGTCATCAACTCACCTAACATTGTAATGCAGGGCCCAGGAGTTCCAATCTGAACCAAAGCATATTGATAAAGCTGAAGGCAGTTTATACGCTGGTGGAGCAAGTCTACACCGGGTCTCAACGTGATTTAGCCACAGTGGCCCTGTCAAATGAAGTTCCCACTCTCCTTTCAGATGTATTAAAGCAGCTTTCTGTGCTACCTCAGTGGTTTAAGAAATTAGGGCGATCTTCTGCGAGAGCCGGAGCCGTGGCTGCATTAAGCCGGGCCAAGGCGTGGCTACCGGAGTTAGACCCGGCCGACATCGCCATTGGGTATCCAAGCTTAAAGGAGGACGGCACACATTTTGGACAGGAGGAGTTCACCACTTGTGTTAAGGAAATACGCCCTATGGTGACTCTGATTGCTGATGACACGGATCTTACCAAGTATCATCCGGGTTATGTCGCTGAAAATCGGAGGATTCCAACGCCGCATTATGAAGTGATCAGCCTGATCCCTCCAATTCGTAAGCATACCTTCGCCCCTGAAGTTGTCCCGGCTGGATTAATTGATGATGAAGCTGAATTTGAAGCTTTGAGTGGCATTGACTGGTCATCACCAACCTTCCAGGACAGGGAACAGGATGGAGGAGCGGAAAGGGATGATCCGGAAGCTTCAGGCCATCAACACAATTGATCCGTCAGGCGGGTCATATTTATACTTTGCTGAAAAAACAATGTTAATCATTTGGACTCGGGGAGTCATGTAATAGGATAGACATGACTTGGTTTTGTCGTGCCTTCATGCATGTGTTTGGAGCTCAATACTGTTAAGCCGCCATCTTATATTCATCCATATTATGCTTATCATCTGTTTTCCTTGTGCTTAAGAAAACTTTTACACTGTCCTGCAAACAGAAATAAATCACAAGACCCTTGGCGGTTTACCGCAGGGCGGGTCATATATCTTACATAGAACCCAGAATATGCAAAAGAGTCATAGATAAACCGGTTATCATTTATAGATTTGAAATATAACCACAATATCATACATGTGATCCTTTAATTTATACTGCCAGTTTATGTGACCCAAACAGTAAGGGTGACAACCCAATCTTGTAGAAGCTGGTACTTCCACACATATGATTATTGTCATATGCTGGCGATTTATTGACTAAGGCCAAGCCGGGTTAAATAGAAGCTACTCATTAGATGCTTCCACTAGGATCAAAAGGAAGTCTCAAGACAAAAACTCAAAAAGAAACTATTTGCAAAAAACATCAAAATAAACAAAATTGTGAGGCTTCTGATTCGAATACGATGAGTAAAACGTTCCAAAGGGGTTAAGCTAGGATTCGAATACGACCATGTAGCCCCCAGTGGCTTTGGCGCTGCGCCGATCAAGAGGGTACCGACGGCTATGTTCTCTTTGGTTCGAATACGACCTATGTTTGAACAGGAAGCCCCCAAATGACCTTGAGAGTTTTTTAACTGATTCGAATACGATCAATGTCGGACCGAAAGGGGTTGAGCTATGATTCGGATACGATCAAGAAGCCCCCTAGTGACCATGAGGTGTAATGGCTAGATTCGAATATGATCATGAGTCGGACCAAGAGAGTTAAGATGGATTCGAATATGATCAGCCCCCAACTGGTCGTTTATGTTTAAAATAATAAGGACATATGATCATTGAGGATGAAAAGGATAGAGGTCCTGCTTTATTACTTATCATAATATATACATTCCATAATATGTACATCATGAGAGTCGGTGGCTCAAGTGTAGTAAGGCCGAAGATGAGCAATGTTCCACGGCCGGCGGGTCTCCTCCTCCGACTTCCATGAGTCTTTGTGCTCTCGAACATCGATAAGGTAGTGTTGTTCAGGTTCTTGCTGACCACAAAGGGTCCTTCCCAAGGTGGGGATAGCTTGTGCATATCAGACTGATCCTGGATGAGCCGGAGCATCAAGTCACCTTCTTGAAAGGTTCTGGACTTAACCTGACGGTTGTGATAACGGCGTAGGTCCTGCTGGTAAATCACCGAGCGGGCTGCTGCTAAGTCATGCTTCTCATCCAATAGGTCAAGTGCATCCTGACGAGCTTGTTCATTATTAGCTTCAACATAAGCCGCAACTCGGGGCAAGTCATGACGGATGTCACTTGGTAGAACCGCCTCTGCTCCGTAAACCATGAAGAAAGGCGTATAACCCGTAGATCTGTTAGGTGTAGTATTGATGCTCCAGATCACACAAGGCAACTCCTCCACCCAACAACCCGGTGATACGTCTCCAACGTATCTATAATTTTGGATTTCTCCATGCTATATTATCTACTGTTTTGGACTATATTGGGCTTTATTTTCCACTTTTATATTATTTTTGGGACTAAGCTATTAACCGGAGGCCCATCCCAGAATTGTTGTTTTTGCCTATTTCAGTGTTTCGAAGAAACGAAATATCAAACGGAGTCCAAACAGAATGGAACCTTTGGGAACGTGATTTTCTCATGAAGATATGATCCAGGAGACTTGGACCCTCCGTCAAGAAAGAAGAGAGGCGGTCACGAGGCTGGAGGGCGCCCCCCTAGGGCGCGCCCCCTGCCTCATAGGCCCCTCGAAGCTCCACCGACGTACTCCTTCCTCCTATATATACCTACGTACCCCCAAATGATCAAAAACGGAGCCAAAAACCTAATTCCACCGCCACAACCTTTTGTACCCATGAGATCCCATCTTGGGGCCTGTTCCGTAGCTCCGCCGGAGAGGGCCATCATCACGGAGGGCTTCTACATCATCATAGCCCCTCCGATGAAGTACGAGTAGTTTACCTCAGACCTTCGGGTCCATAGTTAGTAGCTAGATGGCTTCTTCTCTCTTTTTGGATCTCAATACAATGTTCTCCCCCTCTCTCGTGGAGATCTATTCGATGTAATCTTCTTTTTGCGGTGTGTTTGTTGAGACCGATGAATTGTGGGTTTATGATCAAGTCTATCTATGAACAATACTTGAATCTTCTCTGAATTCTTTTATGTATGATTGGTTATCTTTGCAAGTCTCTTCCAATTATCAGTTTGGTTTGGCCTACTAGATTGGTTTTTCTTGCAATGGGAGAAGTGCTTAGCTTTGGCTTCATTCTTGCGGTGTCCTTTCTTAGTGACAGAAGGGGCAGCAAGGCACGTATAGTATTGTTCCCATCGAGGATAACAAGATGGGGTTTTTATCATATTGCATGAAACTATCCCTCTACATCATGTCATCTTGCTTAAGGCGTTACTTTGTTTTTAACTTAATACTCTAGATGCATGCTGGATAGCGGTCGATGAGTGGAGTAATAGTAGTAGATGCAGGCAAGAGTCGGTCTAGTTGTTTCGGACGTGATGCCTATATACATGATCATACCTAGATATTCTCATAACTATGCTCAATTCTGTAAATTGCTCAACAGTAATTTGTTCACCCACCGTAGAATACTTATGCTCTTGAGAGAAGCCACTAGTGAAACCTATGGCCCCCGGGTCTATTCACCATATCAATCTCCAATCACTTTATTATTGATTTACTTTCTACTTTGCCTTTTATTTTACTTTGCCTCTTTATATCCAAAAATACCAAAAATATTATCTATCATCTCTATCAGATCTCACTCTCGTAAGTGACCGTGAAGGGATTGACAACCCCTAATCGCATTGGTTGCGTTAAGCTATTTGTTTTGTGTAGGTACAAGGGACTTCCGCGTAGCCTCCTACTAGATTGATACCTTGGTTCTCAAAAGCTGAGGGAAATACTTACACTACTTTGCTGCATCATCCTCTCCTCTTCGAGGAAATCCAACGCAGTGCTCAAGAGGTAGCAAGAAGAATTTCTGGCGCCGCTGCCGGGGAGGTCTACACAAAAGTCAACATACCAAGTCCCATCACAATTCCTTATCTCTCGCACTACATTATTTGCCATTTGCCTCTCGTTTTCCTCTCCCCCACTTCACCCTTGCCGTTTTATTTGCCCTCTCTTTTCCGTTTGCCTTTTGTTTGCTCGTGTGTCGGTTTGCTTGCTTGTCACGATGGCTCAAGATAATACCAAATTGTGTGACTTTACCAATACCAACAATAATGATTTCCTTAGCACTCCGATTGCTCCTCTTACCAATACTGAATCTTGTTATGAAAGATCAATTCGCCGACCTTCCTAGTGAAGATGCCGCTACTCATATGAATAGCTTCATTGATTTATGTGATATGCAAAAGAAGAAAGATGTCGATAATGATATTGTTAAATTGAAGCTATTTCCTTTTTCTCTTAGAGATCGTGCTAAAGCTTGGTTTTCTACTTTGCCTAAAAATAGTATTGATTCTTGGAACAAGTGCAAAGATGCTTTTATCTCTAAGTATTTTCCTCCCACTAAGATCATCTCTCTTAGAAACGATATTATGAATTTTAAAAAACTTGATCATGAACATGTTGCACAAGCTTGGGAGAGAATGAAATTAATGATATGTAATTGCCCTACTCATGGTTTGAATCTGTGGATGATTATACAAATTTTTTATGCCGGATTGAATTTTGCTTCTAGAAATCTTTTAGATTCGGCCGCGGGAGGCACTTTTATGGAAATCACTTTAGGAGATGCTACTGAACTCCTAGATAATATTATGGTTAATTATTCTCAATGGCACACTGAAAGATCTACTAATAAAAAAGTGCACACGATAGAAGAAATCAATGTTTTGAGTGGAAAGATGGATGAACTTATGAAATTATTTGCTAATAAGAGTGTTTTTTCTGATCCTAATGATATGCCTTTGTCTACTTTGATTGAGAATAATAATGAATCTATGGATGTGAATTTTGTGTGTAGGAATAATTTTGGTAACAACGCGTATAGAGGGAATTTTAATCCTAGCCCTTATCCTAGTAATCCTTCTAATAATTATGGAAATTCCTAAAACAACTCTTATGGAAATTTTAATAAGATGTCCTCTGAATTTGAGAATAGTGTTAAAGAGTTTATGAATTCACAAAATAATTTGAATGCCTTGCTTGAGGAGAAATTGCTTAAAGTTGATGATTTGGCTAGGAACATTGATAGAATTTCTCTTGAGGTTGATTCTTTAAATCTTAGATCTATTCCTCCTAAGCATGATATCAATGAGTCTCTCAAAGCCATGAGAATTTCCATTGATGAGTGCAAAGAAAGAACCGCTAGGATGCGTGCTATGAAAGATGCCTTTATTAAAGCGTGTTTTTCCAATTCCTATGAAAATCAAGAAGAAGATCTAAAAGTTATTGATGTATCCCCTATTAAATCTTTGTTTTGTAATATGAATCTTTATGAAACTGAATATGATCTTCCTTTACCTAGAAGGTGTTCCAAAAATTCGGAGTATTTAGATCTTGATGATGAAATTGATAACAGTGGGATTGAAAGAAATAAAACCCTAGATGTTGCTAAACCCACTATATTGGATTTCAAGGAATTTAATTATGAAAGTTGCTCTTTAATTGATTGTATTTCCTTGTTTCAATCCGTGCTAAATTCTCCTCATGCTTATAGTCAAAATAAAGCTTTTACCGAACATATCGTTGATGCCTTGATGCAATCTTATGAAGAAAAACTTGAGTTGAAAGTTTCTATCCCTAGAAAACTTTATGATGAGTGGGAACCTACTATTAAAATTAAAATTAAAGATCATGAGTTTTATGCTTTGTGTAATTTGGGTGCTAGTGTCTCCACTATTCCCAAAACTTTGTGTGATTTACTAGATTTCCGTGATTTTGATGATTGCTCTCTAAACTTGCATCTTGCGGATTCCACTATTAAGAAACCTATGGGAAGGATTAATGATGTTCTTATTGTTGCAAATAGGAATTATGTGCCCGTAGATTTTATCGTTCTTGATATAGATTGCAATCCTTCTTGCCCTATTATTCATGGTAGACCTTTCCTTAGAATGGTTGCTGCAATTATTGATATGAAGGAAGGAAATATTAGATTTTAATTCCCATTAAAAAATGGCATGGAACACTTCCCTAGTAAGAAAATAAAATTACCATATGAATCTATCATGAGAGCCACTTATGGATTGCCTACCAAAGATGGCAATACATAAATCTATCCTTGCTTTTATGCCTAGCTAGGGGCGTTAAACGATAGCGCCTGTTGGGAGGCAACCAAATTTTATTTTAGTTTTTTTTGTTTTTGCTTCTGCTTAGGAATAAATAATCCATCTACCTTCTGTTTAGATGTGGTTTTATCTTTTAATTACTGTTCGTGCCAAGTTAAACCTATAGGATCTTCTTGGATGATAGTTATTTGATCTTGCTGTAATTTCCAGAAACTTTCTGTTCACAAAAAAAATTGTTAAAAATCACCAGAACGTGATAAAATACTGATTTCAATTGCTGCTGATCAATAAACAAATTTCCTAGGTCTTCTATTTTGGCTGATTTTTTGGAGTTCCAGAAGTTTGCGTTAGTTACAGATTACTACAGACTGTTCTGTTTTTGACAGATTCTGCTTTTCGTGTGTTGTTTGCTTATTTTGGTGAATCTATGGCTAGTAAAATAGTTTATAATCCATAGAGAAGTTGGAATACAGTAGGTTTAACACCAATACAAATAAAGAATGAGTTCATTACAGTAACTTGATGTGGTCTTTTGTTTTCTTTCGCTAACGGAGCTCACGAGATTTCTGTTGAGTTTTGTGTTGTGAAGTTTTCAAGTTTTGGGTGAAATCTTTTGATGGATTATGGAACAAGGAGTGGCAAAAGCCTAAGCTTGGGGATGCCCATGGCACCCCAAGATAATCCAAGGACACCAAAAAGTCAAAGCTTGGGGATGCCCCGGAAGGCATCCCCTCTTTCGTCTACTTCCATCGGTAATTTTACTTGGAGCTATATTTTTATTCACCACATGATAGGTGTTTTGCTTGGAGCGTCTTGCATGATTTGAGTCTTTGCTTGTTAGTCTGCCACAATCGTCCTTGCTGTACACACCTTTTGATAGAGCCATACATGAATTGGAATTTGATAGACTACTCTATGTGCTTCACTTATATCTTTTGAGCTTTATAGTTTTGCTCTAGTGCTTCACTTATATCTTTTAGAGCACGGTGGTGGATTTGTTTTAAAGAAACTATTGATCTCTCATGCTTCACTTAGATTATTTTGAGAGTTCTTAAATAGCATGGTAATTTGCTTAATAATAATAATATGCTTGGTATCCAAGATTTGTAAAACTTTCTTTTGAGTGCGTTGAATAGTAAGAAAAGTTTGATGCTTGATAATTGTTTTGAGATATGAAGATGGTGATATTAGAGTCATGCTAGTTGAGTAGTTGTGAATTTGAGAAATGCTTGTGTTAAAGTTTGTGATTCCCGTAGCATGAATGTATGGTGAACCGTTATGTGATGAAGTCGGAGCATGATTTATTTATTGATTGTCTTCCTTATGAGTGGCGGTCGGGGACGAGCAATGGTCTTTTCCTACCAATCTATCCCCCTAGGAGCATGCACGTAATGCTTTGGTTTTTAATGACTTGTAGATCTTTGCAATAAGTATATGAGTTCTTTATGACTAATGTTGGGTCCATGGATTATACGCACTCTCACCCTTCCATCATTGCTAGCCTCTTCGGTACAGTGCATTGCCCTTTCTCACATTGAGAGTTGGTGCAAACTTCGCCGGTGCATCCAAACCCCGTGATATGATACGCTCTTTCACACATAAACCTCCTTATATCTTCCTCAAAACAGCCACCATACCTACCTATTATGGCATTTCCATAGCCATTCCGAGATATATTGCCATGCAACTTTCTACCATACCGTTCTTCATGATACATTCGTCATTGTCATATTGCTTAGCATGATCATGTAGTTGACATAGTATTTGTGGCAAAGCCACCGTTCATAATTCTTTCATACATGTCACTCTTGATTCATTGCATATCCCGGTACACCGCCGGAGGCATTCATATAGAGTCATACTTTGTTCTAGTATCGAGTTTAATCATTGAGTTGTAAATAAATAGAAGTGTGATGATCATCATTTTCTAGAGCATTGTCCCAAGTGAGGAATAAAAAAAGAGGAAGTCCATAAAAAAAGGGAGGCCCAAAAAAAGAAAAAAAAGAGAAAAAAAGAGAGAAAAATAGAGAAGGGACAATGTTACTATCCTTTGCCACACTTGTGCTTCAAAGTAGCACCATAATCATCATGATAGAGAGTCTCTTGTTTTGTCACTTTCATATACTAGTGGGAATTTTACATTATAGAACTTGGCTTGTATATTCCAACGATGGGCTTCCTGAAATGCCCTAGGTCTTCATGGGCAAGCAAGTTGGATGCACACCCACTTAGTTTGTTTTGTTGAGCTTTCATACATTTATAGCTCTAGTGCATCCGTTGCATGGCAATTCCTACTCCTTGCATTAACATCAATCAATGGGCATCTCCATAGCCTATTGATTAGCCTCGTTGATGTGAGATCTTCTCCTTTTTTGTCTTCTCCACATAACCCCCATCATCATATTCTATTCCACCCATAGTGCTATATCCATGGCTCACGCTCATGTATTGCGTGAAGGTTTATGAGTTTGAGATTAGTAAAGTATGAAACAATTGCTTGGCTTTCCATCGGGGTTGTGCATGATGAGAGCATTCTTGTGTGACAAAAATGGAGCATGACTAAACTATATGATTTTGTAGGGATAAACTTTCTTTGGCCATGTTACTTTGAGAAGACATAATTGCTTTGTTAGTATGCTTGAAGTATTATTATTTTTATGTCAATATGAACTTTTGTCTTGAATCTTTCAGGTCTGAATATTCATACCACAATTGAGAAGATTTACATTGAAATTATGCCAAGTAGCACTCAGCATCAAACATTCTTTTTTATCATATACCTACTCGAGGACGAGAAGGAATTAAGCTTGGGGATGCCTGATACGTCTCCAACGTATCTATAATTTTTATTGCTCCATGCTATATTATCTACTATTTTGGACTATATTGGGCTTTATTTTCCACTTTAATATTATTTTTGGGACTAACCTATTAACCGGAGGCCCGGCCCAGAATTGCTGTTTTTTGCCTATTTCAGTGTTTCGAAGAAACGCAATATCAAACAGAGTCCAAACGGAATGAAACCTTCGGGAACGTGATTTTCTTATCAGATATGATCTAGGAGACTTGGACTCTCCGTCAAGAAAGAAGAGAGGCGGTCACGAGGGTGGAGGGCGCCCCCCTGCCTCGTGGGCCCCTCGAAGCTCCACAGACGTACTCCTTCCTCCTATATATACCTACGTACCCCCAAACGATCAAAAACGGAGCCAAAAACCTAATTCCACCGCCGCAACCTTTTGTACCCACGAGATCCCATCTTGGGGCCTATTCCGGAGCTCCGCCGGAGAGGGCCATCATCACGGAGGGCTTCTACATCATCATAGCCCCTCCGATGAAGTGTGAGTAGTTTACCTCAGACCTTCGGGTCCATAGTTAGTAGCTAGATGGCTTCTTCTCTCTTTTTGGATCTCAATACAATGTTCTCCCCCTCTCTCGTGGAGATCTATTCGATGTAATCTTCTTTTTGCGGTGTGTTTGTTGAGACCGATGAATTGTGGGTTTATGATCAAGTGTATCTATGAACAATATTTGAATCTTCTCTGAATTCTTTTATGTATGATTGGTTATCTTTGCAAGTCTCTTCAAATTATCAGTTTGGTTTGGCCTACTAGATTGGTTTTTCTTGCAATGGGAGAAGTGCTTAGCTTTGGGTTCAATCTTGCGGTGTCCTTCCCCAGTGATAGAAGGGGCAGCAAGGCATGTATAGTATCATTGCCATCAAGGATAACAAGATGGGGGTTTTATCATATTGCATGAAACTATCCCTCTACATCATGTCATCTTGCTTAAGACGTTACTCTGTTTTTAACTTAATACTCTAGATGCATGCTGGATAGCGGTCGATGAGTGGAGTAATAGTAGTAGATGCAGGCAAGAGTCGGTCTACTTGTCTCGGACGTGATGCCTATATACATGATCATACCTAGATATTCTCATAACTATGCTCAATTCTGTCAATTGCTCAACAGTAATTTGTTCACCCACCGTAGAATACTTATGCTCTTGAGAGAAGCCACTAGTGAAACCTATGGCCCCCGGGTCTATTCTCATCGTATCAATCTCCAATCACTTTATTATTGCTTTATTTTCTACTTTGCCTTTTATTTTGCTTTGCCTCTTTATATCCAAAAATACCAAAAATATTATCTATCATCTCTATCAGATCTCACTCTCGTAAGTGACCGTGAAGGGATTGACAACCCCTAACCGCGTTGGTTGTGTTGAGCTATTTGTTTTGCGTAGGTACGAGGGACTTGCGCGCTCAAAAACTGAGGGACATACTTACGCTACTTTGCTGCATCATCCTCTCCTCTTCGGGGAAATCCAACGCAGTGCTCAAGAGGTAGCACCCGGCGTCCGCTATAAAGGGGCCATGAGCCGGGGGTTTATGCCTTTCAAGATCTCTTGATTGGCTCTTTCAGCTTGACCATTGGTTTGAGGGTGAGCTACTGATGAAACATCGTGCCGGATATGCTCACGTTGACAGAACTCTTCCATGGCACCCTTGGACAGATTAGTACCATTGTCAGTTATGATGCTGTGTGGAAATCCAAAGCGAAAGATCACCTTCTTCATGAATTGAACCGTTGTGGCTTCATCACACTTACTGACCGGCTCTGCCTCAACCCACTTCATGAACTTATCAACCGCCACCAGAAGGTGTGTCTTTTTATCATTGGACCTTTTGAATGGCCCAACCATATCAAGCCCCCAGACTGCAAACGGCCAAGTAATTGGAATCATCCTCAATTCTTGAGCCGACACATGAGCCCGTCGTGAGAACTTCTGACAACCGTCACATTTACTTACCAAATCTTCCGCGTCAGCATGAGCCATCAGCCAATAAAATCCATGACGAAAAGCCTTGGCCACAAGGGATTTTGACCCGGCATGATGGCCACAATCACCTTCATGAATCTCATGAAGAATTTCTTGACCCTCCTCAGAAGAAACACAACGTTGAAACGCCCCAGTAACACTGCGATGATGTAACTCCCCATTGACAATCGTCATTGACTTAGACCGTCGGGTTATCTGCCTCGCCAAGGTTTCCTCCTCAGGCAATTCGCCTCGGACCATGTAAGCCAAATATGGCACTGTCCAATCTGAGATAACATCAAGAGCCGCCACCAGTTTGCTTCCGGGTCAAGAACAGCCAAGTCTTCCTCTGTAGGCAACTTGACAGAAGGATTATGCAAAACATCTAAGAAAGTGTTAGGTGGCACCGGCTTACGTTGAGACCCCAGCCGGCGTAAAGCATCGGCTGCCTCGTTCTTTCTTCGATCAATGTGTTCCACCTGGTAACCCTTGAAGTGTCCAGCAATGGCATCAACTTCGCGGCGATAAGACGCCCTAAGGGGGTCCTTAGAATTCCACTTGCCTGATACTTGTTGAGCCACTAAATCTGAGTCGCCAAAGCACCTTACTCGGCTTAAGCTCATCTCTTTTGCCATCCGAAGACCATGGAGCAAGGCCTCATACTCAGCTGCATTGTTAGTATAGGGAAACATCAGACGGAGCACATAACAAAACTTGTCACCTCGAGGGGAAGCTAAAACAACTCCAACCCCCGAGCCTTCCAATTGCCTGGACCCATCAAAATGAATAGTCCAATATGTGTTGTCCGGCTTTTCCTCAGGCATTTGTAGCTCCGTCCAATCATTGATGAAATCCACCAGTGCTTGAGATTTAATAGCAGTGCGCGGCACATACTTCAAACCATGAGGCCCAAGTTCAATGGCCCACTTGACGACTCGTCCCGTGGCCTATCTGTTTTGAAAGATATCGCCCAAAGGAGCAGAACTGACCACGGTGATGGGGTGACCCTGGAAATACTACTTAAGCTTCCGGCTTGCCATGAATACCTCATAAACAAGTTTCTGCCAATGTGGATACCTTTGATTGGACTCAATCAGCACCTCACTGATGTAATAAACCGGCCGTTGAACCGGATGCTCCTTTCCAGCCTCCTTGCGCTCCACCACAATGGCTACACTGACGACACGTGTGTTAGCAGCCACATACAGCAATAAGGGCTCCTTATCAATAGGAGCAACAAGGACCGGCGGCTCAGACAAATGTCTCTTCAAATCTTCAAAAGAATCGTTAGCAGCATCACTCTAGACGAAATTGTCCGTCTTCTTCATCATCTGGTACAGTGGTATGGCCTTCTCACCTAACCGGCTTATGAACCGGCTTAAAGCGGCAATACGGCCCACTAGACGCTGAACATCATTGATACACGCAGGCTTAGCCAAAGAGGTGATTGCCTTGATCTTCTCCGGGTTAGCCTCAATGCCTCTATTAGAGACCAAAAAACCCAAAAGCTTGCCAGCTGGCACTCCAAAAACGCGCTTCACCGGGTTAAGCATCATCTTGTAGACCCGGAGATTATCAAAGGTTTCCTTCAGATCATCTATCAAGGTCTCCTTCTCTCTAGACTTCACCACAATGTCATCCACATAAGCATGAACATTGCACCCAATCTGATTGTGGAGACAGTTCTGCACACATCGCTGATAAGTCGCCTGGGCACTCTTAAGCCCAAAAGGCATAGATACATAGCAGAAGGCGCCAAACAAAGTGATGAAGGTCGTCTTCTCCTGGTCCTTAACTGCCATTTTGATCTGATGATATCCAGAATAAGCATCCAAGAAGCTCAAACACTCACAACTCACCGTAGCATCAATGATTTGATCAATATGAGGGAGAGCGAAAGGATCAGCCGGGCAAGCCTTATTTAAGTCCGTGTAATCCACACACATACGCCAGGTGCCGTTCTTTTTTAGCACAAGCACCGGGTTAGCCAACCATTCTGGGTGAAAACGTCAATAATAAACCCGACCGCCAAGAGCCGGGCCACCTCCTCACCAATAGCTTTATGCCTCTCATTAAACCGCCGAAGAAACTGCCTGACCAGCTTAAATTTTGGATCAATATTAAGAGTGTGCTCAGCAAGTTCTCTCGGTACACCCGGCATGTTAGAAGGCTTCCATGCAAAGATGTCCCGGTTCTCACGGATGACCTCGATGAGCGTGCTTTCCTATTTGGGATCCAGATTGGCAGTCATACTGAACTGTTTAGATGAGTCGCCCGGAACAAAATCAACAAGCTTGGTGTCATCGGCTGACTTAAATTTCATTACCGACTCGTGTTCCGTGGTTGGCTTCTTCAAGGACGTCATGTCCGCCGGGTCAACATTGTCCTTATAGAATTTCAACTCCTCTGTTGCACAAACAGATTCAGCGTAAGCAGCGTCACCTTCCTTGCATTCCAAGGCTATCTTCCAGCTCCCATGCACTGTGATGGTGCCCTTGTGACCCGGCATTTTGAGTTGCAGGTAAACATAACACGGTCGTGCCATGAAATTTGCGTAAGCCGGCCTCCCAAACAATGCGTGATATGGACTCCGGATTTTGACCACCTCAAATTTCAACTTCTCATCCCTGGAATCATGCTCATCCCCAAAGGCTACTTCCAGCTCAATCTTACCCACTGGGTACACCGACTTACCAGGCACTACTCCATGGAAAACAATGTTGGATGTCTTGAGATTTTTATCAGTCAATCCCATGCGAGGAAAGGTCTCATAATAGAGGATGTTGATGTTGCTACCTCCATCCATGAGCACTTTTGTGAATTTGTATCCACCAACTTGAGGTTCCACTACTAAGGCCAAGTGACCCGGATTGTCAACCCGGGGAGGGTGATCCTCTCTACTCCATATGATACGCTGCTCAGACCATCTCAGATAACGAGGGACCACCAGCTCAACAGCATTCACGACCCTCTTATGAAGTTTCTGTTCCATTTTGCACAGACTGGTGGTGAACACATGATATTGTCCACTATTCAGTTGCTTCGGGTTACTCTGATACCCGGATTGTTGTTGCTGCTGTCCTCCCTGGCCAGATTGCTGATTATAACCACCTTGGTGACCTTGAGGGCCCTGGCCATGAAAGCCGCCACCACTTGAGCCGCCGCCCGGGCCATGAAAACCGCAACCGCCTGAGCCGCCGCCCGGCCCGTGATTACCGTCGAACATGTTAGAATTCTTGAAAGCCTTCATAATCGTACAGTCTTTCCACAGATGAGTGGTCGGCTTCTCCCGGGTGTGGTGCCTTGGACAAGGCTCATTCAGTAACTGCTCAAGGGTGGGACCTGACCCGCCAGACCGAGGAGGTGGCCTCCCCTTGCATCGTTAATTGTTGCCCTGTGTATTCGCCACAAACTCCGAGCTACCATCAGCCTTACGTTTATTATTACCTCCTTGATTCACCGGGTTATGTTGAAGACCCTTAGCATTACCGTTCTTCTTTCCCTTCCATGTCTTCTCTTCATCAGACGCGGGATCCTTGGTACTATCAGAATCGGCGTATTTAACCAGAGCCGCCATCAGCTGGCCCATGTAATTATAATCGTGCTTGAGCCGACCCAGCTTCTGTTTCAGAGGTTCAAAACGGCAATTTTTCTCCAACATTAAGACTGCAGAGCCGACATCCATCTTATCAGATGAATGTATTATTTCCTTCACCCGGCGCACCCAATGGGTCGTGGACTCACCTTCCTCTTGCTTGCAATTAGTCAAGTCCACAATCGACATGGGCTGCTTGCGTGTGTCCTTAAAGTTCTGAATGAGTCGGGCCTTTAACTCGGCCCAGGAACCAATGGAATTAGGTGGCAGTCCCTTTAACCAAGTGCGGGTCGTTCCATCCAGCATCATAGTGAAGTACTTGGCCATTGCCGTGTCACTGACCTCCAGCAATTCCATGGCCATCTCATAACTTTCAATCCATGCCCCGGGCTGTAAGTCAGCCATGTAGTTAGGCACCTTCCGAGGTCCCTTAAAACCCTTCGGCAAACGCTCATTACACAGTGTCGGCACTAAGCAAGGGCCACCTCCAGTTCTCGTGGTCGCGCCCGCCTCAATAGAAGTCGTTGGATAAACCGGAAAAGGTTGGTAAGCCGCCTGCTGAGCCGCCTGCTCCATCACCTGCTGAGCCGCCCGCTCAGCCTCTTGGCGTACCCTATCTTGATTAGCCAAGTTAGGGGCTCCATCTCACGCCGGGTCTCGCCCACCTGGCTGATCACGCTGCCGGACATTGCTTGAAACTGCCGTCGAGTCTATATGCCTGGTGTAACTCGGGCTCCGGCTAGACGAGGGGTCGAATGAATCCTGTCTCAACTGTAAGAGTATGCCTCCGGCTGTACCAGAGCCGTCTTAAGAAGTTCTCGGACCCTTCGTGTTTCAATTACCGTCGGAGAGTCGCCCTCCATCGGGAGAGCCGTCAATCGCGCTGCCGCATCGATCATGTTCTCCAACGGGTTAGAATAATGACCCGGTGGTGTTGGTACATACTGAGGCGGAGTAGTGTTCACTCGGGGAGGTTCCGTCACCCGTGGCTGAACCGACGCCCCAGCTCCGGGCGTCGCAACCGGATTTACCTCTGGCGGATTACTGGGACCTGCACCGGGTGAGCGGAAGAGATTTCTAGGATCGTAGATCAAAGGCAGACGGGATTGAGACTTCTGGTGCCTTCTCCTCATGACCTCATTTGATGCGTTTAGATTCATCGTGAGCTGGAACGCTTCTGATTGAAGCTGCTAGGCTCGAGCATCCAAAGCCGCCCGCTCCGTAGCCAATCTGGTGCCTTCAGCTACTAGGTTTTCCTTGGCTTGTGTTATCTCCTCACGTAACCGAACCACCTCTGCATCATGCTCAGCCTGATCCGTCGGATTAACTGTGGCGGTTAACAGGGTTGTCAGTCTTTCTGTGAGATCAATCAGCACCTGAGCCGGCGGGCGCACAGGGGCTCCTGCCACGGCTGCCGCTGACCCGGAGGTTATTGCTGTCGCAGCCGTAGAGTTTTGCCTGGTTGAGTGCCGGCCATGAAGATCCCTACTCTGCTCGGCGGCTCAAAGGGGTCCGGAATACTGCTGCCATCGAAACAGCCCCCAAGCCCGTCGTCTTGTAGTTGATACAATGAATCCATCTCACCCATGGACGACTCACCGTCAGAATAGATGGTCGTCTCACCGCCATACACGGATCCTTCAGGAAGTTCTCCTCCATGGACGCATAGCACGAAGGCACGCTTCATGGCAGGCGGAGCCTAGGAGGGTCTCGAACGCTGAGCCGTCTCGATGATGTCGGTGCAGGTGTGCGGCTCAGGTCCTGGCTCGCCGATTCGGCCGATGAAGACGTGAATTCCGCCGAAGGGGGCCTGGTACCCGTACTCAATTGAGTCGGCGTCGGGGAACCAGCCTGCGTTGTCGATGTAGAGCTTGCCGCGATGACTCTTGGTCATCCGGCTCACAACATATCCCTTGATCCCTTCGAAGCTGCCCTTCAAGAACTCAAACCCACCATGCGCTGGCCCCACGGTGGGCGCCAACTGTCGTGGAATTGTCATGGCAGATGTCCTAGTGAAAGGACTTAGTCATGGAGCCATCGCAACTAGGAAGCAAGAAGGGGTTAATCGGGACAAAGGACATGAGGTTTATACTGGTTCGGCCCCTTGCGGTGAAGGTAAAAGCCTACGATCCAGTTTGAGTGGGATTATGTATGTCTTGATAACCAGGGAGCGAATCCGCTTGACCTAGCCCTCGATTTGATGTTACTTGCCCTAAGCCGCCGCTGGGTCGTCCCCTTATATACACGGGTTGACGCCCTGCGGCCTACAGAGTCCCGGTCGGCTCATATACAGTGTCCGGCTCGGTGACTAGTTAATCTTGCCTTATAATACAAGTCATACCATCAGCGGTTTATCACAATGGGCCTTAAGTTGTCTGTTGGCTTTGGGCCCTTAACTGAACCGCCATCTTCAAACTCGGTCTTGGGCTTCGAGAGTCTTCGTAGGTATAACCCGACCCCTCCTGGGTGGGTCATACCTAGCAGTTATATCCCCAACAATACCAGTGTTTCAGCAGAGACTGTTAAGTTGAACTTCTGCCTAGAACTTTAAGCTACATCCATTCACAACTAGACAATGGACTATACCTTGAATTGCTAGTTTTGTGTGAACAGGTTTCACTCAAAATCTTAACCAGTACCTGATCGCCAGTAGGCTACCCCATGGTTTGGAGCTTATACATCGTACTCCCTGGTCTATTCGTGAGCTTACTAGAGATCGCCCAAATCTCATAGACTGCGACGTTTACAGCCGGAACTCATATAGGTGTGTTCTTTCAAGACTGCTCTCTAGGACAGCATCTTTGCTAATTATAGCCAATAGAACCAAATTTTAAGGCATGTTGCCAGCCTGCCTTACAGCTTTGAGAGTTTTGCATCTTCACTTAGAGACAATCATTAGTTTTTACTCTCCTCAGTTAACCAATAGCTTGTTCTTCCCAGATCCTAATTCACGGGATCTCCGATCACAAAGGTTGGGTTACTACTATGGTGCAACATCTATGGGTCTCATACCCATCTCCCTCGATGCAATATCTATCACATTTCATGATACTTATATACGCTTTGCGCTCAATTCCATGTGGGTGATCTTGATCTACAAAGCATAAATGATGGCTTAATCACTCTGATTCCCAAGAATGGTTCTCCCACCACAGTCAATGATTACCGCCCGATCACTATGCTCAACTTCTGTCTTAAGCTAATCACAAAACTCTTGGCTAACCGCTTACAAAAAGTTATTCTCCGCATTATACATCGCAACCAATATGGCTTCATCAAAGGGCGTTCGATCCAAGACTGTCTGGCTTGGACATTCCAATATATCCATCAGTGCCAAGCTTCGAAGAGACAGATAATTCTCCTAAATTTAAGCTTTGCTAAAGCCTTTGACACAATCGAGCTTGAAGCGATGATCAACATCATGAAACATATGGGGTTCAATGCAAAATGGTTGTCGTGGATAAGGACAATTTTTTCCTCTGGACGATCTTCTATACTTCTCAATGGGGTGTCGGGACGACAATTCCACTGCTGTTGTGGTGTCCGACAGGGATACCCCCTCTCCCCGCTCATCTTCATCCTAGCTGCCAATCTATTACAGTCAGCAATTAATGGTGCCTTTAGGAGAGGTCTAATAAACCTGCCCTTCCCCTCCAACGGAAATATGGATTATCCTATCGTCCAATACGCCGATGACACGATCCTGCTCATGCCTGCCTGCCCTAGACAAGCTGCGATCATCAAGAATATTCTGTCTGACTATGCTCAGTCAATTGGCTTCAAGATCAACTTCCACAAGTCCACACTCATCCCCATCAACTTGGATGCTGAACTGGCCACCAATATTACAAAGATTTTTGGATGTTCAATTGGTTCCATGCCCTTCACCTACCTTGGCCTGCCCCTCGGCACTTCCCGACCCACGATTCAAGATTTCATGCCACTTGTCAGCAAAATTGAACGGAACCTGTCCTCAACGCTTTCACTTATGTCTTATGCTGGGAAACTGACATGGCTCAACACTACAGTCACATCGTTGCTCATTTATGCAATGCGTACGTTAAAATTCCCGCCAAAACTCATTGAAATGCTGGATAGAATCAGAAGAAGATGCCTATGGGTCAAGAAGACTAGCCAGGGAGAGAAATGTAACTCTCTTGCTGCTTGGGACATGGTATGTAAACCCAAAAACAAGGGAGGGCTTGGAGTGATAAACCTCAAAATCCAGAATGAAGCCCTCCTCATGAAGTTTTTACACAAATTTTATAACAAGATCGACATCGCTTGGGTGTAGTGGCGGAGCCAGGGGGCGAGCAGGGGCCTGTCCCCCTAACGATCGACAAATACTCAGGAAGCGATGAGTAATCAGCGACCAGATTTGGTGAATATACGTACTTGGCCCCCCTTAACTCCAATGGAGAGTATAAAATCTGAAAAGAAAAAGGCCCATAAGAGAGCTCGTGCATGGTCATGGCCTGCCTCCTCCGCTCTCCAACTCGCTAGCCCCTCTGTCGTTGCTTAAAAAAAGGCCTCGGCATGATTAACGTGTGACCTGAGGCCATTAGCGCTGCCGGCGGCCGCCGCCTCCTGCCCTTCTAACTCACGAGGTCGATTAAATCAGGGGAGATCCAAAAAAATATTAAATCAGGGGACACCAGCTGCACGATAGGCAAATCGTCCTACAGATACAATCTGTCAATTCTCTAGTGGTTCAGCTCCAAGGTTAGCACTATCGACTGTCTACTAAGACCTTTGAATTCTCATTTAATATGGGTTGAAATTGCACATTCAATTTTAATTATTTTGATGGTATGATTTACAATGCTAATTCATTCGTAATGTCCTTTGATTGTCTGATCTAAGATGTGGCACTGAAGAGAAAAACGTGTCTACAAATTTTAAGTATGTTACTTCGAGATCTTGACATATTAAAATTCTTAACAAGTCTAACGTGGAAGTTACCAATACAAGTGCGGTGGGAGATGATTTGCTTCAAAATTACATGATAATATACATTCATAGAGAATTACCTAGCAACTAGGTTATCTTCTTCCGATGAAATTATTTATATTTCGATCTTATTGGCAATTGTAGAGGCAAATTTGAATTAATATAAATTTCACTATGTTTTAGTAGTGTTGACACGAAACAGTACTATAGTATAGGGGATTTTTTTTGCATTGCCCGATTTGTTTTTGCCAACTTGGCTTGGGCCCCCCTATACCTAAATCCTGGCTCCGCCCCTGCTTGGGTGCAACTCACTTGGGACACGTACTATCACCAAAAAATCCCGCACGCGATGGACCCAGTCGGATCATTCTAGTGGCATGAAGTGCTCAAGCTCACCCCTGCTTTTCGTGGGATCTCTCGCATTGATAATCCCCAAGTGCAGGGAATCATCGTAGTAATTCCCAATGGTGGAAGTGATAAGTATGGAGTGTCGAACCCACAAGGAGCTAAAGGTAAGATCAATGTTCTCTCAAGTCCTGTCTGCCACTGATACGACTCTACGTACACCGAGCGTTTGCTTCTAACTAGAAACGAGAAATCAAACTACGTTGTGGATATGAAGAGGATAACTTTGCATGATATCGGAGAGCTAAAATATAAAATTAGGTGATGTTATCATAAAGTTAGAATATATTACTAAATATATAAATAGCGAGTGTGGAATAATGATGGATCGTTGTGCGGAATTGCCCTAGGCTATTGTTAACAAGACCGGTAGTCATCATTGCAATTTCATATGAGGGAGAGGCATAAGCTAACATACTTTCTCTACTTGGATCATATGCACTTATGATTGGAACTCTAGCAAGCATCCGCAACTACTAAAGATCATTTAGGTAAAACCCAACCATAGCATTAAAGCATCAAGTCCCCTTTATCCCATACGCAACAACCCCCTTACTCGGGTTTATGCTTCTGTCACTCAAGCAACCCACTATAAATGAATCATGAACGTATTGCAACACCCTACAGCGGGAACCCCTCACGCTTGCGCGACACGGAGGGCACCATAGGACAACACCAAAATAAAACATACGACTCGCACCAATCTAGATCATCAATCAACCCAAAGACAAAGGATATCTACTCAAAACATCATAGGATGGCAACACATCATTGGATCATAATATGTGGCATAAAGCACCATGTTCGAGTAGGGATTACAGCGGGGTGCGGGAGAGTGGACCGCATAAAAGAGATGAGGATGGTGATGATGATGGTGATATTGATGAAGACGACCACCGCGGCGATGATTCACCTCCCGATGGCACTCCGGCCCCACCGAGAGAGAGGAGGAGAGGTTCTCCCCCTTGTGCTTCCTCCTCCATGGCCTCCCCCTAGATGGGGAGAGGTTCTCCCTCTGGTCCTTGGCCTTCATGACGATGATGGCCCCTCCGGGATCCTCCTCCATGGCCTCCGGTGATGATGGCCCCCTCCGGCAGGGTGCCAGAGAGGGCCTAAATTGATTTCTCGTGGCTACAGAGGCTTGCAGCGGCGGAACTTCTGATCTAGGTTATTTTCTGGGGGTTTCTGTATTTATAGGAATTTTTTGTGTTGGTTTCACGTCAGTGGGTCTCTGAGTCATCCACGAGGCACGGGCCCACGCCCAGGGGGTTGGGTGCGCCCCCCACCCTCATGGACAGCCCGGGACTCTTCTGGCCCAACTCTTTTGCTCCATGGGCTTCTTTTGGTCCATAAAAAATCAACAAAAATTGGCACGTCAATTGGACTCCGTTTGGTATTCCTTTTCTGTAAAACTCAAAAACAAGGAAAAAACAGAAACTGGCACTGGGCTCTAGGTTAATAGGTTAGTCCCGAAAATCATATAAAATAGCATATAAAACATATAAGATGGATAATATAATAACATGAATACTTCATAAATTATAGATACATTGGAGACGTATCAGCATCCCCAAGCTTAATTCCTGTTCATCCTCGAGTAGGTAAATGATAAAAGAAATAATTTATGAAGTGTGAATGCTAGCAGGTGCACAAGTTTGATCAATGATAATTTCAATCACTTTTTCTAGCATAGTTATATGTCATAACAGTAGCTCATCTCATAAAACTTTTCATGATCAAGTAACAAGCTATTCACATGTTAAAGTATAGATCATAAACTTTCTTGAAACTAACTAACTATATTCTCAGTCATCAAACAATTACAATTCATCTTATTTTCTGGAAGGGTCTATGTCAAAGCTTTGATTCAGCAAACTCCACATACCCAACTATCATTTAATCTTTCACAATTGCTAACACTCATGTGATATTTATGGGTTCAAAGTTTTAGTCGGACACAGAGAAAGATAGGGGCTTATAGTTTTGCCTCCCAACCTTTTACCTTAAGGGTAAAGTCAACAATAATAACTCATGAAAACCTACATCCAAGTGGGTATATATATCCGGATCACTCCAACACAAAGTGCTTGCCAAAGGAAAAAATGTAAAAAGGAAAGGTGATGATCACCATGACTCCTGTATAAGGGTAGAAGGTAAAAGTAAAAGATAGGCCCTTCGCAGAGGGAAGCAGAGGTTGTCATGCGCTTTTATGGTTGGATGCACAAAGTCTTAATGCAAAAGAACATCAGTTTATATTGCCTCTTGTGATAGAGACCTTTATTACGCAGTCTGTCGCTTTTATTTCTTCCCTATCACAAGTTCGTATAAAGCTTACTTTCTTCGCACTAATAGATCATACATATTTAGAGAACATTTTTATTGCATGCACCGATGACAACTTACTTGAAGGATCTTACTCAATCCATAGGTAGGTATGGTGGACTCTCATGGCAAAAATAGTTTAAGGGATATTCGTAAGCACAAGCAGTATCTCTACTTGGTGCAAAGAATTTGGCTAGCATGAGGGGGAAAGGCAAGCTCAGCATGTTGGATGATCCATGATAATATACTTTATTTCGGATATAAGAACATAACCCATTACGTTGTCTTCCTTGTCCAACATCAACCTTTTAGCATGTCATATTTTAATGAGTGCTCACAATTACAAAAGATGTCCAATATATTATATTTATATGTGAAATCTCTCTTCCTTCAATATTCTTTCATGAATTGTTCAAGTGACAAATTCTATGTTTGCTAACTTTCAATAAGTTTACTACCTATACTTATTATGTGTGAAGTCATTAATCCCCATGTTATAAGGATATGAAACATATATGAATTCAGATTTATGACATTCAACCATTTACTCATAGGATATATGTGAAGCACATGAGTAAATGGCAAACTACTCCAAAAAGATATAAGTGAAGAACACTGAGTATTCAAATGATTAACTAGCCATGGGAGGATTATTTTTCATTAAAGATTTCAGATCCAATGATTTTATTCAAACAGCAAGTAAAATTGAAAATACGCTCCAAGCAAAACACATATCATGTGACGAATAAAAATATAGCTCCGAGTAAGGTATACCGATAGTTTTGAAGACGAAAGAGGGGATGCCTTCCGGGGCATCCCCAAGCTTAGGCGCTTGAGTCTTCCTTGAATATTACCTTGGGGTGCCTTGGGAATCCTCAAGCTTAGGGTCTTCCCACTCCTTATTCTCCTCATATCAATATCTCACCCAAAGCTTGAAAACTTCAATCACACAAAACTTAACGGAACTTCGTGAGATAGGTTAGTATGATAAAGAGTAAACCATTCACTTTGGTACTGTCAAAGACAAGGTTCATAATTTTTCTCACACAATGCCTACTGTACCATATCATTTCTACAATTTATATTGAGAAATATAAGCCATAGAAACTAGAAAACAAGCAAACTATGCAATGAAAACAGAATCTGTCAAAAACAGAATAGTCTGTAATGATCTGAACAGCAACCATACTTATGCTACTCCAAAAATTATGAAATAAATTGGTGGACGTGAGGAATTTGTCTATTAATCTTCTTCAAAAAGAATCAACTCAAAATCACTCTTCTGTAAAAAATGACAGCTAATCTCTTGAGCGCAAAGTTTCTGTTTTTTACGGCAAGATCACATTAACTTTCACCCAAGTCTTCCCAAAGGTCTTACTTGGCACTTTATTGAAACAGAAGCTATAAAACATGATTACACAGTAGCTTAATCATGTAAACACACAAAAACAGTAAGGGTAAATATTGGGTTGTCTCCCAACAAGCGCTTTTCTTTAGTGCCTTTTAGCTAGGCATGATGATTTCAATGATGCTCACATAAAAGATAAGAATTGAAATATAAAGAGAGCATCATGAAGAATATGACTAGCACATTTGAATCTAACCCACTTCCTATTCCTAGGGATTTTGTGAGCACACAATTTATAGGAACAAGAATTAACTAGCATAGGAAGGCAAAACTAGTATAACTTCAAAACTTTAAGCAATAGAGAGGAAACTTGATATTATTGCAACTCCTACAAGCATGTATTCCTCCCTCCTAATAATTTTCAGTAGCATCATGAATGAATTCAACATTATAACCATCACATAAAGCATTCTTTTCATGATCTACAAGCATATAAAATTTTCTACTCTCCACATGAGCAATTCTTCTCATTCAGAATAGTGGGATCAATAATTCCTAAAGTTGACACTTTTCCAAACCCGCTTTAGATGATAGTATTATTCATACTCCAAAATATATAAGTGAAGTTCATGAAGTATTATACAATTAGTATATACTAACCAATATCCAAGCTCAAAATATGTAAGTGAAGCACACGGAGCATTCTATAAAACCATACTCAAAAGATTTAAGTGAAGCACAAAGAGCAATTCTATAAGATCATACTTAAAAGATATAAGTGAAGCACATGAAGTATTCTATAAATTCATGCTATCTCATGCTAGCATGGTTCTTAAAGGAAAAACCAAAAACACAAAGGACACAAATCATGTGAACAAAACAAAAACCGAGGTATACAAATATTTGTTGAAGAAGAAAGATGGGATGCCAATCGGGGCATCCCCAAGCTTAGATGCTTGAGTATCCTTTGCAATATTTACTTGGGGTGCCTTGGGCATCCCCAAGCTTGAACTCTTTCCTCTCTCTATTCTTCTCATATTGATAGCTCCTCGATCTTCGAACACTTTATCCACACAAAACTTTAACAAAAACTTTGTGAGATCCGTTAGTATAATAAAGCGAATCACTACCTTTAGGTACTGTTGCAAACTTATTCTTCATTTATAATGGTGTTAAACGTACCGTATTACAACTTCTCTATGGTTCATACCCCCCGATACTAGCCATAGATTCATCAAAATAAGCAAACAACACGCGAAAAACAGAATCTGTCAAAAACAGGACAGTCTGTAGTAATCTGGAAGTTTAATAAACCTCTGTAACTCCAAAAATTATGAAATAAATTTGATAATTTGAAATTTTTGTACATAAATAATGTGAAAAAAGTTTCATACCCATTTGACCTTCCAGTAAAAAATGTAAAATCACGCGTTACAGCTAAAGTTTTTGTTTTTGTTCTGCACATAGTAAACAAGCAATCTAATCATCCCAAAACCAAAGCTTGGCACATTATTTTTATAATACAATGGATATACACAAAGGTATAATCATTTACAGAGAAACTTCCATGGAAACTTCTACATTGTTTCCGTGAGCATGAACACAAGTTCTCAAGGTCGACCCTCACTTCTTCAATGCATAACTTTCCAATCACTTCTCTTTTTGAAAAAAAAATTAGGCATGAGAGGCAAGTAATAATTTTTTGTATTTTCATTCTTTAAAAAAAATTGTGTGTTTCACCCACAACTAAACAAAAACAAAAAGGAAAAACAAAATCTACTTCGTGAAGAAAGCAAACAAGCACACGCGAGAATATCAACCCCACACTTTTGCTCCCCGGCAACGGCGCCAGAAAAGAGCTTGACAATCCCCAAGTGCAGGTAATCATCGTAGCAATTCCCAATGATGGAAGTGATAAGTATGGAGTGTCGAACCCACAAGGAGCTAAAGGTAAGATCAATATTCTCTCAAGTCCTATCTGCCACTGATACGACTCTACGTACACCGAGCGTTTGCTTCCAACTAGAAACAAGAAATAAAACTACGTTGTGGGTATGAAGAGGATAACTTTGCATGATATCGGAGAGCTAAAATATAAAAGTAGGTGATGTTATCATAAAGTTAGAATATATTACTAAATATTATAAATAGCGAGTGTGGAATAATGATGGATCGTTGTGCGGAATTGTCCTAGGCTATTGTTAACAAGACCGGTAGTCGTCATTGCAATTTCATATGAGGGAGAGGCATAAGCTAACATACTTTCGCTACTTGGATCATATGCACTTATGATTGGAACTCTAGCAAGCATCCGCAACTACTAAAGATCATTAAGGTAAAACCCAACCATAGCATTAAAGCATCAAGTCCCCTTTATCCCATACGCAACAACCCCCTTACTCGGGTTTATGCTTCTGTCACTCAAGCAACCCACTATAAGTGAATCATGAACGTATTGCAACACCCTACAGCGGGAACCCCTCACGCTTGCGCGACACGGAGGGCACCATAGGACAACACCAAAATAAAACATACAACTCGCACCAATCTAGATCATCAATCAACCCAAAGACAAAGGATATCTACTCAAAACATCATAGGATGGCAACACATCATTGGATCATAATATGTGGCATAAAGCACCATGTTCGAGTAGGGATTACAGCGGGGTGCGGGAGAGTGGACCGCATAAAAGAGACGAGGATGGTGATGATGATGGTGATGTTGATGAAGACGAGCACCGCGGCGATGATTCACCTCCCGATGGCACTCCGGCCCCACCGAGAGAGAGGAGGCGAGGTTCTCCCCCTTGTGCTTCCTCCTCCATGGCCTCCCCCCTAGATGGGGAGAGGTTCTCCCTCTAGTCCTTGGCCTTCATGGCGTTGATGGCCCCTCCGGGATCCTCCTCCATGGCCTCCGGTGATGATGGCCCCCTCCGGCAGGGTGCCAAAGATGGCCTATATTGATTTCTCATGGCTACAGAGGCTTGCGGCGCGGAACTTCCGACCTAGGTTATTTTCTGGGGGTTTCTATATTTATAGGAATTTTTTGCGTTGGTTTCACGTCAGGGGGGTCTCCGAGTCATCCACGAGGCAGGGGCCCACGCCCAGGGGGTGGGCGCGCCCCCACCCTCGTGGACAGCCTGGGACTCTTCTGGCCCAACTCTTTTGCTCCAAGGGCTTCTTTTGGTCCATAAAAAATCAACAAAAATTGGCACGTCAATTGGACTCCGTTTGGTATTCCTTTTTTGTAAAACTCAAAAACAAGGAAAAAACATAAACTGGCGCTGGGCTCTAGGTTAATAGGTTAGTCCCAAAAATCATATAAAATAGCATATAAATGCATATAAAACATCTAAGATGGATAATATAATAGCATGAATACTTCACAAATTATAGATACGTTGGAGACGTATCACGCATCAACATTGTCTGTGGCACCACAGCCCTCCTGTGGAAAGATCTCTGGGCTGATCAACTGCTTTAGGAGTCAAATCCCCGGGCTTTCTCGCATGCAACCAACGAAGATGTCTCCGTCCGTGATTTCTTGGGGATCACGTCGCTTGGAGCGGCCTTCTACCTACCGCTCTCTCCCCAAGCACTCGACGAGATAAGGCACATGCAGATGATTGCGTCATCCTTCCAACCCATGGCTTCCTCGTCGGACGTCTGGCACTATGTTTGGGGTAAAACCATCTTCAAATCCACAGATTATTTCCGCTTCTTCTTCAGGGATGTTCAATCTCATCAAGTGTTCGACTGCTATGGAAATCCAAGTGCACTATGAAGTTGAAGGTTTTTGCTTGGCTCCTACTCAACGATAGGCTGAACACCCGAAATATGCTCAAACGACGTCATTACAACATAGGTGATGACCACGACTGCCTCTTGTGTGGACTCAACATTGAAGAAACAATTGAACACATGATCTTTAACTACACATTCAGTAGGCAATGCTGGCGTGCTCTGCATATTAACTGGGAACCGTTCTCTGATCGGATACAAGCTATCGAGGACCAAAAAACCAACCACCCCGCGTCAATGCTATTTGAAAAATTTACTGTGGCGGTGTGGAGCATATGGAAGGAGAGAAACAAGAAACATTTTAGAGCAATAGACCCTTCATTTCGTCCCTGGCTTGAAAGATTCAAAAAGGATTTTGAACTCCTTCAACATAGGGTCAAAGAGGCACATAGGCCTCTTGTCTTGAATTTTGTAAACTCCTTACACTAGACCCTCTTACTTTGTTTCTACTCCCTTGGCATTGACCCAAAGTGGTCAAGCCTACCCCATCCTCCATGTAAATATTCACCTCCCCTGTACAGTGTTATATGATTATTAATACAATTACACAATAGGGGTCTTTCCTACTATTTCTGGTAAAAAAAATCACATTTCGTGATAGTCCCTTTGTAAAGGGATCTGCCAGGTTTTTGTCTATTTGAATATATGTAACAGTTATTACTCCAGAGTTTCTCAACTTCCTGACAGACTTCAAACGTCTCTTCACGTGTCCTGATGAATTCGCATTATCTTTAGAATTGTTCACCTTAGCGATAACTGTTTGGTTGTCACAATTCATAAGAATAGCCGGTACAGGTTTTTCAACCATAGGCAAGTCCATCAAGAGATCACGTAGCCATTCTGCCTCAACAGTAGCTGTGTCCAAAGCAGTTAGTTCTGCTTCCATAGTTGACCTCGTCAATATTGTTTGCTTGCAAGACCTCCATGACACTACTCCACCTCCATGAGTAAATACATACCCACTTGTTGCGTAGAGTACATCAACATCGGAGATCCAATTTGAATCACTATATCCTTCTAGCACAGCAGGATGCCCTGAATAAGTAATTCCGTAACTCATAGTACCTCTTAGATAGCGCAAGACCCTTTCTAGTGCATGCCAATGATCATCACCAGGGTTGGACATGAACCTACTCAGTTTGCTCACAGCAAAAGAGATATCTGGTCTTGTAGCGCTAGCTAAGTACATGAGTGAACCGACAATTTGAGAGTATCTTAATTGATCTCTCGTTTCTTTCTTGTTCTTTTTGAGTGTTACACTGGGATCATAAGGTGTTGGAGAAGGCTTGATATCCATAAAACTAAATCGGTTCAAGACCTTCTCAACATAGTGCGATTGCATTAACATAATCGCACTCTCATCCTTAATAAGTTTGATGTTTAGAATTACATCGGCTTCACCCAGATCTTTCATGTCAAAACTTTTTGATAGAAAATACTTGACCTCATTAATTGCATTAATGTTTGTACCAAAGATAAGTACGTCATCCACATACAAACATAATATGACACTATTGCCCCCACCATGGCGATAGCAAACACACCTATCAGCCTCGTTAATGAAAAATCCTGCAGAAGTCAGAGTTCTTTCAAACTTCTCATGACATTGCTTAGGTGCCTGTTTCAAACCATACAAAGATTTTAACAACTTGCACACCTTTATCTCTTCACCCTTTACCACAAACCTGTCTGGTTGATCCATATATATTTCCTCTTCCAACTCTCCATTGAGGAAAGCTGTCTTTCCATCCATTTGATGAATGATAAGACCATAAGAGGCAGCCAAGGAAAGTAACACTCGAATGGTGGTCATTCTAGCAATGGGTGAATAGGTGTTAAAGTAATTTTTGCCTTCTTTCTGAGTGTAGCCCTTGGCCACTAGCCGCGCCTTGTACTTATCAATAGTACCATCAGGCTTTAGCTTCTTTTTGAACAGCAACTTATAGCCCACATGTTTACAACCATATGGTCTATCAGTTAGTTCCGAAGTTCCATTAGAAAGAAGTGAGTCCATCTCATTATGAACAGCTTCTTTCCAATCATCTACATACGGAGATGCATATGCCTCTGCAATCGTCTTGGGAGTGTCGTCCACAGGGTATACAATGAAATCATCACCAATGGATTTTGCAATCCTTTGTCTCTTGTTCCTTATAGGAACCTCATTGTTATCCTTCTCAAGGACTTCCTCATGTGATTGTTTGAAATATTCATCAGTTGTACTAGATTCAGGAACTATTTTAAAAGAAAATCTAGCAATGCTATGCATATCTTTCATAGGAAATATGTTCTCAAAAAAAGTTGCATCATGAGATTCCATTATATTATCAACATGCATATCAAGTACTTCAGATTTTACCACTAAAAATCTACTAAGCGATGCTCCGTTGAGCATACCCTAGAAAGACACAATCCACTGTCTTTGGTCCAAGTTTGCGCTTCTTAGGAATAGGAATATTGACCTTTGCCAAACATCCCCAAGTGCACAAATAAGAAAGTGATGATTTTCTCCCAACCCACTCCTCATAAGGGGTTTTCTCCTTATTATTGTTAGGAACTCTATTCAGGACATGACATGAAGTCAATAGAGCCTCCCCCCACCATGCCTTAGATAAACCAGCAGTGTCTAACATGGCATTCACCAAGTCAATCAATGTGCGGTTTTTCCTCTCGGCAACTCCATTTGATTGGGGTGAATAGGGAGGCGTCCTCTCATGAATAATACCATGTTCCTCACAAAATTCATCAAATACTTTGGGAAAATACTCTCCACCACGATCGGACCTAAGACGCTTGATCTTTCTGTCTAGTTGATTTTCAACTCCAGCTTTACAGATTTTAAAGTAGTCTAATGCTTCATCTTTAGTTTGCAACAAATAAACATAGCAAAATCTAGTTGCATCATCAATCAAAGTCATGAAATATCTCTTTTCACCTTTTGTCAACACACCATTCATCTCACAAAGATCAGAATGTATGAGTCCTAGAGGTGCCAAGTTTCTCTCCTCGGCAGCCTTATGAGGCTTTCGAGGTTGCTTCGATTGCACACAACTATGGAACTGAGAACCTTTGGCAATGGTGAAATTCAGAATTAAACTCATACTGGATAGCCGAGACTTTAAACCAAAATTGATTCTACATAAACGAGAGTGCCAAATACTCGCATCATCATTAACATAGCACAAATTTGGTTTACTGACTTATTGCAAAAAATCTGAAAGGGAAAAGCGGAACAAGCCTCCGCACTCATAGCCTTTGCCTATAAATTGTCCAAATCTTGACACGATTACTTTATTCGACTCTAAAACTACCTTAAACCCATCTCGACATAGAAGGGAGCCACTAACAAGATTCTTGTTCATAGCAGGGACATGCTGCACGTTCCTTAGTTGCACGACCTTTCCCGAAGTAAACTTCAGATCCATCGTGCCAATACCACGAACAGAAGCATGTGACCCACTCCCCATTAGGACGAAAGAATCCCTTGCGACCTGATAAGAAGTTAATAGGGAGACGTCAACACACACATGAACGTTAGCACCCGAATCAATCCACCATGAAGATGATTGAAATACTGAAAGCACAATAGGTAAATTACCATACCCATCAGCCTTGCTAGCAGTCACTATGTTGACAGTCTTGGAGCTCGTTTTCCCTCTGCGTTCTGCACGTTCAGGGCATTCCTTGGAAAAGTGTCCGGGCTTCCCACAGGCGTAGCACTCTAGCTTAGGCTTGTTGAACTTATTCTTCTTGAAGGTAGTAGTCTTGGTAGGATTGTTGAAAACAGGTTTGTTCTTCCCTTTGTTCTTGTTCTGTGGGTACCTCTACACCATATTAGCGGTAGGCTGAACCTCGCCTCCTTTTTCAGTAGTGACTTTAGCCCGAGCTTTTTCTTCAACATCAAGAGATGCAATCAGATTTTCAACCGATATCTCCTGTCTCTTATGTTTCAGAGTTGTGGCGAAATTCCTCCATGAAGGAGGCAACTTTGCCATCATGCACCCAGCCACAAATTTGTCGGGTAGAACACATTTAAGGAGTTCAAGTTCCTTCACAATGCACTGTATCTTATGAGCTTGTTCAACCATAGAGCGGTTATTCACCATCTTGTAGTCATGAAAACTCTCCATGATGTACAGTTCACTGCCTGCATCTGTTGGACCGAATTTTGCATTCAGTGCATCCCACAGAGTCTTTCCGTCATCTATGTGCATGTACACATCACACAGACGGTCAGCAAGAACACTCAGAATACATCCCACAAACATAGTATTGGCTTCCTGGAATTTTCTCTGATCTTCATCAGTCATTCCCTCTGGAGCACCAATACTAACGTGGAAAACTTTCAGAGCAGTAAGCCAGAGCGTGGTCTTCACCTGCCACCTTTTAAAGTGCACACCGGTTTATCTGGCCTCAATGCATCAGCGAATCCAACCATAGTTAACTCAGGAAATTGCCTACAATTAGGTTTTTGGATTGTTGGAGAATTAGGCAAGTTCATGATTAATTGCAGTAAATAATTCATGACTAGAATATGTACTAGCATGCAACAATCTAGCAAACTAGAAGAACAGCAAAACATCAGCAGCAGCGCACATGAAACAACAGCTGTAGAGACAGACATGAACAGATGATGTTGGACGTACTGTTCGCTAGCTATTGTGGGTGCGACGGTGTTGATGACGATGTTGGTGACGATCTGTTGCTGACGGCGATGAGTCGCACCACCCGACTTGGACGGAAGACGACCCGTGATGACGAATTTGAGCAGTCGCGCAGAGCGCTTCCCAAAAACCTAATTTGTCCTCTCCCGGTGCAGGATCGCAAGGACGGACGGTTCCGGAGACCTGTTCTCCCACGCGTCGATGCACGCCGGCGTTTGGGATGAAGTAGACTACGACAGCGGCGCAAGTTGCGAGATGATGCAAAACCCTAGGTATTTTCGGTGTGTCTTTGGCCGCAGCCGGTAGATGTATATATATTAGGACCAGAGGCGGTATTGTGTCGCGATCACAATCCCAAACCGACTTGGTTTCTAATTCGTATACTTACTGGACAAGAAATCGTAAATTTGTTTGCCAAAAAATAAAACGGCAAAAGGAAGTTGCGCCCCTGCAAGGAGACGGACCGGATTTCGGCGGACCATTCATGCGCGTGTGGTCTTCCCTTTCTCTTCTCACACACCACTTAAAGTGATGGAGAGAACCCACTATATAAAGAGGTCCAACTCTTTTTCAACTTCTAGGACGGGACTAAACTTTAGCACCACCACTTACCATTTTACAAATGGGCCACCATTTGAGATTTCAGAAATTGCTATGGGCCTAGTCCATTAATTCTAACAGATTTTTGTCGTACTGCTAATTTGTACTCCTTTTCTTTTCCTGGGGCAGGAGCATTGCTAGTATGATACTACTCCCTCCTTTCCGGTTTATAAGGCTCAATTCAAAATTCTTACCAACCAAGATAGATGGTGAGTGATGGAATATTTTTTGTAGTTTGCAAAAGCACCCAATTAATGCTCTTGTTTTTCTTAAAAAAGTATGTTTACCAATGCATTAATTGTAATGCATGCATGCATAAATTACATGCATTGGTCAATTTTCTTTTAGTACTTGCATGCAATGATTTAATGCACCTTGGAATCTGAACATGTGATGAAAAACAACCAAATTGAGTCTTATAAAATGGAAAAACTAAAATTTTAAGATAAGCCCTGTAAACTGGAAAGGAGGGAGTATTGCACTACATGCGCGGATCGAGCTGCCGATTACTGTAACAAACGCTGGGATCTGTGCGTGCGTCGTGCGGAATATAGCAGCGTTTGTCGATGCACGTGCTCCCTGTGCTCCACGGTCAACGCCAAAGACAGCACGAGAACAGGCATCCGCGACGGAAAGGCAGGAGTAGTACTTGTAGTACACTACAGTATACATACCACACTGAAAATAAAAACCCTTCTCCGATGCAACATATTTCGTACTACTTCAGTGCAATATACGTACATCGATAGGCTCCTGGGATGAGGGTGGAGCATCAGCTATCTTTTTGGAACTTGGCTCATCTGTGCCTCATTTCATTGGAGTAGCATCAGTTTTCTGGCCTCAGCATAAAGATAACCGAACCAGCATTCACTTCAGTACCCCTCTCTGACGATATGGTGTTACTGAGCACTTATTCAGGGGTCAATTATGCGTAATTATCTGAAGGTAAACACGCAATAAAGCCCACCGGGAGAAGCCTTGCCACCTGCGACGTCCGTGCCAGAATAAAAAGCACGATCATCATAGCGTGGCTTATCGAGAAAGGAATTGGTCTCGTGTGATTAGCCTCTCCGAGGTCACATGTGAGAGCGTACGGCGCCCACTTACTATATACGGGACTCCGCATTAGGCCAGCGTGACGGCGTCCGTGTCTGTCACCTTTGCCGATACTGAACTCGAACGGTCGACGTCGCGGTCCGCAGACAGCCGTGGCAGCACCGCACCGGCCGGTAACTCAAATAAACGTGCGCTTTTTTGTCACGAGAATCACGGGCGCATCACACATAGTATGTGCGATTTTTCTTGTGTGTGTGTGTGTAGTGGAAGCGATATCTACGGGCATCGCACTAACGTGCCTGCTCCTCCCGTCGTACACGGCGTCATCGTCTCGCTTTAACTAGTGTGCAAACCATATGCACTAGACCAGCAGCGCGCCCTGGCGCGCGGTGCCGGGTCCAAACGTTGTGGCTAATCACGTGTGCCAGCCAGGCAAGCTTAGCGTGTTTAGTTGCACATATAAATCAAAAGTATCTATCCTGATTAAAAACAGCAGGAGTTGAGCACAAAGCAGAAGCATGTAGCTTGATTAAGAGAAGCAGTAGATAGATACATAATACCCAATCGAACTTTTGACAGGTGCATAAACTACAATAGCCATGGGGTAGTAGCATATGCATATATGCATTGCCTGCTATATCATCCATATAGAACAATGGTTCATAGTACTGATTACAAATAATTTACTCTACGGTTGGACAGGTGCATACTGCATTAATTCATAGAGACACCGAAGCTAAACACGACACTTAAGCAAAGCTTGCTGATAAATCAAAAGGGCCTCAGTTTCTTCTTCTGCCTGAAGGTCAGTCATTCTCGTCGAAGAGGATGTCTTCATCATCAAAGCAGCTTGCGCTGCAGTTGTCCTCGGTATCATCAGATGGGCAGAGACCAGGGAACTCATCAAACTCAGAGCAGTCGGACTTCGCATCATATGTATAGATGCCTATGGTCTGGATCGCATCAGTTGCCATCAAAAAAATTGGGTGAGGTTCTCGGCTTCCTGACTGGCACCATAGAAATCCGCTACATCACTCAAAGCTTGGCACCATGGAAATCCCACGCTACATCACTCACAACAGGAGAAGAACCTGAAGTATCTCCTGAAGGCAGATAGCTGACTACCGTTTTCTCAATACGAGCTCCAAAACTGTACATGTCATAAGCAAATGAACCCCATCCCCTGCTTAGGTCTCTGACCTGCCCATCCTTCTTCTCTAATTTTGCCTTTAGGCACTGATTTTGCTGTCCCTATCATCAATATTGCGTGAGAGCCGTGTCATCTCTACTTTCATCTTCTTTAACTGTGGGCAATCGAACTCCACCTCCATGGCGCTCACAAGATGCTCGAGACATTTAGTTGCAGCACTTTGCATATATAGCCTGCTCAATATTTGCAGCTGGCTCGCCACAAACTCTTGTTGGCTCCAATGATTGCCAAAGATACACAGTGGCATCCACAAGGCCACTTTCACACGTGTAGGTCTTGAACCTGGCATCGGAAAAGACCATTTCAGCAAGAATGGCATTCAGCGTCGTCTTTGGGCTGACCTTGACAGCGTCCTTGGCCTTAAGGATATAAGATATAACATAGTTAGTAGATTGAAGGTAAATGTGTTGTGTGCATGACTGCTATCTAAAGGACATGCGAATGAAAAAAATAAACAGGGAAAGAAATACTAAAAAAGCGTAAAAAGAGGTTGAATACTTAAACCATGCAACCTTGTAAAACATAAAGTACATTGTTATTCAAACTGCTAATGAGGAATTCCATGAAATATTACCAGCAGTGGAGATGCCATATAAATGAAGATACATACCAGCATAATTAGCAAGAACTATGGGGAAAAAAGCTAGGGAGCACACTATTGTATTCCCTTCGTTTCTTTTTAGTCTGCATATAATATTTGCTCAAAGTCAAACTTTGTAAAGATTGACTAACTTTATAGGAAAAAAATATCAACATTTACAATACTAAAGCTATATGGTATGAAAATTAATTTCATGATGCATCTAATAATATTAATTTCGTATTGTGAATCTTGATATATTTGTCTATAAACTTTCTGTTCAGCAAGAAATAAAATAAAATCATATTTCTCTGTATATTACGTGCAGCGGGCCTTGGCACACGGTGCCGGGTCCAAACAATTGTGCCTAAGCGTGTGTGTCAAGCACACTGCAATTGTGCAGAAGGCTTAGCACGTTTAGCCAACACAATTAACACAGCAATGATAAATAGTATTTAGTTTGTTCAAAAGCAATAGGGCATAAAGTTCAATGCTAAAGAGTAGCAGAAGCAACAAGAGATGTTTGGTGGAGAGTTTTGGTTGTCAGATATACCCTGCCTTCTATAGTGACCGTTCAATTTGATAACAGATACAGATCATCTAATGCTGCGGTCAAAAGATATCAAGCTTCTATTTCCACAATCACAAGATACATATGCACTAAATATTGTTATTCCCTTGCAAAACTGAAAACAATCACATACCAGTTCAGGGAAGAACTACATCAATTGTAATATCATGCTTCAAGGATTTAATGAAATGAACAGGAAGAAACCAGAGAGAACTTGTCCAGCAACTTGCATCACATAGCAGAACAAAAAAGATTAGCTATTTAAGGTAACAATTAGTAGAAGACCAGATCATGTACTACTTCAGTAATACAGTAACCCCGAAATCCACTTCTGGTAGAACTACTGATGCGGACATTAGTTCTATGTGCGGGTGTAGTGCTTGCACTCATCTTAATCAGGTAAACTGATCAGCCACTCTGTTTTGTAACACCCACACCAAAGTACCTACTACAGGAAACCTCCATTACCCTTTCACATACAAAATGGAGGTTTATATGTGGTTGCAGTTTAGCTCTTATGCTATGCATAAGTTCTCTTTTAAACTCAATGCAGCATCACACTGGATGTCAAAGTGGTAGTTTCAGAGCAGATTAGGCTTATCCAAAGTTATGTACTTATGCTACGCATTCAAACTGGATCAGCTTACACAAAAGAGTCAGCGTGAGGTTCCTGTATTCGTATGTTCATTATTAGCTTGATGATCAAACTAAAACAAAATTGTGAACATAATCAAATTTGTACAAAGTTAGGGATAGGAGTTCGTGTGTTCCTACCACATAGTACAATGCAAAGCTGACCTAAAATATTTACAAATAAAAGTACAGCTTTGGAATGTTCCCTTGAAAGAAAAATATAATACCCATCACAGCATCACAAATACAAATCTATCTTCCAACAAAGTACTGCATAACAAATTGGCATGGCACACACAGAGCAAAAGTAAATTTGGACACAGAAATTGAACAAAAATAAAAAAAAGGTGTTAACTGAATTCTGAAAGGATCATCCTCCAAAAATCATAAAGCCTATAATGATAACTCTCTGGTAAGGGAACAAAATAAAAATCCTATAACAATGTTTGCTCAGCCTCTAGCCATAGAGGCGACGGATGCGCCTCTAGCAGTTTAATGTGAGAACAGATTCCATAGTATGTATGTAGCCGCAAACAGGAGAATTTCAGGATCTCACACAAGAAATAAGGAAATGCACCAGCGGGATTCATATTTGTATATAAAGGACATAATCTCATACTTAGGAGAGAGAGCGAGTTGAGCGAGGTGAACCTTTTCATTGTTAACAGTCCATAGATACTGCACTAACCAGCTCGTGTCCCTCATTCCATGCCATCACGCATGCTTGGGCATGAGAGAATAATTTGTGTATCTAGATTCAAAGAAGAGCCAAGCATTCAGATTAAATAAGAAACTGACTCATATTTAAATAGTTGGAAATTTAAGACGACGAGAGAGAGAGAGAGAATTACCATAAGTTCTGTGGACAGAGCGTGCGAGCCAGCATGGAATGAGGGGGCGTTGGAAATATTGAAGAAAAAAATACATTCTCAAAGAAAACCTTTCGGCGGTATTCATATGCATAGAAGAACAAAAATAACAAATATTAACAGTCTATAGATACTGCACTAACCAGCAATACTCCAATTAAGCTAATTATTTATCCCTTTGTTCAGATAATGATGCATGGAATAAAAGACAGAAATATCAGTCTATACGATCCTCAAAAAAAAATCAGTCTACACAAACGAATCTTAATTGCCATAGTATCTAAAATAGCTTAAATATCATTGAAACAATACCTTCCATCACTTGAATTGCCCAAAGGTGAAAGCCATTGGAGATAAAAAGAAGTTGGGACATACCTGCAGTTTCAGAGAACAATAAAGCAGTCAAATATAAATAACAAATCTCAAATTACTGAAATACCCAGTTTCACATGATAATCCAGAGAATATAGGTATATAAATAGTACAAAGAAACTAAAGAAGGAAGATATCTCAAAAAGGAATGAGGTCACCAGACCTAGGCAGAAAAATATGAACCATGGTAAGGGGAGATGCTAGAGAGAGCAGGTTCAAAAGGAGCAGAAGTTCAAAAAACTATATGAATAGTATAGTAATTTTCTTATGTATAATCATACTACTATCACCACAGCATCACAAACCAAACCAATTAGGAGTATAACAATCGGATCGAATGATAGGGGCTTTTGCCCCCGATTTCCATGTAAAATAGCATCAATAGTACATGCCTGGATGCATCTTTCCACCGGAGAGCTCATCCCAGTGCGCCATCATCGGCAGTTTGCTGTGGACCTTCTTGACTTGTGCGCCATCTATCTCTAAGAAGACCGCCTCCATCAGCCGCTCCAGATCCTCCTCCCCTTGCGGATCCTACCATGGAACAACTGGCAGAGCAACCCCAGATCAGAAGCCTGCGCGATACAAAACGAATCTGCGAGTAGGGGGTCACGAGGACCAGCCATCTTACTTGGGTGAAGAGGAGGGAGACGAAGAAGCCGTCGAAGAAGAAGCCGGCAAAGAAGAAGAGGGATCACCATGGGTAGCCGCCGCCACGCCCGCATCAACCCGCCGTAGCCGCTCATGATGGCTCCGCCGCCCTCATGGCCGCGAGTGGCTAGCACAAGGGAGGGATGGTCGCGACCCCGTGGGGAGGAGGAGGGAGGCGCAGAGGAGCGGCGGCGGCTCGGGCCGTAGAAAAGGAGGGCAGAGGGCAGAGGAGCAACGGCTACGCGAGGGAGAAAGAGAAGTGAGCAGAAGAGGGAACCCTAGCTTGTCCCCCGATTGGGGATGAGGTCAGGAATCGGGGAAGGCCATGTGGCGTTGGGTATGCGAAATTCCATTGAAGCCCTCGGCGGGGTTCTGGAATCACAGGCGGTGGCACGAAATTTTCACCGCAGAAGAGCTGTACTGGGCATGCTCCTAGCCACCGTCACTGACAGACACGGCCCAGGAATTGCCGACCCCGCGGTTCAGTGAAATAAGGCAGAAATCCCAAAGTGCAAAAATAAATCACTATCCATTGGTAAACTGCAGGGTTTGATCCAACGGCCAGGATCTCCTGTGATCTGTATCGAACGGATGACGTGCGCCAGGGAAATAGATCGGACGGCCCAAGATCGCTGAGCTCTGGGAGAGCCCAATTTCAGACATGAATCTAACTATGGGATTTCGGCTCTCCCCTTTTTCTGGGCCGCACTGGCGAGGGAAGGAGGAGGAGTCAACGCACCACCTCCGGTCGAGATGCTTGGGAGGCCAGCAGCTGGCGTCCATCGTTTGATCATACCAAGAGCCGAGTACTACGTATGCTAGTAGTACTAGTATTTTTTACTTAGGATTTGTATAGGTTCAAATTCGTCAGCTGCCTTCTAATTAGACGGCGCAACAATACCCGTCAACGATATAAAACGAGTCTAAAGTCTGAGCTAAACTCACTTAGTCATCGTGTGAGCTTACTGGAAGGCGAAAGTGTGGGTGGCTTCTCAGCAAGTACCACTAACTTTACGCACCCCTGCATCGCATCGCATCTACCGAGGTTTATGAGTCAGCTCAGCTGCATTGCCCAGTTGTGCCCTGGTGCATGTGGGCGGCGGCCACTCGTTCTCGACCGACCATCTGACGACTCCTGTCTTCTCACCCACGCCTCCTACAGCTACAGTTGTATGAGTACGTGCACACTATGCGTGATTGGTCTCCATGAATATTTCCAAGCCCATGCTGCATGGCTGCGAGCCACCCCGAGCCATGCACATGCGCGTACTGTAACAGCAAATACTGGAGTACTTGAGTTGATATTCATGGAGCTATGGACGAATCGCACAAATGAACTGGACGCCTGAATAAAGTTCAATTCCGACGAAATAAAACACCTTGAATTCGTGCCTGAATTGCACTGTTTGCAGCACTGTCAACGTCTCCTGACCTAACCCAACTTCACTCACAAAAAGCATTCTTTTTTGAGACAACAAAACGTATATTAAGCCAGTACAGGTGAAAGCATGAACATCTCCTCCTAGCTTGGATGTTTTGTTCGTTCACCAGATAAAGCAGCGCAGCATGTATGTACTAGCACATCCATATCAAGACATGGGCGGACCTACCGAGCGGCTGGACCTGTAGGACGTGCGTGCCCATCTGTGGCCAGCGGCGGCGCTTCCACTTCGAGGCCGGGAAGAAGGGGTCAGAAGAAGCACCGGTGGCGCCGTGGCGATCGGGAAGTCGTTCCACGCGGTGGAGACCGGGCACGGCATTTTCGTTGAGTCCTAGAACGCCAGCTGCGGAGGGTAAAAACGGAAAAGAGCAGCGCGAGTGCGACCCACTTTAGCTCAATTTTTACTTATTTATTACATATCCAAACATTGGACTGGTTTCAGATTCTTCGTCGTAGCCTAGTAGACCAGGACTGGAGTCGCCAGCTAGCTTGCTTGCGCAGGAACTAGAGCTACTATCTCCCTGCAGCCGAGCAAGTGCCGATGCTTCGTCTGCAAGGATACTCCAGGCCCAGCGGCAACACAGAGCCGTGGTAATTTTTACGAGTTTTTTTTATTTCAGTACGAGTTGGGTTACAGTATGATCGTATAATTCTTCTACTCTGAACACAGTATATTCCGTACTGCAATTTAAAATGAAAATCGGTGCGCTGGCGCTGCCAAATGGGCCCCTGGTGTCAGCGAAAGAAAGAAAGACAGAGAAGAACCATCCGCCGGCGACCAACACTGTTGCCTGCCCGCTTGCGTTGCGTGCGTGGGAATGTGCGCAGTAACTTCACAATCAGCAGCCAGCCAGCCAGCAGAACGAGAGAGAAAGAGAGAGGAGGGGCAGCTCCAGAAGCAAGTTCCCAGTCCCATTCTTCTTCGGAGGAAAAGAAAAAAGAATTTCCTCTCCGAGGCTCAGGCGCTTTCCATCCATCCATCATCCTTCTCCACGTCACACGGAACCCGGAGCGGGTCACTGACACGCCGCCCCCGCCCGCAGCTCAAACTCCCATTCCGCTCCCCCCTCCTAGCTTGCGTCCTACGCCTGGCGCTCCTTCCAGTTCCACCCCGGCGCGCTCCGGTCACTGACGGCCGGGCCCCACGGGGGCGCACCCGTCATTTCCGCGGTGGCCACTGTGCGCGGACGGAAGAAAGGCTCGGCTTCGGCTCCCATCCTGTCCTTGGTCGGACGGCGCCCACCTCGCCCCGCTCCCCGCGGTCACCCGCTGACGAGTGGGTCCGGCTGACCGTGGGGCCACGGGTTCAGTGGGGGGTGAAGTTAGGTGCTGCGATGTGGCGGTGCGGGGCGGGGGCAGGCGGGGTGTGTGTGTGTCGTGTGTGCGGGGCGGGGCGGGGCGGGGCTGGGATTATTTTAGTCCGCGGTTTTATTCGGGCATTTAAAAGGCCCGGCCACCACGCCGTGGCCTTGGTTCGTCTCCACGCCCCCCATATTTCCCATTCCTTTCCCTGCCCTGCTCCCACCCACATCTCCACCTCCACCCTCCTCTCTCCCTCTCCATCCACTCCACCGGCGCGTTCGTCGGGTGTGTCCGTCCGTCCGTCCGCCGTGGTTTTCTTTCTTTCCGACGCACTCGCGACATGGCCGCCGCGGCTGCCGCCGACGACGCGGTCGCCGCCGACATCATCTGCTCGCTGCGCGGGGCCGACCTGGCCGGGTGGACGCCGCCGTGGAGCAAGCGCGCGAGGCCGATGGAGGGTGAGCTGTCCTGGCCGGCCATGGCGCGGGGCAAGCGCTCGCGCCGCCGCTCTCCGGCGTCGTCGTCGGCGACGGCGGCGGGGGGTAAGGCGGCGAGGTGCGCCCGGTCCAGCCCGGCCTCGCCGCTGGACTACAGCGCCGGCTCCGCCTCCCTTCGCTCTGGCGCGTCCACCAGCGGCGGCGAGGACGGCGCCTTCTGCTCGCCGTGGCACCGCCGCGCGGCCACCGCGCCGGCGACGGCGACGAAGACGACGACGAAGGTGCGTGCGTTCATATCCATCCATCCGTCCCCACGTCTCCCACGTCCCTGCCGCCGCCCCCCCGCTTTGCTTTGGGTTCTTCTCCCTCCCCCACCACCAGCGTCTCTCTCTCTCTCTCTCTCTCCTATCTCTGCGCTTTCCTTTCTTTGGTTTCTTTTTGCCCTTTTCGATTTTTTCCCCTGCCGCGTGACGAAACTGCCCCTACCGGTCAGCAGCTGCAGCAGCAACCAGCAAAGATCCCTTCTTCCCTTCACGATTTGAACACCGCCTTTTCCACCGTCTCCGTCTCATCTTCTCCTCATTTCATACCATTTCAATCCCCTCTCGCTTGGCCATGTTCTGCTCCGGGGATCCGCATTGGTTCGCGCCTACTACGTACTTCGGTTCTTCCTCCTCCCTAAATCCTATTTCAGTTGCAAAACCATTGCCGGTTCCAGGAGAAAAAAAGGCCATAAAAGAAGAGCCGAAATTCAGCATCTTTGCCCATAAGTGCGTGCGGATTTGCTTATGCTGGAGTGATGCACGCAGTAGTTGACTCCTGGTACGGGCGAAGGGGGGCAGTTCGGGGAACTCGCGGTGCAGCCGGTGGGTGAGCCCCCGGGGCTTCAATTCGGCATATCTCCACGCGACCATGCCCCTTCCGTATCCCCGAGCTACCCCTCGGCTCCCCACAGCGCGGGGTCATTAAAGCGAGGGGCCTCGTGAGGGGCAGCGTGGTCATTTCCGCACGTCCTTTATCCCCCGGTGCAATTGCTCGTGTGGTGGGAGCCTGCAGGGTGTGGTGTGGTCCCCACCCCCTACCCCCCTCTTCTGGTGTTGAGTGTACGCAGAGTCAAAAGCGCCGAGTTAAAACCCGGTATCCAAGTGGGTGGCAGGATCGATGATGGCGTGCGTAGCATAGGCCACGCCGCTGGTGCCCCCCGTCGCCGGCCGGCGCCGCCGTGCTTGTGAATTGTGATCGACGGCGCGTCCCGTCGGGTGGTTTTCTGCTGTTTGCCTTTCGCGGGGAAGGGCGGGGGCCCGCCGTGGCAGTGGGCTTCGTGGATGGATGCCGATCGCCGAATAGGGACGGCGGCTTCTGTTATGGCGTTTGCGTCGTGTGGTGGTTGGTTGCGCCGGCCGATGGGGTTCCCTGCCTCACCAGAAATGGGCCATGTAAATGTGGTAACGTCGGTCGATACGGACGAAGAAAAAAAAACGATTTTTTAGAGAAATCTTGGCGGCGATGGCTCGTCACTCGCGTGCCTCATCATGCTGTTGCGTGATTGGCGAACCGGGGAATTTCTTCTTTTTTCTGAACGGGAGCAATATCTTAAAACATTTTTTGTCAGAAAGGAAGTGTCTTGGAACTATTCTCTTGAATCGAAAAAATAGCAATATCTTTACTCCTAAGCATGCTTTGTGTTGTGTGTGTGTGTGTCTCTCTCCCCCGTGATGCGTGATGCGTTGGGCCGAGGCAGCTGTTGTGGCCTGTGGTTCCATCCTCCAAGTTGGAGTGTGATTCGTTGCTCATTGATTGGTTTGGTTTGGTTGCTTACAACTGCTCACCACCCCTCGCTGCAGGTGGGCTCCATCCGACGGCCGCAGTTGACCTTCCAGGCCCCGCCTCCGCGGCCCGCCGGCCAGAGGCAACGGAAGAAAATGGTGAGTTCCTTCATCAAATACGTAACAATTACTGTACCCAATTATGTGGTAAATTATTTCATGTGTCGTGCACTCGCAGTGGAAAAGTATTACGACTGTGTACGTACGTAGGTACGCGCTTTGTTTTACCGGTCTCGCTCGGCAAAAAGAGAGAGGGGCTGGCCTTGACCCGGCGGCCAGTGCCACGCCACTAGTCGTCACAAGGAAAAAGGCCGTCGTAGTGTGGTTGAACTACATCAGTGTACGTATTAGATTTTAGAATAAAGCAGCAGGGCAGCAGCACATCTCGGCCTGCCGCCCGAAAGGGTGTGATGAGGGCCGAATAAGAAAGGGGGAATCTTAGGGCCAAAGCCACAAAAGCTGTACGTACTGGCCAAAAAGACCTGCTTCATCACCAAGGCAGCCCCGTGACCGAAAAGCACACGAATATAGCTCCAGAAATACATCGTTTTGGGTCTGTTTCAGTGGCTTAATTTGTAGCAGCACTGATGAATGGTTGCTGCCGCGATTTGCAGAGGCTGCCGGAGGTCCAGCAGCTGGTGCGGTCGCTCGCCGTGGAGAACGAGAGCCTACACGAGGTGATGATAAGATTTACTCATCTTTCGAAAAATTTACGCCTTTCGTCTAAGCTCGCTACAGCCAGATTGCTAACAGAGCGTTGGAATTTGTTTTTGGATTTTGAGCAGGAGATGCGGGAACTGCAGAGGGCTTGCTCCGCGCTGTCGAAAGAAAATGACAAGCTTGAGGTGAGCTTTCTTATCTGTTTGTGCTGTCTTCTTTTTCTGTCCCAGATAGGGTGCGTGGGCCGCCACCGAACGGGTATCTTTCGGGCGGAACGGCTTATGAAAATTGCATCCTGTTTTGTTCTAGCTCTAGCTTAAAGCATAAGTCTGGAGTTTTATATTGTTATGGCATGGCATGGGAGCTTTGTATGCTCCCAAGTTAGTGGTCCATATGGTTCCCGTTGATCTTTTTGTAAGCGCTTTAGTTTGTAGGCTATCCCCTCCTAAAGATGCCGTAGGGTGTACAGGGTGTTGGGCTGGTGGCTGCTGTCATTTTTGAAATTTCATTTGCCATTTTGTTTCAGAAACGGATCACAAGGCTAATGGGATTTTTACATTGTTAGTAGGTGGAGGTTTATCCTTTTCTTTATGAAAAACTTTTGGTACTAGACTGTAGGCAACCACAGATCTTTGTTTAAATGCCATGATTACTTGGCTAGACAAGTGTCCGATTTCTGATTAAAATGGTGCTATCATTTTCATTCACTCCAATGATTCTTTTTTTTGGTACCAAACACGTCCTGGTCTTTTCACTCTTTCTTTCTTTGCCTACATTCATGTCCAGTCCTTGCTAGTAGAAGTAGATGCCTTCTTTGGACTATTAATGCGCATACTAAGTGATAAATTGTAAGTCATCTCAAAGTTGGTGCTGATCTTGAGGAATTTATCTTATTTGGATTAAAAATGTTTTTCTTATTTGGATTAAAAATTCCCCAGAACAGAAAGTCCCCAAAACCAAATTTGGATTTTTCTAAAAACGGTAATCATTCAGTATTGGCATTGTTTTAGGATGTTTGTGCATACAACACACTACCAATAAAAGATTTATATGTTGTTAAGATACCAGAGCCCACTTATAACTCCATTTGGTTCATTTCAACTGTAGTTGCAACCAACTGTGCAACTTTGATTTAAGGGTATTTCGGCCATTTTAAATAGGAGTTGGTGCTGGTCCCTCTGTACAATAAGAGAAAACTGGCAAAAGGAAAATTGATAATGGAAGAGAGACTCTCCAGGAGAAACCTTGAAAGTAACTTGTTCTCTTAAACAAGTTACACTTTTTCATGCGTATAGTCATAAGTTCTCTTGATTAAAAAAAACTTTTTGGGCCTATTGAGGTGTATTTCATGCTGATTAATTCCTAGACCTTGCGTGGTGATCTTGGGGGGTGTCCAGTGACCATCTTATTTTCCCATCTCTGGCATGTGTGGTAGGTGTGGTCTCCATCTCTGTCCCTAGTACACGAGCCACGTTTGTTTGGTATGTTGTAGCTGGCTTGGCCTTTCCTGGTAGACACGCAGACGCGGTATTTGTAATAGGAAAAATAATGACTACACATTATTAAAGCACTCAATGCATATACATCCAAGGAAGCTGTGGTTTATCCTTGTGCTGGTCTTGTAGATTTGAGATCATGGGACCAATGCTTTTCTGGTAAAAATTAGTCAATGGCAGTCAATTAACGGCCCCAATTTCCTTTGCTATTTTACTCTCGCGTCGCTGTCGATGAATTCTTATGTACTCTATATGCAATAGTTCTTGTGAAAGATACATGTAAACATGATTTCTCTCCTCCCATCCTAATAATTATGTCTGCTGTGGTGATAATAGGCACATCTAACAAAAAAAAATCTTGGCATTGTGCAGACAAGAATAGAGCAATCCAACTCACGGAATGAAGCCACATTGAAGGAGCAGAAGGGAAAGCAGCAGCAGCTTGATCAGCAGCAGCAGCAGCAGCAGTCCCCACATGACAGCTTCGCGCTACCAGATCTCAACCTTCCTGCGCAGGACGGTGCTGATGGGTCAGTCCCTTGTTGAGCGCTCCAGACCACCGCGGCTTCGCTAACCGAATAACAAAGTGTACATAGAGGTAGCAGGCTTAGCTAGACGAGGAGGGGCAACGGGACGGGAGTGTCATCCAAAGAAAAAGAATGGCACAGATTTCATAAGTTTTTAGAATTTTTACAGGGTCAGGTCAGGTGTCACTATCCTGTGACATGTCAGGTTGTAGCTAAACAAAATGACTAATTTAGCTCATCTGCTAATTGTTTCTTACCTACCTACTAGTGCTTCTATATTTTATAGAGCTGAGGGGTGGCACAGCTCAAACCGGTTCACACTGTGTAGCCGATTTAGATGCGTTTATTCATGTTGCTTTGTTATAAGTGATGATGAAAAATGTTGTCTGCAGATTTGGTTACTGTATGAGGTGTTTGATCACTTGTTCTTCTTTCTGATTTTGGCGAATGGCCTTGCCTATGTGGCATGGGTGAACTTGGTTGTTGCAATGCCAAATCAGGAAATGATAAGTTTTTCCATTTGAATGAGGTTTCTACAGCCAAAGCACCACACTGAGCATTGCTAAGCCATACAGCAGCGGAACAAATGCACTTGGACGATAAATTTCGCAGAAATTAGATGAAGAATGGGCATCGGCGTATCGCATTGATAATATCCCTTGTCAACACTTGGCATCTTTCTTGCTCAGATCAATTGAAATTTGTAATCCGCTGCTCAACAGAAGCCTTCACGATAGGATCGATCACGGGACCCACAAAGCATCTGCTCCTGCCGGCGTGCGGAGGCCAAATTCGCCTCCGCCCTTCCCCAGTTGATGATATCGAATGCCGGTGCACTTAGGGGCGGCATCCTGACTCTCTCCTCCGCATTGCTCTCGAAGTAGATCCTCCGGCCCAAATTTCGCAGCTTCCAGTTGGAGTGCTGCTTGGCAACTTCAATGGTCCCTTCCTGGCGTTCACGACAGATAGTTGGATCTCCCTCCATCTCTGCAGTCACTCTCTTCAACTCCTTCACACTCTGCGCCCAACACTTCACACCATCGACGATCCGTTCTGCCCTCTCGTGCCATCGCACTGCCTTCGTCTCCTGTAGGAACTCGTCTGAAAAATCGGTCACCGGCAGCAGAAGCTCGGGGAAGGACTCGTACACGTACGGAAGTGGTAAGGCAGAAGGGTCGTGTTGGAGATGAATGGGCGATGGTTGCGCCATTGTTGCAGACCTGAACATATGGATCAAATAAATAAAATACATATATCAAGATGTGTCAAATGCAAAATCATACCATATCAGACTAACCAAATCCACTACTTGCATCATATATTTTTTGTTTACTACAATATGCATCCTATCGACATGCATCATATCATAAAAAATAACATCATAAAACAACATCTTCATATCATATCAACATGCATCATAAAACTACTATCAAGTGCTCCCACATGCATTACATCATAATTTTTTTAATAAAAAATACTATGAACTAGGGTTCATCTTCACACTAACATATGAACTATTGATTAGAGTTCATATTCAATACCACTACTTACTAAAGAACTAAGAACTACAACTACAATCAAGCTAAAACAATCTTAGGTGAAAAATTCAATCTAAATTAAAAAACATGGGGGATTTCAAGCAAATAATGCGTCGAAACGGAAGCAAGTTTGCAAAAACTAATTGGAGGGATTGGAGGAGCTTACGTTTCTCTTTTCGGGACCATCTCGATCCGCAAAAATGGTCAACAAACGACGAAGATCCGAGGGGGGAGTGGAGGAGATGAGAGAGAGAGAGAGGGACGACTTGGAAAGAAGAACTGCCGACGGGGGGAGGGGGGAGGGCGGGGAGAAGGGAAGGGGCGTGGGGGTCTCAGGCGATATAACTGCCCCGCACCCTACCGCCAGGGGTTCCGGCGGTAAGTTTACACAGCCTACCGCCAGGATCCCTGGCGGTAGGGTGCGACGGAGGGGGACGGCGCCGTCTCCGCGCGCTGACGTGGAAAAGTTTCCTACCGCCAGGGACCCTGGCGGTAGGCTCTGCAACCCAACCGCCAAAGACCCTGGCGGTAGGAAAAATGGTCAAATCCCGAAATTTTTTCAAACCGGGGTCAGATCCTGAAATTGTATGCCAAAAGGGTCAAAACACGAAATTTCGCCGTGTGCGGAATAGGCGCAGTCAGGCGTCACTGGAACGGGGACTTGTCGGCGTCCATGGTCGACACGCACCTGCTGGGCGCAGCAAGGCAGCAACCGCCGACGAAGATGCACGGTTCCTGGCCGTGTCCATGGTGAAGATCGCCTCTACCTGCTGGAGCTTGAAGATGACCACCATTTGGACAGGCGGATCGCTCACGAACGGCGTCGTCAGGTCGGTGTGATCTTGTTGGCTAATTGATGGGGACACGACTACCTTGGAGACAACAAAAAATATTGTATACATTTGTATTTGTAAGGTGTTTTCTAATACAAACTACGTATAATTTATTTATGTTATCTAAGACAAAAAACATTTTATGGATTTTTGCATCATGTCTAACTGTAAGTGTATTGGACACTTATACAAATCACGTGTGAAGATACAGGAAAAGGAGATGATTAGGTGTTGTTCAAGAAGTCTCATAAAAAAAGTGTTGTTCAAGAGGCCCTTTCACATCGCTTTTGACTAAAGAGAAGACATAGACTAAGTCCCTCATATTTTAGACTTAGATCCAAACTACAGAGACATACCTGGCTTCAAATGCCTCCAACTTTTGCATCCGAACACCGAATAGGGTGACTCTATTTTGTTGAAAAGCTTATCTCATGAACTTTTCAACACAATTCGATTCACCTTCAAATTCATCTGCAGTGTGAAGATATCGCCGAAACAGTCCACCGCTGCCGCATAATCCGAGTCAAACTAGAAGTCAAAAGGTGTTGCGTCACCTCCACTTGGGGCCATGGGACTTGTACGACCTAAGGTTTTGTTTAGGATGCCTTGGGACGTCCTTCCACTCCCTTGGTCGCCACCCCTTAATCCTATATAAGTAGATCAATCCGTATCTTTTTCCTTGGATTCTGTTTAAATTAAAGTTCGTCATAGTTGCAACTCTCAGCCTTTGTTCGCATAGTTGCAATCTCAGTTTCTTGCTTGTTTCTTGTTTGCCTGCAGGAAATAGACCCTCGTGGTTAGGTTGATCGTGCTCCCGCGTGATCAAATAACCTCTCAGAGTTTTTTTCCTCTCAAATACGCATGAGTGTGCGTATCATTCATTACAGAAGTGGGGGGGGGGGGGTGCCCCAAATCCACTAGTACAAAGCAGTGCCCTTATTTACATGCGGATTTTATCCGGCCTACTAGACGCTTGAAATGTGCCTACTCTGACACCGCCTGCTCCACCTGTATCACATCCGCTCCTAGCGCCGACCCATTGAGTAGTACTGCCTTCGCCCAGAGTGTACCTTCCTCCCAAAGCCTTTGATCAAGCTTGGTAGCGACGGGCCGCGCCGTTGAAAACTATATCGTTCCTATGCTTTCACAACATCCACATGGCCAGCAGACATACGGCCCGCGTGGACTTGTGGTGCTCCATGTTTGCGTCATGTCGTGCACACCATTCACCGAAGGTCTCACCAGGCAGTGGTATGTACTCCATTCTCCCTGCCAAAGTGGTGCACCACTGCCATACCTGTTTCGCGAAAACGCAGTCGATGAGTAAGTGTTGTATGGTCTCGTCGTGTTGATTACAGAACAAGCAAGTGTCTTGATGAGGTAGCCCTCTATGCGCCAGCCTGTTAGAGGTCCAATAGTGGTTCTTGATAGCCAACCAGGAGAAGAAGCAGCATTGCAGCGGTGCCTTCGACTTCCAGGTAAACGCCACTGTCGGAGATAGTTCCTGCCCCATAAATTTTGCCGCGTATGAAGACCTCGCAGAATAGTTACCACGTCTCTCCCAGGACCACGTAACCGTGTCCTCCACCCCTTCCGTTAACTCGACCGCCGCCATCTGAGTCCATAGCCCAAGGAATTCCTCAAGCTCTGACAACGTGAGATTTAGGCCGATGTAACTACTTAGAGCATCCGAGACCACTTTTGATTTCTTGATCCGTGGTTGTATTCTATCGTACAGTGTTGGCGCAATTTCACACAGCCTGGCTCCATTGACCCACTGGTCCTCCCAAAATAGAGTTAGCGTACCGTCCCCCACCGTCGTACGTGCCGCGACATGGACCAGTGTCAGGGCTTCCGGTGGCACCAGAATTGAGAATTCCTCCCAAGATCTATCTTTGTCCAACTTCTGTAGCCAAGGCTAGCGGGCCTGTGATGCCTTATTTAGCCAGTGCAAGTCAGGAATCCCCATACCGCCTGCCCACTTTGGCGTGCATACCTCTTCCCATGCCACCGATCAATTTCCACCGTGAGCCACGTTCTTGCCACACCATAGGAATCCCCGACAAATCTTCACAAGCATGGATAGGGTTTTTGCTGGTAGATCTAGTGCAAGCGTGGAGTGGACGGGTATGGCATAGAGAACAGATTGGATGAGGACCAGTCGACCACTCTTCGGTAGTAGTGCCGCCTTCCACAACGTCAAGCAATCTCTCACCTTGTCCACAAGGCTTTGCAACTGGGTCACAGACTGTTTTCTGAGCGCTAAGGGCAGACCCAAGTAGGTGCATTGGAAAGGCAACGTAGTACAACCTAGGATGGCGGTAACCTCGACCACTTCCTCCTGTGAGCATCGAATCGGCCAGACTGCGCTTTTATTCATATTGACCACCAGTCCCGAGGTTGTCCAAAAGCATGCAGGAGCGCGGCACATGTAGTTGCCTCCAATGTCGTCGGCTTGAAGAATAGGATTATGTCATCGGCGAACATGGATATTCTTTACCGCAGACCCGAACTTGCAAGAGGTGCGAGCAAGCCTCTCATAGTTGCATGCTCGAATAGGGCATGTAGGGGCTCCATGCAAAGAATGAATATCATTGGTGACAGCGGGTCGCCTTGTCGAAGGCCCTGGAACATAAGAATTAGCTTTCCCGGCATACCGTTAACCATAATCCGAGTGGATGAGGTTGCCGACAATCCACATATCCATGTGATCCACCTCTCCCCGAAGCCCATCCTCCTCAAGACCTCCAGCACAAAAAGGCCATTGGATTGTGTCAAACGCTTTAGTGATGTCCAACTTGAGCATGACCGTTGGGATTCTTAACGCATGCAACCGCCGTGTTGTGCACAGCACAAGCATAAAATTGTTGTGCAAGGTACCTTTCACAAACGCACTTTGTCGTGTTTTCCCCTCGCAGTTCATATCATCTCTCATGCTACTATTTCTGTTCGCTTGTTGCATTACCATCGTTATCATCGAACCTATGATATCCCATGCTCAGTATATTATTGCCTCCTACCTTGATACATTCATTCCTCAATAACGTTCTTGATCAAGTTCTTATCTACCGAATCTTATTTCCGCTGCTGTGTTTGGGATCTGTTCAAAACATTCACAAGAATTTTTGAATCTCCCATTCATCCCCTCTGGTCGATACTCTCGTTCCTAACAATTGGTATCAGAGCGGATACTCCCTATCTCTGTTTATTAAAGGTTTAACCACCTTGGAGTTTTGAGTGTGTCGTATACAGGTAGATCCTCGCACTCTGAAAGGTTTCCTATCTTCCATGGAAATGACTATATCTACTGGAAAGAGAGAATGAGAATCAGACTTCAAGCCATCAACATAGATCTTTCGCAGACTGTGGAAAATGGATACACCATTCAGAACCCTGATGCACTTCTGATGACAAAGCTATATTGCGGTTGAATGCACAAGCAAAAGATATTATCTATGAAAGTATCTCGAAAGACATCTTCATTCGGTCCCGAAAGCTTGACACTGCAAAACAGCTCTAGGATGCCATAAAAAATGCTCACGAAGAATCCATTACCAGAACAGATTCTCACACTAAAATGCTTCGTGCCATGTTTGCTGGTTTCAGAAGCCTTCGTAAGGAAAGCGCTATGGAACTGACTGGTCGGTTGGCCAATATTTTTGAAAGACTTCATCAACAAGGAGTAAGATATATCACTGATAGAGATGTGGTGAACAAGCTACTGAGTGCTCGTGATACAACCTTTGATCCAGTCGTAGCTGAAATCAAGAAAATACCAGACTATGAAGAACTTCAGTACGTCGAGGTCATGACGTTGTTGTCTATTCACAGAGAAAAGATGGAACTCAAAAATGGAGATCAAGAATCTTCTTCGGAAAGTGAAGGGGAAATTCTTTCACACTATGGAAGTTCACAAGAAGAAGATGTCGAGAATCAACACACTATCACAAGGGAACTAGAGATGCTCACAGAGAGGCTAAGTGATCTCAGAAGACAGAATCTGTCTCTCACAAATGATGACCAATTTGACTTGCCTGAATCTTCAGGAAAGTTACCTCCGAAAGAAATGAAGTGCTTCAAATGCAAACAATTCGGTCACCTTATAGCAGACTGTCCTTGCTGGGATACAAAACCAAGCACCAGATGGATGTATCTTCACGGAAATGGATTCACTCGAATGGATCGTCACACTAAGCTCTCAAAGAAAAATGAATCTTCCTCACCCTCTTCGACGAGAATAGTCACTGACGTGAAAGCCAGAGCAACCATCAAGTCTAGTATGAAGAGAGCATCGCAGCTGAATAGACCATGTGCTGATATGAACTTGCAATCAGAAGATGAGACATCTGAATCAGAATCAGAAGATGAAGAGCTTCATAGAAGGCTAGGAAGAAGCAATGCTTTCGTTGCCTATGAATCACCTAAGAAAGTACCCGAATCAGATACTGATGACGATGCGTCAAGTGCTAATGAACCTATCGCATTATGTCACATGGCAAAGACCTCTAAGGATCAGGTATTAGCAAAACACCGAAAATCTATGACTGAATATGCTCCTGAATACTTTGCCTATGCTAAACTAGTTAAGATTGCAAAATCTCAATATGAGATTGAAATACTTGAGAAAAATCTTAGGAAAACTGAAGGATTACTGGTCAAAGAGATGGAGAAGAACCAAAAGTTGATCGAAGAGCATGATGCTTTTTCTTCAACTATTGATGATCTTTCCAACCGATATGATTCTCTTACAGTTGACTATGAGAGTTTATTAGATGAACTCCTTAGCAGGAATCAAGAACTCGAGTCACTGAAAGAATCTCATAACGTGCTGGCGAAAGAAAAAGCTTCTCTCTTCGCCGAGCAATCTAAACTGCTTCTTGATGATTTTGTGTCTCCTTGCTTAAAATGCTTAGAACATAGCAATACCGAGTCGAATGGTGAAACATCTAATGTTGTATCGAGAATATTACAACAACTACGAATGATATTTCTAACTCCTCTTCCGTTACTGCTAACTGTCAAACTCTCGAACCTGCTATTCTGTCTGGATATGACTCTTCCATTTCTGTTGTTTCTGACGTGTCTGATGACTCAAACTACAAATTCTTCAAAGAACAGAATGGTAAGGTTTTCGCTTGGTATGTTGGGACTAAGTGCAGGTATGTCTCACCCAAAAGGAAAATATGGGTGAAGAAGTGCATCATTTATCTGTCACTGCTAACTTGAATATGCAGTGTGATTATCTTCGAGGAAATGATTATCATTCGTAGATTGGCACCGAAACTTCCTCAAATGGATATCGGTCAAACCTTCGACATAAGGAGTACATGCGTACCTCCTCAAATCCTTATGCTCATATCTCTGGAAACAACTTCAATGCATATTCATATGATTACTCTCGGAATGCACAAGTGAATGATGTGTCTCTAACGTATCTATAATTTTTTATTGTTCCATCCTATTATATTATCTGTTTTGGATGTTTTATATGCATTAATATGCTATTTTATATTATTTTCAGGACTAACCTATTAACCTAGAGCCCAGTGCCAGTTCCTGTTTTTTCCCTGTTTTTGAGTTTCGCAGAAAAGGAATACCAAACGGAGTCCAAATAGAATGAAACCTTCGCGATGATTTTTCTTGGACGAAAAGAAAAGCAGGAGACTTGAAGATGAAGTCGGAGGAGCCACGAGGCGACCACAAGGATGGAGGGCGCGCCCCCACCCTTGTGGGCCCCTCGTGCACCTCCTGGCCTAATTCTTTCTCCTATATATTCCCATATATCCCCAAACACCAGAGGCATCCACGAAAACACTTTTCCATCGCCGCAACCTTATGTACCCGTGAGATCCCATCTAGGGACCTTTTCCGGCACCCTGTCAGAGGGGGAGTCAATCACGGAGGGCTTCTACATCAACTCCATTGCCCTTCCAATGAAGCGTGAGTAGTTTACCACAGACCTACGGGTCCATAGCTAGTAGCTAGATCGCTTCTTCTCTCTCTTTGATTCTCAATACCATGTTCTCCTCGATGTTCTTGGAGATCTATTCAATGTAATACTTTTTTGCGGTGTGTTTGCCGAGATCCGATAAATTGTTCATTTATGATCAGCTTACCTATGAATATTATTTGAATCTTCTCCGAATTCTTTTATGCATGATTTGATATCTTTTTAATTCTCTTCGAACTATCGCTTTGGTTTGGTTAACTAAATTGGTTTTTCTTGCAATGGGAGAAGTGCTTAGCTTTGGGTTCAATCTTGCAGTGTCCTTTCCCAGTGATAGTAGGGGTAGCAAGGCACGTATTGTATTGTTACCATCGAGGATAAAGAGATGGGGTTTTCATCATCTTGCTTGAGTTAATTCCTCTACATCATGTCATCTTACTTAATGCGTTACTCCGTTCTTTATGAACTTAATACTCAAGATGCATGCTGGATAGCGGTTGATGTGTGGAGTAATAGTAGTAGATGCAGAATCATTTCGGTCTACTTGACACGGACATGATGCCTATATTCATGATCATTGCCTTAGATATCGTCATAACTTTACGCTTTTTCTATCAATTGCTCGACAGTAATTTGTTCACCCACCGTATTATTTGCTACTTCAGAGAAGGCTCTAGTGAAACCTATGGCCCCCAGATCTATTTAAAAGTTTCCGATCTACTATTTTGCAATATTTTACTTTCCGATCTATAAAGCAAAAAATATTTACTTTACCGTTTGTTTACTTTCATCTATCTCTATCAGATCTCACTTTGCCAAGTAACCGTGAAGGGGTTGACAACCCCTTTATCGTGTTGGGTGCAAGTTGTTTGATTGTTTGTGTAGGTATTCAATCACTTGTGCGTTGTATCCTACTGGATTGATACCTTGGTTCTAAAACTGAGGGAAATACTTATCTCTACTTTGCTGCATCACCCTTTCCTCTTCAAGGGTAAAACCAATACAAGCTCAAGAAGTAGCAGGATGAATTTTTGGTGCCGTTGCCTGGGAGATCTAGGCCAAGTCAAGCCATACCAAGTACCCATCATAATCTCTCATCTCTTGCATTACATTGTTCGTCATTCGCCTCTCGTTTTTCTCTCCCCCACTTCTAAAACGATTTTCGAAAATATTTTCCCTTTTCTTTCGCCCTTCTTCCGTTCGATCTTGTGTTACCATGTGCCTTCTTTTTGCTTGCATCTTCGCTTGCTAAAAGTTTATGGATCCCCATCCACTTGCTAATCTTTTTAAAGGATCCTATGATGAACCAATTGCTAGTGAGTTGTGTGCACTAGATTATCTTTATGGAGTTTTGCTTGAAAATTGTGATGAAGTGCTTTATGAAGTGATTTACGATAGATCTTTGAGTGAAAAGCATGATTGAAATGAGGTTATTATAAATTCTACTAATGTCAATCATGTTAATGATATGCAAAACCCCAAGCTTGGGGATGCTAATTTTGCTATGTCTACTACTTGTTGGAATGATCGTGATTGGGGTGATTCTTCTTATGATCTTGAAAATTTATTTAGGCCCCATGATGAATATGAGATTGATAATAATGTTTGCAATAATACTGAAAGTGGGTTTGGAAGAGTGTCAACTTTAGATCCCACATATTTGGAGAATATTCAATCTTATGAAATTTTTGATAAAAGTGGGTTCAAAGAGGTCATGACTTTATTTTATGATAATCCCACTATTTTGGAAGAGTGCCAACTTTGCATGCATGTGGATCATGTTGAGAATATTTTATGTGATAGCTATATTGTCGAATTTGATTATTATCCTACATGTAATTATTATGAGAGAGGAAAATATGGTTGTAGAAATTTTCATGTCCCTAAATTACTTCTCGTTATGTTGAGATTGCTATCGTCTCTTTCTTCTTCCTTGCATATGATAGTTTTTCCTTGCCTTGATAATTTGTTTGCTTATTAAATGCCTATGCGTAGGAAGTATGTTAGACTTAGATGTGTTTTTCACGTGTTTCATAATGCTCTCTTTGCGATTTAATTCTTCTCTTTTATGTGAGCATCATTGAAATAATCAATGCCTAGCTAAAAGGCTTTAAAGAAAAGTGCTTGCTGGAAGACAACCCAATATTTTTATTTCCTGTTTTCCAGTAAATAATTCATCTAGCCTCTGGTTAGATGTGGTTTTGTGTTTTAGTTAGTGTTTGTGCCAAGCAATACCTTTGTGATGGCTTACGGTGATAGTTGATTTGATCTTGCTGAAAAACAAAAAAAATTGCACCCAGGAAAATAGTTTTCATCTTTTACAGAAGCGTGCGTTTGATTTGATTCCTTTTGCAGAAGATTAGTAAATAGATTGCTTAGGTCATCCTATTTTTTCAGAATTTTTGGAGTTACAGAAGTATTTGAGAGTTATAGATTACTACAAACTGTTCTGTTTTTGACTGATTCTGTTTTCTTTGTGTTGTTTGCTTATTTTCATGACTCTATGGGTAGTATCGAGAGGTATGAACCATGGAAAAGTTGGAATACAATAGATATTACACCAATATAAATAAAGAATGGGTTCACAATAGTACCTAAAGTGGTGATTTATTTTCTTATACTAGCGGAGCTTATGAGATTTTCTTTTGAGTTTTGTGTTGTGAAGTTCTCAAGTTTTGGGTAAGGATTTGATGGACTATGGAATAAGGAGTGGCAAGAGCCTAAGCTTGGGGATGCCCAAGGAACCCCAAGGTAATATTGAAGGATAACCAAGAGCGTAAGCTTGGGGATGCCCCGGAAGGCATCCCCTCTTTCGTCTCCGTCTATCGGTAACCTTACTTGAGGCTATATTTTTATTCACCACATGATATTTGTTTTGCTTGGAGCGTCTTGTATGATTTGAGTCTTTGCTTTTTAGTTTTCCACAATCATCCTTGATGTACACACGTTTTGAGAGAGACACGCATGAATCTGTGATTTATTAGAATACTCTATGTGCTTCACTTATATCTTTTGAGCTAGGCAATTTTGCTCTAGTGCTTCACTTATATCTTTTTAGAACACAACGGTGGTTTTATTTTATAGAAATTATTGAACTGTCATGCTTCACTTATATTATTTTGAGAGTCTTTAAACAACATGGTAATTTGCTTTGGTTTATAAATTTAGTCCTAATATGATAGGCATCCAAGAGGGATATAATAAAAACTTTCATATAAAGTGCATTCAATACTATGAGAAGTTTGATTCCTTATGATTGTTTTGAGATATAAAGATGGTGATATTAGAGTCATGCTAGTGAGTAATTGTGGATTGTAGAAATACTTGTGTTAAAGTCTGTGATTCCCGTAGCATGCACGTATAGTGAACCGTTATGTGATGAAGTCGGAGCATGATTTGTTTATTGATTGTCTTCCTTATGAGTGGCAGTTGGGGACGAGCGATGGTCTTTTCATACCAATCTATCCCCCTAGAATCATGTGCGTAGTACTTCGTTTCGATAACTAATAGATTTTTGCAATAAATATGTGAGTTCTTTATGACTAATGTTGAGTCCATGGATTATACACACTCTCACCTTTCTACCATTGCTAGCCTCTCTAGTGCCGTGTGACTTTTGCCGGTACCATAAACCCACCATATACCTTCCTCAAAACAGCCACCATACCTACCTATTATGGCATTTCCATAGCCATTCCGAGATATATTGCCATGCAACTTTCCACCATTCCGTTTATTATTACACATTCCATCATTGTCATATTGCTTTGCATGATCATGTAGTTGACATCGTATTTGTGGCAAAGCCATCGTTCATAATTCTTTCATACATGTCACTCTTGATTCATTGCACATCCCGGTACACTGCCGGAGGCATTCATATAGAGTCATATTTTGTTCTAAGTATCGAGTTGTAATTCTTGAGTTGTAAGTAAATAAAAGTATGATGATCTTCATTGTTAGAGCATTGTCCCATGTGAGGAAAGGACGATGGAGACTATGATTCCCCCACAAGTTGGGATGAGACTCCATACGAAAAAAAAGAAAAAAAATGCCAAAAAAAATGAGAAAAGGCCCAAATAAAAAATGAGAGAAAATAGAGAAGGGACAATGTTACTATCCTTTTACCACACTTGTGCTTCAAAGTAGCACCATGATCTTCATGATAGAGAGTCTCCTATGTTGTCACCTTCATATACTAGTGGGAATTTTTCATTATAGAACTTGGCTTGTATATTCAATGATGGGCTTCCTCAAATTGCCCTAGGTCTTCTTGAGCAAGCGAGTTGGATGCACACCCACTTAGTTTCTTTTTGAGCTTCCATAAACTTATAGCTCTAGTGCATCCGTTGCATGGCAATCCCTACCCACTCACTTTAATATCTATTGATGGGCATCTCCTTAGCCCCTTGATACGCCTAGTTGATGTGAGACCATCTCCCTCTTTTGGTCTTCTCCACAACCACCTTCTATTCCATCTATAGTGCTATGTCCATGGCTCAAGCTCATGTATTGCGTGAAAGTTGAAAAAGTTTCAGAACATCAAAAGTATGAAACAATTGCTTGGCTTGTCATTGGGGTTGTGCATGATTTGAATATTTTGTGTGATGAAGATGGAGCATAGCCACACTATATGATTTTGTAGGGACAAGCTTTCTTTGGCCATATTATTTTGAGAAGACATAATTGCCTTGTTAGTATGCTTGAAGTATCATTGTTTTTATGTCAATATTAAACTTTTGTTTTGAATCTTATGGATCTGAACGTTCATGCCACAATAGAGAGAATTACACGAATAAATATGTTAGGTAGCATTCCACATCAAAAAAATTGTTTTTATCATTTACCTACTCGAGGACGAGCAGGAATTATGCTTGGGGATGCTTGATATGTCTCCAACATATCTATAATTTTGATTGCTCCATGCTATTATATTAGATGTTTTGGATGTTTTATATGCATTACTATGCTATTTTATATTATTTTTGGGACTAACCTATTAACCTAGAGCCCAGTGCCAGTTCCTGTTTTTTCCCCAGTTTTTGAGTTTCGCAGAAATGGAATACCAAATGGAGTCCAAACGGAATGAAACCTTCGCGATGATTTTTCTTGGACCAAAAGAAAACCAGGAGACTTGGTGATGAAGTCGGAGGAGCCACGAGGCGGGCATAAGGACGGAGGGCGCGCCTAGGGGGTAGGGCGCCCCACCCTTGTGGGCCCCTCGTGCACCTCCTAACCTAATTCTTCCACCTATATATTCCCATATGTCCCCAAACCACCAAAGGCCTCCACGAAAACACTTTTCCACTGCCACAACCTTCTGTACCCATGAGATCCCATCTAGGGACCTTTTTCGGCACCCCGCCGGAGGGGGATTCGATCACAGGGGGCTTCTACATCAACTCTATTGCCCTTCTGATGAAGCGTGAGTAGTTTACCACAGACCTACGGGTCCATAGCTAGTAACTAGATGGCTTCTTCTCTCTCTTTGATTCTCAATACCACGTTCTCCTCGATGTTCTTGGAGATCTATTCGATGTAATACTTTTTGCAGTGTGTTTGTCGAGATCCAATGAATTGTGGATTTATGATCAACTTATCTATAAATATTATTTGAATCTTCTCTGAATTATTTTATGCATGATTTGATATCTTTGTAATTCTCTTCGAACTATCGATTTGGTTTGGCCAACTAGATTGGTTTTTCTTCCAATGGGAGAAGTGCTTAGCTTTGGGTTCAATCTTGCGGTGTCCTTTCCCAGTGATAGTAGGAGCAGTAAGGCACGTATTGTATTGTTGCCATCAAGGATAAAAAGACGGGGTTTTCATCATAATGCTTGAGTTAATTCCGCTACATCATATCATCCTACTTAATGCGTTACTCCGTTCTTTATGAACTTAATACTCTAGATGCATGCTGAATAGCGATCGATGTGTGGTGTAATAGTAGTAGATGCAGAATCATTTCGTTCTACTTGACACAGACGTGATGCCTATATTCATGATCATTGCCTTAGATATCGTCATAACTTTGCGCTTTTCTATCAATTGCTCGACAGTAATTTGTTCACCCACCATATTATTTGCTATCTTGAGAGAAGCCTCTGGTGAAACCTATGGCCCCTGGGTCTATTTTCCATCATAAAAGTTTCTGATCAACTATTTTGCAATCTTTTACTTTTCGATCTATAAACCAAAAATGCCAAAAATATTTACTTTACCGTTTGTTTACTTTCATCTATCTCTATCAGATCTCACTTTTGCAAGTAATCATGAAGGGATTGACAACCCCTTTATCGTGTTGGGTGCAAGTTGTCTGGTTGTTTGTGCAGGTATTCGGTGACTTGTGGATTGCCTCCTACTGGATTGATACCTTGGTTCTCAAACTGAGGGAAATACTTATCTCTACTTTGCTGCATCACCCTTTCCTCTTCAAGGCAAAACCAACACATGCTCAAGAAGTATCAGTGAACTACAGATCTCGCAGATGGAATGTCCTTGCTCAGACTAAGCAAATGAGATGCTCGCTGCCCACGCAAGTATAGGTTGTGAAAAAGAACTAACCCTTCTTGCAGGAACTATCTCAGGGATTCTACTCATCTATTCTTAGACCTGAGAATTACATTGTTGGTGTTCACTCTTTGTTTTTATTTGTTCTTTTTTGTGTATTTATCTTCATTTCTCTGTGTTTTTGTTTTGTCCAATGAACAACTCACTCATGGCTCCATGTGTTTGTGTTCCTCTCTTCCGATTGAGTGTTTTGTTTCGTACCCTTTTATCCCTCTATTCTTTCTCATCCAATCTATGTCGTCTATCATAAGCATGCAATTTGATCTGAAGAAAATTTTTGTCCGACGTCCTTGGTCGCAACAGAAATCGACTTCGAACTTTTAATCATATTTGGCGCTTGCCCTTCTTCAAACCTTTCGATATCCCGCTCTTCCCGAGTTTCTCGCAGGAAACGGTTGCCATGTACCCATGATTCCCTCAATCGTGATCGTGTCCATTGAATGCGGAACGTCCTGCTTCTGAGGGTCGTAGATTTCGGAGAGGTGGTTGTCAGGGTCAAAACCGGCGGATCTCGGGTAGGGGGTCCCGAACTATGCGTCTAAGGTCGATGGTAACATGAGGCAGGGGACATGATGTTTACCCAGGTTCGGGCCCTCTCTATGCCCTACTTCCTGCTTGATTGATCTTGATGGATATGAGTGTTACAAGAGTTGATCTACCACGAGATCTTAATGGCTAAACCCTAGGAGTCTAGCCTGTATGACTATGGTAATGAGTATCTGTCCTTTCCGATCTAAGTCCTCCAGTTTATATAGGCACCGGGAGGATCTAGGGTTACACAAGGTCGGTTACAAAGGAAAGGAATCTATATATTCGGTCGCCAAGCTTGCCTTCCACGCCAAGAAGAGTCCCATCCGGACACGGGTATAGTCTTTGGTCTTCGCATCTTCACAACCCATCAGTCCGGCCAATGGCTAACAGGCCGGACGTCCGAGGACCCCTTAGTCCAGGACTCCCTCAGTAGCCCCTGAACCTGGCTTCAATGACGAGGAGTCCGGCGCGCAGATTTGTCTTCGTCATTGCAAGGCGGGTTCCCTTCTTTTCGAACTCCAAGATAGTCTCCAGACGCGATGATTGTATCCGGACTTGTCACACACACCACACACAACCACAGAGAGTATAATACTCCACGAGTCCAATCCGCTGACAACTTTTTATAACATGACATCACGCTCGCCCGGTCATAATTTCGGACCGTTTTTTGTCTGTTGTTCCATGTTTCGAGACGCGGTTGCCATTGGCACGTCTTGTCGAGGCAGAGATCGTGTCCTCTTATTGCGGGCTTCTCATCAATATGGGTATGGGTAATCCAACCGCGCTGTTTACACAGCCCTTGGGAATAGGCGAGTTTTAAGGCGAGTGAGGAGGCGCTCGATATTCGCGATCCTTTACAAGGGGATAAGAATTCGCCCTTGTCTACTCACGCCTTCCCTTTCCTCTGCCCTTCCATCCTTGAGCTCCGACGCCCAAGTCCCCATCTTTCTCCATCTTTGAAAAGCATCCGACCATGTCCGGATCCGGAGGTCAAGGCAAATGGATGGTCTCCTCCATCAAGGAGAAAGACATTGTCAAGCTTCGGGCGGCCGGGTATTTGGCGAAGGAAATCGCCCACCGACTTCAGGCCTAGGGGCAGGTCGTCCCCACCCCGAAGCCTACTGAGAGAGTAGTTTTCCTCCCTCACTTCGTCCGTGGACTGGGGTTTCCACTTCACCCCTTCGTCCGCGGTCTAATGTATTATTACGGCCTAGATTTCCATGATCTGGCCCCGAACACTTTCCTCAACATCTCGGCGTTCATCGTCGTGTATGAAGCCTTCCTCCGCATCCAACCCCACTTCGGGTTGTGGCTTAAGGTCTTCAATGTGAAGCTGAAAGTGGTGGATGGCCAGCATGCGGAGTGCGGGGGCGCCATGGTGAGCAAGCTAGCCAACGTCTCCTAGCCGAAAGGCACTTTGGTGGAGACGGTAAAGGAATGGCAGAAATAGTGGTTCTATATCACAGAACCCCGCGGCGCCACCTGGGCCGCGGCTGCCGAACTCAACTTTGGCGCTCCCATGCGACTTACCTCCTGGGTCGAGAAGAGCCCGAACTGGTGCTCGCCAGATGAGCTGACAGCGCTACAGACGCGCGTTCAAAGCATGGTGGACAAGGATGTCAAACTTGTTGATGTAATCCAGGTGATGCTAGTTCGCCGGATTCTCCCGTGCCAAAGCCGAAGCCGCCCTCAATGGAAGTTCAACCCGAAGAAGCACCATACCCCGAAGAGGCTCTTCGAAACCACTCACGAAGGTGCCTGGAAGTTACTCTTTAAGGGCAACAAGAAACCGCCAGCCACAGATACGGACCGCGGGCACGATATTAACCACCTCGCCAGTGAGGTATGTTATTTTTAACGCATCCCCTACTTGCTTGTTTCGAGGGTGATGTCTGAGCTTTTATCATCATTCCTTCTTCAGGACTGGATGGAGAGGGCGAAGCGGATCCAGTGTCCGGCTCCGCTGCCTGAAGAACCAGTCATCCCGTCGTAAGGGTACTGGTGACGGCGCCCTATAAGGCGCCGGAGAAGAAGGCCAAGGGGGCCAAAGGTGGCCCCCGTCGTAAGGGTACTTCGTACGTAACGTATGAAGACGAAGAGACCCGTTCCTCCGTTCCTAAGGGGAGGGAGAAGAGGGTGGCCTCCATGAATCTGGAGGTGGGGACGCCCAAGAGAGTAAGAGCTCCCTTGTGGATAACTCCGTATGGGATGCCGACAGTAGTCCGGAGCGCCGCTCCCGCGCTAAGCCTCAGGCCGCATCGTAAGTACTACGATTCATGCATATCCATATATCCAACCTCATCTCCTCATTGTATTAACATGGTTAGTTGTGTTACTTCAGTCCGGCCCACGACAGCTTCCAGCGATCCTCGTCAGGAGGTTCGCTGCACTCCAAGGAGGTAGCCAGCATGTCACCGCTGACCGCTCACTCTCCCAAGGCCATGGACGACGCCAAGGTGTTGTCCCAAAGGACCGCTCCAGGCCGAGGAGAGGCTCCGGACGCTGTCAAGAGGGCGCCAGAGGGTGAACCTCTACCGCCGGACACACGGGGGAGCAAATCCCCACGGAGACTGGCGAGGAGGGCCATATTCAGTTCGGCCCTCAGCCAAATATGGTTACGGAGACCCATACGGCTCCGGAATCCGGCGAGTGACCTCCTTTGAAAGAGGGCGGTGCGCCCATTCCACCGGTGGCCCCTGTCCAACCAGGGGCACCGGATAATCTGATGGAGGTGCTTCGAGGTGCCTCCATTGTGGATGAGCACCGTATCCTTATGGGTATGGTGATTGAGAGGGTCCAGTCTGCCAAGAGCGGGCTGAACGAAGCTTGCAGCAGCCTGCTGATAGGTTTTGAGGTAAGCGACACAAAAATCCCAATATAGTTAGTAGCCCCTCAGACACTGTCCGGTGTTTGGAAAGAAAAGCTGGACAGAGGGTCGATCCTTACTTGTAGGAAACTAACTAAATTTGCCGGGAATGAATATGCAGGCGTCGCTGCTGTTCGCGGCCTCACATGCTGCCGAAGTCTCCGAACTTAAGCGGAGACTGGAGAAGGCCAATGAGGAGCTCGACCAGGTGAAGAGGCAGCTCCAGGAGAATCAAGGTATGTAATAACCCAAGAAGTATTCGGAAAGAGTAGGATGTTATATATTGACGGAAGTGTCTTGATATAAGTAGGAGCAACGACCGAGGTCGAGGCCCTGGGCAAAGCTGAGGGGAAGGCCGTCAAGGAGCAGGCTTCCCGTAAGAAGCTCAAGGCCCGGGTCAACGAGGTCCAACAAGAGCTCCATGACGCGGTGAAGAAGTGCGAGGCCTTGGAGCGTGACACGTCGGCTAAAAAGACCGAACTTTCCAAGGCTCGCCAGAGCGCGGAGACGGCCTGGAATGAGGCCCAAGGCACCCTCCAAGAGACCCAAGAGGCTAGGAAGATCGCGGCGGGTAAGGCATTCAGTATGCAAAGCAAATATGCGAAGAAGCTTTTACTAACCCGGATTCGGAGTTATCCAGGGGCTTTTGCTGATCTGCCGCGAAGTGTGTCCGACGCCGTGGAGTTCTTCCGAGCCGAAGAAGGGAGCTCCACGGAGAAGCTATTCTGGTCGCAATATCTTGCACCAAAGCATCCCGTGCCCTTCACCGATCAGCTGAAACAGCTGGTGGAGCTGCATAGGGTGGCCGAACTAGCCATGAAGGATTTGATAATCCGGCTATGGCCAGCCGAAGCTATGCCCGGCAGCTACTTCGGACTCATGGGGCGGCTGGTGAACGCCTGTCCTTGGCTAGATGTCGTCAAGCAACCGGTCTGTATTGAAGGTGCGCGTATGGCCTTCGCCCGTTGCAACATGTGGTGGGCTAATATGAACGCCGTCGAGCTGGTCAGGGGGCCGCCAGAGGGCAAGGAGCACCGTACACCCGAGCGCTATTTTGCGGATGTCCTGGAGGGGTCTCGCATTGTGGCAACACAGTGTAGGCAGGACATTATTTTTGAATGAATACATTCGTGTTGTCGTTGCCTTGTATGATGAAACAGAGTGGGTTTGTAATATAATGATTGTTATGTTTTTAATTTTACCTCCTGTGCGGCCGTGTTCTATGAAATCTGAGGGTTGGCCAGTCGTCGGCTTCTGCCCCCACGTAGGTAGTACGGAGGTGTTCGCGATGGAATCTAAACAATCTTGATCCAATTATATGGTCCTTGAAGGAGTTGCTTAGCGCAACGAACCAGGCAACCAGACTATTTGGCTTTAACGCCCTCACTTAGCCATAGGGGTTCGACAATAAGAACATGGACGCAGCCCCTAGTTTCTGAACTAGAGTGCTATAAGCGTCTGATCGGGAAGTACCGATCCTTCGCGTAACGCGGAAGAAATCTCCAACGATTTGCAACCTCCGAATAGTTGACCGGCTCTCGCCGCATCATGACAGTCAGTTTTCGGCTTTCTGTACTGAGGTGCTCCTTTGGATAAACCAGGGCACAATCGCAGTAGTTCTCCCTTTACTACCTTAGCCGATATAGCGCAACGTAAGGTAGCAAGCACAGGAGCCGGGCAACCCAACTATTGACCAAAGACATGATTCAGAGCCAATGCATATAATGCTAAATTCGGGGTGCCGAACTATACTATAAAAAGTGTTCGGACTTTGTTGCCATATTGTGGGGCGCTGGGGAGCCCCTGGCGAATATGAAACGTACCAAAGTGTACAGGTGCTAGAAGATAAGTTATCAATGGGAAAAGGAAAACATAAAGAGAGTAGAGGTAATATCTGGGGCCCTTAAACTTGGGCCACGAACTGCTTCCATTATAATTGGGTTAATGCGTCAAAGCGCATTAATACAAATAGTGCGATAAGCAACCGGCTATTTAACATGCCATGACTAAAGGCGAGCTGCATGTGGGTCCTGACAACAGGTAGAGTGGTCGTTCAATTGACCTCTAGAGCTTCCCCTATACGTCTGTGCTTCTTGCCATCCTGGTATTTTTATCCTTTGACAGGACCGGTAGTCGGGCCGTCAAAGAAGTCCTATGTAAAAGAAACCTGGAAAAGAAAAAAGGAAATAGTGAAAGTATATGTGTGTCCGGGATCGGTCGAGCCGAACTGTGGATCACAAGCTAGTTGTGCCTCCGTCGATGCCCATGGGATTTCTAGCACATAATTATGCACGCGTGGTACGAATGCCACTACCTGATCGGGGCTGGGACGGAGGCCAAATTGCTAATCGAGCTCTTGATGAGCCGAGCTGTCCTGTTGCAGCGTAGTCCGGACCCTCTTTACGATGTCCAGGGGCTCGACAGCCGGATTACGATTATGCTTGAGAAGGCCGCTATGTACTTGTGCTGCTAGGGCGGCGGTGTGCTCCTCTGTACGGAGAGAGCGTTCCGTGTTTCCGTTGACCGTTATGACGCCGCGTGGACCGGGCATCTTGAGCTTAAGATAAGCATAGTGCGGCACCGCGTTGAACCGAGCAAATGCAGTCCGTCCGAGCAGTGCGTGATAACCACTGCGGAATGGGACGATGTCAAAGATTAACTCTTCGCTTCGGAAGTTGTCGGGGGATCTGAAGACAACCTCTAGTGTGATTGAGCCCGTATAGCGGGCCTCTACACCTGGTATAACTCCGTTGAAGGTAGTCTTCGTTGGCTTGATCCTTGATGGATTAATGCCCATTTTGCACATTGTGTCCTGATAGAGCAGATTGAGGCTGCTACCACCATCCATGAGGACTCGCGTTAGGTGGAATCCATCAATGATTGGGTTCAGGACTAGTGCGGCTGATCCGCCATGCCGGATACTGGTCGGATGATCCCGACGATCAAAAGTGATCGGGCACGATGACCATGGGTTGAATTTTGGGGCGACTGGCTCTCTCGCATAAACGTCCCTTAGTGCGCGCTTGCGCTCCCTTTTGGGGATGTGTGTAGCATATAACATGTTCACCATTTTGACTTGAGGGGTGAACTTCTTCTACCCCCCTGAGTTCAGTTGCCGGGGCTCTTCGTCATCGTCCTCACTTTGTAATCCCTTTTCCTTGTTCTCGGCGTTTAACTTGCCGGCCTGTTTGAAGACCCAACAATCCATGTTGGTATGATTGGCTGGTTTATCTGGGGTGCCATGTATCTGGCACAGACGATCGAGTATGCGGTCCAAGCTGGATGGTCCCTGACTGTTCCTTTTATATGGCTTTCTCCGCTGACCGGACTTGGAGCCGCTGAATTCGGCGTTAACTGTAGTCTCATCGGTATTATCACCATTGCTTCGGCGCTTGTGTTTGTTACGTCGGAGCTTGCCCTTGCTGTTTTTGACCTCAGAGGGGCCTGCCTTGCTGGCTGTGTTTTTGTTACGAGCCAACCAACTATCCTCACCCGCACAAAAGCGGGTCATGAGTGCCATGAGGGCTGCCATAGATTTGGGCTTTTCTTGGCCGAGATGGCGGGCGAGCCATTCGTCACGGATGCTATGTTTAAAGGCCACTAGGGCTTCGGCATCCAGACAGTCAATGATATGGTTCTTTTTAGTTAGGAATCTAGTCCAGAATTTCCTGGGTGACTCTCCGGGCTGTTGGACTATGTGACTTAAGTCATCGGCGTCTCGTGGTCAGACGTATGTACCTTGGAAGTTGTCGAGGAAGGCCTCTTCCAAGTCCTCCCAGCCGCCAATAGAATTTTCAGGCAGGTTGTTTAACCAGTGTCGAGCTGGTCCTTTAAGCTTTAGCGGGAGGTACTTGATAGCGTGGAGGTCATCTCCCCGGGCCATGTGGATGTGGAGGATAAAATCCTCGATCCATACTGCGGGATCAGTTGTCCCGTCGTATGATTCAATATTCATGGGTTTAAACCCTTCGGGGAATTCGTGATCTATTACTTCATCAGTGAAGCAAAGAGGGTGTGCGGCGCCTCTGTATCTGGCCGCATTATGCCGTAGCTCCGATGGAGTTCGTCTACGGTTATCGGCTCGGGTGTGACTAGGTTTGTCACGTTCGAATAGGTAGCCATCATCATGTGTTGAGGGACGTTCGCGCGATCCATAAATCGACCGGGTATGTTCTGCTCTACTATCCAAGGTATGCCGAAGGTCGTATGTATGACCCCGAGCTGTTTCGTCTCTATTTTTATGAGGCAGTGGGGCAGGCTGCTGTTCGGCCTGAGTTGCCGCTCTATCCCGACCACATGGTGGTCGGTCCGCCGCACTGTCCCGGTCGCGTAGTGGTCGATCGGCCGCATTACGTGAGGAAGGTATGGGCCCCGACGCTTCTTCATCGAACTGGGGTAGCAGCCTTCGCTTTGGGTAACTCTTGGCTAGGCGTCTGAGGTCGTATTCTTCGGCTACCAGGACATCAGTCCATCTGTCGACGAGCAGATCTTGGTCAGCTTGAAGCTGCCGTTGTTTCTTTTTCAGGCTCCTTGCCGTTGCTATTAGCTGGCGCTTGAAGCGCTCCTGCTCGAGAGGTTCCTCAGGCACGATGAAATCTTCGTTGCCGAGGCTTTCCTCATCCTCAAAGAGCGGGCGGTAACTACCGTCCTCCGAGTCATTGGTCCTGGCCTGTTCGTCGAGGCTAGCTTGCCCATTTTCTTGCTCCTCCTGTTCGGATGTTACCTCGGCAAGGTCTTCATTGTTTTCGGCATCGTCCGGAGTATTATTTTCACCGGTGCCAGTATTGCTGTCTTTTGAACGACGTGACTTAGAGCGGCGCCGAGGACGCCGGTGTTTTTGCTGTGTCTCAGGAGGTTTATTCTCGACTGGATTTTCTTTGTCATCGTCATTGGTTGTTTTGGGTGTATCCACCATGTACACATCGTATGAAGAAGTGGCCGTCTGATAACCCACAAATATAGGGGATCGCAACAGTTTTCAATAAGTAAGAGTGTCGAACCCAACGAGGAGCTAAAGGTAGAACAAATATTCCCTCAAGTTCTATCGACCACCGATACAACTCTACGCACGCTTGACATTCGCTTTACCTAGAACAAGTATGAAACTAGAAGTACTTGGTAGGTGTTTTTGGGTAAGCTTGCAAGAAAGTAAAGAGCACGTAAATAAAACTAGGGCTGTTTAGATGAAGACACAACTAAATTAGTTTTAGTAGAGAGCTTTTGTCAACAAGAAAGTTATTTGTCCCTAGGCAATCGGTAACTAGACCGGTAATCATTATTGCAATTTTATTTGAGGGAGAGGCATAAGCTAACATACTTTCTCTACTTGGATCATACGCACTTATGATTGGAACTCTAGCAAGCATCTGCAACTACTAAAGATTCAGTAAGGTAAAACCCGACCATAACATTAAAGTATTAAGTCCCCTTTATCCCATACGAAACAACCTACTTACTCAGGTCTGTGCTTCTGTCACTCACGCCATCCACCATAAGCAAATCATAAGCATATTGCAAACCCTACAGCGGGAATCCCTCACGCTTGCGCGACACGGAGAGCACCATAGGACAGCACCAATAATAAAACATACAACTCAAAACAATCACGATCATCAAATAGCCATTAGGACAAAACAGATCTACTCAAACATCAAAGGATAGCCATACATCATTGGGAAATAATATATAGCGTTGAGCACCATGTTTAAGTAGAGATTACAGCGAGTAAGAGAGAGGTTACACCGCTGCATAGAGGGGGGAAGAGTTGGTGATGATGGCGGTGAAGTTGTTGGGGAAGATGACGGTGATGATGATGGCCCAGACAGCGCTCCGGCGCCACCGGAAGCAAGGGGGAGAGCGCCCCCCTTCTTCTTCTTCTTCTTCTTCCTTGACCTGCTCCCTGGATGGGAGAACGGTTTCCCCTCTGGTCCTTGGCTCCCATGGCGTGGGAGGGGCGAGAGCCCCTCCGAGATTGGATCTATCTCTATGTCTCTCTCTATTTCTGCATTCTGTTCTGGCTCTGTTTCACCGTTTCGCGTATATATGGAGATCCATAACTCCGATTGGCCTGAAACCTTCGCCTTGATTTTTTTCCAAATATTAGCTTTCTTGCGGCAAAAGAAGAGCGTCAACCGCCTTACGGTGGGCTCACGAGGGTAGGGGCGCGCCCCCCTGCCTCGTGACTACCTCGGGCACTGGTTCGCGTTGATTTTCCTTCCGAATTTTCCATATTTTCCAAAAATAAGCTCCTTCCGTTTTTATCCCATTGGGACTCCGTTTGATATGGATATTCTGCGAAACCAAAAACATGCAACAGACAGGAACTGGCACTGGATCAATATGTTAGTCCCAAAAATAATATAAAAAGTTGCCAAAAAGTATATGGAAGTTGTAGAATATTGGCATGGAACAATCAAAAATTATAGATACGACGGAGACGTATCAGCATCCCCAAGCTTAATTCCTGCTCTTCCTCGAGTAGGTAAATGATTAAAAAAAGATAATTTTTGATGTGGAATGCTACCTAGCATAATCTTGATCATGTATCTAATCATGGCATGAATATTAAGACACGAGTGATTCAAAGCAATAGTCTATCCTTTGACATAAAAACAATAATACTTCATGCATACCAACCAAGCAATTATGTCTTATTGAAATAACATAGCCAAAGAAAGCTCATCCCTACAAAATCATATAGTCTGGCTATGCTCCGTCTTCACCACACAAAGCATTCACATCATGCACAACCCCGATGACAAGCCAAGCAATTGTTTCATACTTTTGACGTTTCTCAAATCTTTTCAACTTTCACGCAATACATGAGCATGAGCCATGGACATAGCACTATAGGTGGAATAGAATATGATGATATGGGTTATGTGGAGAGGACAAAAAGGGAGAAAGTCTCACATCAACTAGGCGTATCAACGGGCTATGGAGATGCCCATTAATAGATATCAATGTGAGTGAGTAGGGATTGCCATGCAACGGATGCACTAAGAGCTATAAGTGTATGAACGCTCAAACTGAAACTAAGTGGGTGTGCATCCAACTTGCTTGCTCATGAAGACCTAGGGCATTTGAGGAAGCCCATCGTTGGAATATACAAGCCAAGTTATATAATGAAAATTCCACTTGTATATGAAAGTGATAACTCAAGATACTCTCTATATGAAGAACATGGTGCTACTTTGAAGCACCAGTGTGGTAAAAGGATAGTAACACTGCCCCTTCTCTCTTTTTCTCTCATTTTTTTCTTTTTTTTGGGCCTTCTTTTTTTTGGCCTTTCTCCTTTTTTTTCGTCCGGAGTCTCATCCCGACTTGTGGGGGAATCATAGTCTCCATCATCCTTTCCTCACTGGGGCAATGCTCTAATAATGATGATCATCACACTTCTATTTACTTACAACTGAATATTACAACTCGATATCTAGAACAAAGATATGACTCTATATGAATGCATCCGGCGGTGTACCGGGATGTGCAATGATCTAGCGTAGCAATGACATCAAAAAAGGACAAGCCATGAAAACATCATGCTAGCTATCTTACGATCATGCAAAGCAATATGACAATAAATGCTCAAGTCATGTATATGATGATGATGGAAGTTGCATGGCAATATATCTCGGAATGGCTATGGAAATGCCATAATAGGTAGGTATGGTGGCTGTTTTGAGGAAGATATAAGGAGGTTTATGTGTGATAGAGCGTATCATATCACGGGGTTTGGATGCACCGGCGAAGTTTGCACCAACTCTCGAGGTGAGAAAGGGCAATGCACGGTACTGAAGAGGCTAGTCATAAAGAACTCACATACTTATTGCAAAAATCTATTAGTCATTGAAACAAAGTACTACGCGCATGCTCCAAGGGGGATAGATTGGTAGGAAAAGACCATCGCTCGTCCCCGACCGCCACTCATAAGGAAGACAATCAATAAACACCTCATGCTCCGACTTCGTTACATAATGGTTCACCATACGTGCATGCTACGGGACTTGGAAACCTTAACACAAGTATTTCTCAATTTCACAATTACTCAACTAGCACGACTCTAATATCACCACCTTTATATCACAAAACTATTGCAAGGAATCAAACATATCATATTCAGCGATCTATAAGTTTTATGTAGGATTTTATGACTAACCATGTGAATGACCAGTTCCTGTCATCTCTCTAAATAGATTTAAGTGAAGCAATAGAGCATTCTACAAATGGCGGCTGTCTATATAAAGAGAAACAGGCAATCCAAGCTTCAAATGATACAAGTGAAGCACATGAAGCATTCTATAAAGCCATACTCAAAAGATATAAGTGAAGTGCAATGAGAATTCTATAAATCAACCAAGGACTATCTCATACCAGCATGGTGAATAAAAGAAAAATGAAAACTAAATGCAAAAGACGCTCCAAGATTGCACATATCGCATGAACGAAACAAATCTGAAAACATACCGATATTTGTTGAAGAAAGAGGGGATGCCTCCCTAGCATCCCCAAGCTTAGACGCTTGAGTCTCCTTGAATATTTACTTAGGGTGCCTCGGGCATCCCCAAGCTTGAGCTCTTGCCTCTCTTCCTTCTTCTCACATCAAAACCTTCTCAACCATCGAACACTTCATCCACAAAAACTTCAACAGAAAACTCGGTAATATCCGTTAGTATAATAAAGCAAATCACTACTCTAAGTACTGTAGCAAACCAATTCATATTTTGTTTTTGCATTGTTTCTACTGTAGTATAACTTTTTCATGGCTTAATTCACTGATATAAATTGATAGGTTCATCAAAACAAGCAAACTATGCATCAAAAATAGAATCTGTCTAAAACAGAACAGTCTGTAGCAATCTGAAGATTCACCATACTTCTGATACTTGCAAAATCCTGACAAAATTAGGAAAAATAAAAAATTTGTACAGAAAGACAGTGCAAAAAGAATCAGAACCATTTGGCGTTCCAGTAAAAAACTACAAATCATGCACTACAGCCAAAGTTTATGTCCTGCACCGCACAAACCAACAAGCATTGTAAACATCCTAAAGGCAAACCTTGGCACATTATTTTTATAATACAATGGAATTGTACAAGGGGATAATTATTTTTGTTGAAAAGTTTCTGTAATCAAGATTCACAAAGTTTCCGTGAGCATGAACAAGGTTCAAGGCTAGCTCCCACTTCAACAATGCTTGTCTCTCTCACTTTCACTTTCCTTTTTGAAAAAGCTTTGGGTTCCCCTCTTTATTTTTGTTGTTTTTAAACTATATGAAAGCACTCAACAGAAATAAATGACACTCTTAAACTTCTGGGTTGTCTCCCTGGCAGCACTTTCTTTAAAGCCATTAAGCTAGGCATATAGTGCTCAAGTAGTGAATCCACCCAGATCCCAAGGTATATCAAAGCCAATTTTAATTAACAATGATTTGTAATTTAATAGTGAGCACAAAGTAGCATATATCATGTAATGTCGAAGTCTAACTCTCTTCCTATGCATCGGCAAGTCATAAAAGAACAATTCATGCACACCTAGTAAAGGCCAATGCATAGTATAAACAGTTTATTGCAATTTTATCGTGTTGGAGACATAGAGAGGTGGAGATATAGTTCCTCTCTCATAATAATTGCAAGTAGGAGCAGCAAGCACATGCATATTATATCTATCAAAATCATCGTGTATAATAGTAAAACGCAACCCATCAATATAATCCTTAATAAGTGCAAACTTCTCCGATATAGTATAATCGGGAGAATTCAGGAAGATAATAGGACTATCATGCGTGGGTGCAATAGCAACAATTTCATGTTTAACATAAGGAACTATAGCGAGTTCATCTCCATAAGCATAATTCATATTGGCATCTTGGCCACAAGCATAGCAAGCATCATCAAAAAGGGATATTTCAGGATAATCAACGGGATCATAACAGTCATCATAGCAATCATCCTTCGGTAAGCACGAAGGGGAATTAAACAATGTATGAGTTGAAGAGTTACTCTCATTAGAAGGTGGGCACGGGTAGCTAATCCGCTCTTCCTCCTTTTGTTCTTCGCTCTCCTCATCATCTTTTTCATCCAATGAGCTCACACTTTCATCAATATCTTCTTCCATAGACTCCTGCAAAATATTAGTCTCTTCTTGGACAGCGGAGTATTTCTCAATATATGGTTTAACATAAGCATTAGAAACATAATTCTCATAACAATATTCAAGTATGGCAAAATTTTCAAATTTGTGAAAAGTAGCATCATACGTTTCAATCAAAGAAGCAATTTCATAAGCACCCTTAAAAGCAACAAATTCTTCAATTTGTTGAATATCATAGTAACTATAAACACCTTTAGCATAGGAAGATAAGATTCCATTATCAATAAGCTCACATTGGTAGGGAAGGTGTTTCTTAGGGTTTTCAGAACAACAAGTAACATCATATATTTCACATAAATTCCAAGCATAGCATTGCAAACGATTAATTTGACCCAATAGAATTTTCCCTTTTTCAGATATTCGGTGTCGCACATAAAAAGCATGCTCATCTAAAGATTTTCCCTCAACTAAGCTAGTTGGGGTTTTAGCACGAGCACAAAGGGATCGAAGATGATCCAAGTAATAAGCTTCAGCAGTGTGATAGATCTTGAGTGGTTCTTCAACCATTGGTTCATTAGGTACACCTAATTTTTTTCGTATTTTGTGTTTCCTACCCATAACTAAAGATAGAAAACAACTAAGAACAGCAAATAAAAATTACTTAGTGATAAAGCAAACAAGCATACACGAGAATATTCACCCCACGCTATTGCTGCCCGGCAACGACGCCAGAAAAAGGTCTTGATAACCCACAAGTATAGGGGATTGCAACAGTTTTCGATAAGTAAGAGTGTCGAACCCAACGAGGAGCTAAAGGTAGAACAAATATTCCCTCAAGTTCTATCGACCATCGATACAACTCTACGCACGCTTGACGTTCGCTTTACCTAGAACAAGTATGAAACTAGAAGTACTTGGTTGGTGTTTTTGGGTAAACTTGCAAGAAAGTAAAGTGCACGTAAATAAAACTAGGGGCTGTTTAGATGAAGACACAACTAAATTAGTTTTAGTCGAGAGCTTTTGTCAACAAGAAAGTATTTGTCCTTAGGCAATCGATAACTAGACCGGTAATCATTATTGCAATTTTATTTGAGGGAGAGGCATAAGCTAACATACTTTATCTACTTGTATCAGATGCACTTATGATTGGAACTCTAGCAAGCATCCGCAACTACTAAAGATTCATTAAGGTAAAACCCAACCATAGCATTAAAGTATCAAGTCCCCTTTATCCCATACGCAAACAACCTACTTACTCGGGTCTGTGCTTCTGTCACTCACGCCACCCACCATAAGCAAATCATAAGCATATTGCAAACCCTACAGCAGGAATCCCTCACGCTTGCGCGACACAGAGAGCACCATAGGATAGCACCAATAATAAAGCATACAACTCAAACCAATCACGATCATCAAATAGCCATTAGGACAAAACAGATCTACTCAAACATCAAAGGATAGCCATACATCATTGGGAAATAATATATAGCGTTGAGCACCATGTTTAAGTAGAGATTACAGCGGGTAAGAGAGAGGTTACACCGCCGCATAGAGAGGGGAAGAGTTGGTGATGATGGCGGTGAAGTTGTTGGGGAAGATGACGGTGATGATGATGGCCCTGGCAGCGCTCCGGCGCCACCGGAAGCAAGGGGGAGAGGGCCCTCCTCCTTCTTCTTCTTCTTCCTTGACCTCCTCCCTAGATGGGAGAAGGGTTTCCCCTTTGGTCCTTGGCTCCCATGGCGTGGGAGGGGCGAGAGCCCCTCCGAGATTGGATCTATCTCTCTGTCTCTCTGTGTTTCTACGTTGCGTTCTGGCTCTGTTTCACTGTTTCGCGTATATATGGAGATCTGTAACTCCGATTGGCCTGAAACCTTCGCCTTGATTTTTTTTTTTCCGAATATTAGCTTTCTTGCGGCAAAAGAAGAGTGTCAACCGCCTTACGGTGGGCTCACGAGGGTAGGGGCGCGCCCCCTGCCTCGTGACCACCTCGGGCACTAGTTCGCGTTGATTTTCCTTCCGAATTTTCCATATTTTCCAAAAATAAGCTCCATCCGTTTTTATCCCGTTTGGACTCCGTTTGATATGGATAGTCTGCGAAACCAAAAGCATGCAATAGACAGGATTTGGCACTAGGCACTGGATCAATATGTTAGTCCAAAAAATAGTATAAAAAGTTGCCAAAAAGTATATGGAAGTTGTAGAATATTGGCATGGAACAATCAAAAATTATAGATACGATGGAGACGTATCACCGTCCAACGTCCAGTAAATGGCAGATTTTGGTCTTGCTCCTCATCGGCATCGTCGTCCATACCGTCGATGTCTTCGGAGTCATAATCAAGCGTGTCGGTTAGGTCCTCGACAATGGCTATGAAGTGGGTGGCGGGTGGGAAGCAAAATTCTCGATCATCAGCCCCTAGTCCGAACCGGACGGAGTTCGGCTGTGAGTCCCCCGCCAAGGACAGGCTCTTTAATGAGTTTAGCACATCGCCCAAAGGCGAGTGCTGGAAGATGTCTGCGGCGCTGAATTCAAAGATCGATGAGCGATCGAGTTCGGCGTCTGCGGGCTCACATGGTTCGGAACTTGTAACCAGAGACGAGTCCGGAATTCCGGTGACACCGATATTGTGTGAGGTTAAGTCCATGTGCGCCTCCAACGCCGGGGAATCTGTGACCTCTGTGGTGGGGTCGAACCTCCGATCCTTGGATGCCGCAGTGTGTTGTGGATATAAGGCTAGAGTGGTCACATGAGCTATCTCCTGGATGCGGTCTGACGACATATTTAGGTCATGTTCGTCAAGGTGACTAGGAGCGGTCGCCGCGGTCCCGAATCCCGCGAAGATCAAATTTCCATGGATGTCCGCAACGTAATTCAAGCTCCCAAATCTGACCTGGTGGCCAGGGGCGTAGCTATCGATCTGCTCCAGGTGGCCAAACGAGTTGGCCCGTAGTGCAAAGCCGCCGAACACGAAGATCTGTCCGGGGAGGAAGGTTTCTCCTTGGACAGCGTCATTGTTGACGATTGAAGGGGCCATCGAACCTTTTGGGGATAACACAGTGGAACTCTCAATGAAAGCACCAATGTCGGTGTCAAAACTGGCGGATCTCGGGTAGGGGGTCCCGAACTGTGCGTCTAAGATCGATGGTAACAGGAGGCAGGGGACACGATGTTTACCCAGGTTTGGGCCCTCTCTATGGAGAGGTAATATCCTACTTCGTGCTTGATTGATCTTGATGGATATGAGTGATACAAGAGTTGATCTACCACGAGATCGTAAAGGCAAAACCCTAGAAGTCTAGCCTGTATGACTATGGTAATGAGTATCTGTCCTTTCCGGACTAAGTCCTCCGGTTTATATAGGCACCAGGAGGATCTAGGGTTACACAAGGTCGGTTACAAAGGAAATGAATCTATATATTCGGTCACCAAGCTTGCCTTCCACGCCAAGGAGAGTCCCATCCAGACACAGGTGCAGTCTTTGGTCTTCGCATCTTCACAGCCAATTAGTCCGACCCATGGCTAATAGGTCGGACGTCCGAGGACCCCTTAGTCCAGGACTCCCTCAGTGGTTCACCTCGCCAGCTATAAATACCCCTCACCTTGTCTTCTTCTTCTCTGTTCCTCAAACCCTCATCCTCCTCCTCTCGAGCCTGAGCTCGAAGGAACTCCAGCGAGGAACCTCGCCGTGCTACTCTAGTGAAGCTTCAACGCAGTTGATCACGCTGGTGCGGTAATCTATCCTCCCGCATGGTCGTTGTCGGTGTCAAAACCGGCGGATCTCGGGTAGGGGGTCCCAAACTGTGCGTCTAAGGTTGATGGTAATAGGAGACAGGGGACACAATGTTTACCCAGGTTCGGGCCCTCTCTATGGATGTAATACCCTACTTCCTGCTTGATTGATCTTGATGAATATGAGTATTACAAGAGTTGATCTACGAGGAGATCATAATGGCTAAAACCCTAGAAGTCTAGCCTGTATGACTGTATTTGTATATATCCTCTACGGGCTAAGCCCTCCGGTTTATATAGACACCGGAGGAGACTAGGGTTACACAAAGTCCGTTACAGAGAAGGGAATCTTCATATTTGATCGCCAAGCTTGCCTTCCACGCCAACGATAGTCCCATCCGGACACGGGAGAGAGTCTTTAGTCTTGTATCTTCACAACCCATTAGTTCGTCCCATGTCCAACAGGCCGGACGCCCGAGGACCCCTTAGTCCAGGACTCCCTCGGCCGTAGTTGATCCAAATTACCAAGTTAGGGAGCCTGGATCTGGAACTGCTCCTGTCCTCTTCTCTGTTCTTAGGGCAGTTCTTACCGAGGTTATTTTCTTTGATTTATTGCTCTGCGGTAGATCCTTTGGTTTCACTAGCATTTGGCTGGTACGGTTTGTAGATCTTCCTCGTACTTGTTCTCCTCGATCTAGGGTTCATGTGTCCTTATCCGAAAGATTAGATAGGTTTGACCAGTCGTGATATCTCTATGGCTTGGTTAAAAGTCTATCAAAGATATCTTCTCTGAGTCTACCATGAATTCCCTCGTATGTATTCTTTTCACAGGTTGGTCATGGCATAGAGTTCGGAAGGGTATTCTGAGTCTGAAGGAGAATTGCCTCAGCCACCACCAAGGTCAGATCGAACGAGATTGACAGGAGGAGGAAAATCTGCAATGCCTCCCAAAGCACCAAACAAGAAGTCTGGATCTGAATCCGAAGACGATGATGAGGAGATTCCCTCTGCTCATAGTTAGCACGAGGATGAATTGGTCACAGATTCCATTACCATGTTCTTGGATGGAAATCCTAAAAAGGGTGGTCATGGCAGAGAAAAGAATACCACTCCCGAAATGTTTGATCCAAATGGCTACAAAACTCCACCTGGGGTTGAATCAACGACTGAACGCAACAATAGGCTTCAAAGGATTCGCCGCCACTGGGCGAACAAATGGTTCAGTTATGAAAATGTTCGTGAGAAGTATTAGATTCTATTTGCTTTCACACCACCATGGAATGACTGCATTGTTGAAAACTACATTGGCCCAGATCATGAAAAATTTAGACCACCATATACGTCTACGTCGTATCTATAATTTTTGATTTTTTCATGCCAATATTATACAACTTTTACATACTTTTGGCAACATTTTATATGATTTATTGGACTAACCTATTGATCTAGTGCCCAGTGCCAGTTCCTGTTTTTTTGCATGTTTTTTGTTTCCTAGAATATCCATATCAAACAAAGTCCAAATGCAATAAAATTTAGCAGAGAATTATTTTGGAATATATGTGATTTTTGGGACTTGGAATCAATGCAAACGGGGGCCCACAGTGCCCACAAGACACTAGGGCGCGCCCCACGAGCCAGGTGCACCCAAGTGGGTTGTGCTCACCTCGTACATCGGTTGGATTTCTACTTCGGGCGCAAGGAAGCTTATATCTGGATAAAATCATGTTAAAATATCAGCGCAATTGGACTTACGGATCTCGAAATATAAGAAACAGTTTTCGGCCAGATCTGGAGAGCGCGAAAAAGAAGAGAGCAGAGGGATATATCCAATCTCAGAGGGGCTCCCGCCCCTTCGCCTCCATGGAGGTCATGGACCAGAGGGGGAACTCTCCTCCCATCTAGGGGGAGGCCAAGGAAGAAGAATAATAAGGAGGGGGCTCTCCCCCCTTCTCTCCCGGTGGCGCCGGAATGCCGTCGGGGCAAGGATCGTGATGACGATCTGCATCAAAAATCTTGCTACCATCAACACCAACTCTCCCCCTCTATGCAGCGGTGTAATACCTCTCCTCCCCACTGTAATCTCTACTTAAACATGGTGCTCAACTCCATATATTATTTCCCAATGATCTATGGTTATCCTATGATGTTCAAGTAGATTCGTTTTGTCCTGTGGGCTAATCGCGATCTTGGTTGGTATGCGTGTATATTTTATTTATGGTGTTTTCCTACGGTGTCCTCCGTATCGCGCAAACGTGAGGGGTCCTCGCTATAGGGTGTTGCAATATGTTCATGATTCGCTTATTGTCGGTTGTGGGGGTGACAGTAGCCTAAACACGGGTAAGTGGGTTGTTGCGTATGGGAGTAAAGAGGACTTGATACTTAATGCTATGGTTGGGTTTTACGACCAGAATGATCTTTAGTAGTTGCGGATGCTTGTTAGAGTTCCAATCATAAGTGCATATGATCCAAGTAGAGAAATTACGTTAGTTCATGCCTCTCCCTCATATAAAATTGCAAGAATGATTACCGGTATAGTTATCGATTGCCTAGGGACAAATGACTTTCTTGTTGAGAAAACCTATCTACTTTTATTACCTCACTATTTATTCATAGTTTTATTCTCGCAAAGTACTCGTAGTTTTATTCTTGCAAAATAGTTTCATACTTGTTTTAGGTAAAGCAAACGTCAAGTGTGCGTAGAGTTGTATTGGTGGTCGATATAACTTGAGGGAATGTTTGTTCTACTTTTAGCTCCTCGTTGGTTTCGACACTTTATTTGTCAAAGAAGGCTACAAACGCACCCCTATACTCATGGGTTATCAAGACCTTTTTCTGGCGCCGTTGCCGGGGAGCAATAGCATGGGGTGAATATTCTCATGTGTGCTTGTTTGCTTTATCACTAAGTAGTTTTTATTTTGTGCTCTTATTTTCTATCTTTAGTTATGGGTAGGAAACGCAAAATACCAAAAAAAATTGTACGTACTTAACCAATGGTTGAAGAATCACCCAAAATCTATCATACCGTTGAAGCTTTCTACCTGGATTATCTTTGATCCCTATGTGCTCGTGCTGAAACCCCAACTTGCTTAGTTGAGGGCATATCATTAGATGAGCATGCTTATTATGTGCAACACAACTTATCTCAAAAAAGGGAAACTTTTACTATATCAAATTAATATTATGCAATTCTATTCTTGGAATTTATGTGAAATACATGATTTTACTTGTTGTTTTGAAGATCCTAAGAAACACCTTCCTTATTGTAGGATCGAGAAGAGGTGTCTAGAGGGGGGGGGGGGGGTGATTAGACCCTCAACAAGGAAAAGTGGCAGCTTTTAATTTCTTTAAGTTAAGGTGGAGTTTTAGCACAAGTTTAAACATTCACAATACATTTCAAGCAAGCATGGCAAGAGTATATGAGCAACGGAAAGTAAAGCATGCAACTTGCAAGAAAGTAAAGGGATGGGATTGGAGTGTGCTATTGTATACATGCAATTGGAGACAGAGATTTTTGGCGTGGTTCCAATAGGTGGTGCTATCGTACATCCACGTTGATGGAGACTTCAACTCATGAAGGATAACTGTTGCGTGAGTCCACGGAGGGCTCCACCCACGAAGGGTTCACGAAGAAGCAACCTTGTCTATCCCACCATGGCCATCGCCGACGAAGGACTTTCCTCACTTGGGTAGATCTTCACGAAGTAGGCGATCTCCTTGCCCTTACAAACTCCTTTGTTCAACTCCACAATCTTGACGGAGGCTCCCAAGTGACACATAATTGTTGGGGAACATAGTAATTTCAAAAAAAATCCTACGCACACGCAAGATCATGGTGATGCATAGCAACGAGAGGGGAGAGTGTTGTCCACGTACCCTCGTAGACCGAAAGCGGAAGCGTTATGACAACGCGGTTGATGTAGTCGTACATCTTCACGGCCCGACCGGTCAAGCACCAAAACTACGGCACCTCCAAGTTCTAGCACACGTTCAGCTCGATGACGATCCCCGGACTCCGATCCAGCAAAGTGTCGGGGAAGAGTTCCGTCAGCACGACGGCGTGATGACGATCTTGATGTTCTACCGCCGCAGGGCTTCGACTAAGCACCGCTACAATATTATCGAGGAGTATGGTGGAGGGGGGCACCGCACACGGCTAAGAGAACGATCACGAAGATCAACTTGTTGTCTATGGGGTGCCCCCTGCCCCCGTATATAAAGGAGTGGAGGAGGGGAGGGCCGGCCCTCTCTATGGCGCGCCCTAGGGGAGTCCTACTCCCACCGGGAGTAGGATTCCCCATTTCCTAGTCCAACTAGGAGTCCTTCCAAGTAGTAGGAGTAGGAGACAAGGAAGGGGAAGAGGGAAGAGAAGGAAGGAGGGGGCGCCGCCCCTCCCCTTAGTCAAATTCGGACTAGTCAATGGGGGGGGGGGCGCGGCATGCCTCTCCCTCTCACCTAAAGCCCAATAAGGCCCATATACTTCTTCCCCCGTATTCCCGTAACTCCCCGGTACTCCGAAAAATACCCGAACCACTCGGAACCTTTCCGATGTCCGAATATAGTCATCCAATATATCGATCTTTACGTCTCGACCATTTCTAGACTCCTCGTCATGTCGCCGATCTCATCCGGGACTCCGAACTCCTTCGGTACATCAAAACTCATAAACTCATAATATAACTGTCATCGAAACCTTAAGCGTGCGGACCCTACGGGTTCGAGAACAATGTAGACATGACCGAGACACGTCTCCGGTCAATAACCAATAGCGGAACCTGGATGCTCATATTGGCTCCTACATATTCTACGAAAATCTTGATCGGTCAGACCGCATAACAACATATGGTGTTCCCTTTGTCATCGGTATGTTACTTGCCCGAGATTCGACCGTCGGTATATCAATACCTAGTTCAATCTCGTTACCGGCAAGTCTCTTTACTCGTTCCGTAATACATCATCTCACAACTAACTCATTAGTTGCAATGCTTGCAAGGCTTATGTGATGTGCATTACCGAGAGGGCCCAGAGATACCTCTCTGACAATCGAAGTGACAAATCCTAATCTCGAAATACGCCAACCCAACATGTACCTTGGGAGACACCTATAGAGCTCCTTTATAATCACCCAGTTATGTTGTGACGTTTGGTAGCACACAAAGTGTTCCTCTGGCAAACGGGAGTTGCATAATCTCATAGTCATAGGAACATGTATAAGTCATGAAGAAAGCAATAGCAACATACTAAATGATCAGGTGCTAAGCTAATGGAATGGGTCATGTCAATCACAAAATTCTCCTAATGACGTGACCCCGTTAATCAAATGACAACTCATGCCTATGGCTAGGAAACATAACCATCTTTGATCAACGAGCTAGTCAAGTAGAGGCATCCTAGTGACACTCTGTTTGTCTATGTATTCACACATGTATCATGTTTCCGGTTAATACAATTCTAGCATGAATAATAAATATTTATCATGAAATAAGGAAATAAATAATAACTTTATTATTGCCTCTAGGGCATATTTCCTTCAATAACCAATCTAGGAGACACCACTCTCCAAAAGGCAATAGACGGTGTGTTGATGATGAACTCCTTGCTCTTGTGCTTCAAGTGATAGTCTCACCAACACTCAACTCTCTCTCACACACAGATTTGGATATGGTGGAAAGATGATATGAGTGGAAAGCAACTTGGGGAAGGCTAGAGATCAAGATTCTTGTGGTTGGATTGGAATTTCTTGGTCTGTACACGTGAGTAGGTGGTTCTCTCTCAGAAAATGAACGCTGGAAGTGTAGGCACGTTCTGATGGCTCTCTCCTCGAATGGAGGATGGGTGGAGGGATATATATAGCCTCCACACAAAATCTAGCCGTTACACACAATTCACCAAACTCGGTGGAACCGAATCGAGAAACTCGGTCAAACCGATTAGGTTCAAAATGTGAACGTTAAGTTTTCGGTGGGACCGATATGATCAACTCGGTAGGATCGATGTGCTAGGGTTAGGGTAAAACCTCAACTCGGTTTGATAGATTACACAAACTTGGTGAGACCAATTTTGGTAATAAGCAAAACAGAGAGTTGGTCAAGCAAACTCGGTGGGACCGATTGCATATCTCGGTGAGACCGAAATAGTTGCAACAGACAACAGAGAGTTTGCAAGCCCATCTCGGTGAGACCGAGATCCAATCGGTGAGACCGAATTGATTAGGGTTTCTGCCAGTGGCTATGTCAAGTGAACTCGGTGGCGCAGGATAGATCAAATCGGTGGGGCCGAGTTTGACTTTAGGTTTGGGACATATGTGGAAATGAGAAAGTGGTTGAGGGCTTTTGGAGCATATCACTAAGCATTTTGAGCAAGCAAGCCATTAAGCAACACCTCATCCCCTTTTAATAGTATTGGCTTTCCTATGGACTCAATGTGGTCTTGGATCACTACAATGAAAATGAAGAGTCTTGAGCTTTTGCCAATATTTGTCCTTATCGTCTTGAAGGGGTTCCACATCCTCTTGTCCAAGCCACTCTACTGTTGAACTCATTTGAAATATACAAGATGAAAGTATTAGTCCAACAAGAGATATGTTGACATTAATTACCCAGGGAGCACTTGTGCTTCCAGTCTCCCCCTTTTTGGTAATTTATGACAACATACATCAAAGCTTTAGATAAAGATATGAAGAATAGAAACTAAAGCTTTGGAAAGACATGTAACATGCATAGGCTCCCCCTACATGTATGCAATCATGTGAATATGGAATATAAGAGCATGTGAATGCATAATTATGACAGAGCAAGCAATGAGTTACATGTATCTTGGCTATATACATTAGAGCAAATGATATGAATATAGGAAGTGTACCTCCATGTTCATGATTCCTTCTTGCAAACAATATGTATAGTAGAAAGAAATCATCATGCACATGAGTGTGATGCATATACTTACCTTGTGGTCTTGAGGAAGCTTTGGAAGAGATGAACCTGAGTAAACAAGGTTAGATAACACATGAACACCTACTGGACAAAGAAACTTAAGAAACCACAAGAGTACCAAGCATCTGGGAAGACTAAGAAATATTTCCTTCCCATAGGGTCCCTCTCTCCCTTTGATGTGATTAAGCTTTGATGTGATCCCTCTCTATTCCCCTTTGACATAAATTTCCAAGAAGGGATCTTCTGGAGTGTGAGTCGAATAGGTTTGGTCCTTGAGTCACATGACAAAGCACATGTAATGTAAGATGTTGGTAGAGGAAAAGAATCATTGAGTGGAGCTGGAATAAGTATGCAGGATGCAAATGGCAAAATGTTTTCTCAGCATTTAAATCGGTCACATGAGTCATTTTCTTCGGTGACACCGAGGTGGTTCGGTTTAATCGAAAAAAACCAACTGTTGAGTCCGAGTTTAACATAGAGAGAAAACAGTTGTCATCTCAGCTCACTAGAAAAATGAGATCTCACAAGGATTTGCAAGGAATTAACTGAAGGATTGATAACCCACAAGTATAGGGGATCAATTTTAGCCTCTTTCGATCAGTAAGAGTGTCGAACCCAACGAGGAGCTAAAGGTATAACAAATATTCCCTCAAGTTCTATCGACCACCAATACAACTCTACGCACGCTTAACGTTCGCTTTACCTAGAACAAGTATGAAACTAGAGGTACTTTGTAGGTGTTGTTGGATAGGTTTGCAAGAATATAAACAGCACGCAAATAAAATCTAGGGGCTGTTTAGATAAATACACAATAAAGTTAGTATAGCCAGTGTGGAAAAGTGGTGGTAGGAGTTGCGAAATTGTCCCTAAGCAATTGACTACTTTACTAGACCGATAGCAAGTTTTATGTGGGAGAGGCCACTGCTAGCATGTCATCCCTGACTTGGAATTCTATGCACTTATGATTGGAACTATTAGCAAGCATCCGCAACTACTAACGTTCATTAAGGTAAAACCCAACCATAGCATTAAGATATATTGGTCCCCCTTCAATCTCGTATATATGCATCAATTTCTATGCTAGGTTGAACCTTCTGTCACTCTTGCCCTCCAATACATAGTCCTATCAACATACAACTAACCCTATGGTGTGATCCACGCGCGCGCTCATATGATGGGCACCAAAGGATAGCAACATAACCACAAGCAAAGCAATTCATCAATTACCGATAGGACAACGAAAATCTACTCAGACATCATAGGATGGCAACACATCATTGGATAATAATATGAAGCATAAAGCACCATGTTCAAGTAGAGGTACAGCGGGTTGCGGGAGAGTGGACCGCTGTAGATAGATGTGGGAAGGTGATTAAGATGTTGGTGAAGATGACGGAGGTGTTGGTGTAAATTGCCGTGACGATGATGGCCCCGACGGCGTTCCGGCGCCACCGGAAGAGAGGGGGAGAGGGCCCCCCTTCTTCTTCTTCCTTGACCTTCTCCCTAGATGGTAGACGGGTTTCCCCTCTGGTCCTTGGCTTCCATGGCATGGGAGGGGCGAGAGCCCCTCCGAGATTGGATTTGTCTCTCTGTCTCTCTTTGTTTATGCATTCCCCGATTCTGCCCTTTCACTGTTTCTTATATTCCCGGAGATCCGTAACTCCGATCAGGCTGAAATTTGGACACGATTTTTATCCGGATATTGGCTTTCTTGCGGAGAAAGAAGGGCACCAACCGCCTTAGGGAGTGGCCATGAGGGCCCAGGGCGCGACTGACCCCCTGGGGCGCACCCCTCACTCTCGTGGGCCCCTCGGGCATCGTCTCGCGTTGATTCCACTTCCCAAAATTCACATATATTCCAAAAAAAATCTCCGTCAGTTTTTGTCCCGTTTGGACTCCGTTTGATATGGATCTTCTGCGAAACAAAAAACATGCAACAAACATGAACTGGCACTGGGCACTGCATCAATATGTTAGTCCCAAAAACAGTATAAAAAGTTGCGAAAAGTATGTAAAAGTTGTAGAATATTGGCATGGAACAATCAAAAATTATAGATACGGCGGAGACGTATCAGCATCCCCAAGCTTAATTCCTGCTCGTCCTCGAGTAGGTAAATGATAAAAAAATAATTTTTGATGTGGAATGCTACCTAGCATAATCTTGATCACATAATCTAATCATGGCATTAATATTAAGAAACGAGTGATTCAAAGCAATACAAGCATACTAACCAAGCAATTATGTCCTCTCAAAGTAACATAGCCAAAGAAAGCTCATCCCTACAAAATCATATAGTTTGGCCATGCTTCATTTTCGTCACACAAAATGCTCTCATCATGCACAACCCCGATGACAAGCCAAGCAATTGTTTCATACTTTAGTATTCTCAAACTTTTTCAACTTTCACGCAATACATGAGCGCGAGCCATGGACATAGCACTATGGGTGGAATAGAATATGATGATGGAGGTTGTGTGGAGAAGACAAAAAGGGAGATAGTCTCACATAGACGCGGCAAATCAATGGGCTATGGAGATGCCCATCAATTGATGTCAATGCGAGGAGTAGGGATTGCCATGCAACGCATGCACTAGAGATATAAATGTATGAAAGCTCAACAAAAGAAACTAAGTGGGTGTGCATCCAACTTGCTTGCTCATGAAGACCTACGGTATTTGAGGAAGCCCATCGTTGGAATGTACAAGCCAAGTTCTATAATGAAAATTCCCACTAGTATATGAAAGTGATAACTCAAGAGACTCTCTATATGAAGAACATGGTGCTACTCTGAAGCACAAGTGTGGTAAAAAGATAGTAACATTGTCCCTTCTCTCTTTTCTCATTTTTTATTTTATTCTCTGTTTTTTGGCTTCTTTGGCCTCTTTTTTTGGGCTTCTATGGCCACTTTTATTTTGATAACCTCACATGGGACAATGTTCTAATAGTGATGATCATCACACTTTTGTTTACTTACAACTCAATATTACAATTCGATACTAGAACAAAGATATGACTCTATACGAATGGCTCCAGCGGTGTACCGGAATGTGCAATGATCTAGCGTAGCAATGACATAAAAAACGGACAAGCCATGAAAACATCATGCTAGCTATCTTATGATCATGCAAATCAATATGACAATAAATGCTCAAGTCATGTATATGATGATGATGGAAGTTGCATGGAAATATATCTCGGAATGGCTATGGAAAAGCCATGATAGGTAGGTATGGTGGCTGTTTTGAGGAAGATATAACGAGGCTTATGTGTGATAGAGCGTATCGTATCACAGGGTTTGGATGCACAGGCGAAGTTTGCACCAACTCTCGAGGTGAGAAAGGGCAATGCACGGTACCGAAGAGGCTAGCAATGATGGAAGGGTGAGAGTGCGTATAATCCATGGACTCAACATTAGTCATAAAGAACTCACATACTTATTGCAAAACTCTACAAGTCATCAAAACCAAGCACTACACACATGCTCCTAGGTGGATAGATTGGTAGGAAAAGACCATCACTCATCCCCGGCTTCCACTCATAAGGAAGGAAATCAAAGAAACACCTCATGCTTCAAATTTGTCACACAACGGTTACCATACGTGCATGCTACGGGACTTGCAAACCTCAACACAAGTATTTCTCAATTTCACAATTACTCAACTAGCACGACTCTAATATCACCACCTTTATATCGCAAAACTATTGCAAGGAATCAAACATATCATATTTAGCGATCTACAAGTTTTATGTAGGATTTTATGACTAACCATGTGAATGACCAATTCCTGTCATCTCTCTAAATAGATATAAGTGAAGCAAGAGAGTTTAGTTCTTTCTACAAAAGATATGCCCACGCTCTAACAAATATAAGTGAAGCAAAAGAGCATTCTACAAATGGCGGTTTTCTATGTGAAGAGAAACAGACAATCCAAACTTCAAATGATATAAGTGAAGCACATGAAGCATTCTATAAAGCCATACTCAAAAGATATAAGTGAAGTGCAATGATCATTCTATATATCAACCAAATACTATATCATACAAGCATGGTGCATCAAAGAAAAGTGAAAACTAAATGCAAAAGATGCTCCAAGATTTGCACATATCACATGAACGAAACGAAACCGAAAACATACCGATATTTGTTGAAGAAAATGGGATGCCTTCCGGGGAATCCCCAAGCTTAGACGCTTGAGTCTCCTTGAATATTTACTTGTGGTGCCTTGGGAATCCCCAAGCTTGAGGTCTTGCCTCTCCTCCTTCTCCTCACATTGAGACCTCCTCGATCTTCAAACACTTCATCCACACAAAACTCAACAGAAAGCTCGGTAAGATCCGTTAGTATAATAAAGCAAATTACTACTCTAAATACTGTTTAAAACCAATTCATATTTTTTTGCATTGTAGCTACTATAATATAACTTTTCCATGGCTTAATCCACTGATAGAAATCGGTAGTTTCATCAAAACAAGCAAACTATGCATCAAAAATAGAATCTGTCTTAAACAGGAGAGTCTGTAGTAATCTGAACATTCACCATACTTCTGGTACTCCAACAATTCTGAAAAAATAGGAAAAATAAAGAATTTGTATAGAAAGACAGTGCAAAAAGTTTCAGCACTGTTTGATGTTCCAGTAAAAAATGTAAAATCACGCACTACAACCAAAGTTTTTGTCTTGCACCGCACAAACCAACAAGCAATGTAAACATCCTAAAGGCAAATCTTGGAACATTATTTTTATTTTTAAACTTTATAAAAACGCACAACAGAAATAAATGACTCTCTAAAACTTCCGGATTGTCTCCCTGGCAACGCTTTCTTTAAAGCCATTAAGCTAGGCATATAGTGCTCAAGTAATGGATCCGCCCGGATCCCGAGGTATATCAAAGACAATTTTAATTAACAATGATTTGTGATTTAGTAGTGAGCACAAAGTAACATATATCATGCAACAATGAAGTCTAACTCTCTTCCTATGCACTGGCATGTCATAAAAGAACAATTCAAGCACACATAGTAAAGGCCAATGCATAGTATAAACAGTTTCTTGCAATTTTATCATATTGGAAACATGGAGAGGAGGAGATGTAGTTCCTCTCTCATAATAATTGCAAGTAGGAGCAGCAAGCACATGCATATTATATCTACCAAAATCATCATGTGTAGTAGTAAAACGCAACCCATCAATATAATCCTTAATAAGGGCAAACTTCTCCGATATAGTGTAGTCGGGAGAATTCAAAAAGATAATAGGACTATCATGCGTGGGTGCAATAGCAACAATTTCATGTTTATCATAAGGAACTATAGAAAGTTCATCTCCATAAGCATAATTCATATTGGCATCTTGGCCACAAGCATAGCAAGCATCATCAAAAAGGGATATTTCGAAAGAATCAACAGGATCATAACGATCATCATAGCAATCATCCTTCGGTAAGCACGAAGGGAAATTAAACAATGTATGAGTTGAAGAGTTACTCTCATTAGAAGGTGGGCACGTGTAGCTAATCCGCTCTTCCTCCTTTTGTTCTTCGCTCTCCTCATAATCTTTTTTATCCAATGAGCACACAGTTTCATCAATTCCTTTTTCCATAGACTCCTGCAAAATATTAGTCTCTTCTTGGACATCGGAGGAGTCCTCAATATATGGTTTAACATAGGCATTAGAAGCATAATTATCATAACAATATTTAAGTATGGCAAAAATTTCAGATTTGTAAAGAGTAGCATCATACTTTCGAATCGAAGAAGCAATTTCATAAGCATCCTTAAAAGCAACAAATTCTTCAATTTGTTGAACATCATAGTAATTATAAACACCCTTAGCATATGAAGATACGATTCCATTATCACTAAACTCACATTGGTAGGGAAGGTGTTTCTTAGGGTCTTCAGAACAACAAGTAAAATCATATATTTCACATAAACTCCAAGCATAGCATTGCAAACGATGAATTTGATCCAGTAAAAGTTTCCCTTTTTGAGCTAAGCGGTGTCGCACATAACAAGCATGCTCATCGAAAGATTTTCCCTCAACTAAGCTAGTTGGGGTTTCAGCACGAGCACATAGGGATCGAAGATGATCCAAGTAAAAAGCTTCAGGAGTGTGATAGATTTTGAGTGGTTCTTCAACCATTGGTTCAGTAGGTGCCACTAATTTTGTTCGTATTTTGAGTTTCCTACCCATAACTAAAGATAGAAAACAAGAGCACAAAATAAAAACTACTTAGTGATAAAGCAAACAAGCACACACGAGAATATTCACCCCACGCTATAACTCCCCGGCAACGGCGCCAGAAAAAGGTCTTGATAACCCACAAGTATAGGGGATCAATTGTAGCCTCTTTCGATAAGTAAGAGTGTCGAACCCAACGAGGAGCTAAAGGTATAACAAATATTCCCTCAAGTTCTATCGACCACCGATACAACTCTGCGCACGCTTAACGTTCGCTTTACCTAGAACAAGTAGGAAACTAGAGGTACTTTGTAGGTGTTGTTGGATAGGTTTGCAAGAATATAAAGAGCATGTAAATAAAATCTAGGGGCTGTTTAGATAAAGACACTATAAAGTTAGTATAGCGAGTGTGGAAAAGTGGTGGTAGGAGTTGTGAAATTGTCCCTAAGCAATTGACTACTTTACTAGACCGATAGCAAGTTTTATGTGGGAGAGGCCACTGCTAGCATGTCATCCCTGACTTGGAATTCTATGCACTTATGATTGGAACTATTAGCAAGCATCCGCAACTACTAACGTTCATTAAGGTAAAACCCAACCGTAGCATTAAGATATATTGGCCCCCCTTCAATCCCGTATATATGCATCAATTTCTATGCTAGGTTGAACCTTCTGTCACTCTTGCCCTCCAATACATAGTCCTATCAACATACAACTAACCCTATGGTGTGATCCACGCGCGCGCTCATATGATGGGCACCAAAGGACAGCAACATAACCACAAGAAAATTAAACCAATCATAGCAATTCATCAATTACCGATAGGACAACAAAAATCTACTCAGACATCATAGGATGGCAACACATCATTGGATAATAATATGAAGCATAAAGCACCATGTTCAAGTAGAGGGTACAACGGGTTGCGAGAGAGTGGACCACTGTAGATAGATGGGGAAGGTGAAGATGACGGAGGTGTTGGTGTAGATTGCGGTGACGATCATGGCCCCGACGATGTTCCGGCGCCACCGGAAGAGAGGGAGAGAGGGCACCCTTCTTCTTATTCTTCCTTGACCTTCTCCCTAGATGAGAGAAGGGTTTCCCCTCTGGTCCTTGTCTTCCATGGAAAGGGAGGGGCGAGAGCCCCTCCGAGATTAGATCTGTCTCTCTGTCTCTCTCTGTTTCTGTGTTCCCCGATTCTGCCCTTTCACCGTTTCTTATATTCCCGGAGATCCGTAACTCCGATCGGGCTGAAATTTGGACACGGTTTTTATCCGGATATTGGCTTTGTTGCAGCGAAAGAAGGGCACCGACTGCCTTACGGAGTGTCCATGAGGGCCCAGGGTGCACTCGACCCCCTGGGGCGCGCCCCTGACCCTCGTGGGCCCCTCGGGCATCATCTCGCGTTGATTCCACTACCCAAAGTTCACATATATTCCAAAAAAATCTCCGTCAGTTTTTATCCTGTTTGGACTCTGTTTGATATGGATTTTCTGTCAAACAAAAAAAAATGCAACAAACAGGAACTGGCACTGGGCACTGGATCAATATGTTAGTCCCAAAAATAGTATAAAAAGTTGCCAAAAGTATGTAAAAGTTGTAGAATATTGGCATGGAACAATAAAACATTATAGATACGACGAAGTCGTATCAAGGATTTGCAATGAATTGGATTCGGGAATGCAGAACATAATAGAGAAAATAGAGAAATCTAGATGAAGATTTTTTTGAAACTGGGAAACAAACATGCAACCCACTGATGCAAGGACACAGAAAACACTAGAGAACTTCGTCTAGAAGAGGTCGGCGACAAAGTCACCTATGTTAGAGTATATTGACTAAGGAGTCAAGTGAGGACACTTGATCGTATGTCATACTCATTGTTTAAGCTCAGAATGGGGTTGCCGTTTTTCGTTTAAGGATTTTGATGTATTCACATCTTGTTGAGCTGCTTTGACCCATGACTTGGGGTAAAGCTTCTCTAAGATGGAATGACATACCTTGGGTGGTGGTGTTGAACTTGATCAGGTAGTTGAACTTGTGTAGGATGCTCAAGGTTGATGTATCTCATCAATGGTTGGAAGCACCACTTGTAGTTTGAGTTCATCTACCAACATGGGTTTGTCTTGCAAGGAAGAGCACTTGTGTATCCAAAGTGACAATCATGAAATTTGATACCAAATGAAATTGATATATAGGATTTGTCAAAGGATATGTTGAAAGGTTTCATGCTTCCTTGTCTTCAACCACCATATTTTAGAGACTTGGTAATGTATAGATTGCTCAAGATGTGAGTGAGTGGCAATCTCATAGAATTAGATTCATCCAAGTACCTACAAGGGTTAGATAGCATGCAAGAGTGCAAGTATATATCCAAGACATATGATCATCTTCATAAGAGAAATATCAAGGATTAGTCAAAGGCTCATGCCTTGAATGTATCCAAATGGACTTTCTACTCCAAGTTTGAAGCATCAATGATGCTCAATTCACCTCTCAAATAGCAAAATACTTTCTCATCAAGCGGTTTGGTGAAAATATCTGCCAATTGCTTATCAGTACAAACATGCTTAAGATCGATGTCCCCTTTAGCAACATGATCTCAAATGAAATGATGACGAACTTCAATATGCTTAGTTCAAGAATGTTGCACGGGAATGTGAGCAATTTTAAAAGCACTTTCATTGTCACAAAGCAATGGAACATGTTTCACATAGATCCCATAATCTTTAAGAATTTGGGTCATCCAATGTAATTGAGCACAACATGAACCGGCGGCAATGTATTCCGCTTCGGCGGTGGATAAGGATACCGAGTTTTGTTTCTTGGAGGACCAATACACAAGAGATCTACCAACAAATTGACAAGTACCCGAAGTGGACTTCCTATCAACCTTGTCACTGGCATTGTCTAAGTCAGAGTAGCCAACAAGATCAAAACAAGAACTCTTAGGATACCAAATGCCAAAATCTGGTGTATGAATTAAGTATCTCACTATCCTTTTCATAGCCTTAAGATGACATTCTATGGGGGCCGCTTGATATCGTGCACACATCCACACACTGAGCATAATATCGGGACGGGAGGCACATAGATATAACAATGAACCAATCATAGAGCGGTAAACCTTTTGGCCAACCGGTTTGCCATCCTTAGTCAAGTCAAGATGTCCACTAGTAGGCATGGGTGTATTCATACCTTTGCATTCTTGCATGTTGAACTTCTTGAATAGGTCCTTTGTATACTTTGTTTGGGAGAAAAGGTACCCTCCTTAGTTTGCTTGATTTTCAAACCAAGAAAGAACTTGAGTTCACTCATCATAGACATCTCAAACTTCTCCGACATTAGCTTTCCAAACTTCTCAGTAAAATGAGGGTTAGTCGAACTAAATATGATATCATCAACATAAATTTGGCACACAAATAGTTCTCCATTAACCCTTTTAGTAAAAAGAGTAGAATCATTTTTTCCGATCTCAAAGCCTTTTTCAATAAGGAACTTGGTCAAGCATTTATACCACGCTCTAGGAGCTTGTTTAAGACCATAAAGAGATTTGTGAAGTTTGTAAACATGGTCGGGTTTCTTAGGATTAACGAAGCTGGGAGGTTGTTTAACATAAACTTGCTCCTCAATTTCACCATTCAGAAAAGCACTTTTAATGTCCATTTGGTACAAGGTAATATTATGGTGATTAGCATAGGCAAGTAAGATGTGGATGGACTCAAGTCTAGCAACGGGGGCATATGTCTCATCATAGTCCATACCTTCGATTTGAGTGTAGACTTGGGCGACAAGACGTGCTTTGTTGCGAAGGACTTGTCCATCTTCGTCTTGCTTGTTGCGAAACACCCATTTGGTACCGATGATGTTGCAATTGTTGTCGGGCTTCTCGACCAATGTCCACACTTGGTTCCTCTCAAAGTTATGTAGCTCTTCATGCATGGCATTTACCCAATCCGGATCTTCCAATGATTCTTCAACCTTCATAGGTTCAATGCTAGAGATGAATGAATAATGTTCACAAAAATTATCCAAACAAGTTTTAGAACGAGCAATTCTCCCGGTTTGGATATCATTGAAGATTTGTTCGACAGGATGGTATCGTGACACTCTTGCTCGAACTCGTGAGAGATTTTGTTATTGGGTCGGGGTGGAGCATCTTCTTCATCATCTTGTTCTTCCTCTTGGCCTTCTTCGTTGTTAATGTTGTCGTTCTCTTGTCGAGGTGGAGAAGGAGGTTGATGAGGTTCATCTTGGTGTACTTCCTCGTTTTCTTCATCTTGGCGTGTCCCACTTGTGGATGCCTCCGTGTCAAATCTTGGTTCACCTTGTCGTGAGGTAGAATCTTCCACTTGGAAGGACGAGGTACTCTCCTTCACCTCCGTTGGACGAATCTTGCTAATAGGCAACTCTTGGATTGATTCCGAAGGGTCTTTGTCTCCTACATCAATTGGCAATTGCTCTACTTGCGAGCCGTTAGATTCATCAAACTATACATCTACCATCTCTTCAACCTTCCTGGTGAAATTGTTGTAAACACGGTAGGTGTGAGAGTTTGAGCCATAACCGAGTAGGAAACCTGTCGTGGGTTTGTCACGGCAGATGTCCTAGCCAAAGGACTTAGTCGTGGAGCCATCGCAACGGGTTAACTCGAAGGGGTTAAAGCAGACACAGGGACACAGAGGGTTTATACTAGTTCGGCCCCTTCGATGAAGGTAAAAGCCTACGTCTAGTTGTGATGGAATTGATGGGGTTTGATGATTAGGGAGCAAACAAGCTTCGCCTAAGTCTCGAGTTGTGGTTGTCTGTCTTTGAACCGCTGTTGGTTTGTCCCCTTATATACACGGGTGACGTCCGTCGGTTCACAGAGTCCCAATCTCCGGTTCATATTCGTGCCCGGGTTGGTCTCTCCTTATTCCTAACTTATAATACAAGTTTACATATAAAGCCGGTTTACGGCTACAAGTGTTAAACCGACTACGGCCTTGGGCCCTCATCTACCTTCTTGGGCTTTAACACTCTGGGACTACTGATGAAGTTAACCCGGCTCTAGTAGGCCAGTTTACGCCGAGTAGTAATATCCCCAACATTAGGCCCCAGATTGATTTGAACATGTTCATGTCAATCCTTAGCAGAAATCTTCATCTTTATCACCTTCTGGTAATGGTTAAACCGTCTTGACGTCATCTTCTCCACTTGCTGTTAAACCGGGGTGACGTCATTTGTCATAAAGAAAGTATTCATAATACCTCATCATTTTAATAAGGCTGCGAAAATCGAGGCGACAACTTCGTTTGGTGGCCCCTGGTTTGTCGCGCGTGACACATATCCTTTTGCCTTATAAATAGGACCGAAGGGTCATTTCCTTTTTCCCCTTCCTGTCTTCTCATCTTCGTCTTCCTCGTCGTCAGCTCCGAAGCTCCGCCGCCGCCGTCGCCTTCAACCTCGACCTTGGCCGCTGCTTCGACCTGAACGCACCAGAAAACTGCGGTGCTCTTCCGCACTCTCCTCAACTCTGGTAAGTCCTCTGTTACTTTTAACCTAGATCTGTTCTAGGGTTCTCTGTTCTTGAGATGCTCATCGACAGCTCCTGCTCGTATATTAGCCTCCGTATGGATCTGTAAAACTTTATCCTGAATGCCATGTAGCTTTCCGCGTCCACCTATAGCCTCGTGTTTAAAGTCCGTGGATCCCATCTGTATATGTACCCATTGATTCACTTCCACCCTGTTTTGAAGCCGTTGAATATTTCTTCTGTTTTTCTGAAGCTACCTTAGATCCATTGCTGTACTGGAACTTTTGTGAAACCTGTTTCTGCATACTTAGCCATTTCGGAACCTCCAATGCTTTCAATATTTAGATCAGGCGGTTTAACTTTCAATAAATCGGTATATACCATTAGTCCCCTTATTGAACCGCCAGGATCCCTTAGCCATAGTCCATCGCTTAACGGAGCTTCGGTTTGAATATAATTATCCTCGGTTTAATCCCGATCATATCAGTGTATATATGGTACCCAACACAATCTCAAACCGGGATTTCTTATTTTGTAGACTCCATCATGGCCAAGCAAGTATATGAGTGCAACTGGGCTCCTTCTCGTGGTACAGAAACACAACTGAATAACTTAGTCTTGACTGGCGCTTTGAGCAGCAAAAAGACCATCCACTGGAGGGTCCCAGGCAAAGAATGTCCTCCCACACCTCGAGAAGGAGAGGTTGTAGTTTTTGCGGATCACTTAGCCCAAGGCTTTAATCCACCCGATTCGAAATTTTATCGGGACGTCTTGGCCAACTTCCAGCTTCATCCGCAAGACACCGGCCCCAATTCTGTCACTAGCATATGTCATTTCCAAGTGCTCTCCGAGGTGTTCTTTCAAGAGGAACCTTCAGTCGAGTTATTCCGAGATTTGTTCCATCTAAACCGTCGCACAGAATTTACTGACGGTTCTAACATGGAATTGGGTGGCATGACGATTCAAAAGCGGAAAGAGGTCACTTATCCTCACGCAAAGCTGCACAGCCATCCCCAAGAATGGAATCAATCGTGGTTCTATTGCAAAGATACCTCTCCTGCCAGTGAAAATCCCTTGCCCGGCTATCGTCCGGAACGGCTTAGCAACCCCTTTCCACAGAGGCTGACGGCCAAAGAGAGGAGTAAATATGCACCCCAGCTGTCCAAGTTCAGAGCCTTTATGGCCAACGGTTTAACAGGAGTGGATCTTGCTCGTTGCTGGATATCCTGGAGCGTACTACCTCTTAGCCAACGCTCCGGTTTGATGTGTGAATATACGGGCAGTGTTAACGACCCTCTGCGGCACGTGAACATCCAGCTTACTGACGAAGAAGTCACCGAAGCTGTGAAGAAAATTCTGAACGAACCGGAATACGTCTGTGCTCGAACCGGCCTGCTTCCTTTCTGTGCTACCAATAAACCGCCAGCTGTAAGTCTGAATTTTTCCCTTTCATCAATTTTGATGCTGTTACATCTGCTTAATACTTGATACCAATATATGTGAAATCAGGGTGACGATCCGTTTTGGAGCAAGAAACTTTCGCAGGAGAAGGCAGACAAACCGGAGAGACCGTCCCGTCCAAAGACGAAGGTCCTTAAGAAACCTGCTCACAAGCGGAAAACCACTGCGTCTTCTGATCCGCCTGCTGACGATGATGTAAGTAATCCGGACCTTGAGGTAAAATTCGATTTACTTGGCTTTCTTTTACACGCCTTATTGATGATAATACTTGTCAGGATGATGCTGAAGCTAGCCATGCTGATGATGCAGAGGTAATTATTCTCTCTTCTGACTCGAACTCTTTGCCTTCACTAAAAATCCGTCAGGCAATCCGGAAAGTTAAATTTTCTCATCCACTTGCTCATTTGGATCCCAAATTTCTTATGAAGACCCAACAGCATGAAGTGCACCGCACAACTCGGCATAGCGGCCAGGTAGTTACCTCCGCCGGTTTACCGAACAATCCGGTTCGGAGACGCCAATCAGAGGTTCCTAATTTGCTTGTCAGTACTTGTTCTAAAGCGGGCTGTTTTCGTCAACCGCTTAACCCATCTGACTTCGATTATCAGGTTACCTCCCACTCATCCTCCGGCGAGTTAACGGGTACTCAGCTGCCACCGCTTAAAACCGTGCTTGGGTAAGCTTACATTTATCATAACTTTCTTGATTTTGTAGCTTTCAACATATACTGTTTTTGATTTTGTTGTTCCTCTCAGGGCCAAACCGAGGCCGAGCAAGAAGGCTCGCCTGGACAAAGCGGCTGAAGAAGAAACTGTCCCTGAAACGGGCGCCGCTCCAGATGTTGAGGCAGCCGTTGATGAATATATGCCAAATGACCCGCCAACACAAGATGAGGTTTTTATTGCTGAAGAGAGGCCTGTTGATGCTTCCAGTCCTGCTGATCATCTTGGAAGTCCCGTCCGGAATGAGAAATCCACAAGTCCATCCAAAATTATTGACAAACCGACGGCCACAGTGCAAACCGGTGATGCCCAGGATGAGGAAGTTGTCATCACTGGTATTGGTCATAACGAACCCAGCAATCATGTCGCTTTGTCCAGACACACTGCCAAGGATGAATTTGCTGCAATGGGCAAGGGCAAATGGAACGTCGACTTGGCGACTTATGCTGCACTGAGTGCTCAAGATCTTCATTCTGGTTATCTGAACCGTCTATACACCAGTCGCGACCATGAAGCTGGCCTAGTGAACATGATGAAGGAAAATTTTGAGGTAATTTTCATACACCTCTTCCTGCTTGTCTATCCTTTATTCTTGCCGATTCCCCTAGCCCCCATGGGCCGGTTTGCAATGTTCTATCAAACCGGAACTTGTGAAATATAAAGCTACATACTTCAGAATGTGCTGATGTAGCCCCCAAGGGTCGGTTCAACTTAATGTAGTTAAACCGGGACTTTAATAATATGAACCTGAATGTCTCGAATTTCACCGATAATTTTTGAGCAAATAGCCATTAGCCCCCAAGTGCCAAGTTGAATACTTGTATTGAGCTTGGGTCTTTGCGATTGTTTGACAGTTGTAGATCAAATAGGCATTAGCCCCCAAGTGCCAAGTGCATAACTCGTTATGTGGTTCGTACTTTAATATCCATACCGTTTTGTTAAACCATATAACTGTCTGAATGCAGGCTGAGCTGAAGACCAAAGAAAACCAACTCGCCGATCTTCAAGAGAACTTAAAATCTCAACAAGCTGAAACCTCCAAAGCAAAAGAGGAGTTGACCAGCACTTTAAGAGCAATGGAGCAGCTGAAGGAGGGCTTCAAGAAAGATCAGGCGGATTGGGCCACTGAGAAAAATACTTTGGTCAAGAAAATTGAAACTGCTGAAGCTGCCCTTAAACCGGTGATAGACGAACTGGCCAGCGTAAAGCGACAAGTGCATGCAATGACTGCCGCCATCTTTGGTAAGCTCTCTTTGACTTCTATGATAATTTCGGTCTTCCTATGATAGGTCCGGTTTGTGAACTGCTCTATCATGTTGCAGGCACCCGCATTAACCACTTGGGGTCAGATGTTCGAATGAAGTTGAAGGCTGCCCATACATTAATCGAACAGCTGTATACTAGAGCGCAACGGATCATTACGACTGCGTCACATAACAATCCGGCACCCACGTTAATCCAAGATACTCTTAAGAGATTATCAATGCTTCCTACCCGGATTTAAGAGCTGAAAAAATCTGCTGCTCGAACTGGTGCCATCAATGCTTTAATCCGAGCAAAGGCATGGGTGCCAGACTTCGATCCCGTTGAAGCAGCTCAGGGCTATCCCAGTTTGAAGGAAGACGGGTCAGAGTTCAATGAAGAGGATCTAAGGGCAATAAACCGGGCAGTGCGCCCTCTGGCTTGTCAATTGGTAGAAGAGGCAGATTTGACCCATTATCAAGCCCAATATAATGACCAGAACAAACGAGTGGCTGCACCAGTTCCCGAAGCAGAAAATCTGATCCCGCCAATCCGTAAGCATACTTACGCTCCTGATATTGAACCGTCTTCACTGATCCATGATGAAGCTGTTTTTCAAGCGTTAATGGGAATCGACTGGACCACTGTAGACTTCCAGCCGCTGGGTAGGGCAGAAGAAACTGAAGCGGTGCAGGGCGACCCGCGACCATCAGATCAAGGCGGCGACCAAGCTTGAACCGGAGACCGGTTTAACAGGCTGCCTTGTTATACTTTGCCAGAAAAACAATGATCTTATTCGGGCACCATGTTGCCTTGTAATAGGATAGTCAATACTTTTGCTTCTGAGATGCCTTCGTGCATCTGAATTGATACGCTTGGTTGAAAGATCGAAACTGCCGATCTATACCTTCTGCAATCATAAAATCTTTAAACTACCAGGGCGGTTGTACCGCTAGCCGGTTTATGAATTTCATATATATATATATGCAAGGAGATTGACATATATGATCAAATTTTGTGATACAAAATACCTGCCATCATTGGGCGTGAAGTAGGCTTAGCCAATTTTGACATGGCGGTTTGATAAACCTGCATCGTCATGGGAGAAAAACAACTCATGTATATATAATGCCGGTTTACTGTGTAAACCGTGCTTGGTCATAATAAGCATTTTGTTACTCCAAAAAAGGATGTTTAACAAAAGAAATCAAACTGGGTAAATAATCTCCGGTTCAAGAATAGACCATGTTCCGCCAAATTGGCAACTTGAACTGGTGTAAAACGTTTGTCGGTTTAAAAACGCAACCAAGATAGAATAGCAGTTTATCAAAAAATGTTGAAGCAAAGGCAATGATAAAACCGTTTGAAAAAAAGAGGCTTTACTGAGCCGATCAGATGGCGTTACCATGGTCGGACACGACCAGGCTCCCAATAGGTGTAGCTATGGTTCGAGTCAGCCAGGTCCCCAAATGAAACCGTGGCATTACGCCGATCAAGTGGCATGGCAATGGTTCGGGTCCGACCAAGCCCCCAAGTGATGCTATGGCCTTTAGGCCGATCAAGAGGCATGACTGGTTCAGACTTGACCATGTCCCCAAGTGATCTGGTGGCTTTCGCCTATCAAAAGGTGTTGCATCGGTTCGGACACGACCAAGCCCCCTAGTGATATTTATAATTTTTGCAAGGGGTAAACCGGAGGCCGCTTTAAGACAGAACAACTCCATGTAACCACGCATGATGTAAAAGAACAGATACCCCGCTTGAGCTGAGGATCCGGTTTATTGTATTTATAATATGTACATTGTTATAATATATACATAAGCAGAGCCAATGGCTCAAGTATAGTAAGGCCGAAGATGAGCTATGTTCCGCGGCCTGTTGGTCTCCTCTTCTGATTTGCGTGAGTCTTTTCGCTCTCGAATATCGATCGGATAGTATGACCCATTGTGCAGATTCTTGCTGACCACGAAAGGTCCCTCCCAAGGCGGGGATAACTTATGCATATCGGTTTGATCTTGAATGAGTCGAAGCACCAAATCTCCTTCTTGAAAGGTTCTGGTTCTGACTCGACGACTGTGATAGCGATGAAGATCCTGTTGGTAAATCGCCGAGCGGGCAGCTGCTATGTCTCGCTCCTCATCCAACCGGTCCAAAGCGTCTTGTCGTGCCGTCTCATTGTCCGCTTCAACATAAGCCGCCACACGAGGTGAATCGTGACGGATATCACTAGGGAGAACCGTCCCCGCTCCATAGACCATGAAGAACGGCGTGTATCATGTTGATATGTTGGGCGTGGTATTAATGCTCCATAATACGGATGGCAACTCTTCTACCCAACAACCCGGCGTCCTTTGCAAAGGAACCATAAGCCGCGGTTTGATGCCTCTCAAGATCTCCAGATTAGCTCTTTCTGCTTGACCATTGGACTGTGGGTGCGCTACTGATGAAACGTCAAGGCGGATGTGCTCCCGTTCGCAAAAATCCTTCATGGCGCCCTTGGAAAAATTGGTACCATTATTTGTGATGATACTATGTGGAAAGCCAAACCGGAAAATCACCTTTTTGACGAATTGAACCGCCGTGGCTGCATCACACTTGCTAACAGGCTCCGCCTCCACCCACTTTGTAAATTTATCAACCGCCAGCAGGAGGTGGGTCTTCTTATCCTTGGACCTTTTGAAAGGCCCAACCATATCTAGCCCCCAAGTTGCAAACGGCCAAGTGATTGGAATCATCCTCAATTCTTGAGCCGGTACATGAGCACGTCTTGAGAACTTTTGGCAACCATCACATCGTCTGACCAGATCCTCCGCATCAGCATGAGCAGTTAACCAATAGAAACTGTGGCGGAATGCTTTAGCCACCAAAGACTTTGAACCGGCGTGGTGACCACATCCCCTTCGTGGAACTCACGTAAAATTTCACAGCCTTCCTCAGGAGATACACAGCATTGAAACGCTCCTGATACACTGCAATGGTGCAATTTGCCATCGATGATTGTCATGGACTTGGATCGCCGTATTATTTGTCTGGCCAGAGTCTCATCCTCTGGTAACTCGCCCCGGTTCATGTATGCCAGGTAAGGAAGTGTCCAGTTCGGGATGACGTGAAGAGCTGCCACCAACTGAGCCTCCGGGTCAGGAACAGCCAAATCCGCTTCACCTGGGAGCTTGACCGACGGATTGTGCAGCACATCAAGAAAAACATTAGGCAGGACCGGTTTACGTTGGGAGCCCAATCGACTCAGGGCATATGCCGCTTCATTCTTCCGACTGTCCACGTGGTCCACCTGATAACCCTTGAAGTGACCCGCAACAATATCCACCTCACGACGATATGCAGCCATGAGTGGGTCTTCAGAATCCCAAGTACACTTGTTGAGCCACTAGATCCGAGTCACCGAAGCACTTAACCCGGCTTAGATTCATCTCTTTAGCCATCCGGAGACCATGGAACAAGGCTTCATACTCAGCTGCATTGTTAGTACAAGGGAACATTAAGCGGAGAACATAACAGAACTTATCACCTCGTGGGGAAGTTAATACGACTCCAGCCCCGAGCCCTCCAATTGTCGTGACCCGTCAAAATGGATGGTCCAATATGTGTGATCCGTCTTCTCTTCAGGTGCCTGCAGCTCCGTCCAATCATTGATGAAATCGACAAGCGCTTGGGACTTCACCGCCATCCGAGGCACGTATTTTAAACCGTGCGGCCCAAGCTCTATAGCCCACTTGGCAATCCGGCCCGTCGCTTCCCGGTTCTGGATGATATCACCCAAGGGGGTAGAACTGACCATTGTGATGGGATGCCCTTGGAAATACTGCTTCAGCTTCCGGCTTGCCATAAAAACTCCATATACCAGCTTCTGCCAATGTGGATACCGTTGTTTGGATTCAATAAGCACCTTGCTGATATAATAAACCGGACGTTGAACCGGATGCTCCTTGCCTGCCTCCTTCCGCTCCACCACAATAGCTACACTGACCGCGCGAGCATTAGCGGCAACATACAGCAGCAATGGCTCCTTGTCAATGGGAGCGGCGAGCACGGGCGGATTGGCCAATTGCCGCTTTAAGTCCTCGAACACCTGATCAGCAGCAGAACTCCAGACGAATTGATCCGTCTTTTTCAACATCTGATACAAAGGGATTGCTTTCTCACCAAGACGGCTGATAAACCGGCTCAACGTGGCAATCCGGCCAGCTAACCGCTGAACATCATTGATACAATTCGGTTTAGCCAAGGAGGTGATGGCTGTAATCTTCTCCGGATTAGCCTCAATTCCCCTGTTGGACACCAGAAAACCCAACAATTTGCCTGCCGGTACACCGAAGACACACTTGGCCGGATTGAGCATCATCTTATATGTCCTCAGGTTATCAAAGGTTTCCTTCAAATCATCAACCAAAGTCTCCTTCTTTCTTGACTTAACCACAATATCATCCACATAGGCATGTACATTGCGGCCAATCTGCTTGTGAAGACAATTTTGCACACACCGTTGATAGGTTGCCTGGGCACTCTTGAGCCCAAAAGGCATAGATACATAGAAAAAGGCTCCAAAGGGAGTTATGAACGCGGTCTTCTCCTGGTCCTTAATTGCCATTTTGATCTGATGATAGCCGGAGTATGCATACAAAAAACTTAAACGCTCGCAGCCCGCCGTAGCATCAATAATTTGATCAATACGTGGAAGGGCAAAAGGATCTGCTGGACAAGCTTTATTCAGATCAGTGTAATCTACACACATGCGCCAGGTGTCGTTTTTCTTAAGGACCAGCACCGGATTAGCAAGCCACTCAGGGTGAAAACCTCGACGATGAAGCCAGCTGCTAGGAGCCTGGCCACTTCTTCTCCGATAGCTTTGCGTCTTTCCTCGTTGAACCGGCGGAGGAATTGTTTCACTGGTTTGTATTTAGGATCCACATTAAGAGTGTGCTCAGCGAGTCGCCTCGGTACACCTGGCATGTCAGAAGGCTACCATGCACGCTTTCCTATTTCGGATCCAAATTGGCACTGATGCTGAACTGCTTGGACGAATCGCCAGGTACGAAGTCAACAAGCTTAGTCTCAGCCGCCGATGTGAACTTCAGGGCCGGATCGTGCTCCATGGTAGGCTTCTTCAAAGGGGTCATATCCGCCGGATGAACATTGTCTTTGTAATACTTCAGCTCCTCGGTGGCACAAACCGATTCTGCATAAGCCGCGTCTCCTTCTTCGCATTCCAGAGCGACCTTACGGCTTCCGTGGACCGTTATAGTCCCTTTATGACCCGGCATCTTGAGCTGCAAGTACACATAACAGGGCTGTGCCATGAACTTGGCATAGGCCGGTCGACCAAACAGGGCGTGATACGGGCTTTGGATTTTTACCACCTCAAACGTCAGTGTCTCTGATCTGGAATCATGATCATTTCCGAAGGCCACTTCCAGTGCTATCTTGCAAACGGGGTATGCTGACTTGCCAGGTACCACTCCATGGAAAACCGTATTCGATGGTCGGAGATCTTTATCTGTTAACCCCATGCGACGGAAAGTCTCATAGTATAGGATGTTAATACTGCTACCCCCATCCATGAGTACCTTGGTGAACTTATAACCTCCCACCTGAGGCGCCACCACCAAAGCCAGCTGACCCGGATTATCAACCCGGGGAGGGTGATCCTCTCTGCTCCATATGATTGGCTGCTTTGACCAGCGTAGATATCTTGGCACGGCCGGTTCAACAGAATTGACTGCCCGCTTCTGGACCTTCCGGTCTCGCTTGTCCAAGCTAGTGGTGAATACATGATATTGCCCACTATTCAATTGCTTTGGGTTGCTCTGATAACCCGACTGCTGTTGTTGCTGATTGAAACCCCCCTACTTATTCTGATTGTTCTGATTGTTACCGCCGCCCGGATTACCATTAAATCCTGAACCGGAGTTCCCTCCACCGGAACCTGGCCCAGATCCACCGCCGGAACTGGTATCATACCGGAAAGCATTAGAGCTCTTGAACTCCTGCATAATGTAACAATCCTTCCAGAGGTGGTTTGCTGGCGCCTCCTTCGTCCCATGCTTTGGACAGGGCTGGTTCAATAGATAATTCAGTCGATCCGGATTAGGACTAGGCGCTCCACTGCGGTTCTACGATTTACCCTTGCATCACTGGCCCTTGTCCTGTGCATTGGTATTAGCCACAAAGTCCATGTTGCCATCCGCCTTACGCTTTCCCCCACCGCCATTACCTGCTGAGTGATGTTGCTGACCCTTGAAGTTGCCATTCCTCTTTCCCTTCCCTGTCTTTTCATCATCAGACTCGGGATCCTTGGTACTATCAGAATCAGCATACTTTACCAAAGCGGCCATAAGAATCCCCATGTCAGTGTAATGGTGCTTCATCCGTCCTAACTTCAACCTCAGGGGTCCAAACCGGCAATTGCCTTCCAAAGTTATGACTGCGGTGTCAGCATTGATGCGGTCTGATGAATGCAGCACTTGTGAGACCCAGCGTACCCAATGAGTAGTTGATTCTCCTTCCTCCTGGACACAGGCAGCTAAATCCACTATCGACATAGGCTGCTTACACGTGTCTTTGAAGTTATTGATAAACCGGGCCCGTAACTGGGCCCATGAACTGATAGAGTTGGGCAGCAAGCTCTTCAACCAGGTACGGGCCGTCCCTTCAAGCATCATGGTGAAATACTTTGCACACGCTGCGTCATCCACATCAAGCATCTCCATGGCCATCTCATAGCTCTCCACCCATGTCTCTGGAGGTTGATCCGCCGTATAATTTGGTACCTTGCGCGGGCCCTTGAAATCTTTAGGCAGGCGCACGTTGCGTAAAGCGGGGACAAGGCAAGGTACCCCCAATGCGCTAGAATTAAACCCAGGCTCAATCGAAGTGGTTGGACGAACCGACGTAAGCTGACGAGCTTGATGCTGTGCCGCTAACTCGGCCTCCCTGCGCGCTCGGGCCCGGTCCACCACCTCCTGGGCATTGTCGGCACCACCGGCCGGATTGTTGCCACGGAGCGCTCCACGTCGCGCGTTACTTGACACAGCTAGTTCCTCCATATGCCTGCTATAACTCTGGGTCGGACGTGGGGTAGAATGAATCCGATCGCGGCTGTATGAATATGCTTCCTGTTGGACCAAAGCCGTCTTAAGGAGCTCCTTGACCCGGCGCGTCTCGATCGCCTGTAATGAATCACCTTCAACTGGAATAGCCTCCAGCCGTGCCGCAGCCGCAACGAGGTTATCCAGCGGATTGGAGTAGTGACACGGAGGTGTAGGCACAGCTTGCGGTACACCAGTATTATGACAAGGTAGATCTATTAAACGAGGCTGGACCGGCGCGCCTGTCGCAGGTGCCTCCGCCCGGTTTACCACCGGCGGATTATTGATTCCCGCTCCAGGGGTGTTGAAATGGTCCCTTGCTTCGAAAACTGAAGGCAAACGAGATCGGTACTTCCTCCTCATGACTTCCTGTGATGCGTTCTGGTCCAGCATGAGTTTGTAAGCTTGCGCGTCCAATGCGGCTCGCTCTGCAGTCATCCTGGCCTCTTCAGCTGCTAAATCCGCTTTGGCTTGAGTGATCTGCTCCCTCACCTTTGCAATTTTCGCGTTGTGAGCGTCTCGATCCGCCGGGTTAGCCACCGCCATGAGCGTAGCCAACGCATCGAACAGATCTGATAAGACTTGAACCGGCGGGTGCACAGAGCCTCCTGCCGCGGCAGCCGTTGCCGCTGCTGAACCGGGAACCATCGCTGCAGCAGTTGATGAATGAAGCGCCACCTGCGTACCGGCCATGAATATTCCAACCCGGTTGGGCAGATCGGAGGGGTCCGGAATACTGTCGCCATCGGAACAGCCCCCAATCCGACCATCTTGTAACTGATACAAAGACTCGGTTTCTCCGGTTGACGACTCGTCGCTAGAATAAACGATGGTTTCGCCACCAGATCCCGATCCATCCTCATAGCTTCCTCCATGGATGACTCCCACGAAGGCACGTTTCACGGCCGGTTTGACCCGGGCAGGTCGCGCACGCTGAGCTGTCTCGACGAGGTCGGTGCAGGTGTCCAGCTCAGGGCCCGGTTCACCGATCTTGCCGATGAAGACGTGTATGCCACCAAAGGGGACCCGGTACCCGTACTCAATCGAGCCGGCCTCGGGGCCCCAGCCTGCATCGTCGATGTAGATCTTGCCGTGACAACTCTTGGTCATCCGGCCCACAGCGTATCCCTCGAGTCCTTCGAAGCGGCCCTCCAAGAACTTGAAACCATCGCGCGATAGCCCCACGGTGGGCGCCAACTGTCGTGGGTTTGTCACGGCAGATGTCCTAGCCAAAGGACTTAGTCGTGGAGCCATCGCAACGGGTTAACTCGAAGGGGTTAAAGCGGACACAGGGACACAGAGGGTTTATACTAGTTCGGCCCCTTCGATGAAGGTAAAAGCCTATGTCTAGTTGTGATGGAATTGATGGGGTTTGATGACTAGGGAGCAAACAAGCTTCGCCTAAGTCTCGAGTTGTGGTTGTCTGTCTTTGAACCGCTGTCGGGTCGTCCCCTTATATACACGGGTGACGTCCGTCGGTTCACAGAGTCCCAATGTCCGGTTCATATTCGTGCCCGGGTTGGTCTCTCCTTATCCCTAACTTATAATACAAGTTTACATATAAAGCCGGTTTACGGCTACAAGTGTTAAACCGACTACGGCCTTGGTCCCTCATCTACCTTCTTGGGCTTTAACACTCTGGGACTACTGATGAAGTTAACCCGGCCCTAGTAGGCCGGTTTACGCCCAGTAGTAATATCCCCAACAAAACCCTCATGAGATTTAGGAGCAAATTTTAGAACGACAATGCTTATCAAGAATGTAACACTTTGAGCCAAATATTCGAAAGTATCCAACTTAGGGTTTGTTACCGGTGAGAAGCTCGTATGCCGTCTTGCCGAGTAGCTTGTGAAGATATAAGCGATTTGTTGCATGACAAGCTGTCTCAACCGCTTCCGCCCAAAAGTGTTTTGGCGTCTTGTACTCATCAAGCATCGTTCTCGCCAACTCAATAAGAGTCCGGTTCTTCCTCTCAACAACTCCATTTTATTGAGGCGTGTACATAGCTGAGAACTCGTGTGAAGTACCTTCTTCGTCAAGAAAGGTATCCACATTTGCGATCTTGAACTCCATTTTGTTGTCGCTGTGAACCTTCTTAATCTTCACTTCAAATTGATTTTGGGCCTTCCTAGCGAAGTTCTTGAACATCTTTTGGACCTGTGATTTATCATCAAGAAAGAACACCCACATAAGTCTTGAAAAGTCATCGACTATGACTAGACCAAATGAGTTTCCACTGAGACTTTTATAGTCGTTGGGACAAAATAGATCCATATGAAGTAGCTCGAGCGGTCTTCTCGTGGTCATGATGTTCTTCACGGGGTGGCTTCCTCCAACTTGTTTTCCTGCTTGACAAGCACTTCACAATCTATCCTTGTCAAATATAACATATTTTTTCTCCAAGGATATGATCACCTTTAATAAGCTTATCAAGATTTTGCATGCCCACATGACCTAAACTTCTATGCCACAACCAACCTTTAGAAGATTTAGCAATTAAGCAAGTTCTAGGTTGAGCCTTTTTAGTGAAATCAACAATGTATAGATCAGCTCTATGTATACCGGCAAAGACCATATTATGATTATCTCTTCAAAACACTTGGCAATCTACTTCAGTAAATAGTACATTGAAGCCAAAGTCAGCTAGTCTAGATACGGAAAGTAAATTATAACCCAGAGATTCAACGAGCATAACATTTGTATGAGCTATCATGTGAGATGGCCACCTTACCAAGGCCAACCACCTTACCCTTTGAGTTATCACCAAAAGTGACATATTTTCGAGGGCCGTCGTTTTCAGCTTGCTCATGAAACATATCCTTGTCTCCGGTCATGTGATCGGTACATCCACTATCAAGAACCGATTCCTTTCCTCCAGCCATGTAACCGCAAAGATTAGCCATAAGACCAAAATGTCTCATAGACTCATCGAGATCAAAGTCACTATCATCATCCTCATCATAGTATCCATGTTCAACATCGTCTTGTGATCATCACAATGTTCATCTTTATGAATTCTAATGGCTTCGGAGATGATATTGCTAATGATTCCAACATCTCCTTTGGCACGCATAAGGTCACGAAGTTCAAATAAACAATCACCAAACTTAGGATCATTGGAATTCATCTTACTCAAAGCAATAGACTTGTGAAGAATCTCATATAAGTTTCGCAAGGAATAGTTTGGGAATCGTTCCTCAAGAAATCTCCATATGGTGTAAGCACAATCAAGAGCAGGCAAGCAACCAAACAAATTTCTAGGCAAACCTCTAGTAATAAGATTGACAGTTCTAAGATTGTGGATCATGTCAATAGACTCGTCAGGGGTAGGATGCAAGGGGTCAACAAGGGGTGCACACGGGCTAGTAATGTACTTGCTCAAGTGATATTCATTGAAAATCTCAAGCATCTCATTTTTCCACTCATGAAAGAACTCTCCATCAAGTATAGGCACTCTATGTTGTAGGATCTAGAAGTAGGTGTGTCTAGAGGGGGGGGGGGGTGATTAGACACTCAGTGCTAAAGTAGCAATTTTTAAGCTTTTCAGTTTGAGTGGAGTTTTAGGCACAATTTCAACATACACAATACATATCAAGCAAGCATGCAAAGGGTATATGAGCAGCGGAAAGTAAAGCATGCAACTTGCAAGAATGTAAAGGGAAGGGTTTGGAGAATTCAAACGCTATTGGAGACACGGATGTTTTTCCCGTGGTTCGGATAGGTGGTGCTATCCTACATCCACGTTAGTGGAGACTTCAACCCACGAAGGGTAACGGTTGCGCGAGTCCACGGAGGGCTCCACCCACGAAGGGTCCACGAAGTAGCAACCTTGTCTATCCCACCATGGCCATCACCCACGAAGGACTTGCCTCACTAGCGGTAGATCTTCACGAAGTAGGCGATCTCCTTGCCCTTACAAACTCCTTGGTTCAACTCCACAATCTTGTCGGAGGCTCCCAAGTGACACCTAGCCAATCTAGGAGACACCACTCTCCAAGAAGTAACAAATGGTTTGTTGATGATGAACTCCTTGCTCTTGTGCTTCAAATGATAGTCTCCCCAACACTCAACTCTCTCTCACATGATTTGGATTTGGTGGAAAGAAGATTTGAGTGGAAAGCAACTTGGGGAAGGCTAGAGATCAAGATTCATATGGTAGGAATGGAATATCTTGGTCTCAACACATGAGTAGGTGGTTCTCTCTCAGAACATATGAGTTGGAAGTGTAGATGTCTTCTGATGGCTCTCTCCACGAATGAAGAGGAGGTGGAGGGGTATATATAGCCTCCACTTAAAATCCAACCGTTACACACAATTTACCAATCTCGGTGGGACCGAATCAACAAACTCGGTCGGACCGAAATGGTAAATCTAGTGACCATTAGAGTTTTTCGGTGGGACTGACATGCATCTCGGTAGGACCGATTTGGTTAGGGTTTGGGCATAACGTAATCTCGGTGAGACCGATTACACAAACTCGGTGAGACCGATTTGGTAATTAGCTAACCAGAGAGTTGGTCAGGCAAACTCGGTGGGACCGATTTGCTCTTTCGGTGAGACCGAAAAGTTACAAAAGGGAAACAGAGAGTTTGCATTGCAATCTCGGTAGTACCGATTGCCTAAACTCGGCGAGACCGATTTTGACAATGGACATACACAGTGAGATTGCAATCCCATCTCGGTGAGACCGAGATCCCTATCAGTGAAACCGATTTGCTAGGGTTTTGGCAGTGGCTTATGACATATGAAGAACTTGGTGGCGCCGGATAGAAAGAATCGGTATGACCGAGTTTGGCTTAGGGTTTAGGTCATTTGTGGATATGGGAAAGTAGTTGAGGATTTTGGAGCATATCATTAAGCACATAAGGCAAAGAGCTCATTAAGCAACACCTCATCCCTCCTTGATAGTATTGGCTTTTTCTATGGACTCAATGTGATCTTGGATCACTAAAATGTAAAACAAAGAGTCTTGAGCTTGAATCTTTAGCCAATCCTTTGTCCTTAGTATCTTGAAGGAGTTCCCACAACCTTTAGTCCATGCCACTCCATTGTTGAACTTATCTGAAACATGCTAGATGGAAACATTAGTCCAACAAGAAATATGTTGACATTAATTACCAAAACCACCTGAGGAGCACTTGTGCTTTCATATGTCTAAGAATCCCCAACGTAGACGCATCCATCTTACTCCAAAGGTGATTAAACCAAAGCAATGGAGACCAATGCTCCGATACCAATTGTAGGATCGAGAAGAGGTGTCTAGAGGGGGTGATTAGACCCTCAACAAGGAAAAGTAGCAGTTTTTAATTTCTTTAAGTTAAGGTGGAGTTTTAGCACAAGTTTAAACATTCACAAAACATTTCAAGCAAGCATGTCAAGAGTATATGAGCAGCAGAAAGTAAAGCATGCAACTTGCAAGAAAGTAAAGGGATGGGATTGGAGTGTGCAAATGCAATTGGACACACGAAGATTTTCGGCGTGGTTCCAGTAGGTGGTGCTATCGTACATCCACGTTGATGGAGACTTCAACCCACGAAGGGTAACGGTTGCGCGAGTCCACGGAGGGCTCCACCCATGAAGGGTCCACGAAGAAGCAACCTTGTCTATCCCACCACGGCCATCGTCCACGAAGGACTTGCCTCACTTGGGTAGATCTTCACGAAGTAGGCGATCCCCTTGCCCTTACAAACCCCTTGGTTCAACTCCACAATCTTGACGGAGGCTCCCAAGTGACACCTAACCAATCTAGGAGACACCACTCTCCAAAAGGTAATAGATGATGTGTTGATGATGAACTCCTTGCTCTTGTGCTTCAAGTGATAGTATCCCCAACACTCAGCTCTCTCTCTCTCACACACAGATTTGGATATGGTGGAAAGATGATTTGAGTGGAAAGCAACTTGGGGAAGGCTAGAGATCAAGATTCTTGTGGTTGGATTGGAATATCTTGGTCTCAACACATGAGTAGGTGGTTCTCTCTCAGAAAATGAATGCTGCAAGTGTAGGCACATTCTGATGGCTCTCTCCTCGAATGGAGGATGGGTGGAGGGGTATATATAGCCTCCACACAAAATCTAGCCGTTACACACAATTCACCAAACTTGATGGGACCGAATCGAGAAACTCGGTCAAACCAATTTGGTTCAAAATGTGAGCGTTAGAGTTTTTCGTGGGACCGATATGATCAACTCGGTGGGACCGATGTGCTAGGGTTGGGGTAAAACCTCAACTCGGTTTGATCGATTACACAAACTCGGTGAGACCGATTTTGGTAATAAGCAAAACAGAGAGTTGGTCAAGCAAACTCGATGGGACCGATTGTGTAGCGACCAGACCTCAAACAGTCTGATCTCTGTGCATCAGTGCCATCCCTGGATCGGTAATGCTGACACGCATAGTACTTGAGGCTTTATAACAGAGTAGCAATCACACACTTATTACATCGAATGTCTCAAAAGAGAACTTATTACAATAAATATGGCTTAAGGCCATCTAATACGATAACAACGGAAGGCTTGGAAGATAAAGTGAGTCCATCAACTCCAACGGCATCACTGAGTGAAAGACCACGACCTATGGCTCCTTACTCATCGTCTGAAAAGTCTGCAACATGAACGTTGCAGCCCGAAACGGGTCAGCACATGGAATATGCTGGCAATGTAACACATAGAGTAATGAACAGAATAATTGCTATCACTACATGCATATTTGGCTGGTGGAGGCTGTATGGTTAATATGTTTTGCGAAAAGCCAATTTTTTCCTACAACAAAGGAATATATTTTATTTAACTATCATGGTGGTTGTTAAACATTGAGAAGGTTCCTCCAACTCAATCCCAATTAAGCATCATCATTAAACCCAATCAAATTATATTAAGAGTGATGAGATCAACATGATAATCCAAGAACTATATACTCAAAACGTCCATAACCGGGGACACAGCTAACCATGATTAGTTTATACACTCTGCAGAGGTTTGCGCACTTTTCCCCACAAGACTCGAATACATCCATGGTCGGAGATGCGAGACATAGTCTTTCTGAAGCATTAACTCTCTACTCTGGATAGATAGTACCACCTACAACCCACTACATCTGCTAGTCTACCTCTTCAAGAGCTTCACGCAACTTACTCAACTATGCCAGAGCCCATATTGGCTTGTGGCTGCACATGGAAGTTTCTAGCATGAATAATCTTATGATCCCTTTGAGCCTGGGTGGCGGACCGTAGGATTATACCATGGGTCCTCCGGGATATCCTAGGACAACACTGGATTCTCCAGGTGCCCACAAGCAATCCACCCAGATGTGTATTAAAGTTGCCACCTTAAGTTGAACCATTAATTAGCAAACTCACATCTGTCATGGATACACTCAAACCCAATCCACGTCTACGAGCATAGCATAGCAATATAAGCAACGTAGAAGTACTCCCATAGGTTTGATAATAAACAGGTAAATAGGTACTACCTCATCTACTTCCCAAAACCCACAAGTTAATCAGATCCTAACCATGCAATTGTTTGAGGATTGATCTAATGCAATAAAACTGGGTAGTAAAGAGGTATGATCAAAGTGTTACTTGCCTTGCTGATGATCCGTGAAACCTAGAGACTCGTAGTAGCACGATGTGCACTCCGGGTACTCTATTGCAAACAAACAAGCATACAATAAGCACTCAACTAGAAGCACGGGTAAAACTAAAATAAGAGATCTAACCAGAAAGTTCAACTTAAGAACTCCGGTTTGCAAAAAGAATCAAATCAAATGAGGCAACAAAACTCAAAATGCGAAAGAAACAAGATCCGTTTACTAATCTAGACTTAAGTCAAATTTTTACAGTAGCCAAAATCTTGTTCAAGTTGGTTAAACAGAAAGAGGGTTTCGGAACGAAGATCTAGGCGCTTGAATCGCCTGATTCCGATAAACGAGCGAAAAGATAAACTAAAACGAAAAATAGAGCAGAAATCGCAATCGAAAATAATCGCGGAAAATCCCTGGAAAAAGAAAAACTGACGACCATGCTAACGAACGAATGTCCGCTGTCTGCGGTTAACGGGTGAAACCGTTCGTTAAAACGAATGTACGGACGAACGTCCACTAAATAACTAAACCGGGAAAAAAATAAAACCGATCTAAAATAAAATAACCAAGGGTTTCCAAAAAAACCATACGGTTTTCTACCTCGGGACGCGTGACGGCGGCGGCGGGCGGGGTCAGCCGCTGCGTCCGGCGGCGGCGGGGTGGCGACGGCGAGACGGCACGGCGGCGGCAGAACGGATTTCGAGGCGGGGCGGGGAGCTAGGGTTTGGGGCTGGGCGGCTCGGGCCTCGGCCTTAAAAAGGCCGGCCGGGTGCAGTGTCCTAGTCGGACACGGCCCGGTAAGGCGGTTGACTCTTTTTTAAAATAATTCCGCGCACAGAAAAACAAAGAAAAGAAATACTAAATGGACTCCAAAAATCCTGAAATAAGTTTTCGCCGTCCTCTAAAAATATAGCGGACAAGGTGAACATTTATTTGGGCATCTAATGCAATTTTGAAAAATGCATATATTTCCTAATTCAAATAAAATAGCGATAAAAACTCCGAATAAAATCTTATTTGATTTTAATATTAAATCTCCAATATTTCTTTATTTTGGGGAAGTCATTTTATCCCATCTCTTTTATTTTCATAAAAAAAATATTCGAAGAGAAAAATAATTAAAATCAAACGATCCTCTTTTCAAAATTTGAGAAAACTCAAATATGAAAATAACGAAATCCCCAACTCTCTCTGTGGGTCCTTGAGTTGCGTAGAATTTCTAGGATCAAGACAAAATGCAATAAAAATATGATATGCAATGATGATCTAATGTATAACATTCCAAATTGAAAATTTGGGATGTTACAAACCTACCCCCCTTAAGATGAATCTCGCCCTCGAGATTCGGGTTGGCTAGAAAATAGGTGAGGGTGATCCTTCCGTAGGTCTTTCTCTCGTTCCCAGGTGGCTTCATCCTCGGTATGGTGGCTCCACTGAACTTTGCAGAACTTGATAACCTTACTGCGTGTGACTCGGCAGGCGAACTCGAGAATCTTCACTGGATTCTCCTCGTAGGTCAAATCGCTATCCAACTGAATCGCTTCCAGTGGCACTGTGTCTCTCAGAGGAATATCAACCATCTCTGCGTGGCACTTCTTCAACTGAGAAACATGGAACACATTGTGAACTCTTGACAATCCTTCGGGCAATTCCAACGTGTAAGCAACTTCTCCCATACGTTCCAAAACCTTGTATGGTCCCACAAAACGTGGTGCTAACTTTCCCTTAACTCCAAAATGCTTCACTCCTCGAAGTGGGGACACATGAAGATACACTCTGTCTCCGACTTCGTAAACTATCTCCTTGCGTTTAGAATCCGCATAGCTCTTCTGTCTGGACTGGGCTACCTTGAGTCTATCGCGTATCAGCTTAACCTTCTCTTCAGACTCTTTAATCAAATCTGGTCCACGAAAAACTATCCTTCAAATCCAGATACATCTTGGTATTTCCTGGGTGAATCAAATACGGTGAATCATGGGCCTCTTGCAGAATCAACTTCCTGATCTCCGGATCATTTGGGACATATACGCGGTCCTCAAACCATAAGTTATCATGCTCATCCTCACGAAATCCTTTAGCCTTTCCTTTGCTCATTCTTTCCTTTATCTCAGCAATCTCCTTGTCCGTCTTCTAAGCTTCTTGGATCTTATCCATCAAAGTAGACTGAATCTCAAATGCTGCTACATAACCTCTAGGAACTATTTCCAAACATAGCTCACGAAGATCCTCTGCTAACTCCTTGGGTAATCCTACGGTCATGAGTGTGTTGACATGACTCTTGCGACTCAACGCGTCAGCTACTACATTAGCCTTTCCGGGATGATAATGCAACTTCATATCATAATCCTTAATAAGGTCCAACCATCTCCTCTGCCTGAGATTCAACTCCTTCTGCGTGAAGATATACTTCAAACTCTTGTGGTCCGTGTACACCTCACAATGGTTTCCGATGAGAAAATGTCTCCATGTCTTCAACGCATGCACTACAGCTACTAACTCCAAATCATGGGTAGCATAATTCAAATCATGGGGTTTAAGCTGTCGTGAGGCATATGAGACAACTCTTCCCTCCTGCATAAGTACTGCTCCAAGTCCTCAACGAGAAGCGTCGCAATACACCTGGTAATCCTTGCGTTGATCTGGAAGAATCAACACTGGAGCTGTAACTAGACGTTTCTTCAACTCCTGAAAACTGGCCTCACATTCCTCTGTCCATTTGAACTTGGTGTCCTTCTTCAACAACTCCGTCATGGGCTTTCAATCTTCGAGAAATTCTCAATGAACCTCCGATAGTATCTGCGAGTCCAAGAAAACTCTAGATCTCTCCAACTAACGTGGGTGCTTCCCAATTTGTCACAGTGATAACCTTGGTAGGATCTACTGCTATTCCTTCTCCGGATATAACATGTCCGAGGAATCCAACTTCCTTCAACCAAAACTCACACTTGCTGAACTTGGCATATAACTGATGTTCCCTGAGCTTCCCAAGTACCAAATGCGAATGCTTCTTATGCTCCTCTTCATTCTTCGAGTAGACCAGAATATCATCAATGAAAACCACGACGAACTTATCCAAAAACTCCATAAACACCTTGTTCATCATGTTCATGAAATAGGCAGGTGCGTTAGTCAGACCAAATGACATAACGGTATCTTAGGTATATTCTGCTCTCGAATCTTCATCTGGTGGTATCCTGATCGCAGATCGAACTTGGAAAACACTCTAGCTCCTTGCAGTTGGTCAAACAAATCATTGATCATCGGCAGTGGGTACTTCTTCTAGATCGTCACCTCATTCAATCCACGGTAATCAACAACCATCCTCGACGATCCATCCTTCTTCTCCACTAGAAGCACTGGTGATCCCCAAGGTGACGAGCTTGGGCGAATATAGCCTTTATCCAGTAACTCCTTAATCTGCTTCTTAATTTCCTCTAAATCCTTTGCGGGCATCCTGTACGGTCTCTTAGATATTGGCCCTGTGCCTGGTAAAAGCTCAATCAAGGACTCAATGTCTCTATCCGGTGGCATGCCTGGCAACTCTTCTGGAAATACATCTGGGAAATCCTTCACCACTGGTACTTCCTCCTGTACAACTCCTGATAAGGAATTCACTTGAGTCCCCTTACATGCCGGGATACATACTTAATCCTTCTTCCTTCTGGGGTGGTAAGCAAAATCGACTTACTGGTGCAGTCAATGTTCCCTCCATACTTCAATAACCAATCCATGCCTAATATCACATCCAGTCCTTGTGACTCCAATACTATTAGGTACGAGGGAAACACGTAGTTACCAATCCTTAATGGTAACTGATCACACCATAGGCTAGCCATATACTCTGCTCCTGGCGAGGTTACTAACATGGGTGACCTAAGGGCTTGGGTTGGCAGTTTAAACTTATCCACAAATCCCCTTGATATGTATGAATGCGATGCACCAGTATCAAAAAGAACGATTGCAGTAAATGACTTAACCAGAAACTTACCTATTACTGCCTCGGGTTGCGCTCCAACCTCCTCCACATTCACGTGGTTCACTTCTCCCCTATTGAAAGGGTCGGGCTTCTTCCGAGAGCTTCCATTTCCATTGCCATTCATTGCTTCAGAACACTCCGTGGCATAATGTCCATTCTTCCTGCACATGAAACAAGTAATGTGACTTAAATCCTTCATGGCGGGCGTTGCTGGGTTGGAACGGTTCTGGCCGTTGCTTCCTCCATTACCATTACCATTCCTGGGGCCACTATGGTTTTGCGAAATCCCTCCATTGTGGTTGTGACCTCCATGGTTATGTTGAAGGGGTCCTCTCGAGTTCGGGGTAAAACGGGGTCTCTGCTGGACTCCAGAATTATACTTCCCTTGTCCATACTTCCTCTTGCGGTTGTCAATCTGCTGCTGCTTCCCTTCAATCATGAGAGCTATATATAGCAACTCCTGGTAGTTATTGAAGGTTGCCACCATCAACTGCATGCTCAGCTCATCATTCAGTCCTTCCAAAAACTTTTCCTGTTTAGCTGCATCCGTAGCAACGTCATCTGGGGCATAACGTGCTAGCTTACTAAAATCATCCACATACTGGCCGATGGTGCATCCTCCTTGGCGTAAGTTGCGAAACTTGCGCTTCTTCATGGCCATAGCTCCTGCTGATACATTGGCAGTGCGAAAAGCCTGCTGAAACTGGTCCCATGTGACAGTGTCGATGGGGTAAGTGGCTGTGAAATTCTCCCACCATGATGTTGTGGGTCCATCAAGCTGATGTGCGGCAAAATGCACTCTCTCCGCATATGTGCATCCTGCAGTGGTCAACTCCCTTCCGATCTTGCGGAGCCAATCATCTGCAACTATCGGCTTGGTGCTATTGGAGAACACCGGTTGGTTCAGCCTTAGAAAACGGGCTAAGTGATCAACAGGTGGTGGTGGTGGGTTATTGTTGTTGTTGTTCCCCTGATTCTGATTCTGGACTAGTATCTGCATCAATGCATTCTGCTGCTGGATCAACAGAGTGAGCTCCGGTGGGAAAGCAAATCCATTGTCGCCTCTCGGAGGCATCTGATGGGTTTAGAAAAGATGAGAAAACAGAATAGAATGAGGTCTAGGGGGAAAACACTACCCATATGCACATGAGACAAACACAAACATATCACTTCAATCAATTCAAACAAGGGCATACAATCGGTCTAACTAACGTTACAAAAGTGCTCGGACTAAGCTATATACATGGGGGAATACTACTACTGATATGGTGGTCGACTAGAAAAATTGATCGATGGAAGATTCCATAATATCTGATCTAGCTTCATCAACAAAGTCATCATCGCTATCGTCGGGGTTTGAGTCGGTGTCGTCGATGATGATGTAGTTCTCCAGGCAAGTGGAATCATCATCTTCTCCTCCTGGCGTGGGGTCTCCCATGAATACTCCTAGCTTCCTTGTCAGATCGTCATTCTTCTCCACGAGTATCGTCATTTCCTCCTCGTATCCATCGCGTGTAGACTTGAGTTCTTCCTCCAGCTCTGTGATCCTGGTCATTACCTTCTTCAGATCCATCATGCCTACGCACATCTGGTTCTCCTAGCGACGAATGTGCTGGTTTAACTCCTGGATAAAAGCTACAATAGATATATCATTCCTGGTGCTGATCATCTCCCATTGCTCATCTCGGCGCCCACAAACCCGGTGAAGCTTGGTATTCCGATGTTTAGGTATCTAGTAACTTCCTTCAAGTGTCGTCCAAAGGGTGTATCTTCATCCGGTTGTGCAAACTTGTTTCCTCGAGTCCGCCATCCTAAAGAGTAGAAAATGGAGAGGAGTCAGAAATGAGAAGAGATTAGTGATCTAGGGTTTTAGCTTAGTGGTCGTGTCCTACAGTCAGCGTGTGCTCTGATACCATCTTGTAGCGACCAGACCTCAAACAGTCTAATCTCTGTGCATCAGTGCCATCCCTGGATCGGTAATGCTGACACACACAATACTTGAGGATTTATAACAGAGTAGCAATCACACTCTTATTACATCGAATGTCCCAAAAGAGAACTTATTACAATAAATATGGCTTAAGGACATCTAATACGATAACAGTGGAAGGCTTGGAAGATAAAGTGAGTCCATCAACTCCAATGGCATCACTTAGTGAAAGAGAACGACATATGGCTCCTTACTCGTCGTCTGAAAAGTCTGCAACATGAACGTTGCAGCCCGAAACGGGTCAGCACATGGAATATGCTGGCAATGTAACACATAGAGTAATGAACAGAATAATTGCTATCACCACATGCATATTTGGCTGGTGGAGGTTGTATGCACTACAAAAAAATACACTTCCGTGATGATACATGTTTGTCACAGTAGGTCACGTTTTCTGTCATGCATGTACATCCATGACAAATTTATGACAGAATCAAGATAGCCATACCTGTGGTGTCGTAGAAGTGTTTCGTGACATTGCCAAAATTATCATCACGGAAGTGTCCACTTCCATGACGATAAATCACGCGTCACAGAAGTGCTTTCGTCAAGGGTGACCGACACGTGGCATCCACCGTAACGGAATGCCGTTAAGCTATCGGGTCCGGTTTTGGATCCGATAACCCGTTAACAGCCCCGACCAATAGGGATTTTCCACGTGTAAAATCATCATTGGCTGGAGGAAACACGTGTCAGCTCCGTGTTGGCACAGGTGTCACTCTTCCAATGGGAAAGATGCGCTTATGATATGTTAACACGTGGACCGGCCCAAAAGTGGCCCATAAAGTTTAAATGGGCCGGCCCAACTAAAGGCCCACAAGATTTTGCGGGCCATAATGGGGTGGCCCAGCTAAAGGCCCACGAGATTTCACCGACATTAATGGGCCGGCCCAGCTGTAGGCCCACAAGATTTTGAGGACCCTAGTAGGCCGGCCCATTAACTGGTTGCCATGTTTTGGGCCAAATGCCGGCCCATATTTGATCCTATCCATTAATGGCCTGCCACATTCTGGGCCTAATGATGGCCCATATGAGATTCGGTCCGTTAAAAGCCTACCACGTTCTGGGCCAAATTACAGCCCAGATCAGGTCCGACCCTTTAAGAGGCTTTGGCTAAATTATGTCCCATATCAGATTCGGCCTGTCAACTGGACGCTACGCTTTTGGGCCCATTTGCTAAAGGCCCATTTAGTAATTCGGCCTGGTATTAGTTTCGGCCTGTTAAGGGCCCGTTTAACATTTCGGCCCTATATTAATTTCGGCTTGTTAAAAGCCCTTCATATAGTCGGGCCTAACTACGGCCCGGTTTGCATCCGGCCTGCTCGCAGCTGATAATCTGATTGGGCCAAACAAGGACCGAGACAATTTTGGCCTGTTATAAGCCCATGATTTGATTGGCACATTCATGGGTCGGGGTCAATTTCGGCCTGCTGCCGGCCCATGAGCTCTTCGGCGTGTTTCAGGCCCAACCTACTTTTCGGCCTCCTAAAGGCCCATTGAGTTTTCTTGGGAAAATAGGGCCGGCGGTTTACTCAGCCTATTAAAGGCCCGAATCTACTAGTGGGCCAGTTTACATTTAGGCCTGTTAATGGACAAGGATGACGGGGCCCATGATGCGGATCATACATGGTGATTTGCATGACGGCCCGATTATGTACCGTAATTTTAAGGTTTGGTCAGTCTACTGCAAAGACAGGATATATATACAGTAAAATAACTGCAGCATCGTGAATAAGAAAAAAACCTAGATTATACAATAAAGAAATTACGGCATATTACATCCACTAGGCATCAAAGTTTTTCACTATGATAATAAAGCAAAAGCAGACAACACATTACATACACTGGGCATCAAAGATCGCCACCAGTGCAACTAAACACGCCGACAAAATAATATACAAAACCTACAGCACTTCAATATAGTTCAAGAAAGGTTAGCCCTGCTCGGGAGCTGCATCGCAAGCAGATGAGCAAGCTAGTGAGACTGCACTTGTTTGACACTTATATCCTCCTCACTCTGAAAGATAAACAAGCAGACAGATGACAGGTTTTGCACATATAAGTATTAGTGATGATAATTCATCACATTTCTTACTGATGAATAAAGTGACACAGTTTAAAATAGCATTAACACAATATGGTATTGTTCAGGTCAAGACATGGCAGGAAATGACATTGTGAAGGAGTTGGCAGCTTCACGACACCACTGGATTACAGATCAAGAACTCATAAGTATCAATGGTTAGTGTGCGGTCAATTTATCCCATTCCAGATTGGCAAAATAAGATCACTTGCTCTGTATAGTTTAATTTACATGGTATGAAGAAGGAACTTGGTTGTACAACTGAAAACTTAAATTGAGAAGGACAAACTTTTGTTTATGAACTGGAGTACATAATAAAAATTAAACATGCAATTTGATGCAAACACCAAAAATAAACAGCTGTTGCAGTCATTCCTAACCAAATATACACAACAAAGTTTGAAGGCTTGAGAAGGACAAACTTACATTAGTGGTGAAGGCAGGCTCTATAAATCCCTTGTCCATGCTGATGGGGGGCAATTCAAGAAGTTTGCCACAGAATCTTCTTCATAAGCATTGCCTTTATTCTACATTTTGTTAAGAGTAAATATAGATGTGACAATATAAGAAAAAATGGAGAATATTTAAGATAAGATGAAGAGTGATGCTACATAAGCAAGTAGCTATAAATGTAAGTACAGCGATACAGGCAAAAGGTACAGCCAGGAGCAATGCAGAGCTAAACTTCTTCAGTACCATCGGTGTTATCCAACCTTATGGTAAGAGTAAATATAGATCTTATGTGTAGAAAATGGAGGGCAAAGGAAAATAAGCTGCAGAGTGATGGTACATGAACAACTACATGTCAATATAAGTACACTGAAAAAGGACAGCAGGTACTTACAAGAACAATGTAGAGCTAAAAAAATTCATTGGCATTGGATATATTCTACACTAATGTAACCATTCATATAGATCAGATAATTTGGAGCGAACGATTGATAAGCAAGCTATCAGGCATACTGTTGTCACATAATGAACCAGGTATGTATGCAAGTACAGTGATACAGGACAACAGGTACTAACAAGAGCAAAGCAGCGGGCAGCAAATTTGCGATACCCTGTCGTTCTTTTCAAACCGGAATTCTTTTTCGAGCAGATTTCTTGTAAAAAAGATCCGTAAGGCACATGCGAAAAAGTAGAAGTTCAAATTGTCATGCGATATCATAGACAGTACCTCATCCTCGGAACGAGACCAGTGCATAACATGGTTTTTCCATTCAATGTCTTCAAAATTTAGCACAGGAGACTTCACCAGAAATTCATTTATAGACTTGCCATCAAAGTGTGATTTCCTCGGGTAACACCGATACTGCTGCAATGCTTCCTTGAAAATCACAAGCAAGCTTTGCTCGTCATGATTATCCATATTGACTCTCGCCTATCTAGAACAATGTAATGTAAATCATTGATGTGTTCAATCAGCAGAAAACAGGAAAATAATCACCATGAATAATAGCACTTACACGTAAGTGGGACAGGAAGATGTGAAAATGGTGTTTGTCTTCACTGTAATCTTCCCATGATGGGAATATATGCACGTAGTCCCTAACAAAATTGAAAGCATTGTCTTTTAAACTGGGAATAACTGGAATGGGGTTCCAATCTGTAGGAATTGGCCGTCTCTGCAGTTGGGATGGGTCTTCGGTCGGTGGACTTGTTGTACTTTTTGCTGGAGTGGGATTTTTCTGTGGTACGGCCGGTGCTATCTCAACTGAAATCGGCATACCTTTTGCTGGAGTGCAAGTCCTGTGTGGTGCGGCTAGTGGTGTGGCTAGTGAAGTATGGGTACAGTCTGCTGGAGTCGGTCCTACGTTTTGTATCACTGGTTGTACAGCCAATATAAGTGGGGTGCTATCTGATTTCTCCGGCACAACCACGTTTTTCAAGGACTTTGCTGGTGCTCCTTCAGGTTTGGCAATCACCCTCTTCCTTTTTGATGTCGGATGCACAAGAACATCATTTGAGTGGAAAAACATGGTATGATGACAGATGGAATATGTATTGATAATGGATGGGCATGGCATCTCGACATATATGATGAGTAAACTAAGCAGATGGCGGTGCAACAAAGTAGAAGAAATGCAAGACAAGATATGCAAGATACGCGCAATCAATAAAACCTTGCCAAATTAGAACATGCACCTTGATGGGTGAACAGGACAGGCCATCTGCCTTTGACTCCTGGAGGTTAGAATAGTCATTAGGATCATATTCTGAACAAGAATCAACAGGTGGTGAGCGTATGAGTTTCGTTGCATCCAGAATGGCACTCAATGCCTTGGTGCCAATTTTGTAAGTCATTCCGGTGTTTAGCTTCAAGAGTGGACTGCGGCTAGTGCGACACAAAGCAACTACACAGATCATAGTGTAGATATAACGGGAAAACCGTAAGCATCAGAGTAAAATCAGCAAAGTGGAACTTGCTGGAATATATGTGCTAGTATTGCCGGTACGGCTAGAAAGCCTTCGGATACCAGCTCTCTTCGACTGAAGGTGCGGTACTGTTAATATCATCATAACTCTCAAAGGCGACATAGCTCCCCGCATTTCCTTGCTATTCTTATAGGATTCAAGTGGGCAGACCACTAAAAATCCTATTCCCATGTTTACAAAATCCTATGAATCAAAGAGGCCCGACGAGTTCAAAGTGTCCATACCAACCGACCGTATAGACCTCTACACTTCATATGTCCCTGCTCATATTCAATACAAGGAACATACTGTACTACTATCATACTCCCTCCGTTCCAAAATATAAGTCTTGTTAGAGATTTCCACTATGGATCACATATAGATGTATCCAGATACATTTTAGAGTGTAGATTCACTCATTTTGCTCCATATGTAGTCCATGGTGGAATCTATACAAAGACTTGTATTTAGGAACAGAGAGAGTACTTATTAAAGAAGAACAAAAGAGGAACATGGTAAAGAAGAGCAAGCAGATTTTGGATAATAAAATGTTCGTTGCGCAGTGCCCACACATGATGAACCAGAGCGTATTAAGAAAGCAACTCCCTGTTGTCTCTCTATATGTGGTGCATGTGCCTTTTCGAAAGTAAAGTAGGAACATTAGCTGACCAATTAAATGTTATATGTTTTAGTAATATCAGCATCATATCAGATTCGTACCTGAGCAACAAGTTTGGAATTATGAGTGGCATGTTGTTTAGCTTGATGGATTCAGGAGCAGTGCTAAGCAGGTACGATGATGGTACTGAATATAAAGGCATGTCTGCATTTGGGTCAGTCGACCATTTCAGGCGGCTGGATGAAGATCCTACGTCTCCTAACCCTTCTTCTTCCTCATCTCTGAATCTTCCCATACAGAACACCGCACGGGCCGCCGGCCGGACCATCGGCCCCCACCGCCTGTGTACCTCCGCCACCCCCACCCCCACCCCCGCCCCCACCCGCGCCGAGTTTTCTTCGTTCAGCGAGGCCCCACCACCGCCCCCAACCAAAGTCCCCACCCGAGCCCCTTCGTTCGCACCAGCGAACTCCGGCGAGCTCTGAAAAATCGACTGACCCAATTTTGAAATTTAGTCTACTGTGATTTAACTAGTGTGGAATATAAAAGGGGAAAACCATAAGCATTGGGAGTATAGTGTTGAGCGTGCCATGGCGGATCTGAAGGTGCAAACGGGACAAAGGCAACTTCGCAACCAATGTTGGCTCTCAACTAGCAAGTAAGTGATGGACAAGAAATCAGAGTAAAGCAGTGGCGATCTATTTTCTTGCTGCGATAAATAAGTTGAGCAGATACGAAAGAGTACCGCCTCTGGTGCGGCGCCGTGTATGCATCTGCTGAGAATTTGATGGTGTTGCGGTAGCGATGGCTGTCAGCAACGTGGAAGCAGATCTAGGAGGGTAGACGGTGGCGGCGGGGCGCGGTGGACGAGACGGTCGTAGGAGGGGCACCGGCAAGGTGGACGACGACGGGGATGAAGCGAGAGGACGGGATGCAAGGACACCGGTCTGAAGCCGTTGATGAGAGAGGTCGATCTCTGGTAATGGACGGCGGCGTCGGGGTATCAACTCCGGCATGGTGGAGGAGGACGGCGGTGGATAGGGTGGCGGAGGAGGAGGCTGGGGTGGAGAGGGTGTTTTGGCGCCCACGGAGTACGAATGGGGAAATGGAGGTGAAGAGGAAGGGGGGAACCATGTCTTCAGGGCGTGCTTGTCTCCAATGCGAGGAAATTTACAAACTTAGCCCCCGTTTCAAATTTCCTACATCACAGCAATATTAGTCGGTTGGGGATAGGACGGTAATCTTGCATACACCGAATATTTGACGACGAGAGTTTGTTTTTGGCGCCCACCGTGTATGAATCGTGGAGGGAGTCGATTTCGGCCGAGGACACACTAGTTTCGGCGCCCACCGTGTATTAATCTGGGTGAGAGGTGGTTATGTCACGTTCCAGTGAAATTACAAACCTACCCCTATCAAAACCTATAGAAATCGAGCAGATAGGCTTTGCGTGGCGGGGATAGGCAGTAGTAATTTCCATCTCGCAGATTTTGGTTTCTGGCGGTTACTGCGACTTTCCCCGCTTCGTTCAAATCTTGCAGAGTGCACGTTTACCGTGCCAACTCGGTTCAAATCCCATTTGTATTCTATTTTTTCGGGCGGGATCCATTTTCGATTGGGATAAAATTCTATATACATCATTTTTTTAATATATACTTTCAAAAGCACAACAAAGAATTCTGCTCCTTTATATGTATAATATGATTTACAAATACAATGATCTCAAAATCATAAGGTTGAATTAAAAAATTAAACCAAATTATGTTATACTAAAATGTATGGATCAGTAATATCTACATATTAAATAACATAGATGCGCGTGAATTCATATGAGTATGCATGTCACGCCCAATATGCGCCCCTATCCTAAAGGAACTCGAAGGTCCCACCAAGGATAGAAGCGCATCTTGAAGACGCTTTTGCAAGGTGGATATCATTACATCAACATTACATAATAGATGGGGATACATACATAAGGCACAAACGCCCCAAAGAATACATCAATACATCATACATCAATACATCATACATCATACATCAATACATCATACATCATACATCAATACATCATGCACCTTGTTTACTTTCATTACTTGTTACCCGTTACAAATTACCTTATCACAAAACTATCTGTTACTGCTAATTTCAGTGCTTGCAGAGAATACCTTGCTGAAAACTACTTATCATTTCCTTCTGCTCCTCGTTGGGTTCGACACTCTTACTTATCGAAAGGACTACGATAGATCCCCTATACTTGTGGGTCATCAATCACCATGTGATTAACACCCATAGTTCACATCGCCATGTGACCAACATTCAAAGGGTTTACTAGAGTCAGTAATCTTAGTTCACATCGCCATGTGATTAACACCCAGAGTACTAAGGTGTGATCATGTTTTGCTTGTGAGAGAAGTTTAGTCAACACCCAAAGAGTACTAAGGTTGGATCGCTGGAGCTTGCTGAAAGGATCGATATAGTTGACTAGAGGGGGGCTGAATAGGGAACTAACAATTTTTAGCTTTTCTTTACCAATTTAAACTTTGCATCAAAGTAGGTTGTCTAGATATGCAACTAGGTGAGCAACCTATATGATGCAACAACAACAAGCACACAAGCAAGCAAGGGATATAACACAAATAAGCTTGCACAAGTAAAGGCACGAGATAACCAAGAGTGGAGCCGGTAAATACGAGGATGTGTTACCGACGTTCCTTTCTTTTGAGGGGAAGTACATATCTGTTGAAGTGGTGTGGAGCCACAATACTCCCCAAGAAGCCACTAGGGCCACCGTATTCTCCTCACGCCCTCACACAATGCGAGATGTCGTGATTCCACTATTGGTGCCCTTGGAGGCGGCGACCGGACCTTTACAAACAAGGTTGGGGCAATCTCCACAACTTAATTGGAGGCTCCCGACGACACCACGAAGCTTCACCACAATGGAATATGGCTCCACCGTGACCTCAACCATCTAGGGTGCTCAAACACCCAAGAGTAACAAGATCCGCAAGGGATTAGTGGGGGGAATCAAATTTCTCTTGGTGGAAGTGTAGATCGGGGCCTTCTCAACCAATCCCTAAAGAATCAACAAGTTTGAATGGCTAGGGAGAGAGATCGGGCGAACATGGAGCTTAGAGCAACAATGGAGCTTACAAGTGGAAGAGGTGGTCAACTTAGAGAAGAAGACACCCCTTATATAGTGAAAGAACAAATCCAACTGTTATCCACTTAACCAGCCCGCGACCTGCAGTACTACCGCACCAAACACGCGGTACTACCGCAAGGGCTCACGGTACTACCACGACAAACTGTGGTACTACCGCTGCCATGGCAGGGCCTAAGACCAGTCTTAAAGCACTAAGGTAAGGAGCGGTAGAACCGCTGGAGCAGTACTATCGCGCCCCCTTGCGGTACTACTGCAAGGCAGGAATGAACTAGGACGGGAAGGCACGGACATATGAAAATACATCCGGGACTACTTCCGCTGAGTTTTGATCCATGCAAAAATCCGACACGGTACTACCGCAGACCTGGAGCGGTACTACCTCGTAGGGCGTGGATGTAAAAAATTATATCCGCCCCTACTACCTCTCATGCTGCTGAGCCTGGCCAGAGCGCATGGTACTACCGCGCCCCTGGAGCGGTATGCTACCTCTTGAGCACTGCGTTGGTTTTCCTTGAAGAGGAAAGGGTGATGCAGCAAAGTAGCGTAAGTATTTCCCTCGGTTTTTGAGAACCAAGGTATCAATCTAGTAGGAGGCGGCGCGCGAGTCCCTCGCACCTACAGAAAACAAATAAATCCTCGCAACCTACGCGATAAGGGGTTGTCAATCCCTTCACGGTCACTTACGAGAGTGAGATCTGATAGATATGATAGGATAATATTTTTGGTATTTTTGTGATAAAGATGCAAAGTAAAATAAAAGCAAGGTAAAAAAGCAAAGGAAATAAATAAGTGTTGGAAGATTAATATGATGAAGATAGACCCAGGGGCCATAGGTTTCACTAGTGGCTTCTCTCAAGAGCATAAGTATTTTACGGTGGGTGAACGAATTACTGTTGAGCAATTGACAGAATTGAGCATAGTTATGAGAATATCTAGGTATGATCATGTATATAGGCATCACGTCCGAGACAAGTAGACCGACTCCTGCCTGCATCTACTACTATTACTCCACTCATCGACCGCTATCCAGCATGCATCTAGAGTATTAAGTTCATGAAAACAGAGTAACGCCTTAAGCAAGATGACATGATGTAGAGGGATAAATTCATGCAATATGATAAAAACCCCATCTTGTTATCCTCGATGGCAACAATACAATATGTGCCTTGCTGCCCCTACTGTCACTGGGAAAGGACACCGCAAGATTAAACCCAAAGCTAAGCACTTCTCCCATTGCAAGAAAGATCAATCTAGTAGGCCAAACCAAAATGATAATTCGAAGAGACTTGCAAAGATAACCAATCATACATAAAAGAATTCAGAGAAGAATCAAATATTGTTCATAGATAATCTTGATCATAAACCCACAATTCATCGGTCTCAACAAACACACCGCAAAAATAAGATTACATCGAATAGATCTCCATGAGAGAGAGGGAGAACATTGTATTGATATCCAAAAAGAGAGAAGAAGCCATCTAGCTAATAACTATGGACCCGAAGGTCTGAGGTAAACTACTCACACTTCATCGAAGAGGCTATGGTGTTGATGTAGAAGCCCTCCGTGATGGATGCCCCCTCCGGCGAAGCTCCAGAACTGGCCCCAAGATGGGATCTCGTGGGTATAGAAGGTTGCGGCGGTGGAATTAGGTTTTTGGCTCCGTGTCTGATCGTTTGGGGGTACGTAGGTATATATAGGAGGAAGGAGTATGTCGGTGGAGCAACAGGGGGCCCATGAGAGTGGAGGGCGCGCCCCCTACCTCGTGGCCTCCTCTTTTGTTTCTTGACGTAGGGTCCAAGTCTCCTGGATCATAATCTCCCTAAAAATCACGTTCCCGAAGGTTTCATTCCGTTTGGACTCCGTTTGATATTCCTTTTCTGCGAAACTCTGAAATGGGCAAAAAACACCTATTCTGGGTTGGGCCTCCGGTTAATAGGTTAGTCCCAAAAATAATATAAAAGTGAATAATAAAGCCCAATATTGTCCAAAACAGTAGATAATATAGCATGGAGCAATCAAAAATTATAGATACGTTGGAGACGTATCACGGTACTACCGTGTAGGGCGCGGATGTAAAAAATTACATCCGCCCCTACTACCGCACTAGCAGCAGCGCCTGGCCTGAGGCCACGGTACTACCGCTCCCGAGGTGCGGTACTACCGTGAGCACTTGCGGTACTACCGCACCAGAGGCTGGTACTACTGCAAGGGCCTGCAGTACTACCGCTTCGAGGAGCAGTACTACCGCATGCCCCAGTTCAGCAACACTAGGAGACCGTCATTTTGCATAGACAAGGAGAGACGAAGGATGCTCCAAAGAGCCAAAGGAAAGGTGGTGCAAAATGAGTAGACGTGTACGTGATGATTCCACCAAAACCTTTCCAAAGCGGACCCCCCCCCCCTTAATAGTACGGCTTTCCTACGACTCAAATCCACCGAAAAGAAACATAGAGAAACGCAGTCTTCAATAGTCTTCGAGGGGCACCAAATCGTCTTGTGCCTAGTCATGATATGCCTGAAATACTCCATGCACACGATTAGTCCGCAAAAGCATTGTCATCAATCACCAAAACAAAAGGGATAAATATGCCCTTACAATCTCCCCCTTTTTGGTGGATTGATGACAATACGAGATTTGCATGAAGGGAAATAAACTAGAACAAGGGCAAACCCCACATCTATAAAATATAGACGGGCTCCCCCTAGATGTGTGCTATCTAGAGAGGTGCTTTGGACTGCACGGCACACATACTAGGATCAACACTCCCCCTATATTTTATGGACAAGGCATATCTTGCAATAATAAAGCTAACACTAAGCAAGGACATAAGATAATAACTGTGAGCATAAAGTAAAGGGCACAAGATATAGCAAAGGCTCAATAGGGTACGATAGAGTGCATATGTATTACACCATATGATAGAAACTCTGGACTCAAAAGCACAAACCAAACTAAAGCAAACGAGGTTCAACGGAACGAAAGCAAAGCGACAAGACGAAACAAACACGACACACGACTCGCAAATCCTACACTCTCTCACCCTTTAGCATCGAGACGCCAAAAAGGCAGAGAGGACACCTACGACACAAGTGGTGGATCGAGCGAAGTGATCACTCGTCACGCTCTTCGTCGGACTCGGCAATGGGGATGGGCTCCTCCTCAGACTCAGTCCACTGATACCCCTGCTTCGCCATCCATTCGGCCCCTGGAGTGATGTGCTTCTCGGACCCACTGGACATGTTCTCGCCAAACGTCCTCAAGATCCTCCTGTTGCGGCGGCGACTCTCCTTGGAAGCAACATGAGTCTTGTATTGCCCCTTGGCTTGCATGAAGAACAAGGCCTTCATCTTGGCCTTCAGCTTCTTAGCCCATGATGGCTCAGTAGATGGAGGGGGATACCCAGCAGAGCTGTCCTCATCCGCTTCCTCCTCCTCACTCTCATCCTCATCAACATCCATTCTAGCAGCCTCTGCCTCAGCACGAATAGTAGTGTTGGCCCACTGAGGCTTGATGCGGAGCTTGATGGGGTCATGACGGATCCAGTCAGGGGCAACAAACTCCTCATCGGGATAGAGCTTCTCCCAAGTCTTCGTGATCAATAGAAACATATAAGGTCCATAGACGGGTACCTTACGGTTGAACACCGCAAACTGAAGCTCGCACCACATGATGTGTGAGACGTCAAGCGGTTGTGTCTGAGCGTGACGCGCCTCCTCACAAATGAGCATCATGTCCACTAGATAGGCACGCACCTTGTCCTTATCACCAATGCGGGGAAAGAGGGAGTTGCGGAAGATTCGGTGCATGATGTCCAGGAATGGGTTCAGTACCCATGTATTCTTGTCATTGGGAAGCTTCTTCTCAACATAATACTGCTGGAGCTTGTTCTTGCTAGCGGACTCGGGGTTGGCATGAGGGCGAACACCAACAGGCGTGTCGAGCCCCTCATGAGGCACCTGTAGCAAAGCCATGAAGTCCTTCCACTTAGCATTCATCTGTTGGCCATTGGTCATCCAGGTCATGGACCGTTCCTCATCAGGATGGAAGTGGACTGAAGCAAAGAATTGGGCCACAATCTCAGGGTCAAAGTCCAGGTGAAAAGAGATCACGTCCTCAATGCCAAACTGCTCCACCAAGTCCAAAGCCTCACCAAAATAGTCACAGTGCTTATCCTGCCTCATGTGATTCATGTCAATACAGTGCATGTCCACGTAGATGTTCCGCTTGGCCTTGATCACATCCAAATAGATAAGATTCTGCTACTTGGTCCAGAACAGATCATTCCCTCTGAAGTTTGCACGGGGATTCACATAGGGGTTGATCTTCCTTCGAGTGACAAACTCAGCAAGAGGTATCTCATCCATGCCCATTGAGGGCTCCTTGTACTTGGTGGCGGTGGTCTTGGTTCTGCATTGGGGGCATTAGAGCCTTCTGGAGCTTCATCTTGGTTGCGCAGGCGCTTGGAGCCCGTATCGTGAACGGGGTTCGAGTGACGGACATTGGAACCGGAGCCACCACCTATGACACACAACACAAGAACACGCAATAGAAACGAGACGGATCAATGCAAAGACCACAGCAAAACAGGTGAAACAAGTAGAACTAGCATTGGGTAATTGCCACTTGTGAGATTTGACAACAACAGTAGTATCGCATGGATGCGTGGGACTAAAATTTTAGTGCTGCTCCTAGTCACGGTAGTACCGCGCCTTGAAGCGGAAGTAAAAATTTAGTTCGCGCCTCACGCGGTAGTACCACTCTGAGGAGCGGTAGTACCGCATGAGCGGTAGTACCGCACGGGGTCAGATCCGAACCACAAACGAATCTGAGCACAACCATGACAACGGAGCGGTACTACGGCTGATCAAATCTACCACGGGGCAACATACCAAGTACCATCTCTACGCATTACTACTCTCCTACATCCTACTCTTGCAAAGATTTGGCCTAAAATCTCAAGAACAACATGCATCTCCCCAAAAACCTAGAAACGAAAGAACGAACCAAAGAGAGAGGGATTTGGGGAGAAACCTTGTTCCATGGCAAGAGGAAGTGGTGGGGAACGATCCCACCGGACGGAATGCGAGGAGAGCGGCCGGAGATGGAGATCCGGGGAGGTTCTCCGGCGCCGTTCTTGGGCAGGAGAGAGAGAGATGGCATGGGGAAAAAGAGTTGAATGGGTATGGGGGAGTTGGAACTCCCCCTGCCCGCACTTAACCCCCACGCGCTCGCGACTGCGCGGTAGTGCCGCGTGTCATCACAGTAGTACCACCCGGGCAGAAGTACCACCCCGTGGGCGGTAGTACCACTCCTCCAGTGGCAATAAAAAATTACTGCCGCGCTAGGTGCGGTAGTACCATGCGCAGCTCCCGCAGTAGTACCGTGGCAAGCCGTGATAGTACCGTAGACCCAAGAAAATGCAAGTTTCGAAAAACAGATAAGAAAAGGGCCTTTGCAATGCAACCTTCAAGCGAACGGACACACCAAACAGCTAGCCCACGAGACAACACACGCAAGCTCGGCACGAAGAAAGGGAGGCAAGAGACAACAAGGACTAAACACGCAACACAACCTCTCCAAAGAGAGGGCGGTGGCCGGAGCCACCTATGTTTGAGTCAATTGGTATGGCACTGCGAAGAATTATCCTTGGGCCCATGACCAAAACTCGTCTTTGAAGCACAAGTACCATCAACAATGGCTAATGTGAAAGAGTTGATCAATTTATGCATAATGGGGGGAGGGAGAGTTCATTGAGAGAACAACACTCCCCCTATGTCCATGCCTACACCTAAACAAGATAAGAAGTTGAGTATGGTGGGGTGTGCAAGGGTTCAAGCAACATTGCTCGAATCAATGATATTTAGCTCATGCCTTAACTCGCAAAATCTTGCTTCATCCAAGGGCTTTGTGAAAATATCTGCAAGGTTATCATGAATGTTGACTTAGTTGAGCTCGATCTCCCCTCGCCTAATGTGATCCCAGATGAAGTGATACTGAATCTCAATATTCTTCGTCTTGAAGTGTTAAACCGGGTTGAGAGAAATCTTGATGGCACTTTCGTTATCACACCAAAGAGGCACTTTGTCACAAATGACACCTTAATCCTTTAAAGTTTGCTCATCCATAGAAGTTGTGCACAAAAACTATTGACGGCCACATACTCCGCTTCGGTGGATGAGAGAGACACACAACTTTACTTCTTGGAAGACCAACACACCAAAGAGCAATGAAGAAATTGGCACCCTCCGGAAGTGGACTTCCTATCCACTTTGTCTCCCGCCCAATCAGAGTCCGAATAGCCCACAAGGTTGAAGTTAGATCCTCTTGGATACCATAAGCCAAAGTTTGGGGTATGAGCCAAATATTGAAAGATTCGCTTGACCGCCACAAAGTGGCTTTCCTTAGGTGCGGCTTGAAACGGTGCACAAATTCCCACACTCAACATGATATCCGGTCTAGATGCACAAAGGTAAAGCAAGGAGCCAAATATGGAGCAATATACCTTTTGATCCACCGCTTTACCATTGGGATCTATGTCAAGTTAGCATTTGATGGGCATTGGAGTTGAAGCCGGCTTGACATCACTTAGCTCGAATCTCTTGAGCATGTCTTGAGTGTATTTGGCTTGGTTGATGAAGGTTCCTTCTCTTCGTTGCTTGACTTCGAACCCGAGAAAGAACTTCAACTCTCCCATCATGGACATCTTGAACTTGGAGATCATGAGTGCCGCAAATTCCACATTGAAAGCTTTTTTAGGGGAACCAAAGATAATATCATCAACATATAGTTGGCACACAAACAACTCCCCTTTGACCTTCTTAGTAAAAAGAATGGGGTCGATTTTCCCAATTTCAAATCTGCGATCTTGCAACAACTCGATAAGGTGGTCATACCACGCACGTGGGGCTTGCTTAAGGGCATAGAGTGCCTTATCGAGTTGGTACACATGATCGGGAAAATAGGGATCCTCGAACCCGAGGGGTTGCTTGACATATACCAACTCATTAATAGGACCATTAAGAAAAGCACTCTTCATATCCATTTGCTGCAACTTAAAGTTATGATGAGAAGCATAAGCAATCAACATGTGAATGGATTCAAGGCGAGCAACGGGAGCAAAGGTTTCACCATAGTCGATACCCTCGACTTGGGAGTAGCCTTGTGCTACCAAACGAGCCTTGTTGCGAATGATAATTCCATGAGCATCTTGCTTGTTCTTGAATATCCACTTGGTTCCAATGACATTATGGTTCCCCGTTGGCCTTGGCACCAATCTCCACACCTTGTTGTGCTCAAAGTTCTTGAGTTCTTCATGCATGGCATTAAGCCATTTCGGATCCTCGAGTGCCTCATAGACCTTTTGGGGTTCAACACAAGAGACAAACGCATGATGTTCACAATAGTTTGCTAATTGTCTACAAGTGCTTACCCCCTTTCTTAAGCTTCCAAGCACATCTGTCATGAGATGATCTTTGGCGGATAGCTTGGAAGCAATCTTAGCAGCACGACGCTCCAATTCCTCCTCAGGGGTGAGTTGAGGAGAGGAAGCTTGATCATCTTGAGCGTCGTCTTGAGCTTGTTTTTGATCTTGAACTAGCTCGGAGGAGAGAACTTGATCTTGAGCATCACTTGGTGATTCACCACCATCTTGAGGTTGATCTTGCCCTTGATCTTGTTCAATAGGTTGAGGGCCTTCACTTTGTTCTTCGGAAGCGTGTGGGTCTTGAGTTGGTGATGGTTCCACTTGAGTGGAACATTGTCCTTCTCCTTCAGCCACAAGGGGTTCCTCAATGGGTAGGATAAAGCCAACACCCATTCTTCTTATGGCTTGAGGAGGAATTTCATCACCTACATCACAAGTACCACTTTGCTCCACTTGGGAGCCGCTATTCTCATCAAACTCCACGTTACATGTCTCCTCAATAAGTCTCGTGGACTTATTGAAGACACAGTAAGCATGAGAGTTTGTAGCATAACCAAAAAATATGCCCTCTTGAGCTCTAGCCTGAAATTTAGACAAACGAACACCTTTCTTGAGAATGAAACACTTACACCCGAACACCCGGAAGTACTTTAGGTTGGGCTTGTTACCGGTCAGTGTCTATATGGAGTCTTGTTCAAGCCCTTGTGGAGGTAGAGCCGATTGGATGCATGACAGGCGGTGTTGATGGCTTCGGCCCAAAAGTTGTAAGGAGACTTGAACTCCGCCATCATGGTCCTTGTCGCATCCATCAACGTCCGGTTCTTCCTCTCCGCTACACCATTTTGTTGAGGGGTGTATGGTGCCGAATATCGATGCTTGATTCCCTCATCACTAAGAAACTCATCCAAGGTGTAGTTCTTGAACTCGGTGTCATTGTCACTTCTTATTGTCAAGACCTTTGCATTGTGATGACGTTGGGCTTCATTTGCAAAGTCAATGACGGTTTGTTGGGTCTTGCTCTTCCTCTTGAAGAAATATACCCAAGTGTATCTTGAATAATCAACAGTAATCACCAAGCAATACTTTCTACCCCCAAGACTATCAAAAGATGGAGGCCGAAAGAGATCCAAGTGAAGGAAATCCGAAGGCCTCTTCGAGTAAATGATAGTCATGGGAGGGTGAGCCTTTTCATGTAGCTTTCCTTCGATACAAGCACTGCAAGCATGATCTTTAGCAAAACTAACATTTGTTAGTCCACGGAAATGGTCCCCCTTGAGAATACTTTGCAAAGATCTCATATTAACATGGGCTAAACGGCGATGCCAAAGCCATCACGCGTCAACTTTAGCCATTAGGCATGTCGCGGTCTTAGTGGGTCGCTCCGGAAAGTTAATCACATAGAGACCGTTCTCGACATGCCCAACAAAGGCTACTTTAAGAGTCTTGCTCCACAAGAGGGCCACGGTATCAATATCAAAGAAGTGGCAAAGCCCATGAGTGCAAGTTGACGAACGGAAAGTAAATTGTATGCAAGGGACTCGACAAGCATGACCTCAAGCATGACCTTCTCGATCGTGAGATCATGAGAAATGACAACCTTGCCAAGTCCCAATACCTTACAGGACGAGGCATCACCCCACTCGACATTGGTGGGCATAGATGGAATCTTGTGTACATCCACCACCAAGTCCTTGCTTCCAGTCATATGATTAGTGGCTCCACTATCGAGCAACCATGATCCCCCAACGGAAGCAAACACCTACAAGAGATCAATGCTTTGTTTTAGGTACCCATTTTGTAACGGGTCCTTTGGTGTTAGTAACAAGGGTCTTAGGAACCCAAATAGACCATTCAATGTACTCATAAGGAGAACCAACAAATTTGGCATAAACATGTCCATCACTAGCACGGCATAACACATAAGAAGGGTTAAAATCGCCGGCTTTGTTGGGAGCGGTAGCATTGCCCTTCTTGGCATCACTACCCTTCACATTGTTCTTCTTCTTCTCCTTAGAAGCACCCTCTCCCTCCTTCACAAAGGTTTGCTTGAGAGGAGGAGGTCGTTTGGTCTTGTCATTCTTCTTCTTGTTCTTGGACTTGGGTGCGTACCCAATCCCTTCCTTGGCCACAACTTCATTTTGATTGCTCAAAAGGTCATTGAGATTCTTCTCGCCTTGTATGCAAGACATAAGGCCTTTCTCAAGTTGCTCCTTCAACTTTGCATTCTCCTCAACAAGATGCACATGCTCACAATGGGTTAGTAGCATTTGCATTATCAATTAAGACCATATGAGGGAAAGTGGCTTTCTCCTTGGTTAGCTTTACTTGGAGTTGATCATGAGACTCTTTGAGGCTAACATGAGCACCCTTCAAGACATTGTAAGCCCTGTCAAGTAAGTCAAACTCTTCTTTGAGTCTAGCAAGATCAACCCCAAGCTTGGCCTTCTCAGAGTTTAGCACACGAGATACAACAAGAGCATGATCAAGATCTTTCTTTAATTTAGTGTGGTCATCGTTGTATGACTCCTCAAGAGCCAAACGAAGACCTCGCTCTTCCTCAAGAGCATTGGAAAGATCTGAAATCTCATCAGCACAGTCACGACTATGCCCCTCCATCTTAGAGATGGTATCTTCATGAGCCTCGATCATGCCATTGCCTTCACCAAGTTGTTCCAAGAGTGCAACAAAGTGCTTCTTGGATTTACCCTTGAGTTTACTCATAAAGGACTCAAATTCATTCTCCTCCACATTAGACCCCTCATGTTCATCAATGCAATCCGTCAAAGAAGGATTATTAATGATGGTAGTTTTGATGTTGGGGGTTACCTTGTTGGTGGCTTTAGTCATGAAGCACTTGGCGGTGATGTTCTCATTGGGTGAGTCGAAGAGAGACACCCGTGGAGTTGTCGTAATGGCAATGGAGGCCATGGCAACCGACTCACCGTGTTCATCATCATCATCCTCATTGTACTCTTCTTGTACCACCAACCCCTTGGGAGGAGTCTTCTTGGTGAAGTTGCTCTTGTTGGGGAAGGACTTGGCCTTGTCTTTTCGGATGAGCTTGCCACCATTGTCTTCACTCTTCTCATAAGGGCATTCCACGACAAAGTGGCTCACATTGCCACAATTATAGCAAGTCCTCACTCGTTGCTTGACCTTCGCGCCGCTTGAGTTGTTCTTGTTGAAGTTGGGCCTTGTGTTCTTCTTGCTCCAAAGTTGCCTTGAAGCAAGAGCCATGTGTTCATGATAAGCATACTTTCTATCTTCGGGATTTCTCTCCTCTTCTTCCTTTTCGTCCTCTTCTTCCACACTAACCTTGGCCTTCAAGGCGAGGTTGGGCTTCTTTGCTCTTTGAGAATGTAACACCGCATTGTCGGCGGTCTTGTCAAAGATACTCACAGCCACAAACTCATCCAACACTTCACTTGAGGACAAGGTGTGGAAATCCGTCCTTTGACGAATGACGGAGGACATGGCCTTGTGGTAAGGCATCATGGCCTTGAGGAATTTGCTCTTGATCCAATTGCCATCCGTATCCTTGCTCCGATGATCTCGGAGTGAGACCATGAGAGTAGTTAATCTCCGATAAAGCTCACGAGGTTCTTCATCTTCTTCCATTGCAAACTCATCGGCTTCATCTTGCACCACTTCATAGTTGGAGCATTGAATGCTTGCGCTTCACCTGTAGAGGGAAACAACATGGTGCCATGCATCCTTGGCCACGGTGAAGGGCCGGAGATGAGCAAGATCTTCAGGTGGAATCGCATCTTGGATGATGAAGAGAGCATTCTCATTGAATTGATTATCCGAGGCTTCTCTAGGGGTGAAGTTGCTTCGGTCATGCGGATAAAAACCTTCTTCAATGATTCTCCAAAGATTAGTATTAACATGGTTTAAATGACGCTTAAAGCGATAAGCCCAAGAATCAAAGTCCTCATTTTTCACAATCTTAGGGAGAGGACCGGCATGATTCAAATGAGTGGATGGAATCGGACCACCATAAGTAAGTGGAGGTTCCTCATGGGCAAAGATGTTGTTGCCATTTTTACCACTAGAAGAAGGAGCATTTTCACTAGTAGTTTCCCCCTTGTCGGAGTTAGCATCTGTCACCTTGTTAGTGAGATCACCCACTTTCATCGGTGCAGTGGATAATTTAAGCCCTTCTAAGAATTTGTTAAACATGCTTTCAACCTCGGTCGTCATAGAGGTTTTCAATATGTCCAACGCCACATTGAATTCCTCACGAGAGACCGCGGTTCCCCCATCGGCCGTAGATGTCGGATTTCGGGTTCCGGCAGACCCTTGAGGTTCGAGCACAAGGGCGCGCGCGGAGATTTCGCCTTCTACCTACCTGTACCCCACCTCCACGCTAAGATCTAAGCTATGGAAAGAACAGCACAAGAGACACAGGGTTTATACTGGTTCGGGCCACCGTTGTGGTGTAATACCCTACTCTAGTTTGTGGTGTGGTGGATTGCCTCTTGGGCTGATGATGATGAGCAATACAAAGAAGAACAGCCTCGCGAGGGTCTGTTCTTGGCTGGGGCGATGAACTGCTAGGAGGAGCTCAGTCACCTCTCCCTCTCTCTCTCCCTCTCTCTCTCTGATTCTGATTGATTCCGATTGCTCTCCCCCTCTACCCTGGGGGTGGCTAGTCCTATTTATAGGCAAAGGCCCTGGGCCTCTTCCCAAATATTGAGTGGGAAGGGCGCCAACAATTGGCCATTTTGAAGGGGAACATCTGGTACACTTATCCTGACTAAAGTTGGTCTTCGCCTGCCAAAGGCTCTGGTGGTGATGCTGGCTTGGGCTCCACAATGACCTCCTCCCTGCCGTTGGGCTGGTCTTGGTCTCGTTGCACCAAAATGGGTGCCTTTGCTTGATGCGCTCGCCTGTGCTTGCTCCCTTTGCACCAAAGAGGAAAGGAGGACACTGCGCGGGCTGGCGCCCGCCTGGCGCCCTTGGTCGTCATGGCTTGCGTCACGGGCACCTCGTGAGGTACCCCGCCTTGATCTCTCCGCCTCCTCATGAGCCAGTCTGATGAGGCCGTGCCTGAGGAAGCTCCGCGTCGTGCGCCCCGCGAGGCTTGGCCCCTCGCGAGGGTCTTGGGTCTGTGTTGATGAAGATAGGCCGTGCTGGGCCCCGTTTTGAGCCACGCCGCAGGCCGCAGGCATGCAAGTCTGGGGACCCCCGTTCCCAGAACACCGACAGTAGCCCCCGGGCCCAAGGTGTGCCCGGACTTGGCCTTGCAGGGAGGCGAAAGGGCAAGGGCGAAGCGCCGAGGGCCCTAACAGCCTGCGGCCTTGGGCGCCGTGTGGCGATTGATTGGTTGTGGGCGTCTCCGCTTCCCCACGACGCCTCGGCAACTGCACGGATTGGACAAGTCCCTGCATGCAAAGCGGGTCATGATTACCTGCGATCGTGGAGGTCGGCGGTTGGCCTTCGCCGGCCATAAATACGGAATGGCACGCGCCCTTCCAGTCCATCTCTTCTTGCTTCTCCTTCTTCCCGGTCTTTGCTCCGTCTTGCTGTGATGGCTCCGTCGAGGAGGTTCTTGGCCGCAGAGAAGGGGAAGGCTCCCCAGGTTGAGTCTGCCTCTCCCCTGCCCAAGCGTGGACGTGGGCACCCTCGCAAACATCCTGTGGCCGCCACGGCAGCTCCCCGCGACCGTGGAGATGGTTTCCAGCATGGTGACGGGCGGACAGCTGCGGTCGGGGGGTGCGCTTCGGTCGAGCGTCCCCCTAGGCCGCGCTTTCGCGCTGCAAAGGTGCTGCCAGAGTTCGTTGTGTGGTCGGTGGAGCCGACCAGCGCCCGGCTTCAACTTCCTCGCTTCCTCCTCGGCGAGCTCCCGGACGGCCTTTGGCTTCAGGCAGACGGCTGCTGCAGCCGGGCCTCATGGGCTTCACTGGAGGTCTCCGCAGTCGGGAGCCTGGCCTTGACTCGCGGTTGGCAGACATTTGCCCGTGCGCGTGGCCTGAGCCGTCGGTGCACCCTGCACTTCAAGTTTGACGGCGATGCCACCCTCTACGTGAGGGTGTTTGGGGAAGATGGTCGCCGCGCAGGGTGCTGCCCTGAGGACGACGACCGCGGCCGGGGACCCAGCCCCGGCGATGACGGAGAGGGCAGTGCTCGCGTGATCGGCGGCGCTCAGGGTTCCCCAAGCTTCACCGGTTCTTCTTCAAGCGGCGACTCTTCTAGCAGTGGCGGCGGCTAGCCCCCACGCCGCCGCACCTGCTTGGAAGGTGGTGGCGCGTCTGCCTACCGTCGCGCCTCGGTGAAGCGCGAGAGGGAGTCTGCTTGAGCCCCGGAGGCGGCTCGAGTCTTCCCTGCAGGCCGGTGTGAGGCGAGCTGCGCCTGATTTGCTCTTTATTTTCCTTTTTCCTGTGTCAAAAGACAGTAGCGTGGAGCCCCGCGGGGGCGTGTTTGGGTTATTGCTGTTAGTCATCGCTTTGCTTTCGTTATTGTGCCTTCCGGCTACGTGCCCGCACGTGGATAGTTCCCTGCCCCAGCCGTGGGGGGCAACCGACCCAGGCCCTGTGTTCGTGTCGTGGTGCCCGTGGGGCACGGACTGGAGGGATGCTCCTGTAATGGACCCAGGTCGCGGAACCTTTGAACGACTAGGACAGAAACACTCACGAGGGCGCTCGGCTACCCCCCTCACGAGGCCTTGCATAAGAGAAATCGAGGCAGGAGAGTGAAAAGGCGAAGAACCACAAGTCAAAGTCGGTAACAGCTTTAATAAAACTTCGGAAAGCAAATGAACAAGCCAACTGCGGAAAGCAAATGAAAAAGCCGCGTCCGACACCTAATCTAGTCTTCGACGTCTTCTCACCAGCGCGAAGCTAAGTGCTGCCACTGGCCGTGGGAGGGAGCCCCAGGGCCTGAGGCCGGCGCTCCTGAGACTCCAGGGCGTGTACAGCCTCAACTCATTACGTGAGAGTGTCACGGGCGGCAAGCTTCACAGGCGTTGGCCTTCTTCACAGGCTCCGGGCCTTTCTTGGGGGAAGCAAGCTTCACGGGCATTTGCCCTCTTCACAGGCTCTGGGCCTTTTCCAAAACGTGACGGCTTCACAGGCATTCGCCTTCTTCACAGGCTCTGGGCCTTTTCCAAAAAGGATAATCTTCACAGGCATTCGCCTTCTTCACAGGCTCTGGGCCTTTTCCAAAAAGGATAATCTTCACAGGCATTCGCCTTCTTCACAGGCTCTGGGCCTTTTCCAAAAAGGATAATCTTCACAGGCATTCGCCTTCTTCACAGGCTCTAGGCCTTTTCCAAAAAGGATAATCTTCACAGGCATTCGCCTTCTTCACAGGCTCTGGGCCTTTTCCAAAAAGGATAATCTTCACAGGCATTCGCCTTCTTCACAGGCTCTGGTCCTTTTTAGGGGTAGAACCTCCGGAGGTGCTGGATGTTCCATGCGTTCTGGACCGGCACCCCCTCCTGAGTCTCCAAGCGCGCGGAGCCAGGCCTGGAAACATGAACAACCTTGAACGGGCCCTCCCACATGGGAGAGAGCTTGTGCAGTCCCTCCCTGGAGAGAACCCGCCTGAGCATGAGGTCTCCTACCTCGAGAGTTCTGGGGCGGATATTGCGGCAGTGATATCGTCGTAGTGCTTGTTGGTACCTCGCCACTCGCAGCGCGGCTTCTCGGCGACGTTCCTCCCCCAGCACGAGGTCCATCCCCCGCATGGCGTCCTGCTGCGCCTCATCGAATGCCAGGACCCGTGCGGAGCGACGTCTAACCTCGTGAGGGAGGACCGCTTTGGCTCCGTAGACCAGGAAGAATGGGGTCTCTCCAGTCGGCTTGGTCGTGGTGGTGCGGATGGACCACAACACGGACTGAAGCTCATCATACCAACCTCTGCCGCAGGGCTCCAGCTTCTTCTTGAACGTCCTGGTCTTGAGGCCCCTCAGGACCTCTGCGTTGGCTCGCTCGACCTGGCCGTTGCTTCGGGGGTGCGCCACCGAAGCGTAGCATATCTGCGTTCCAAGGTTAGCACTGTATGTTTTGAAGAGGTTACTGGTGAACTGCGAACCATTGTCTGTGATGATGTGGTTCGGCACCCCAACCGGCTCACGATGCCCCTGATGAACTTGACCGCGGAACCCGCGGGGATGGTGCGGACGGCCTCTACTTCAGCCCACTTGGTGAACTTGTCCACGGCGACGTAGAGGTAGCGGTAGCCCCCTGGCGCTCGAGGAAACGGGCCCAGGATGTCCAGCCCCCAGACTGTGAACGGCCACGAAAGGGGTATAGTCTGCAGGCCTCCTGCCGGCTGATGGATCTGCTTGGCATGGAACTGGCAGGCCTCAGAAGCCTTCACTAGTTCGACGGCGTCGTTGAGTGCGGTGGGCCAATAAAACCCACTGCGGAACGCCTTGCCGACGAGGGTACGTGATGATGAATGATGTCCACAGTCTCTGCCGTGTATATCTTCCAGCAGCTCCTTTCCTTGCTCCCTGGAGATGCAGCGCAAGGATACATCGTTTGGTCGCTTCCGGTAGAGCTCTCCATCCTTGATGCAGTATGCCGTGGCCTGCCGTGCCACACACTCCGCTTCCTCCTCCTTCTTCGGCAAGGTCCCTTGCGTTAAGTAACTCCGAAGCTCCATGATCCAGCACCCCTCCTGAGGCTCCATCGTCAGGAGCAGGCGTGCTCCTGAGGCCGGGCCACAGACCGGGGCTCCTGAGGCCGGGCCACAGACCGGGGCTCTAGAGGCAGGTGGCTGGGGGAGCTCCTCCCGAGGCTGAGCCGTGTTTGACAATGACGGCAGGGCTGAGGGCTTGAAGAGCCGCTCCTCAAAGACGCCAGGCTCCTGAGGTAACCGCCTAGACGCCCGTCTGGCGATGGCGTCGGCCTCCTGATTGGTGCCACGGGGAACATGCTGCAACTCCAACCCCCAGAACTGCTTCTCCATCCTACGGACCTCCGCAAGGTAGGCTTCCATGTGCTCATCATTCGGCTCATACACCTTGTTGGAGAAATTGACAAGGAGCTGCGAATCGCCTTTGATGGTAGGCGTTTCACCCCCAGGGCTGTTGCGCCTTCAAGCCCGCTATTAGACCTTCATACTCCGCTATGTTGTTGGAGGCCTTTTCACCCTGCTGGAAACAGAGTTGTACAGCGTAGTAGAGCTTGTCTTGAGTGGGCGATATAAGCACCGCCCCAGCCCCAGCGCCATGCCTGGAGAACGCCCCATCGAAGTACATGACCCAGCCTTCCGGCGCCTCGCTTCCTGGGGAGAGGGATCGATCCTCGTCGGCCTTGAGGCCTGGTGCCTCCGTCCATTCTGCCAAAAAATCCGCTAATGATGCTCCCTTGATGACTCTGGTCGTGCTGAATTCGAGCTGAAATGCTTGCAGTTCTATGTTCCACTCAGCGACCCTTCCGGCTGAGTTAGGGCTCCTGAGCACTCTCTTCAAGGGGTATGACGAGACGACCTTGATGGGGTGACCCTGAAAATAGTGCCGCAGCTTGCGCGAGGCCACCAGTAGCGCGAGGAGGAGCTTCTGAGGCATGTGGTATCGTGCCCTCGCGTCCCGCAACACCGTGCTGACGAAGTACACCGGGTGCTCAACGAGGTTGGGTGCGTCAGTGCTGGTGGCGCCCTCCGGAGACCATGGCGCCTCCTGAGGCGATGAGACCTCCAGAGGCTGGCCATCTGGGAGAGGGGCCTCTTCCGCCTCCGGTGCACTCCTCTATGGCAGCTGATCCTCCTCAGCCGTGGTGGCGGTCTCTGTGGGCCTTCCTTGTTCCTGTTTTGCCTTGTCCCGGGCTGTTGCTGTGGTTTTGATTCGACGCTCTTCCCTAACCGCCACCAGGGCTGCACTGGCGGAGTAGGGAGTGGCGGCGAGGTAAAGCACCAGGGGCTCTTGAGGGCGCGGAGCCACCATGACCAGAGGGCTGGTTAGGTATCTCTTGAGATCTTGGAACGCCTTGTCGGCCTCTTCAGTCCATTCAAAGGGCCCCTTTTTCTTCATTAGCTGGAAGAAGGGCAGCGCTCGCTCCCCCAACTTGGAGATGAAGCACCCTAGCACGGTCACGCGCCTAGTGAACTTCTGCATTTCTCTGAGGGTCTTTGGCGGGCTCATGCCCTCGACCGCCTTGACCTTTTCCGGGTTAGCCTCGATGCCTCTGTGGGACACGAGAAAACCCAAGAGCTTGCCCGAGGGGACTCCGAACACACACTTCTCTGGGTTGAGCCGCAGGTTCACTGCATTGAGGCTCACGAAGGCTTCCTCTAGGTCTTGTATCAGGGTCTTGGCCTCCCGAGACTTCACCACAATGTCATCGACGTAAGCCTCAACATTCTTCCCGATCTGCGGGCCCAAGGTGATGTGCATCAACCGCTGAAAGGTCGCCCCTGCGTTACGCAGCCCAAATGGCATGCATGTGTAGCAGTACACCCCACACGGGTTAGGAAGGCTGTCTTTTCGACGTCTTCTACCGCCATCTTGATCTGGTGATACCCAGAGAAGGCATCCAAGAAACATAGCAGGTCGCATTCTGCGGTGGAATCGACGATCTGGTCGATGGGGGGAGCGGGAACGGATCTTGCGGGCATGCCTTGTTGAGGTGGGTGAAGTCGACACACATGTGCTCCTTCCCTCCCTTCTTTGGCACCACGACGGGGTTGGCCAACCAATCCGGGTATCGAACGTCACGAATGACCCCAGCGGCCTCTAGTTTGCGGGTCTCTTGGACGATGAAGGCCTGCTTTTCTATGGACTGCCGCCTTGCCTTCTGCTTCACAGGGCGCACATTGGGGCACACGTTGAGGTGATGCTCGATTACGCTCCTAGGGATCCCCGCCAACTGGTCAGGCTCCCAAGCGAATACCTTCTTGTTCGCGCGCAGGAACTTGACCAGGGCCTCCTCCTGCCCGGGCTCGAGGTTGGCGCCTATGGTGAAAGTGGCGTTGGTGGATCCGTCCTCATCGACGGGTATCTGCTTGGTTTCTGCCTTGTCTTGGGTGAACAATTGTTTCTTCTTGGCGGGTGCAGCCCCCTTGGGCTCGGGGGTCTCCGAGTCGGCGGGCTGTGTTGACGCCGCCGTCTGGAAGGCGAGCTTGAGCACTCGCAGCGCATCTCCGGTGTCCCCGTGCACGGTGAGGACACCGCTGCTCCCGGGCATCTTCATGAGGTTGTACGCCGGGTGCGTCGCGGCCATGAACTGGACCAGCACTGGATAGCCAAGGATGGTGTTGTAGGGGAGGCCGATGGGGGCGATGTCGAAGTTGACCAGCTCCGTGTGGAAGTTGTCGTAGGTGCCGAAGGTTACTGGGAGCCGGATCTGTCCCAAGGAGCTGGATGACCCGCCCCCAACGCCTGAGAAGGGCTGGCTGGGTTGCAGCCGTTCCATGGGTATGCAGAGGAGGTTGAAGGCCTCAACCGAGAGCACGCTGAGGCCCGCGCCGCCATCAATGAGAGTCCTGGTGACGGCCACCTGGCAGATGGTGGGGGTGCACAGCATGGGGAGCGCACCTGAGCAGGCCGAGTTGGAGGGCTGGTCCTCCGAGCTGAAGGTCAGGCCGGCCTTGGGCGCCGCCCGGTCCGGGAGAGCCCCCTGCCACGTGGAAGCGGCGCTGACCCGGCGGACGAACGGCTTGATGCGGTGACTTGTAGGCGGCGCCTACGAGCCGCCCAGGAGGGCCGCAATGACCGGGGGTGTTGGTGTAGCGTGGTGGGCGAGGAAGAGGCCACGGAGCTCTTCCCAAGAGGCCATGGAGGCTGCCGGCAGGTGGAGTAGCCATGCGCGCGGAGCGCCGGTGAGGGCCATGGGAAGCCAGTTGGCCATGACCCTATCATCACCTCCAGCTTCGAGGATGGCCTCCTCGTACGCCAGCAAGAAGGCCAGCGGATCAGTCACGCCGCTGTAACGCGGCGGCGTCGTTGGCTTGAACTTGTCCGGCCACCGTACCCGTTGCAGGGCTGGGGCTAGGGCTCGGAGCCCCTGGCCCCCGTGCTGGCGCCGGCGGCCGGAGCGGGCGACGCGCTACTCATCGTGAGGCAGGTCGTGGCAGTGGCGGAAGGGAAAACTCTGGTGCACCCCTACCTGGCGCGCCAAATGTCGGATTTCGGGTTCCGACAGACCCTTGAGGTTCGAACACTGGGGTGCGCGCGGAGATTTCGCCTTCTACCTACCTATACCCCACCTCCACGCTAAGATCTAAGCTATGGAAAGAACAGCACAAGAGACACAGGGTTTATACTGGTTCGGGCCACCGTTGTGGTGTAATACCCTACTCCAGTTTGTGGTGTGGTGGATTGCCTCTTGGGCTGATGATGATGAGCAATACAAAGAAGAACAGCCTCGTGAGGGTTTGTTCTTGGCTGGGGCGATGAACTGCTAGGAGGAGCTCAGTCACCTCTCTCTCTCTCCCTCTCTCTCTCTGATTCTGATTGATTCTGATTGCTCTCCCCCTCTACCCTGGGGGTGGCTAGTCCTATTTATAGGCAAAGGCCCTGGGCCTCTTCCCAAACATTGAGCGGGAAGGGCGCCAACAATTGGCCATTTTGAAGGGGAACATCTGGTACACTTATCCTGACTAAAGTTGGTCTTCGCCTGCCAAAGGCTCTGGTGGTGACGCTGGCTTGGGCTCCACAATGACATCCTCCCTGCCGTTGGGCTGGTCTTGGTCTCGTTGCACCGAAACGGGTGCCTTTGCTTGATGCTCTCGCCTGCGCTTGCTCCCTTTGCACCAAAGAGGAAAGGAGGACACTACGCGAACTCGCGCCCGCCTGGCGCCCTTGGTGGTCATGGCTTGCGTCACGGGCACCTCGTGAGGTACCCCGCCTTGATCTCTCCGCCTCCTCGTGAGCCAGCCTAATGAGGCCGTGCCTGAGGAAGCTCCGCATCATGCACCCCGCGAGGCTTGGTCCCTCGCGAGGGTCTTGGGTCTGTGTTGATGAAGATGGGAAGTGTTGGGCCCCCTTTTGAGCCACGCCGCAGGCCGCAGGCCGCAGGCAGGCAAGTCTGGGGACCCCCGTTCCCAGAACGCCGACAGTAGACGAGAAGGGATTCACACTGGAGTGCTCCTCCCCACCGTCTACGGTGTCAACCATACTCTCTGGACGACAAAGTTCTTAATAAAGAGACGAGGCTCTGATACCAATTGAAAGGATCGATATAGTTGACTAGAGGGGGGTGAATAGGCAACTAACAATTTTTAGCTTTTCTTTACCAATTTAAACTTCGCATCAAAGTAGGTTGTCTAGACATGCAACTAGTTGAGCAACCTATATGATGCAACAACAACAAGCACACAAGCAAGCAAGGGATATAACACAAATAAGCTTGCACAAGTAAAGGCATGAGATAACCAAAAGTGGAGCCGGTGAAGACGAGGATGTGTTACCGAAGTTCCTTCCTTTTGAGGGGAAGTACGTCTCCGTTGGAGCGGTGTGGAGGCACAATGCTTCCCAAGAAGCCACTAGGGCCACCGTATTCTCCTCACGCCCTCACACAATGCGAGATGTCGTGATTCCACTATTGGTGCCCTTGGAGGCGGCGACCGGACCTTTACAGACAAGGTTGGGGCAATCTCCACAACTTAATTGGAGGCTCCCAATGACACCACGATGCTTCACCACAATGGAATATGGCTCCGCGGTGACCTCAACCGTCTAGGGTGCTCAAACATCCAAGAGTAACAAGATCCGCAAGGGATTAGTGGGGGGAATCAAATTTCTCTTGGTGGAAGTGTAGACCGGGGCCTTCTCAACCAATCCCTAAAGAACCAACAAGTTTGAATGGCTAGGGAGAGAGATCGGGCAAAAATGGAGCTTAGAGCAACTAAAAGTGCGTTATATCGACTAGAGGGGGGTGAATAGGCATTTTTTATGAATTCTTCACTGAGGAATTTGCTAGTGAGGAAATTCCTTAGCGAAGAACTGCTTGCAGCAGAATAAGTACTCAGAAGTAAACATAACAGAAGACAAGCACAGTCATCATGATGAAGTGAAGACAAGCATAGAGTACAGAAAGCGTAATCACATGATAACACAGGATGAAGACAAACAGACTCAAGAAATTGAACTAAGGAAATTGAGAAAGTCTTCAGTCAAAGTCTTCAAACACAGATATGACAAGCACACAACACAATACTGAGGAAATGAAAGAGTTGAGGAAATAGAACCAGTTGGCTTGGTGAAGACAATGATTTGGTAGACCAGTTCCAACTGCTGTCTCAGTTGTACATCTGGTTGGAGAGGCCAGGTATTTAAACCCGAGGACACACAGTCCTCACCATATTCTCCTTGAACTAAGGTCACACAGACCTCGTCCAATCACTCGTGGTAAGTCTTCAGGTGACTTCCGAACCTTCACAAACTCGGTCACTCGGCGATCCACAATTCCTCTTGGATGCTCTAGACCATGACGCCTAACCGTCTGGAAGAAGCACAGTCTTCGAAGGTAACAAGCGTCGGATCCACGCAAGATCAATCTCTTCAGTGATGCTCAATCACTTTGGGTTTGTAGGTGTTTGGGTTTGGGTTTTTCCTCACTCGATGATTTTTGCTCAAAGTCCTCAAAGGATGGGATGCTCTCAAATGACAAGTGTCAGTTTCTCTCAGAGCAGCCAACCAGCTAGTGGTTGTAGGGGGCGGCTATTTATAGCCTAGGGAGCAGCCCGACATGATAAGACATAAATGCCCTTCAATGATATGACTGTTAGGTGGATAAGATATTGTGGGACAGCTGGCGCGCAGCACAGCAACGGTCGGAAATTTGAGGCTCAAACTCCTCAGGGCTATCATGTTCCTCACTATGTAGGCAATCCGCACTGGCGAATTCCTAACTCCTCAGTCAGAACAAATTCCTCAGAGACCAGAAGAACTTTGTCTCTGTCACTGAAGAATATGACTGAACTGTATGAGATTTCCAATGGCTTCACTCGAAGGGATTGGTAGGTGTAGGATTTTGAGTTGAGCATCACTTGGAAATTTTTCCTTAGTATTTCCTCGACCCCCTTTAACAGTACGGTGTTTCCTATGACTCAAGAAAGAGAAAATGAAACTACGAAAACAAAAGTCTTCATGCTTCATGTTCCTCAAATGAATACCAAGTCTTCAAGGTCACACCAATTTCTTCACTTTCAAAATCTTCAGAAAGTCTTCAGAAATCCAAAGTCTTCAGTCGAAGAACTTCATTTTTAGGGGTCGACTTTCTTTGTAAATATCAAACTCCTCATAGACTTATAGACCTGTGTACACTCATAAACACATTAGTCCCTTAACCTATAAGTATTCAATACACCAAAATCACTAAGGGGCACTAGATGCACTTACAATTTCCCTCTTTTTGGTGATTGATGACAATATATGTTAAGTTTTCAACTAGGATAAACATATGAAGTGTAAATACTGATATTGAGGAATTTGATTGCAAGATATAGAAGAACTCCCCCTGAAGATGTGCATAGTGAGGAATTTGGTTTTGAAGCAATGCACACTTGAAGAGTTGAATCATGGAGATCTCCCCCTATATCTTGTAATTCATACATGCATTTGACATATATTATGAAGAATCTGAAATGCATGATGAAATATGGTGGCTGATGAAATTCAGCGTGCATGCAATAATATTAACGAGGAATAAGCATGCAGAATAACGCATCAAAAGTATCAGAGCACCATCGGGTTTAAGTTTACAACTCGATTCAATAAAGTTTCAGAAGAACAAGAGTTGTAACTTAGCAAAAAAACGCCCATATAATAGACCCGCTTGAAGACTAACTCAAATTTCTCCCCCTTTGTCATCGAATGACCAAAAGGATCGAAAATGAGGACTAACGCCCCTGAAGAATATCAAGTTGATGAAGGAGCGCCAGCGTTGTCGGGGTCGTTTGTCGTTGTAGGGCCTGCTGCAGTGTCGCCCAAGTCTTCATGTTCATCAGTGTCGCGCACTGAAGAATAGGAGCTGGCCACCAAGGAAGGAACCTTGACCTTCTTTTATTTCCTCGGTGGAGGTGCAGACCAGTCAAAGTCTTCCTTGAGACCCATACTCTTCAGATCTTCTTCGTTGTAGACATGAGACAAAACAGCCCAGGTACGGTTGAAGGTTTCATGGAGGTAGTATTGGTTTTTCTTCATTGCATTATGGGTTGAGGTCATGTTGTGAAGAATTGAACCAAACTGTCTCTTGACCCATTTATGATTGCGATCAACCTTTTGATGAAGACTGAGGAGTAGCTCACGATCAGTCATCACCCTGGGTGTTGTGCCTTGAGGATTTTGCTTGGCTGTGTTGGCGGCAGAGTCAAGGGTGGCAGAGTCGTCATTGGTTGAGTAGGATGCAGCCTTGTGAAATTGACCATCCAATGGACGAATGCATTCATCTATTACAGCAGCGGCCTTGCCTTTGTCATCAGCTGAGGAAAATTTCCGTTCGAGGAGTTCAATCGAAGGCAAGTAGCTGCAATGGCTCAGAGTATCAGCTTTGTAGTTGAGTGAAGACCTTGTTCTGATGAATCTCATAATCCAAGGTACATAGGGCTTTAGCTCAAATGGTGACATAGCGATATTGGCCAGAGTCCTCATGAAGAAATCATGGAAGTTGACGGGAATGCCATGAACGATATTGAAAAGCAGATTCTTCATGATGCCAACGACTTCTTCATCATTTGAGTCGTGGCCTTTGATAGGACTCAATGTCTTCATCAGAATGCGATAGACAGTCCGAGGCACATACGGTAGTTCCTTGACGAGGAATTTGGTTCGTGGGGCCTGCCCTGGCTTCAAAGGCTTCATCAGCACTTGCATGTAATGATTTGCAAGCTCAGGTTCGCTGTAGACACATCGAGCAGCTTCAAGGGGAGGACTGAGTGGTAAGGCACGAAGCAATTCAGTAGCTGGTGCCTTGTAGTGAGTATTATCAGACATCCAGTCCAGCACCCATGAGTTCACATCTTCAGAATCTCATGTGATGTGCAGCGTCGCACAAAATTGAAGAATGAGTTCTTCATTCCAATCACATATGTCAGTGCAGAAGTTTAACAGTCCAGCATCGTGAAGAACACTGAGGACTGGCTCGAAGCATGGCAGAGATTCCATATCCACATGAGGAATATGTGCATGATCGAAGACTTTGTCTTTGTTGAACAACACTGAGGAATAAAATTAGCCTGACTGGCAGTCCAGAAACGCCTCTTCCTTATGCGAGCAGAATCATAGGGGTTGTAGTCTGCGAAGAATACATGCTCGCCAAAGAAATCTTTAGCCTTGAATTTTTGTTTGCGTGAGAATGGATCCTTTGGCTTGGGCAGAGGAGTGTCAGTGAGTTGCATCACAACCTCAGGAATCACAATCTCAGGTTCTTCATGCTGAGGAATTTCTGGTTCCTCTTCAGTGGCGGTCTGCGTGTTCAAGTGATCAGCAGCAGCAGTTTCTTTAGCACTAGTGGCTGGAATTTCTTCACGTATAGATGAGGTGGGGTGAGTTTCTTCAGAGCCCATTTGAATGGTTGGTGCAGAGGATTGAGGTATTTGCTGTAAAGGGGTGAAGAGTGGAGAATTGGGGTGCTGACTTTCCCAAAACTCATCATTCATCACTGGGGTAATACTCCCAATGTCCACGTCTTCATCTTCCATTTCTTCAACTCCAGCCTCTTCAACTGTGAACTAAGGCATGGGCGAGGAAATAGCAGGTGTTGAAGGGATCTCATCCACTTCAATTTCTTCATCAATCTGCTCCGACGAAGCAGCAGAAGGATTTTCTTCATCTGATCCGCTAGGGATCACATACTCTTCACCAAAAGGAACAAGGTCCTTTGATGGCATGGTTGAGATCGGAACAACATCAATGGGATTTGCAAATGAACTTGTCATAGGCTTCATCTTCTTCAGAGCTGAAGAATTTGAAGCAGCTGATGCTTTCCTTTTCTTCACAGCTGCACGCTCTGCAGCCTTGTGTCACATCCCTAGCTAGGCCATGCATTAGAGTGTGCATCATGTTTAAATTCTATTAATTCTGAAATGGGAAATGCCAGAACCCCCAACACACACTCCCCCCCTGGAAATAACTAGGGTTTACTAAAATCTTTTTCAATGAACCTGAAATGCCCTTCTGAAATGTTCACCCCCTTTGTTTTGGGTTTAAACCTTTGACAAAAGTGGTGCACAATTTTCTAGGTCAACAGAAGGTTTTTGAATTAACACATAAGTATTTGAATTTGGGCATTTAAAATTTATAAAAATATTTTAAATGTTCAAATATTCTCAAACAGAAATGTTTCATGTTGTCTATATTTTAAATAGTATGCATGAGCAGTTTGGGGATTTTTGGAGTTGTTTAAGTATTTTAAATAAGTCCACAAAGTTGCAGAAATAATAGAATAAGAAAACAGTTAACCAGAGAAAAACTAACCTGGACGCTACCCACCTGCCGGCCCACCTGGCGGCCCAGCACTGTGCTGGCCCGCGCCAGCCAGCTGCTTCGTCCCCGCCAGGCAGGCAGGGAGCTGACGCCGGCGAGCGCGAGCTCGCCACGGCGTCACCTGCTCGCCGCTTCGCCGCCCGACGCGCTGGACGTCCTCCACGTCGCGCCCTCGACCCGTGGACACCTCACTTCTCCCCCTGGCTCTCTCTCTCGCTCTCCAGCGCCATGGCCGCCGCACCCGTCGCCGCTCCGCCGCCATAGCCGCGCCCACCGTCGCCCCCTCGCCCCTCTGACCTGCCCAGAGGCTCCGCCACTTCGCCCTCGCCCTCCCCACCGAGCCACGCCTCGCCGGAGGCCCTGCATCGCCGCCATCAGCTCGTCTCCGACCCCGGTGCCCGCCGGCCGCCGTTCTTCGATTCGCGCCGCTCCGTTCGCCCCCGAGCCGCTGAGCTGCTCGTCGACCTCCCTGTGAGCTCCCGCACCTTCTCCTCCTCCTCCCATGCCTGCTAGCTCGCCGTAGCGCCCGTCCCCGACGAGCCCGAGAGCTTGGCTCCGCCAACCATGGCGCCACCGCGGCCATAGCCCCTGCCACCCGGGCCAGAGCGCGTCAACGTGCTCCTGGAGCCTCCAGGAGGCCAAAACAGCCACCAGCCGGCCCCCTAACGCACCGTAGCGCCAAAGCCACCTCCACCCGAGCCCCGGCGCCGCCAAACCCGTCGCCGGCGATGTTTCCGGCCACCCCGAGCCCAGCTGTTGCCACCGAACGCCGCGGGAGGATCCCAGCTACCCGTAGATGGCCTCCGCGCCTTGTTTGGTGGCCAAAACGAGCAAAATCACTTGCTCCGCCGCGTCTGACCTCGCCGGCGGCTAGACGCCGGCGAGTTGACCCTAACCGTTGACTTGTGGACCCAGTTTGACTCCTCTGAGTCTATGACATGTGGGCCCCGACTGCTAATTAATCCAGGATTTAAAAAATAATAATCTAATCTGTTAAGTTAATGACCCTGACACGCGGGACCCACGTGTCAGGTTTGACCTGGCCTGTTGACCTGCTGAGGTCAGCATGACCTCATGCTGACGCAATTAGTTAATTTTTGCTGGATTTATTTTTATACAGGAAAATCCAGAAAATAGTTCAAACTTCAAAAATTCATAAAAAATTATCTGTAACTCCAAATGCAAAGTTCTATATATGAAAAATTATCAGAAAAATCCAATCTATCCAATGGAACTGGTTTCATGCATGTTAAAACAAGTTAAACCCACTGTTTAGGCATTATAAGATATTGCACTAATATGATCTTATAAATGCACTACCAATTGAATTCTTGATTCAAATGGGGTCATTTCCTTCTGGTTTAACTTGCACAAGACCAGGACACATTCATATTGCCATGTCATTGCATGCATCATATTGTTGCATATCGTCATGTATTGATTATGTTGCAATGTGTCATTCGTGGTAGGTTCTGCCTCCGAGGATATCTCCGAGTATCCAGTTGAAGGGCAGTATCCCACCACCACTCCATCAGGCAAGCAACCCATTGATCATTCCGATACAAACCCATGTTCTCGCTTCTGCTCTCGTTTAATGCATTAAGACAACGCGTTTCAAACTGCTGTGTGTTGCGGTAGTTGAACCCACTTCCTTTGCATGACCTGTCATTGCCACAGTAACTAGATGAAACCCACTAGCATGTGTAGGAGTTGATTGAGCCAATACATGTGTATGTGTGTTCCTACCATGCTATGCTTGCTATGCTTAGAGTTGTGTCAGGTCTGGTTCATCGGGATGATGATCCGGAGTGAAAGGTTGGGTCGTTGTCGAAAGTGTGGAAGTGTTGAACACGATTTGGTAAAGGAATTGATGAAAGGCCATGTAGGAGTACATGGTGGGTTGTTTCATTGAGGCCGTCCCTAAGAACTGAGATCTGTGTTTGTGATCCATGATTCAGCTACTACCACACATTGGGCCCTGAAATATGACCCCGCTCGACTTCTTAATCACCCCTGTTCTCTGTCCAGGAGTTGCAAGTAGTTTCTGGTGTTTGTAGTATGCTGGGGGCCGCACGCGGTGCTGACCATCGGGGTGGGCTGTGTTGCGGTAGGCACGTGGCCGGGTCAACCGGGCGCCCGTTTGGTGTCTCGGAACCCTGTTCACATCGTTCGGGGCCGTTAGTGGAAACCTCGGCCGGACTCCCTGCGGATGGAACCCGAATAGGCGATAAACCTGGACTAGAGACTTGAGTGTTTAGGTAGGTCGTGGTCTACATCCACGTCGGCTTTCGCTTGAAGTCTGCCGAGCACATGTCGTGTGCAGACGCTAAGTGGTGGAAACATGTGTGAAGAAGTACACCCCTGCAGGGTTATAAATGATCTATTCGAATAGCCGTGTCCGCGGTAATGGACTTCTGGGTTGCCTATATCAGTTCATAGACAAGTTAAATGGATTCTACTAAAAATCTCAAGATAAGTGTGAGTACCGCGGATGGCCCTCTCGTAGGATGGCGAGAGAGGATCCACGGTGGAGTATTGTGTTGGTGTTAGTGGACTCGTGTGCGACAAATGATTTACAAGTGGTGTCTATCGTAGGATAGCTTAGCCAAGAGTCAAAGCTGGCTTGCTGCAATAACCCCACTACCTTCTTGAGAATGTGCATGTATAGTAGGTTCCTGTTGTAAGACTTGCTGAGTACCTCCGTACTCATGTTGCTTTAATCATGTTTTTCAGACGACTACACCAACCCTTCTGATGGGTTCTATGTAGACCTCGACGTTGACGAGTGACTTATCACCCAGGTGGTGATCCAAGACTTGTGAAGGGTCTTTGTAGATAGACAGGCTTCGTCAAGCCTTCTTTCTTTTAGTGTCTGTACTCAGACTACTTTGCTTCCGCATGTGCTTGTATGTTTGTATGACTTGAGTGTTGGGTCATGTGACCCCTATCTGTATGGATGATATGTATGGCTCCTCGGAGCCTTCTAAATAAAGTACTTGAGTCGTAGAGTACTGTTGTGATGCCATGTTGTATTTACTCATATCGGGCATATTGTGTGTATGATTGAAATGCTTGGTATGAGTGGGATCCGACTATCTAGTTGTTTATCCTTGGCAGCCTTTCATATGGGGAAATGTAAGACTTGTGCTTCTGAGCGATAGTAGTCCGCTACAGCCCGGATCACCGGAGTCCTGCTAGCCCAGCACTACTGCTTGGACACTTGACTGGCCGGCATGTGTCTCACGTCGTTCCTATGTCTGTCCCTTCGGGGAAATGTCACGCGATGTTATTCGGAGTCCTGTTAGCCCAGTGCTACAGCCCGAATAGACACGTTGATGACCGACATGTTCGAAGTGATTCATGTATGCCTGTCCTCATAGGCTAGCGCCGCTTTGGGTTCACGACTAGCCATGTCGGCCCGGGTTCTCTGTCATATGGATGCTAGCGACACTATCATATACGTGAGCCAAAAGGCGCAAACGGTCCCGGGCCAGGTAAGGTGGCACCCGTGGGAGTACCGTGCGTGAGGCCGCAAAATGATATGATGTGTTACACGCTGGATCGATGTGACCTTGAATCGGGGTCCTGACAGCGTTGGCATCAGAGCCAGACTGCCTGTAGGTTCGCTAAGCCAAACTGGTCGATGTCGAGTCTAGAAATGCTTTAGTTATATGTAGGGGAATTGATTGTGGGAGGGAACGTAAGGCTCTTTTACTCCTTTACCTTATGTCCTCTATTCTGAGTCATTCTCTTCTCATTCTACGTGGGTTAAGGACTAGGCTCTCTTCTCTCTATCAGGTTCACGTGTTACTAAATCCGTAGTAACTTATAGGATTGCTGGTTACAACCCAGTTCAGTTCTACTAAAGTTTAGTATGTTGCCATTGAACCAGAACCTTGATATGATGTTGTTGAGTGGTTTTCGCAAACTGTTGTGGATGTCTCAAGTCTTTTTCTGAGCATTTACAGCCGTTATGCTGTCCAATTTCATCCAGAAATTCTAATGCCTTTGCACTATTTTGTGCTTTCAGATGGCTACCCGTCCCCAAAACCAAGTGGTTCGTCTGACCCGTTGCATCGGTGTATGTGGTCATACCGCCATGTTGGTTCGAGTGATGGTGGAGGCAGGATACCGATGGTACCCTGAATACACCGTCGAAGAGTAGTTTAGAGATTTTAACCAGAGTCAATATCTGTGCACGGTCAGAATATATCCATCTTATCCCGGAGCCACGGAACCACTCCACTGTTCTTATGGACTCGGGATCACTATTGGGATGTCCGTTCAAGATGCAGCCTACTCGATGATGACCATTATGCGAGCTAGAACTGCCTTGTTGAGCAACACTGAATTTCGCTACATGCCAGCATCCCTCCCTGGGGCGCATGGTTACCTTCAGGGCATGTACAGTGATGCATCCCATGAGGACTCACTTCTTTGCACCACTACTGAGATGTTGGAAGATAAGGACCGTGAAAACCGGGCCTTGCGTATGGAGCTCTTTAATGCTCGTGCTGATCATTGGGCCACCTTGACGAGGTTTGCACCTGCTGTGCAAGCCGGATACATGGACACGAGAGACTTGTACCCTGTGCGGGCTAATCTGCCAGACTTCATGGAATGGCGTGAGGTGGGAGGCATCACCCCTCCTCGTGGGCCTCTTCTGCCGCCATCTGTTGGACCGAGGCCGCACCCAAGTCCCTATGGTCCACAAGCACCGCAGGACCGTCTGTTCCCAGATGACCATGTTCCGCTTCCAGGTCTGGGTGGTGACTTCTATGAGGACTTCTACGGAGCCGTCTGAGCTAGTAGTAGTCTCGCTAGTATTGTAATAGTTGTATGTCCACCGTCCTGCGTGATTGTGGAATATGACTTAGTGTGTATCAATTCCGGAGGTGTAGAAAAATAATGTATAGGAGCTTGGAATGCCTCCGATGAGATGTAACGTCTGTCGTCTTAGTTGTACTTCAGCTTGAGCTTGTACTAAACTATGTATGACGTGTATGACCGTTGGTATATATATGGCAGTTTCTATATTACCATGTCATACGGATGATCATCTCTGCATTCCTTATTATCCATTACATTCCGCACTTCCTTGGCCAGATTTTGCCATCCTGGTTTAAATCGTTGTTTTGTTTCCCAGGATGGTCAACACCCGCAGCAACCCTGCTGCTTCGGAGCAGGGAGAAGCTAGTGCACCTAGAGAGGAAAGTCTGCCTCAACCACCTTCTCTGGCCGAAGTGATGCTGGAGGCAGAGCGCAACAGGCGCGACACCAACCGCTTGTTAGAGCGGATTGAGCAGAACACTGCACGCCAGCAGAGGATCAATTCGGTGTCCATCAATGACTTTGTCAAGCTGTACCCGCCAAAGTTCAATCATTCCATCGAACCTCTCGATGCGGATGACTGGCTCCGCAGCATCGCCCACAAGCTACGTTCTGCCAACGTGGCTGAAGATGATAAAGTCACCTTTGCTGCCTATCACCTCGAAGGCCCTGCCAGCCTTTGGTGGGAGAATTATGAAGCTATGCGTCCGGTCGGCCAACTCACTACTTGGGCTGATTTCAGTGCCGCTTTTCGTGAGCATCATATTCCGGAAGGTCTCATGGATCGCAAGAGGGAGGAGTTCTGTAACTTCACCCAGGGGAAGCTGACTGTGGATGCATACAGTCGCGAGTTTGGGAAGCTTGCACGCTATGCTCCCGAAGAGGTATCCACCGATGCCAAGAAGCAGGCAAGGTTCCGCAAGGGACTTAGCCCTGAGCTCCGACGTGACCTTCGTCTGCATGAATGCATTTCTTTTCCGAAGCTAGTAAATAAGGCCATCAGTGCCGAGACGGGGCAGAATGATTTTGAAGCTTCACGCAAACACTCCCGTGACTATGGATCTTCATCCGGCTCTGGATCTCAGAAGCGCCGGGTCTGGATTCCAAATTCTGCTATGCCACCCAGGTATACCCCGAGGCCATCCTTTGAGGCGCCTCGTCCAAATCAACAGTATGTGCCGCCGAAGACTTTTGGAGGCCCCACTGCCAATACTGCTCCACGCCCCAATATAACAACTTGCTTCAAGTGTGGTGAGCCGGGCCACTACATCCGTGAGTGTCCCCAGAACAACCCCAGCCAGTTCGGAAAGTCTGTTGGCCGTGGTAAGTCAACAGCAAAAGTGCTTGTCGCCAAGCCAGCCACCACTGCTCGTGGCCATGTCAACTACGTTTCAGCTGAAGAAACTCAAGAGGACCCCAACGTCGTTCTCGGTACGCTCCTTGTTAATTGCCATCCGGCAACTGTTCTCTTTGATACTGGAGCATCTCATTCATTTATTTCTGAGAGCTATGCTCGATTGCACAATACTACCTTTTGTGACATGCCCACCTCCATGGAAATTCAAACTCCCGGTTCTAGATGGCAAACCTCTAGGATCAGCCATGGAAATGAAATTCTTGTCGACAGATTGGTTTTTCTCGCGTCACTAATAGCTCTCAAGTCTTCGGACATAAACATCATCTTGGGTATGGACTGGATGTCAGCTCATTACGCCAAGATTGATTGCTCAACTAGAACTGTCCAACTTACCCATCCATCGGGCAAGACAGTCAATGTTTTGACTCGAGTATCGGAGCGTCAGCTCTACTCTCTAAATGCAAATCCCCTTCCAGACCTCGAAGATATTCCGGTAGTCCGTGACTTCCCGGATGTCTTTCCAGAAGAATTGCCAGGTGTTCCACCTGACAGAGATGTCGAGTTCGTAATAGACCTTGTTCCAGGAACCGTCCCAATCTCTAGGAGACCTTATAAGATGGCACCCCTAGAACTAGCTGAGCTTAAGAAACAACTCGATGAGTCCTTGCAAAAAGGTTTCATCCGTCCTAGTTCATCTCCATGGGCTTGCCCCGTCCTCTTCGTCAAGAAGAAGGATGGAACGGATCGGATGGTTGTAGATTACCGACCTGTCAATTTGGTCACTATCAAGAACAAGTATCCGCTCCCCAGGATCAACGACATGTATGACCAGCTCGCTGGATCCTCAGTCTTTTCCAAGATGGATTTGAGGTTGGGCTACCATCAAATCAAAATCAAGAACGGGGACATTCCCAAAACGGCCTTCGTTACTCGTTATGGTCAATACGAGTACACCGTCATGTCCTTCGGTTTAACCAATGCTCCAGCCACCTTCTCTCGGTTAATGAACTCGATCTTCATGGAGTACTTGGATAAATTCGTCGTAGTATACCTCGATGATATACTCATCTACTCCAAGAATGAGGAAGAACATGCCGAACATCTAAGGCTAGTATTGATGAAACTTCGAGAGCATCGCCTTTATGCCAAATTCTCCAAGTGCGAATTCTGGTTGCCAGAAGTGACCTATCTGGGCCATGTAATCTCTGGTAAGGGCATTGCTGTCAATCCCGAGCGAGTTCAAGCTGTCCTTGACTGGACTCCACCTGAATCGGTCAAGCAAGTTCGGAGTTTTCTTGGTTTAGCGAGCTATTGCCGCCGCTTCGTCGAGAATTTCTCCAAGGTTGCTAAGCCTCTAACTGAACTCCTCAAGAAAGATAAAAAGTTCGAGTGGACCCCACAGTGCGAGTTCAGCTTTCAGGAATTGAAAAGACGCCTGACATCTGCTCCCGTACTGGTACCACCAGATTTCTCTAAGGACTTTGTTATCTATTGCGACGCCTCGCGACAAGGACTAGGTTGCATACTCATGCAAGATCGTCATGTGATTGCCTACGCATCTCGACAGTTGCGTCCACATGAGGATAATTATCCTACTCATGATCTAGAGCTTGCAGCAGTAGTCCATGCACTCAAAACCTGGCGACATTACCTCTTGGGTAACCGTTGCGAAATTTACACTGATCACCAAAGTTTGAAATATATCTTCACCCAACCGGATTTGAATCTCAGGCAAAGACGTTGGGTCGAGTTGATCTCGGATTACGACTTAGGAATAACTTACACCCCAGGCAAAGCCAATGCCATGGCTGATGCGCTAAGTCGTAAATCTTATTGTAACAACTTGATGTTACAACAAGGTCAACCACTTCTCCACGAGGAATTTCGTAAGCTTAACCTTCATATTGCTCCTCGAGGATCCCTTTCCACCCTGGTGGCGAAACCTAACCTTACGGATCAAATCATAGCTGCCCAGAAGCGCGATAAGGGCATATCTCGGATTAAGGAGAACATCGCTAGCGGAGTTGCTAAATGTTTTTCCATGGATGAACGAGGTGTTGTTTTCTTCGAGAACCGCTTAGTGGTTCCCAAGAAACAACATTTACGACAATTGATCCTTAAGGAAGCTCATGAATCCCCTCTCACCATTCATCCCGGTAGTACCAAGATGTATCAAGACCTACGCCAGAGGTTTTGGTGGACTAGGATGAAGAGAGAAATCGCTCAATACATTGCAACTTGCGACGTCTGTCGTCGTGTTAAAGCAGAGCATCAACGGCCTGCTGGCACCCTTCAGCCTTTGGAGATTCCTGAATGGAAATGGGATAAAATCGGTATGGATTTCATTACCGGGTTTCCCAGAACCAAAAGAGGGAATAATGCTATCTTCGTCGTTGTCGATCGTCTCTCCAAAGTAGCCCACTTTTTACCCGTTCGCGAGAGTATAACCGCTAGCCAGCTAGCTGACTTATACATCTCTCGCATTGTGTCTCTTCATGGTGTTCCAGTGGAAATTAATTCGGACCGTGGAAGTCTTTTCACCTCTCGATTTTGGGAAAGTTTCCAAAATGCTATGGGGACTCGTCTCTCCTTTAGCACCGCCTTCCATCCTCAGTCAAGTGGTCAAGTAGAACGAGTCAATCAAATTCTGGAGGATATGCTCCGAGCTTCTGTCATCTCTTTTGGTATGAATTGGGAGAAGTGTCTACCATTCGCCGAGTTCGCTTATAACAACAGTTATCAAGCTAGCTTGGGTAAAGCTCCTTTCGAAGTTCTTTATGGACGAAAATGTCGGACGCCTCTTAACTGGTCAGAAACCGGCGAGAGACAACTCTTTGGCCCGGACATGATCCAGGATGCAGAAGAGCAGGTTCGCATTATTCGTGAGAAGTTGAAAACCGCCCAATCCCGGCAAAAGAGTCAGTACGACCGTAAGCATAAACCCATGGCTTATGAAGTCGGCGAGATGGCTTACCTTCGGGTTACACCTTTAAAGGGGACCCATCGATTCGGTATCAAAGGCAAATTGGCTCCTCGCTACATTGGACCCTTTCGCATTCTTGCCAAACGAGGGGAAGTTGCCTACCAACTGGAACTACCTCCGCATCTCTCCAGAGTTCATGATGTCTTCCATGTTTCTCAACTCAGGCGTTGCTTTGCGGATCCTATCCGTGGAGTGGACCACGAAACGCTTGATCTCCAAGATAACCTCACTTATCGGGAATACCCCGTTCGTATCCTTGATCAAGCCGAGCGTACCACTCGACGCCACAATATCAAGTTTCTCAAGGTTCAATGGTCACACCATTCCGAGCAAGAGGCTACCTGGGAAAGGGAGGATCGGCTTCGACTTGAGTACCCCGCCTTCTTTCCGGAGGAACCTAAATCTCGGGACGAGATTCTTTTGAGTGGGGGTGAGTTGTCACATCCCTAGCTAGGCCATGCATTAGAGTGTGCATCATGTTTAAATTCTATTAATTCTGAAATGGGAAATGCCAGAACCCCCAACACACACTCCCCCCCCCCCTGGAAATAACTAGGGTTTACTAAAATCTTTTTCAATGAACCTGAAATGCCCTTCTGAAATGTTCACCCCCTTTGTTTTGGGTTTAAACCTTTGACAAAAGTGGTGCACAAATTTCTAGGTCAACAGAAGGTTTTTGAATTAACACATAAGTATTTGAATTTGGGCATTTAAAATTTATAAAAATATTTTAAATGTTCAAATATTCTCAAACAGAAATGTTTCATGTTGTCTATATTTTAAATAGTATGCATGAGCAGTTTGGGGATTTTTGGAGTTGTTTAAGTATTTTAAATAAGTCCACAAAGTTGCAGAAATAATAGAATAAGAAAACAGTTAACCAGAGAAAAACTAACCTGGACGCTACCCACCTGCCGGCCCACCTGGCGGCCCAGCACTGTGCTGGCCCGCGCCAGCCAGCTGCTTCGTCCCCGCCAGGCAGGCAGGGAGCTGACGCCGGCGAGCGCGAGCTCGCCACGGCGTCACCTGCTCGCCGCTTCGCCGCCCGACGCGCTGGACGTCCTCCACGTCGCGCCCTCGACCCGTGGACACCTCACTTCTCCCCCTGGCTCTCTCTCTCGCTCTCCAGCGCCATGGCCGCCGCACCCGTCGCCGCTCCGCCGCCATAGCCGCGCCCACCGTCGCCCCCTCGCCCCTCTGACCTGCCCAGAGGCTCCGCCACTTCGCCCTCGCCCTCCCCACCGAGCCACGCCTCGCCGGAGGCCCTGCATCGCCGCCATCAGCTCGTCTCCGACCCCGGTGCCCGCCGGCCGCCGTTCTTCGATTCGCGCCGCTCCGTTCGCCCCCGAGCCGCTGAGCTGCTCGTCGACCTCCCTGTGAGCTCCCGCACCTTCTCCTCCTCCTCCCATGCCTGCTAGCTCGCCGTAGCGCCCGTCCCCGACGAGCCCGAGAGCTTGGCTCCGCCAACCATGGCGCCACCGCGGCCATAGCCCCTGCCACCCGGGCCAGAGCGCGTCAACGTGCTCCTGGAGCCTCCAGGAGGCCAAAACAGCCACCAGCCGGCCCCCTAACGCACCGTAGCGCCAAAGCCACCTCCACCCGAGCCCCGGCGCCGCCAAACCCGTTGCCGGCGATGTTTCCGGCCACCCCGAGCCCAGCTGTTGCCACCGAACGCCGCGGGAGGATCCCAGCTACCCGTAGATGGCCTCCGCGCCTTGTTTGGTGGCCAAAACGAGCAAAATCACTTGCTCCGCCGCGTCTGACCTCGCCGGCGGCTAGACGCCGGCGAGTTGACCCTAACCGTTGACTTGTGGACCCAGTTTGACTCCTCTGAGTCTATGACATGTGGGCCCCGACTGCTAATTAATCCAGGATTTAAAAAATAATAATCTAATCTGTTAAGTTAATGACCCTGACACGCGGGACCCACGTGTCAGGTTTGACCTGGCCTGTTGACCTGCTGAGGTCAGCATGACCTCATGCTGACGCAATTAGTTAATTTTTGCTGGATTTATTTTTATACAGGAAAATCCAGAAAATAGTTCAAACTTCAAAAATTCATAAAAAATTATCTGTAACTCCAAATGCAAAGTTCTATATATGAAAAATTATCAGAAAAATCCAATCTATCCAATGGAACTGGTTTCATGCATGTTAAAACAAGTTAAACCCACTGTTTAGGCATTATAAGATATTGCACTAATATGATCTTATAAATGCACTACCAATTGAATTCTTGATTCAAATGGGGTCATTTCCTTCTGGTTTAACTTGCACAAGACCAGGACACATTCATATTGCCATGTCATTGCATGCATCATATTGTTGCATATCGTCATGTATTGATTATGTTGCAATGTGTCATTCGTGGTAGGTTCTGCCTCCGAGGATATCTCCGAGTATCCAGTTGAAGGGCAGTATCCCACCACCACTCCATCAGGCAAGCAACCCATTGATCATTCCGATACAAACCCATGTTCTCGCTTCTGCTCTCGTTTAATGCATTAAGACAACGCGTTTCAAACTGCTGTGTGTTGCGGTAGTTGAACCCACTTCCTTTGCATGACCTGTCATTGCCACAGTAACTAGATGAAACCCACTAGCATGTGTAGGAGTTGATTGAGCCAATACATGTGTATGTGTGTTCCTACCATGCTATGCTTGCTATGCTTAGAGTTGTGTCAGGTCTGGTTCATCGAGATGATGATCCGGAGTGAAAGGTTGGGTCGTTGTCGAAAGTGTGGAAGTGTTGAACACGATTTGGTAAAGGAATTGATGAAAGGCCATGTAGGAGTACATGGTGGGTTGTTTCATTGAGGCCGTCCCTAAGAACTGAGATCTGTGTTTGTGATCCATGATTCAGCTACTACCACACATTGGGCCCTGAAATATGACCCCGCTCGACTTCTTAATCACCCCTGTTCTCTGTCCAGGAGTTGCAAGTAGTTTCTGGTGTTTGTAGTATGCTGGGGGCCGCACGCGGTGCTGACCATCGGGGTGGGCTGTGTTGCGGTAGGCACGTGGCCGGGTCAACCGGGCGCCCGTTTGGTGTCTCGGAACCCTGTTCACATCGTTCGGGGCCGTTAGTGGAAACCTCGGCCGGACTCCCTGCGGATGGAACCCGAATAGGCGATAAACCTGGACTAGAGACTTGAGTGTTTAGGTAGGTCGTGGTCTACATCCACGTCGGCTTTCGCTTGAAGTCTGCCGAGCACATGTCGTGTGCAGACGCTAAGTGGTGGAAACATGTGTGAAGAAGTACACCCCTGCAGGGTTATAAATGATCTATTCGAATAGCCGTGTCCGCGGTAATGGACTTCTGGGTTGCCTATATCAGTTCATAGACAAGTTAAATGGATTCTACTAAAAATCTCAAGATAAGTGTGAGTACCGCGGATGGCCCTCTCGTAGGATGGCGAGAGAGGATCCACGGTGGAGTATTGTGTTGGTGTTAGTGGACTCGTGTGCGACAAATGATTTACAAGTGGTGTCTATCGTAGGATAGCTTAGCCAAGAGTCAAAGCTGGCTTGCTGCAATAACCCCACTACCTTCTTGAGAATGTGCATGTATAGTAGGTTCCTGTTGTAAGACTTGCTGAGTACCTCCGTACTCATGTTGCTTTAATCATGTTTTTCAGACGACTACACCAACCCTTCTGATGGGTTCTATGTAGACCTCGACGTTGACGAGTGACTTATCACCCAGGTGGTGATCCAAGACTTGTGAAGGGTCTTTGTAGATAGACAGGCTTCGTCAAGCCTTCTTTCTTTTAGTGTCTGTACTCAGACTACTTTGCTTCCGCATGTGCTTGTATGTTTGTATGACTTGAGTGTTGGGTCATGTGACCCCTATCTGTATGGATGATATGTATGGCTCCTCGGAGCCTTCTAAATAAAGTACTTGAGTCGTAGAGTACTGTTGTGATGCCATGTTGTATTTACTCATATCGGGCATATTGTGTGTATGATTGAAATGCTTGGTATGAGTGGGATCCGACTATCTAGTTGTTTATCCTTGGCAGCCTTTCATATGGGGAAATGTAAGACCTGTGCTTCTGAGCGATAGTAGTCCGCTACAGCCCGGATCACCGGAGTCCTGCTAGCCCAGCACTACTGCTTGGACACTTGACTGGCCGGCATGTGTCTCACGTCGTTCCTATGTCTGTCCCTTCGGGGAAATGTCACGCGATGTTATTCGGAGTCCTGTTAGCCCAGTGCTACAGCCCGAATAGACACGTTGATGACCGACATGTTCGAAGTGATTCATGTATGCCTGTCCTCATAGGCTAGCGCCGCTTTGGGTTCACGACTAGCCATGTCGGCCCGGGTTCTCTGTCATATGGATGCTAGCGACACTATCATATACGTGAGCCAAAAGGCGCAAACGGTCCCGGGCCAGGTAAGGTGGCACCCGTGGGAGTACCGTGCGTGAGGCCGCAAAGTGATATGATGTGTTACACGCTGGATCGATGTGACCTTGAATCGGGGTCCTGACACCTTGGTCTTCTTCACATCTGATCCAGATGGAAAGATTATTGTTGGTGTATGCGCAGGAGGAGCAGAGGAATTTGCTTGATGTTCTTCAGGCACAACTGATGCAGTTGCCCTGACTTCTTCAGTTTCTTTAGGCGCACCACTAGTGGATGCCCTGGCAATTTCTTCAGCGGCTGGAATAGAGTCATCAGCCCTGGAACTCACATTTTCTTCAGCAGCCTGATTTTCATCAGCAGTGCTGGCATGTTCTTCAGTAGACTGAGCAGATGCTTCAGCCTGAGGAATTTCCTGTTGTGATGGAGCTGCAACATTGGAGGTGAACTTCTCAGTCAGTTTAACAAACCTAACTTTGGCTCCTTGCCGATCAACATAGTAAGCATTGAATTCATCACTGAGGGTTTTGATTTCAGACTGGATTTTGATAAGTTCATCAGTTGTCATAGAGACAACGTTGGTCTTCAGAAATTTCTCCTTCTTATATTGAGCTTTCTTGATCTGCCTGGCCTTCTCATATTTCCATTTCTCTTCTTGGATGAAATGGGTCAGCATGTGATTTTGGCCAGGTGTCAACTTGAAGTCAGGCATAGGAGTATTTGGGTCCTTGTGCCAGAGATCAATATAGTCGAGGATCAATTTGGGATCCAAAAGCAGTGGCACATTTGTGTCTTTGGCTCTAGCAGCCCTGACTTGTTTGTCTCTGATGATCTCAGCAAGTTCTTCATCATCAGATGGTACTTGGAAGGCCACCTGCTTCTTGTGAGGACTTGGTCGAGGACCTCGTCCAGCAGTGGTCTTTTTCTTCAGCAGAGAGGGGCCAGCTGAGGAACTAGGAGCAGCTGATGAACTAGCTGAGACACCTGAGGCAATGGAGATGCCTGTAGTCCTTTGCCACGTGGCAAGATGCACAGGTGCTGAGGACTTTGTCGGAACAGCTGAGGACTTTGGAGGAGTTGAGGATTTTGAAGGAGCAGGAGCAGCATGAGGAATTGTCCTTGAGGGCTTTGAAGATTCTGGCCATGAGGGCATAGCTGAGGAACTTGGCCTTGAGGGCACTGTTGGTGAAGCACTTGGCTTGCGCACAGGCTTCTTTGCCATTGATTTCTTCGGCTTGACAGAGGCCTCAGTGGCAGCAGCAGCAGCAGAGTCTTCATTGAATTTCCTCACTGCTTCTTTGGCTTGTCTAGCCAATTTGGCTTGGCGCTTGGCCCATTCTTCAGGAAAGTCCTCACCGCGCTTGATGCTGGTGGGATCTGCTACTTGGCCAGGTGCCAATGGAGCTCTTGGGCATGGAGGATTGAGTGCGAATTTCTTCATGTACTTTGGAGTTACATACCTGTACTCCCTCCATTCTCTTGCCCATTGAGGGAGTCCTGGATTAGGGGGTGTTCGGATAGCCGGACTATACCTTCAGCCGGACTCCAGGACTATGAAGATACAAGATTGAAGACTTCGTCCCGTGTCCGGAAGGGACTTTCCTTGGCGTGGAAGGCAAGCTTGGCGATGCGGATATTCAAGATCTCCTACCATTGTAACCGACTCTGTGTAACCCTAACCCTATCCGGTGTCTATATAAACCGAAGGGTTCTAGTCCGTAGGACAACTTCATCATACACAACAATCATACCATATGCTAGCTTCTAGGGTTTAGCCTCCTTGATCTCGTGGTAGATCTACTCTTGTACTACCCATATCATCAATATTAATCCAGCAGGAGTAGGGTTTTACCTCCATCAAGAGGGCCCGAACCTGGGTAAACTTCGTGTCCCTTGTCTCATGTTACCATCCGCCTAGACGCACAGTTCGGGACCCCCTACCCAAGATCCGCCGGTTTTGGCACCGACATTGGTGCTTTCATTGAGAGTTCCTCTGTGTCGTCACTTTTAGGCCCGATGGCTCCTTTGATCATCAACGACGATGCGGTCCAGGGTGAGACTTTTCTCCCCGGACAGATCTTCGTCTTCGGCGGCTTCGCACTGCGGGCCAATTCGCTTGGCACCTGGAGCAGATCGAAAGCTATGCCCCTGGCCATCAGGTCAGGTTTGGAAGCTTAAACTACACGGCCAACATCCGCAGGGACTTGATCTTAGACGGATTCGAGCCACAGCCAAGCGCGCCGCACTGTCTCGATGGGCATGATCTAGCTCTGCCGCCGAACAGTGCCCTGGAGCCCGCGCGCGCGTCGGTTCCGACCCTTAATTCGGAACCTGCGGCGCCGATCGAGGGTGAGCGGTTGGACGCTGCCTTAGGGGCTGCGATCTCAAAAGCGATCGAGCCAGATACCAGCCCCGCACTCTGCATGACCCGTGACACCGAGGATCCAGATTCCCCTCCGGACTCCGAACCCCCCGCGCCCCTGCCAATCGAATCCGATTGGGCGCCGATCATGGAGTTCACCGCCGCGGACATCTTTCAGCACTCGCCCTTCGGCGACATCCTGAACTCACTAAAGTCTCTCTCTCTTTATCAGGAGAGCCCTAGCCGGACTATGGTCAGCAAGGATGGGATACGGACGACGAAGAAATTCAAACCCCACCCACCACCCACTTTGTAGCCGTTGTCGACGATTTAACCGACATGCTTGACATCGACTCCGAAGACATCGACGGCATGGACGATGATGTAGGAGACGAACAGGACCCAGCACCTGTAGGGCGCTGGAAGGCCACCTCGTCGTATGACATATATATGGTGGACGCTCCAAAAGATGGAGATGGCGATGGAAAAGCGGGAGATGATACTTCCAAGAAACATCCTAAACGCCGACGTCAGCGGCGCCGCTCTAAATCCCGCCAAAGCAAAAACGGTGATTCCGGCACCGGAGATAATACTACCCCGGATAGTGCCGAAGAACACCCCCTCCAGCAAGATTCGGCATAGGAAGATGGAGAAGCCAGCCCTCATGAGAGGGCGGCAGATCGAGAGGTCGAGGACGATAACTACATGCCTCCCTCCGAAGACGAGGCAAGCCTCGATGACAACGAATTCGTCGTACCATCAGACCCCGCCGAACAAGAGCGTTTCAAACGCAGGCTTTTAGCCACGGCAAGCATCCTCAAGAAAAAGCAACAACAGCTTAGAGCGAAGAGTATGAACTCGAACGCCCCTCCAAGCGTTACCCAAAGCGCAGGCTGCTACCCCGATTAGAGGAGGAAGCACCTACATCACCAGCGCATGACATGGCCGACCGGCCACCTCATGGCCGCGACAAAGAGGCCTCTAGGCCCTCCACTCAAGCCATGCCCTGACGCCGCTCAAAACATGCTAAGGCACGGGAAAACGCGCCAGACCTGCGAGATATACTGGAAGACAAGGCAAGGCAAACAAGATCGATCTACGGATCGCGCGGGCGCCCCACGGCACGTGACGGTGATCGTCACTCCGGATACGATAAATCCGGCCGGGCCGAACACAACGGGCAAAGCTCCTCTGAGCTACGCCATGATATAGCCTAGTATAGAGGCGCCGCACACCCACTATGCTTCACAGATGAAGTAATGGATCATAAAATCCCTGAGGGCTTCAAACCCGTAAACATCGAATCATACGATGGCACAACAGATCCCGCGGTTTGGATCGAGGATTATCTCCTTCATATCCACATGGCCCGTGGTGATGACCTACACGCCATCAAATACCTCCCACTCAAACTCAAGGGACCGGCCCGGCATTGGCTTAATAGCTTGCCAGCAGACTCAATCGGTTCTTGGGAGGACCTGGAAGCCGCATTCCTCGACAACTTCCAGGGCACTTATGTGCGACCACCGGATGCTGATGACCTAAGCCACATAATTCAGCAGCCAGAGGAATCGGCCAGGCAATTCTGGACATGGTTCCTAACAAAGAAAAACCAGATAGTCGACTGTCCGGATGCTGAGGCCCTAGCAGCCTTCAAGCATAATATCCGCGACGAGTGGCTTGCCCGGCACCTGGGACAGGAAAATCCGAAATCTATGGCAGCCCTCACGACACTCATGACCCGCTTTTGCGCGGGACAAGACAGCTGGCTAGCTCGCAGTAACAACTTAGCAAAGAACCCTGGTAATTCGGATACCAAGGACAAAAGTGGCAGGTCGCGCCGGAACAAGCAAAAGCGTCGCGTTAACAGCGACAGCAACGAGGACACGACAGTAAATGCCGGATTCATAGGCTATAAATCCGGTCAGCTCAAAAAGCCATTCAAAAAGAATACTCAGGGCCCGTCCAGTTTGGACCGAATACTCGACCGCTTGTGCCAGATACATGGCACCCCCGAAAGGCCAGCAAATCACACCAACAGGGATTGTTGGGTGTTCAAGCAGGTAGGCAAGTTAAGAGCCGAAAATAGAGACAAGGGGCTGCACAGCGATGACGAGGAGGAGCCCAGGCCGTCGAACAGCAGTGGACAGAAGGGTTTTCCCCCACAAGTGTGGACGGTGAACATGATATACACAACCCACATTCCCAAGAGGGAGCGGAAGCGTGCGCTACGAGACGTATACGCGTTGGAGCCAGTCGCTCCAAAGTTCAACCCATGGTCCTCCTGCCCGATCACCTTTGATTGAAGGGACCATCCCACTAGCATCTGTCATGGCAGGTTTGCCGCATTGGTTCTTGACCCAATTATCGACGAATTTCACCTCACAAGAGTCCTCATGGACGGCAGAAGCAGCCTAAACCTGCTTTACCAGGATACAGTGCGGAAAATGGGCATAGATCCCTCGAGAACTAAGCCCACAAAAACGACCTTTAAAGGTGTTATACCAGGTGTAGAGGCCAACTGCACGGGCTCAGTAACACTTGAAGTGGTCTTCGGATCTCCGGATAATTTCCGAAGCGAAGAGTTAATCTTCGATATAGTCCCGTTTCGCAGTGGCTATCACGCCCTGCTCGGGCGAACCGCATTTGCAAAGTTCAATGCGGTGCCGCACTACGCGTATCTCAAGCTCAAGATGCCAGGCCCTTCAGGAGTAATTACGGTCAACGGAAACACGAACGCTCCCTCCGTACGGAGGAGCACACGGCGGCTCTCGCAGCGGAAGTACAAAGCAGCCTTCTTAGGCAATTCTCCAGTCCGGCCGTTAAAAGGCCAGACACTGCCAAGCGCGCCCGGAGTGACCTACAACAAGACTGCCTGGCACGTTCTGAGCAGGCGTAGCAATGCGGCCCCAACCCCAGCCCTCACGACATAGCGAAACCAGTGCCTCGCGTACACAACTACGCTCTTGAAATACCATGGGCGCAGGGGAAGGGGCACAATAATGGCAAGCCCAAAATACGGCCTAAAACATACTAGGGGCTGCCGAATTATTTTTTTCTTACTTTCAGGACTCCATACTTCGGACGACCTGTTCGACAATTCAACTGCCGCACAAACGATGCAAGATCCAGGGAAGCAGACAAGCCATGTCGCACTATGGAACTCCCGGGTGGTCTCTGTTACGAGCAGTATACCTGTTTTGAATACAATTCCACGGCCTGCCCCTGCCCAGGACATGTTAAATAGTCCAGTATCTTTTGTTTATCGCACTATTTGTATCGTTCTGCTTTGATAGCAGCCTCTTTATAAACAATGCATAGCTTTTTGTCGATTTTTTGCATTACCCTATTTTCATATATATGTTTATTAAATGACATGTTGCACCCGTACACTGTGGTACGGCAAATACACCAGGGGCTTCAGTACCCCTTAATGCGGTGTAAGAAGTCCGAACACTTCATAAGTGCGGCACCCCGAACTTATAGCACTATATGCATCGGCTCCGAATCATGATTTGGGTCAATAGTTGGGTTTGCCCGGCTCCTATATTTTGGTTCCTTACGTTCCGCTATATCGGCTAAAGTAGCACTAGGAGAACCACTGCGATTGTGCCCCAGTTGAGCTGGGCTGAGCACCTCAGTGGAGAAAGCTAAAACTGACTGTCATGATGAGGCGCGAGACCGGTCGCTGTTCGAGAGGTTTTTCGAGTCCCTAAAGACTTATGCCGCTTCAAGCGAGGAGCCGGCTTTGTTCGGCCAAGGCGTGGATAGCGCCCCGAACTCGGTCTACCAAACTAGGGGCTTCGCCGAAATTTAAAATTATAAAGTTCTATGGCTAAGTGAGAGTGTTCAAGCATTATAGTCGGATTGCCTGGTTCGTTGTGCTGAGCGCCTCCCTCGAAGGACCCAAACATGGGAAAAAGAGCGCTCAGGTTTATCCCAAACACCCCAGCACTAGTGGCATGGGGGCGGAAGCCGACGACACGCCATCTCTCAATTTTTTGATAAACGGCCGCACATAAAATAATATTTTAAATTCAACAAGCATTGCTTAGCGCATATGAACAAGTTTTCAGCGCACAGGATAAACACGAGCGAGTTCATTCAAAAATTACATCCTTGATACATTCATCCTCCACAAGGCGGGCACCCGCAAGAACATCCTTATAGTAGTTCTCGGGCTTGCGATGCTCCTTCCCCGGCGGCGGCCCGTCCCTCACAAGATTCTCACCGTCTAGCTTACCCCAGTGCACCTTTGCACGGGCAAGGGCCCTACGGGCACCTTCGATGCAGACGGAGCGCTTGATGACATCGAGCCTTGGACAGGCCTCCACCAGCCGCCGCACCAGTCCGAAGTAGCTCCCAGGCAGGGCCTCTCCGGGCCACAGCCGAACTATGAAGCCCTTCATGGCCTGTTCGGCCGCCTTGTGGAGCTCGACCAGCTATTTCAGCTGGTCGCTCAAGGGCACAGGGTGTCCAGCCTCAGCATACTGAGACCAGAACACCTTCTCCGTCGAGCTGCCCTCTTCAGCTCGGTAGAATGCGGCGGCGGCAGATACGCTGCGGGGAAGATCTGCGAATGCCCCTGGAGAGCTCCGGATTCGGGTAAGTAACAAGTAGTTTAATTTTATATTTCTGCTTTGCATAAAGAATGCCTTACCCGCTGCTATCTTTTTCATCTCCTCCAACTCTTAGAGGGCCTTTTGGGCTTCGGCCTTGGCAGACTTAGCAGTCTCAGAGGCCGCCGCGAGCTCGGACGCTTGCGTTTTTGACTCAAGCTCCAAACTCTCATGTTTTTCCATGAGAGCCTGAAGCTCTTGCCGCACCTCGCCGACCTGGGCCTCAAGTTTCTCTCGCTCAGTGCGCTCCGTGACCGCTTTCTTTTCGGCCTCGGACAGCGCCTGCTTGAGGGTTGCCACCTCAGTCGTGGCCCCTACAATAAGTAGTACAATCCTGTTATTTTTTGCAATCATGTCTTTTTATAGGCATTTTTTCTGTAAGGTATTTCTTACCTTCTTTCTCCTCGAGCTGCCGCTTGGCAAGGCCGAGCTCTTGCTCGGTCCGCTCGAGGCCCTGTTTCAGGGCACCCACCTCCGCAGCCAGTGCGGCGGTGGCAAGCAGCGAAGTCTGCATACGCATATTGACTCTTTGTTATTAGACTCCTGCGAAATTTAATACATCGTCTATTCGGCTTTTCTTTGTGAACGCCCAACAGAGCATCAGGGGCTACTGTCTATGCGGTTATATTTTTACATATTTTTTACTTACCTCGAAGCCTGTTAGAAGGCTAGCGCAAGCTTCGTTCAGTCCGCTCTTGGCAGACTGAACCTTCCGGATCACCGTACACATAATAGTACGATGCTCCTCGTCGATGGAGGCGCCGTCAAGCACCTCCATCAGACTTTTCGGCACCTCCGGTTGGACGGAGGCCGCCGGCTCAGAAGGCTTGCTCCTCTTGGAAGGAGTTCGCCTACCACGGTCCGGAACTGTTGAGGATTCCGGCGCGGTGTCCAGCTCAAAGCCGGACTTGGAGCCCTGGGGGGTCTTGTCCCCTTTACTCCTGGAGTCCGGGAGGTCGCCTTGCGGCTCCTCCAGGACCACCTCCTCCTGCCCCAGAGCTCGTTGCGACGCCACTTCGGCGTCGTCCGTAGTGCGGGGGGAGACAGCGGGCGGAACTGAGTTCACGTCCGATGAATCCAGGGAGCCGCTCGACGACTCGTCGAGTTCGGCCCGGGGCGGGTTGCACAATTATGTTCGACATTAGGGAAAGTTGTGCAACAAAGGAACATCATGAGTTACTCTGATATCCGAATACTTACGATTTCGCCGGACGCTTGGCCCTATCTGGCCACTCCTCTTTGTCCTCTTCGGCGTCGGGGGAGTAGTTCGGCGGAGGGGTCTTCCTCTTCCTCGACCCTTCGGCCTCCCCCGTTGGGGCGGCCTTCCTTTTCTTTCCTCCCCCCGCTGGAGGGGGAGGGTTTTCTTCTTCTTCCTCCTCGTTCTGGCGGGAGGAGAGCATCTCGGACTCGTCGGATGACGAGTCCGACACCACCACATTACGCGCACTCTTTCGAGTCCCCGTGGCCTTCTTCTTCTTGGCCTTCTTCTCCGGCACCACGTAAGGCGCCGGAACCAGCAGCTTCGCTAGGAGAGCAGGGGTTGGGTCTTCAGGAAAGGGAGCCGGACAGTTAATCGGTCCGGATATCGCCTGCCAAGCCTGTCAAAGGTAAGGGAGTTTAGATCCCGCATAGAGTCAAACTATGAAAAAACTTAACATCCTGTAAAAGGTGAAAATAGCTTACCTCGCTAGCATGATGCTGCGAGCTATATCCGCGGTCCTCGGAAGCAGATGTGGGAGCCTCGGCGCCTTTGGTTAGCACCTTCCAGACGTCTTCGTACGTCGTGTCGAAGAGCCTGTTGAGGGTTCGGTGCTGCACCGGGTCGAACTCCTATAGATTAAAATCCCTTTGTTGACGCGGGAGGATCCGGCGGACGAGCATAACCTGGACTAAATTGACAAGCTTGATTGGCTTGTCCACCAGGGACTGGATGCATGTTTGCAGTCCGGTCACCTCTTTTTCGTCACCCCATGACAGGCCCGTCTCTTTCCAGGACATAAGCCTCGTGGGGGGTCCGGATCGGAACTCAGGGGCTGCGATCCATTTCGGATCGCATGGCTCGGTGATGTAAAACCACCCGGATTGCCACCCCTTCAGGGTCTCCACGAAGGAGCCCTCGAGCCATAGGACGTTGGCCATCTTGCCCGCCATGGCGCCTCCGCACTCCGCTTGGCTGTCGCGCACCACCTTGGGCTTGACGTTGAAGGTCTTGAGCCAGAGGCCGAAATGGGGGCGGATGCAGAGGAAAGCCTCACACACGACGATAAACGACGAGATGTTGAGGACGAAGTTCGGGGCCAGATCGTGGAAATCTAGGCCGTAGTAGAACATGAGCCCCCGGAAAAATGGGTGGAGTGGAAAACCCAGTCCGCGGAGGAAGTGGGGAAGAAATACTACCCTCTCATGGGGCCTGGGGGTGGGGAGAAGCTGCCCCTCTTTGGGAAGCCGGTGCGCGATGTCCTTGGACAAGAATCCGGCCTTCCTTAGCTTTTTGACATGGCCCTCCGTGACGGAGGAGACCATCCACTTGCCTCCCGCTTTGGACATTGCTGGAGAAGGTTGAGGTGGGAAGTGCGGGCTTGGGCGCTGGAGCTCGAGTGCGCAGGAGATGGATAGGCAAAGAAGGAAGAAGGCGTAGGTAAAAAGGTGGATCCTTATCCCCTTATATGGGCGGATGCGGTTGTGCGTCCCCACCAGCCTAGTAAAACTCGCTTGCCTCCCAAGCACCATGATAAATGGCGCGGTTGGGTTACCCACGTCCGTATTGATGAGAATCCCGTAAAAAGGGGCACATGATCTCTGCTTCGACAAGACGTGCTAAGAAAACCGCCTCGCCAAACGTGCTGAGGTGGAAAAGTAAAAACGATTCGAGTAAAGGACTTGGCCGTAGTGTGATGTCACGCTGCGGAATACGTTAGCAGATTAGATTTGTGTTAATATTATTCTCTCTATGGCAATATGTGGAAACTTATTTTGTAGAGCTGGACACTACTCTTGGTGTTTACCAATCTTCTATGAGGAACTTGGAGGAGGAACCCGCCTTGCAATGTCGAAGACAAATTGCGCGCCGGACTCGTCGTCATTGAAGCCTGGTTCAGGGGCTACTGAGGGAGTCCTGGATTAGGGGGTGTTCGGATAGCCGGACTATACCTTCAGCCGGACTCCAGGACTATGAAGATACAAGATTGAAGACTTCGTCCCATGTCCGGAAGGGACTTTCCTTGGCGTGGAAGGCAAGCTTGGCAATGCGGATATTCAAGATCTCCTACCATTGTAACCGACTCTGTGTAACCCTAACCCTATCCGGTGTCTATATAAACCGGAGGGTTCTAGTCCGTAGGACAACTTCATCATACACAATAATCATACCATAGGCTAGCTTCTCGGGTTTAGCCTCCTTGATCTCGTGGTAGATCTACTCTTGTACTACCCATATCATCAATATTAATCCAGCAGGAGTAGGGTTTTACCTCCATCGAGAGGGCCCGAACCTGGGTAAACTTCGTGCCCCTTGTCTCCTGTTACCATCCGCCTAGACGCACAGTTCGGGACCCCCTACCCGAGATCCGCCAGTTTTGACACCAACACCCATCTCCTTTCAATCCTCTGGATGCGCACATTGCGCTGATTTTTATTCTCCTTACCAAACTTGGCCTCATCAGGAGTGCAATATTCTTTGTATATATCATCAGGGATCTCAAAGGCAGTCATGACCTCAGGCTTCTTTCCTCCTTTCTGCGGCTTCTTACCGTCTGACATATTCTTCAGTTGAGGAATTTGAACAATCAAATTCTCTGAAGAAGTATGCAACTTTTCTTCGAGGAACGCTGCAAATGAGTTAAGTTGATGAGAACCTAGTGATTCAGCAGCGGACATGAGTACCTATGAACAGAGTATAGTTGCGAGGAATTTGGAGAGGTCATATGCGTTCTCAGAAGGTTTTTCAAAAAGAACAAGTTTGAGGAATTTGACCTGGTGAGTCTTGAAGAATTTCACTAAGCGTTCTTTGTCTTAGGTTCCAGAGTTGTATAGATCGAAGATCCACACAATTGAGGAATCTTGAAAAATGATGCTTAGAGAAACGAATCAAGAACAGATGACTTGTGAGGTGTTTTAGTGTGTGAGGATTTGAAGAAAAACACCTTTGAAGATTTTGTAGAAAACATTCGAATCAAAGAGGGCAGTAAAATTAACTTTTAATTACCCTGGATGAAGAACACGACGAACTGTGAGATGGAGAGGTGAAGTTCGTCTGTGTAGATCTTCAACACCCTAACTCGGCGGAGGAAGACGGCTACGGCGGCGGCGGAGTGAAGATTTCCGCGACCGGCGCGAGTACGACGGCGACGAGGTCGAGGCAGTGAAGCTCTTCCTCACCGGCGATGATGGAGTAGCGGAGGCGCTAGGGTTTGAGAATCTCGAGCGGGAGAGAGAGATCGAGCGGAGTAAAGGAAGTGAGGAAGAGGAGAGGGGGTATTTATAGCCACGATGAAAAACTGTTCGCCCGAAGATTTTGGACGAACGTGCCCCTGACCCTTCTCCTTCGCATGACATGTGTCACCCACGTACTGAGAAGTGGAGATCGTGTTAGATCGTGGGTGAATAGAAAAATGTAACGTGGGATGCAGAACGGTTTGAGCGGCAAAACCGAAAATTTGGATAATATAAGCTTTAACGTTCCGTTCGCAAATTCTTCAGCTGACAAGCACACAATGAAGATTTTGAACGAGTTTCAAATAGAACGCACATGAAGAATTTGTGAATAGATTGAGTTGAGTATAGCATAGAGGGGGAAGGGTCCGATCACATTCACTTAGCAGAAAAGTCAACTTGAAGAATTAGCCATAAGTGAATGCTGTAAAGGACAGAAACTCATATATGTATATATATAGCCAATGAAAAAAACGACAGAAGTAGTGAAGACTATGCAAAGTTGAAGAACATGAACAACTGAGAAATTAAAAACAAACTCAAATTGAAGATTTTCAATTTTTGTGGTGGCGTGACCCATCGTATAAGAATGATGATTTCAGACACCGCGTACAATTGTCGTAGGGTTCTGAGAATCAAATTTTTCGTTAATTTCTTCACACTTAGAGTGTTATTCTTCATTGATTGAAGAAAAACGTTTCTTCATGTGTTGCACATCTAAGTCATCAATTTTGCATAAGTGTTAGGATGAGTGTCCTATTCAAAGAACGTTCGAAGATTCTAAGATATTTAGCTCACACCGCAACTTGCTAAATCTCTTCTCATCCAAGGGCTTTGTGAAGATATCGGCTAGCTGTTCTTCAGTCTTCACATGCTCGATAGAAATGTCGCCCTTCAACACATGATCACGAAGAAAATGATGACGAATCTGAATGCGCTTTGTCTTCGAGTGCTGAACTGGGTTGTGAGCAATCTTGATGGCACTCTCATTGTCACAGAGGAGAGGCACATTCTTCACGTTGACGTCGTAGTCCTTGAGAGTTTGCTTCATCCATAGCAGTTGAGCACAGCAAGAACTAGCAGCAATGTACTCAGCTTCAGCAGTAGACAGTGATACGCAGTTCTGTTTCTTCGAGGACCAACAGACCAAAGATCGTCCGAGGAAATGACATGTACCAGATGTTGACTTGCGGTCCACACGATCACCAGCATAGTCAGAGTCAGAATATCCAGTGAGATCAAAAGCCGAGCCCTTGGGGTACCATAATCCAAGTGTTGGTGTGTGAGCTAGATATCGAAGAATATGTTTCACAGCCTTATGGTGTGATTCCTTCGGTGTAGCTTGGAATCGGGCACACATGCAAACACTAAGCATTATATCTGCCCTAGATGCACATAAGTACAATAAAGAACCAATCATGGAGCGGTATACCTTATGATCGAAGTCAATACCATTTTCATCAGTTCACAGATGGCCATTTGTGGGCATAGGAATTTTGACGCCTTTGCAATCTTGCATGCCGAATTTCCTCAGTACATCCTTGAGGTATTTCTCCTGAGATATGAATATGTTGTTGCACTGTTGACGAATTTGAAGACCTAAGAAGAATTTCAACTCTCCCATCATAGACATTTGATATTCTCCACTCATCATATAGGCAAGTTCATCACTATAACGTTGGTCAGTACAGCCAAAGATAATATCGTCAACATATATTTGGCACACAAACAGTTCACCGTCATAAGATTTAGTGAAAAGAGTAGGGTCGAGTGAACCGGTTTTGAAGCCTTTCTTCATGAGGAATTCCTTCAAAGTATCATACCACGCCCGAGGGGCCTGCTTGAGGCCATAGAGGGCCTTGTTGAGTCTGAAGACTTTGTCAGGATTCTTTGGATCTTCAAAACCTGGGGGTTGAGAACCATATACTTGTTCCTCAAGCTTACCATTGAGGAATGCACTTTTCACATCCATTTGATATAAAGTGATATCATGATGGTTAGCATAAGCAAGTAATATGCGAATAGCCTCAAGTCTAGCAACAGGTGAAAAAGTTTCATCGAAATCAATTCCTTCAACCTGCGTGTAGCCTTGAGCTACTAGTCGTGCCTTATTCCTCACCACAAGGCCATTTTCATCTTGCTTGTTGCGGTAGATCCACTTTGTGCCAGTGATATTGTGCTTGTGAGGATCTGGACGTTTGACCAGTTCCCATACGTTATTGAGGTCGAATTGATGTAATTCTTCTTGCATGGCCAGAATCCACTGAGGCTCCAGAAATGCTTCATCTACCTTAGTGGGCTCTGTGATAGAGACAAAATCATAGTGCCCACAAAAGTTAGATAAATGTGAAACTTTTGAGCGTGTGAGAGGACCTGGTGATTTGATGTCATCGATGATCTTTTCAACTTGCACTTCTTTTGCAACGTGAGGATTGGTTGTCGTCGAGGAATTTGATCGGCATTTTCTTAGCATAGAGGGGGAAGGGTCCGATCACATTCACTTACCCGCTCAAAAGCTTCACATCTATCTAACTTTTGTGGGCACTATGCCTTTGTCTCTATCACAGAGTCTGCAAAGGTTGATGAAGCATTTCTGGAGCCTGAGTGGATTCAAGCCATGCAAGAAGAATTACATCAATTCAAGCTCAACAACGTTTGGGAACTGGTCGAACGTCCAGATCCTCGCAAGCACAATATCATTGGCACAAAATGGATCTACCGCAACAAGCAAGATGAAAATGGCCTTGTGGTGAGGAATAAGGCACGACTAGTAGCTCAAGGCTACACACAGGTTGAAGGAGTTGATTTCGATGAAACTTTTGCACCTGTTGCTAGACTTGAGGCTATTCGCATATTACTTGCTTATGCTAACCATCATGATATCATCTTATATCAAATGGATGTGAAAAGTGCATTCCTCAATGGTAAGCTTGAGGAAGAAGTATATGTTGCTCAACCCCTAGGTTTTGAAGATCCAAAGAATCCTGACAAAGTCTTCAGACTCAATAAGGCCCTCTATGGCCTCAAGCAGGCCCCTCGGGCGTGGTATGATACTTTGAAGGAATTCCTCATGAAGAATGGCTTCACACCCAGTTCACTCGATCCTACTCTCTTTACTAAATCTTATGATGGTGAACTATTTTTGTGCCAAATATATGCTGATGATATTATCTTTGGCTGTACTAACCAATGTTATAGTGACGAATTTGGTTATATGATGAGAGAGGAATATGTAATGTCTATGATGGGAGAGTTGAAATTCTTCTTAGGTCTTCAAATTCGTCAACAGCGCAATGGCATATTCATATCTCAGGAGAAATACCTCAAGGATGTACTGAGGAAATTCAGCATGCAAGATTGCAAAGGCATCAAAATTCCTATGCCCACAAATGGTCATTTGTGCACTGATGAAAATGGTATCAACTTCGATCATAAGGTATACCGCTCCATGATTGGTTCCTTATTGTACTTATGTGCATCTAGGCCAGATATAATGCTTAGTGTTTGCATGTGTGCCCGATTTCAAGCTGCACCGAAGGAATCACACCATAAGGATGTGAAGCATATTCTTCGATATCTAGCTCACACACCAACACTAGGATTATGGTATCCCAAGGGCTCGGATTTTGATCTCCTTGGATATTCTGACTCTGACTATGCTGGTGATCGTGTGGACCGTAAGTCAACATCTGGTACATGTCATTTCCTTGAACGATCTTTGGTTTGTTGGTCCTCGAAGAAACAGAACTGCGTATCACTATCTACTGCTGAAGCTGAGTACATTGCTGCTGGTTCTTGTTGTGCTCAACTGCTATGGGTGAAGCAAACTCTCAAGGACTAGGGTGTCAATGTGAAGAATGTGCCTCTCCTCTGTGACAATGAGAGTGCCATCAATATTGCTCACAACCCAGTTCAGCACTCGAAGACAAAGCACATTCAGATTCGTCATCATTTTCTTCGTGATCATGTGTTGAAGGGCGACATTTCTATTGAGCATGTGGAGACTGAAGAACAGCTAGCCGATATCTTCACAAAGCCCTTGGATGAGAAGAGATTTAGCAAGTTGCGGTGTGAGCTAAATATCTTAGAGTCTTCGAATGTACTTTAAAAAAGGCACACATCCTAACACCTATGCAAAATTGATGACTTAGATGTGCAACACATGAAGAAATGTTTTTCTTCAATCAATGAAGAATAACACTCTAAGTGTGAAGAAATTAACGAAGAATTTGATTCTCAGAACCCTACGACAATTGTACGCGGTGTCTGAAATCATCATTCTTATACGGTGGGTCACGCCACCACCGAAGTTGAAAATCTTCAATTTGAGTTTTTTTCCTCAGTTTTTCAAATTCTTCAACTTTGCAAACTCTTCACTTGTTTCGTGTTTCTTCTTCATTGGCTATACATATATATATATATATATATATATATATATATATACATATATATATATATATATATATGAGTTTTTGTCCTCTACAGCATTCACTTATAGCTATTTCTTCAAGTTGGTTTTTCTGCTAAGTGAATGTGATCGGACCCTTCCCCCTCTATGCTATACTCAACCCAATCTATTCACAAATTCTTCATGTGCGTTCTATTTGAAACTCGTTCAAAATCTTCAATGTGTCCTTGTCAGCTGAAGAAATTTCGAACGGATCATTAAAACTAATCTTATCCAAAGTATCGGTTTTGCCGCTCAAACCGTTCCGCATCCCACGATACATTATTCTACTCACCCACGATCTTACACGATCTCCACTACACTGTACGTGGGTGACACATGTCGTGCGAAGGAGAAGGGTCAGGGGCACGTTCGTCCCAAAATCTTCGGGCGAATAGTTATTCACCGTGGCTATAAATACCCCCGTCCCCTTCCTCACTTCCTTTACTCCGCTCGAACTCTCTCTCTCCCGCTCGAGCTTCCCAAACCCTAGCACCGCCGCTAATAAATCGTCGCCGGTGAGGAAGAGCTTCACTGCCTCGACCTCATCGCCGTCGTACTCGCACCGACCGCGGAAATCTTCACTCCGCCGCCGTCGTAGACGTCTTCCTCCGCCAAGTTAGGGCGTGGAAGATCTACACCGATGAACTTCACTTCTCCATCTCTGTGTTCGTCGTGTTCTTCATTCAGGGTAATTAAAAGTTACTTTTACCGCCCTCTTTGATTCGAAAGTTTTCTACAAAATCTTCAAAGGTGTTTTATTCTTCAAATACTCACACACAGAACACCTCACAAGTCATCTGTTCTTGATTCGTTTCTCTAAGCATCATTTTTCTTCAAGATTCCTCAATTGTGTGGATCTTCGATCTATACAACTCTGGAACCTAAGACAAAACACGCTTAGTGAAATTCTTCAAGACTCATCTGGTCAAATTCCTCAAACTTGTTCTTTTTGAAAAACCCTCTGAGAACGCATATGAAATCTCCAAATTCCTCGCAACTATACTCTGTTCACAGGTACACATGTCCGCTGCTCAATCACTAGGTTCTCATCAACTTATCTCATTTGTAGCATTCCTCGAAGAAAAGTTGCATACTTTTTCAGAGAATTCGATTGTTCAAATTCCTCAACTGAAGAAAATGGTTGAAGGTAAAAGGCCACAGAAAGGAGGAAAGAAGCCTGAGGTCATGACTGCTTTTGAAATCCCTGAGGACATTTACAAAGAATACTACACACCAGATGAGGCCAAGTTTGGCAAAGAAGATAAAAATCAGCGCAAGGTGCGCATACAGAGGATTGAAAGGAGATGGGCACGAGAATGGAGTGAGTACAGGTATGTAATTCCAAAGTATATGAAGAAATTCGCGCTTAATCCTCCATGCCCAAGAGCCCCATTGGCACCTGGCCAAGTGGCAGATCCCACTAGCATCAAACGCGGTGAGGACTTTCCTGAAGAATGGGCCAAGCGCCAAGCCAAGTTGGCCAAGCAAGCAAAAGAAGCAGTGAGGAAATTCAACGAAGACTCTACTGCTGCTGCTGCCACTGAGGCCTCTGTCAAGCCAAAGAGATCTATGGCAAAGAAGCCTGCGCAAAAGCCAAGTGCTTCACCAACAGTGCCCTCACGGCCAAGTTCCTCAGATGTGTCCTCACGGCCAGAATCTTCAAAGTCCTCAAGACCAATTCCTCATGCTGCCGCTACTCCTCCCAAATCCTCAGCTGTTCCGACAAAGTCCTCAGCACCTGCGCATCTGGCCTCGTGCCAAAGGACTACAGGCATCTCCATTGCCTCTGGTGTCTCTGCAAGTTCCTCAGCTGCACCAAGTTCCTCAGCTGGACCCTCTCTGCTGAAGAAAAAGGCTACTGCTGGACGAGGTCCTCGCCCTAGTCCGAAGAAAAAGCAGGTGGCTTTCCAAGTGCCCTCTAACGATGATGAGGCTGATGTAGAAGAACTTGCCGAAATCATCAGAGATAGGCAAGCTAAGGCCGCTAGTGCCAAAGGAAGCAATGTGCCAATGCTTTTTGATCCAAGGTTGATCCTGGATTTCAATAATCTATGGCACAAAGATCCAAATACGCCTATGCCAAAGATGAACCTCACTCCTGGTCAAAGTCATGTCTTGACCGCTTTCATTCAAGAAGAAAAATGGAAGTATGATAGGGCCAGTCAAATCAAGAAATCGCAGTGTAGAAAAGAGAAACTGCTAAAGAAAAATGTTGTCAAGATGACACCTGAAGAACTCGTCAAGATGCAGGCTGACATCAAAACCCTCAGCGATGAATTTGATGCTTACTATGCTGATTGGAAAGGAGCCAAAGTCAGGTTTGTGAAACTGACTGACAAGTTCACCAAGGTTGCAGCTCCATCGCAACCAGAAGTTCCTCAAGCTGAAGCTTCTACTCAGTCCACTGAAGAACATGCCAGCACCGTTGATGACTTTCAGGTTGCTGAAGAAAATGCTAGTTCCAGGGCTGATGACTCCATTCCAGCCGCCGAAGAAATTGCCAGGGCATCCACTAGTGGTGCGCCTGAAGAAACTGAAGAAGTCAGGGCAACTGCATCAGTTGCGCCTGAAGAAACTCAAACAGATTCCTCAGCTCCTCCCGCGCCTACACCAACTCCTATCCTTCCATCTGCATCAGATGTGAAGAAGACCAAGGTTGCAGAGCGAGCTGCAGTGAAGAAAAGGAAAGCATCAGGTGCTTCAGAATCTTCAACTCCAAAGAAGATGAAGCCTATGACTAGCTCGTTTGACAATCCGATTGATGTTGTTCCAATTACTACCATGCCATCAAAGGACCTTGTTCCTTTTGGCGAAGACTATGAGATCCACAGTGGATCTGATGAAGAAACTTAACCCACTGCATCTGTGCATGAAGATATTCCAGCCACTAGTGCTGAAGACACTGCTGCTGCTGATCATAAGACTGCAAGTGAAGAGGAACCAGAAATTCCTTAGCCTGAAGAACCTGAGATTGCGATTCCTGAGGTCGTGATGCAACTCACTAACACTCCTATGCCCAAACCAAAGGATCCCTTCTCACACAAGCAAAAGTTCAAGGCTGAAGACTTCTTTGGCGAGCATGTATTCTTCATTGACTACAACCCTTATGACTCTGCTCGCATAAGGAAGAGGCGTTTCTGGACTGCTAGTCAAGCCAACTTCTATTCCCAGTGATGTTCAACAAAGACAAAGTCTTTGATCATGCACATATTCCTCACGTGGATATGGAGTCACTGTCGTGCTTCGAGCTAGTCCTCAGTGTTCTTCACGATGTTGGGCTGCTCAACTTCTGTACTGACATCTGCGATTGGAATGAAGAACTCATTCTTCAGCTCTATGCAACGCTGCACATCACAGGAGATTCTGAAGATGTGAACTCTTGGGTGTTGGACTGGATGACGGAAAATACTCACTACAAGGCACCAGCAACTGAATTGCTTCGTGCCCTACCACTCAGTCCTCCCCTTGAAGGTGCACGTTGCGTCTACAGTGACCCTGAGCTTACTGATCACTACATGCAAGTGTTGATGAAGCCTTTGAAGCCAGGACAGGCCCCTCGAACCAAATTCCTCGTCAAGGAATTACTGTATGTGCCTCGGACTGTCTATCGCATTTTGTCGAAGACAATGAGTCCTATCAAAGGCCGCAACTCAAATGATGAAGAAGTCGTTGGCATCATGAAGAATCTGCTTCTCAACATCATTCATGGCATTCCCGTCAACTTTCATGATTTCTTCATGAGGACTCTGGCAAATATTGCCATGTCCCCATTTGAGCTAAAGCCTTATGCACCGTGGATTATGAGATTCATCAGGACAATGTCTTCACTCAACTACAAAGTTGACACTCTGAACCACTGCAGCTACTTGCCTCCAATTGAAGTCCTCAAATGGACATTTTCCTCAGCTGATGACAAAGGCAAGGCAGCTGTTGTGATAGATGAAGGCATTCATCCATTAGATGGTCAATTTTGCAAGGCTGCATCCTATTCCACCAATGATGACTCTGCCACACATGACTCTGCCGCCAATAACTCTGCCAAGCAAAATCCTCAAGCCACAACACCCAGGGTGATGACTGATCGTGAGTTACTCCTCAGTCTTCATCAGAAAGTTGATCGCAATCATAAATGGGTCAAGCGTCAGTATGGTTCAATTCTTCACAACATGACCTCGACACACAATGTTGTGAATAAAACCCAATACTACCTCCATGAAACCTTCGACCATACCTGGGCTATTCTGTCTCATGTCTACAGTGCTGAAGATCTGAAGAAAATGGGTCTCAAGGAAGAATTTGACTGGTCTACACCTCCTCCGAAGAAATACAAGAAGGTCAAGGTTCCTTCCTTGGTGGACAGCTCCTATTCTTCATTGCGTGACACTGATGAACATGAAGACTTGGACGACACAGCGGCCGGCCCTACTACAACAACCAACCCCAACAACGCTGGCGCTCCTTCATCAACTTGATTATCTTCAAGGGCGTTAGTCCTCAGTTTCGATCCTTTTGGTCATCCGATGACAAAAGGGGAGAAATTTGAGTCAGTCTTCAAGTGGGTCTATTATATGGGCGTTTTTGCTAAGTTACAACTCTTGTTCTTCTGAAACTTTTATTGGATCGAGTTGTAAACTTAAACCCGATGGTGGTCTGATACTTTTGCTACGTTATTCTGCATGCTTATTCCTCGTTAATATTATTGCACCCATGTTGAATTACATCAGTCACCATATTTCATCATGCATTTCAAATTCTTCATATTATATGTCAAATGCGTGTATGAATTACAAGATATAGGGGGAGATCTCCATGATTCTACTCTTCAAGTGTGCATTACTTCAAAAGCAAATTCCTCACCATGCACATCTTCAGGGGGAGTTCTTCTATATCTTGCAATCAAATTCCTCAATATCAGTACTTACACTTCATATGTTTATCCCCGTTGAAAACTTAACCTATATTGTCATCAATCACCAAAAAGGGGGAGATTGTAAGTACATCTAGTGCCCCTTAGTGATTTTGGTGTATTGAAGACTTATAGGTTAAGGATCTAATGTGTTTATGAGTGTACACAGGTCTATAAGTCTATGAGGAGTTTGATATTTAGAGAGAAAGTCGACCCCTAAAAATGAAGTTCTTCGACTGAAGACTTTGACATTCTGAAGACCTTCTGAAGACTTTGAAAGTGAAGAAATTGGTGTGACCTTGAATACTTGGTATTCATTCGAGGAACATGAAGCGTGAAGACTTTTGTTTTCGTAGTTTGATTTTCTCTTTCTTGAGTCATAGGAAACACCGTACTGTTAAAGGAGGTCGAGGAAATACTAAGGAAAAATTTCCATGTGATGCTCAACTCATATCCTACACCTACCAATCCCTTCGAGTGAAGCCATTGGAAATCTCATACAATTCAGTCAATTTCTTCAGTGACAGAGACGAAGTTCTTCTAGTCTCTGAGAAATTTGTTCTGACTAAGGAGTTAGGAATTCGCCAGTGCGGATTTCCTACATAATGAGGAACATGATAGACCTGAGGAATTTGTACCTCAAATTTCCGACCGTTGCTGTGCTACGCGCCAGCTGCCCCAAAATATCTTATCCACCTAACGGTCATATAATTGAAGGGCATTTATGTCTTATCATGTCGGGCTGCTCCCTAGGCTATAAATAGCCGCCCCTACAACCACTAGCTGGTTGGCTGCTCTGAGAGAAACTGACACTTGTCATTTGAGAGCATCCCATCCTCCGAGGACTTTGAGCGAAAATCATCAAGTGAGGAAAATCCAAAACCCAAACCCAAACACCTACAAACCCAAAGTGATTGAGCATCACTGAAGAGATTGATCCTGTGTGGATCCGACGCTTGTTACCTTTGAAGACTGTGCTTCTTCCAGACGGTTAGGCGTCATGGTCTAGAGCATCCAAGAGGAATTGTGGATCGCCGAGTGACCAAGTTTGTGAAGGTTCGGAAGTCTCCTGAAGACTTACCACGAGTGATTGGACGAGGTCTGTGTGACCTTAGTTCAAGGAGAATACGGTGAGGACTGTGTGTCCGGGACTGTGTGTCCTCAGGTTTAAATACCTAGCCGCTCCAACCAGATGTACAACTAAGACAACAGTTGGAACTGGTCTACCAAATCATTGTCTTCACCAGGCCAACTGGTTCTATTTCCTCAACTCTTTCATTTCCTCAGTATTGTGTTGTTCGTTTGTCATATCTGTGTTTGAAGACTTTGACTGAAGAATTTCTCAATTTCCTCAGTTCAATTTCTTCAGTCTGTTTGTCTTCATCTAGTGTTATCCTGTGACTACGCTTTCTGTACTCTGTGCGTGTTTTCATTTCATCATGATGACTATGCTTGTCTTCTGTTATGTTTACTTCTGAGTACTTATTCCGCAGCAAGCAGTTTTCATAAAATGTGGCAATTTGCTAACATGATTCAGACAGACTTAAACATCGCTACGAGTGAGAAAATCTCATCATAGTCAACACCTTGAACTTTGTCAAAAACCTTATTTGACATGTCTAGCTTTGTAGATAGTAATACTACTATCAGCGTCCGTCTTCCTCTTTAAGATCCATTTATTTCTATGGCTTTCCTATCATCGGGCAAGTCAACCAAAGTCCACACTTTGTTCTCATACATGGGTCCCATCTCGGATTTCATGGCCTCAAGCCATTTCGCGGAATCTGGGCTCATCATCGCTTCCTCATAGTTCGTAGGTTCATCATGGTTAATTAACATGAACTCCAGAATAGGATTACCGTACCACTCTAGTGCAGATCTTACTCTGGCTGACCTATGAGGTTCGGTAGTAACTTGATCTGAAGTTACATGATCATCATCACTAGCTTTCTCACTAATTGGTGTAGGAGTCACATGAACAGATTTCTGTGATGAACTACTTTCCAATAAGGGAGCACGTACAGTTACCTTATCAAATTCTGTTTTCCTCCCACTCACTTTTTTCGAGAGAAACTCCTTCTCTAGAAAGGATCCATTCTTAGCAATGAATGTCTTGCCTTCGGATCTGTGATAGAAGGTGTACCCAACAGTCTCCTTTGGGTATCCTATGAAGACACATTTCTCCGATCTGGGTTCAAGCTTATTAGATTGAAGCTTTTTCACATAAGCATCGCAGCCCCAAACTTTAAGAAATGACAACTTGGGTTTCTTGCCAAACCTCAATTCATAAGGTGTCGTCTCAATGGATTTAGATGGTGCCCTATTTAACGTGAATGCAACTGTCTCTAATGCATAACCCCAAAACGATAGTGGTAAATTGTTAGGAGACATCATAGATTGCACTATATCCAATAAAGTACGATTATGACATTCGGACACACCATTATGCCGTGGTGTTCCAAGTGGCATGAGTTTGTGAAACTATTCCACATTGTTTTAATTGAAGGCCAAACTCGTAACTCAAATATTTGCCTCTACGATCAGATCGTAGAAACTTTATTTTCTTTTTACGATGATTCTCTACTTCACTCTGAAAATCTTTGAACTTTTCAAGTGTTTCAGACTTGTGTTTCGTCAAGTAGATATACACATATCTTCTCAAATCATTTGTGAAGGTCAGAAAACAATGATACCCGCCATGAGCCTCAACACTCATTAGACCGCATACATCAGTATGTATTATTTCCAATAAGTCAGTGGCTCGCTCCATTGTTCCGGAGAACGGAGTCTTAGTCATCTTGCCCATGAGGCATGGTTCACAAGCATCAATTATTCATAATCAAGTGATTCCAAAAGTCCATCGGCATGGAGTTTCTTCATGCGCTTTACACCAATATGACCTAAACGGCAGTGCCACAAATAAGTTGCACTGTCATTATTAACTTTGCATCTTTTTGGCTTCAATATTATGAATATGTGTATCACTACGCTCGAGATTCAGTAAACCATTTACATTGAGTGTATGACCATAAAATGTTTTTATTCATGGAAATAGAACAACAATTATTCTTTGACTTAAATGAATAATCGTATTGCAATAAACATGATCCAATCATATTCATGCTTAACGCAAACACCAAATAACATTTATTTTAGGTTCAACACTAATCTCGAAGGTAAAAGTAGTGTGCGATGGTGATCTTATCAACCTTGGAATCATTTCCAACACACATCATCACTTCACCCTTAACTAGTTTCTGTTCATTCTGCAACTCCCGTTTCGAGTTTTACTCTTAGCAACTGAACCAGTATCAAATGTCGAGGGGTTTCTATAACCACTAGTAAAGTACACATCAATAACATGTATATCAATATACCTTTGTTCACTATGCCATCCTTCTTATCCGCCAAGTATCCAGGGCAGTTCCACTTCCAGTGACCATTTCCTTTGCAGTATAAGCACTCAGTTTCAGGCATGTGTCTAGCTTTGGGCTTCTTCACGAGAGTGACAACTTGCTTGTCATTCTTATTGAAGTTCCCTTTCTACCCCTTTGCCCTTTTCTTGAAACTAGTGGTCTTGTCAACCATCATCACTTGTTGCTCTTTCTTTATTTCTACCTTCGCCGATTTCAGCATCGCGAAGAGCTTGGGAATTACTTTCGTCACCCCTTGCATATTATAGTTCATCACTAAGTTCTAGTTACTTGGTGATAGTGACTAGAGAACTTTGTCAATTACTATCTTATCTGGAAGATTAACTCCCACTTGATTCAAGCAATTGTAGTACCCAGACAATCTGAGCACATGCTCACTGGTTGAGCTATTCTCCTCCATCTTGTAGGCAAAGTACTGTTAGAGGTCTCATACCTCTCGACACGGGCATGAGTCTGAAATACCAATTTCAGCTCTTGGAACATCTTATATGCTTCGTGGCGTTCAAAACATTTTTGAAGTCCCGGTTCTAAGCCGTAAAGCATGGTGCACTAAACTATCAAGTAGTTATCATACCGAGCTTGCCAAACGTTCATAACGTCTGCATCTGCTCCTGCAATAGGTCCATCACCTAACGGTGCATCAAGGACATAATTCTTCTGTGCAGCAATGAGGACAATCCTCAGATCACGGACCTAGTCCGCATCGTTGCTACTATCATCTTTCAACATAGTTTTTCTCTAGGAACATATCAAAAATAAACAGGGAGCTACATCACGAGCTATTGATCTACAACATAGTTATGCAAATACTACCAGGACTAAGTTCATGATAAATTAAAGTTCAATTAATCATATTACTTAAGAACTCCCACTTAGATAGACATCCCTCTAGTCATCTAAATGATCACGTGATCCATATCAACTAAACCATGTCCGATCATCACGTGAGATGCAGTAGTTTTCAATGGTGAACAACACTATGTTGATCATATCTACTATATGATTCACGCTCGACCTTTCGGTCTCCAGTTTTCCGAGGCCATATCTGCATATGCTAGGCTCATCAAGTTTAACCCGAGTATTCTGTGTGTGCAAAACTAGCTTGCACCCGTTGTATGTGAACGTAGAGCTTATCACACCCGATCATAACGTGGTGTCTCAGCACGAAGAACTGTCACAGCGGTGCATACTCAGGGAGAACACTTATACCTTGAAATTTTAGTAAGGGATCATCTTATAAAGCTACCGCTGAACTAAGCAAAATAAGATGTATAAAAGATAAACATCACATGCAATCAAAAATATGTGACATGATATGGCCATCATCATTTTGTGCCTTTGATCTCCATCTGCAAAGTACCGTTATGATCTCCTTTGTCACTGGCATGACACCATGATCTCCATCATCTTGATCTTTATCAATGTGTCATCACATGGTCGTCTCACCAACTATTGCTTTTGCAACTACTGCTATAGCATAGCGATAAAGTAAAGCAATCATATGGCGCTTGCATCTTATGCAATAAAGAGACAACCATAAGGCTCCTGCCAGTTGCCGATAACTTGAACAAAACCTGATCATCTCATACAACAATTTATATCTCATCACATCTTGACCATATCACATCACAACATGCCCTGCAAAAACAAGTTAGATGTCCTCTACTTTGTTGTTGCAAGTTTTACGTGGCTGCTACGGGCTGAGCAAGGACTGTTCTTACCTACACATCAAAACCACAACAATTTTTTGTCAAGTATGTGTTGTTTTAAGCTTCAACAAGGATCGGGCGTAGCCACACTCGATTCAACTAAAGTTGGAAAAACTGACACCCCCCAAGGGCCCAAGGCGCCTAGGGATGGAAACCCTAGGGGGTGGGGACGCCTCCCATCAAACTTGGGGGGCAAGTCCCCCCTTGGCCGCCGCCCTCCCCCTAGATGGGATCTAAGGGGGCCGGCCGCCTCTCCCCTTCACCCTATAAATAGATGGGGGTGGGAGGGCAGCAACACCCCTTCCCTGGCGCAGCCCTCCCCCTCTCCAACACCTCCTCCTCCTCCGTAGCGCTTGGCGAAGCCCTGCCGGAGAACTGCAAGCTCCACCACCACGCCGTCATCCTGCCGGAGCTTTCCCTCAACTTCTCCTCTCCCCTTGCTGGACCAAGAAGGAGGAGACGTCCCTGGGCTGTACGTGTGTTGAACGCGGAGGCGCCGTCCGTTCGGCGCTGGATCGGATCTTCCGCGATTTGAATCGCCGCGAGTACGACTCCATCATCCGCGTTCCTTGTAAAGCTTCCGCTTAGCGATCTTCAAGGGTATGAAGATGCACTCCTTCTCTCTCATTGCTAGTATCTCCTAGATTGATCTTGGTGACACGTAGGATTTTTTTAAAATTATTACTACGTTCCCCAACATCTACCACGAGTGAAATCAACTGGAGTCTGGTCAGCTCCTAGTTGAAGGAGAACAGGGCGAAGAGAGTTTATCTTCTGTGCTAAATCGCGACCCCTCCAACCAGAAGGGCAAACTGGTCTACCAAATTCATCTATCGCCATCGAGCACCACTGGTTCAGTTTACTCTACTGCATTACCTTCAGCAGTTTACTTTCGTGCTCTGTGATGATAGTTTATTTGATCTATCTTTGACCATTACATATCACTCGTCTCTATCATATCTGTCGTTCCCATCGGTTATGTTCGTTGTTCATCATGTTGCATTCTCATCATTCATGTTAGTGATCCTAGTCGTATGAACTTCTCCTTGCACTTATCTTATTAAGTCTGGAGTGTTTTCCCTGTGTCATTCTCTTTCACCTCGTCATTGTTCTTTATCGTGTTTTCCCCTCGCAGTTCATATCATATTTTTCTGTCATGCTACTATTTCGGTTCGCATGTTACATTACCATCATTATCATCAAACCTGTGGTATCCTATGCTTGGTATATTATTGCTTCCTTGTTGGGGAACGTAGCAGAAATTCAAAATTTTCTACGCATCACCAAGATCAATCTATGGAGATACTAGCAACGATAGAGAGGGGAGTGCATCTTCATACCTTTGAAGATCGCGATGCGGAAGCGTTACAAGAACGCGGTCGGTGGAGTCGTTCACGAAGCGATTCAGATCGCGGCCGAATCCGATCTAAGCACCGAAAAACGGTGCCTCTGCGTTCAACACACGTACAGACCGGGGACGTATCCTCCTTCTTGATCCAGCAAGGGGAGAGGAGAAGTTGAGGGAAAGCTCCGGCAGCACGACGGCGTGGTGGTAGTCGAGCTCGTGGTTCTCCGGCAGGGCTTCGCCAAGCACTATGGAGGAGGAGGAGATGTTGGAGGAGGGAGAGGGCTGCGCCAGGGGAAGGGTGCGGCTGCCCTCTCTCTCCCTCACTATATATAGGGGGAAGGGAGGAGGGGGAGGCGCCCTACGGTTCCCTAGGGGAGGGGCAACGGCCACAGGGGAAACCCTAGATGGGTTTGGGCGCCCCCACCCCCTAGGAAACTTGCCCCCCAAGCCGGGAGGGGCGGCTGCCCCAGGGGTGGCGCCCCCACCTCTCCTGGTTACGTGAGATGGGGTGGGAGGGGCGCTCAGCCCCTTAGTGGGCTGATGTGCCCTCTCCCCTTGGCCCATAAGGCCCCCCAACGCTTGCCGGGGCCTCCGAAACCCCTTTCAGACACGCTGGTCATCACCTGGTACCCCCAGAACAATTCCGGACTCCAATACCCTTCGTCCAATATATCGATCTTCACCTCCGGACCATTCCGTAGTTCCTCGTCACATCCGGGGTCTCATCCGGGACTCCGAACAACCTTCGGTAACCACATACTATTTCCCGTAACAACTCTAGCGTCGCCGAACCTTAAGTGTGTAGACCCTACGGGTTCGGGAACCATGCAGACATGACCGAGACACCTCTCCGGCCAATAACCAATAGCAGGATCTGGATACCCATATTGGCTCCCACATGTTCCACGGTGATCTCATCGGATGAACCACAATATCAAGGATTCAAGCAATCCCGTATGCAATTCCCTTTGTCAATCGGTATGTTACTTGCCCGAGATTCAATCGTCGGTATCCCAATACCTCGTTCAATCTCATTACCGACAAGTCACTTTACTCGTTCCATAATGCATGATCACGTGACTAACTACTTAGTAACATTGAGCTCATTATGATGATGCATTACCGAGTGGGCCCAGAGATACCTCTCTGTCGGTGTCAAAACCGGCGGATCTCGGGTAGGGGGTCCCGAACTGTGCGTCTAGGCGGATGGTAACAGGAGACAAGGGAACACAATGTTTTACCCAGGTTCGGGCCCTCTTGATGGAGGTAAAACCCTACGTCCTGCTTGATTAATATTGATGATATGGGTAGTACAAGAGTAGATCTACCATGAGATCAAGGAGGCTAAACCCTAGAAGCTAGCCTATGGTATGATTGTTGTATGTTGGAGTTGTTCTATGGACTAAAACCCTCCGGTTTATATAGACACCGGAGAGGGTTAGGGTTACATAAAGTCGGTTACAATGGTAGGAGATCTGAATATCCGCATCTCCTAGCTTGCCTTCCACGCCAAGGAAAGTCCCATCCGGACACGAGACGAAATCTTCAATCTTGTATCTTCATAGTCCAGGAGTCCGGCCAAAGGTCACAGTCCGGCTACCCGGACACCCCCTAATCCAGGACTCCCTCAGTAGCCCCTGAACCAGGCTTCAATGACGACGAGTCCGGCGCGCAGATTGTCTTCGGCATTGCAAGGCGGGTTCCTCCTCCAAGTTCTTCATAAAAGTTGGTAAACACTAAAAGTAGTGTCCAGCTCTGCAAAATAAGTTTCCACATATTGCCATAGAGAGAATAATATTAACACAAATCTAATCTGCTGACGTATTCCGTAGCGTGATATCACACTACGGACAAGCCTTTATCCGAATCGTTTTCACTTCCCCACCTCAGCGTATTTTGCGAGGCGGTTTCCTTGGCACGTCTTGTCAAAGCAGAGACCGTGTCCCCTTTATTTACGGGATTCTCATCAATATGGACGTGGGTAACCCAATCGTGCCCGTTAGTATGTTTTCTCGATTAAAGGCGGGTCCCAAACGGTCACGGGGAGGGCCCTTGGTATTCAACCTCTTATAAAGAGACCAAGGCCTTACTCCTCTTTTCAATATCAAATGAGTTCGCCCGTCGCCTCGAGTTCCAACACCCTAGGCTCCAGATTCTAGGCGCTTCGGATCCTCGACAATGTCCGGTTCCGACCTCAGAGGCCGATGGATGCCCTCCTCCGTCACGGAGGAGGACGTGCAAAAGTTGAGAGAAGCCAAGTTCTTGACCGGCGAAATTTCACACAGGTTGCCTCCTCAAGGGCAGGCCATTCCCAGTCCCCAGCCTGGTGAGAGTGTAGTGTTCGTGACTCACTTCCTTTGGGGGTTAGGCTTCCCCATGGATCCCTTCATGAGGGGGCTGATGTTCTATTATGGGCTGGAATTTCATGACTTAGCTCCGGAGTCCATCCTCCATATTTCCTCATTCATCATCGTGTGTGAAGCGTTCCTCCATGTTACCCCTCACTTTGGATTATGGCTCAAGACCTTTAAAGTGGAGCCGAAGATGATCGAGGGACGGCACGTAGAGTGTGGAGGTGCTGTTATAAGTAAGAATGTTGATGCTCCATGGCCCGAGGGCTCTTTTCAAGAGGAGCTCGGCTTATGGCAATGGGAGTGGTTCTATATCACCGCCCCCAGGGGCACCAAATGGGTGGCGCCGCCTGCCTTTCGCTCGGGTCCCCCACAGCAGCTAGGGTCATGGGTCAATAAAGGCCTAGACTGGGGGCCATCCCAGGACGTGCCTTTGTTGCAGGGCCGCATCAGGGATCTCTTGGAAAGAGACCTCAGCCTGGTCAAAGTGACGCAAGTCATGCTGATCCGCCGAACCCTGCCCGGCAAACATCGCTCCCTTCGCCTGTGGGAGTTTAATCCGGAGGGACCACGAGCTCTCCTGCATTTTATGGGCGCAACGCCCGCAGAGATGTATAAACTGTTCTTCGGATCACAAGCAATGTGTCCGGTTTTGACCGAGGACGCAGGCCTGAGCTGCAATCGCCCGGATACTCAAGTAAGTAGCCTTGTGCCCGGACTCGTTATCCACATATTTGTCATAAACTTGCCCCTAAAAGAGTTGTCCCTTTAAACAGGAGTGGATAGCAAAAGCAAGGCTGATAAGGTGTCCGGCTCCCCTCCCTGAGACCAGGCCGGATTCCGTCCTGGTCAGGATGTTGAAGATTGTGCCTTTGAAGGAAAGTGAGGGAGGGGACAAGGCAACTAAGGCCTCCTCGAAGGAGGCTGTTCAGAGGGAAGGAACCGAAAATTCCTCTCCTCCGGGGAAGAAAAGGACTGCCTTTGAAAACCCGGAGGTCATAGCCTCCAAGCGGGGGGGGGGAATCCTCGTCAGAGGGTCCTACGCCGGGGGATACCTCGGCCGAACTATGCCCTCAAGGGGGCCAGCCCTCCAGCGAGCCGTAAGTAGAGAAAGATTATAAAATATCCTTGCTTTAAACCTGAGAATGATTAACCGAAATTTTACCTTGTAGTTCGGACCTCAGCCCTTCTCAGCAGAGCTCGTCTTCGGGGGACCTTCTTCCGGAGATGATGGAGAGCGGGATGCCTCCCCTTACCGTACCACCTAGCGAGGCGGGCGACCCTGAGGTGTCGTCGTGGAGGGTTTCTCCGAATCCGATAGGGGCGGAAGACCGCTATGAGGCCCCCCAAAGTTCTCCGCGTCCGGCCTTCGAAAGAGGCCATAGGACAAGTCCGGCACCGTCTGGTGCTCGACCGGAGGAGCTAAAGAATCTGCTGGGGCGAGCTTCTATCTCAGAGGAGCACCGTGCATTGATGGGCACGGTGATTGAAAGGATTTCATCCGCGGAAAGCGGATTGCACGAGGCCATCAGAAGCTTACTGACGGGTTTTGAGGTACGTTAGATAATGTACACTTTTGTCAGTTGCGCATAAATAAAATGCGCCCTGTGTAGATAGTAGCCCCTGAGACTCTGTGCGTTGTCAGAAGTGACAGCGTGCAGAGGATCATAATCCCAGGTCTAAAATGTCGACTTTAAATGTAGGTGGCGAGGTGTCTGGAATCGAGCCGAACTGATGATTTTGCCGAACTAAAGCGGCAACTGGACGTGGCAGAAGACGGGCGGAGATGGAGACCACCGTTGTTGCATCCCGAGATTCGGACAAAAGCCGAGTACCCTCCGAGCACTATTTTCAGGAAGTCCTTGAAGGCGCTCGTGTAATAGAGACGCAGTGCTCGAAGGATGCTATGTTCTGATAGCATATTTAATTATAAAGCAGTATTTTGATGAATTGTAGTAGCCTTTTATACTTGTGCCTTCAAGTATTTGGAACACCTCCTGTGCGGCCATTTTAATATATACAAAATCTGAAAGATGGCAGTCGTTGGCTTCAGCCCCCACGCAGAAGACGCATTTTCACCCTTAATCCAACGTCTTGGTCCTGCAAAGGAGGTGATGGCGCAGCGAGCTAGGCAACCGGACTATAATGCTTTAACACTTTCACTTAGCCATAGGAGCTTGATAGTGGGACTCTTTAGATAGCCCTTGGTGGCGACTGCGCTCGCCCGAATTCGGGGCGCGTATGTGCCTGGCCGAGAAACAGCACTTCATTAATGCGGAGGAATTCTATAGATTCCAGAGAGTCATCGAGTGGTTGACCAGTCTCACGCTATATCATGACAGTCGGTTTTCGGCTTTCTCTACTGGGTGCTCGCCTGGCCGAACCGGGGCACAATCGCAGTAGTTCTCCTGGTGCCACCTTAGCCGATAGAGCGAAACGTAAGGCGGCCGAACACAGGAGCCGGGCAACCCAACATTTAACCAAAATCATGATTCGGAGCTGATGCATATAAGGCCAAACTCGCGACGCCGAACACTCCCTAAGGTATTCGGTCTTTATGAGAGCGGGTGAAGTAATGCTCTTAGGTATAAGCCCCTAGTGTCCAGGTACGCGCAGGAATTCTGACGTGGCCACATGCCAAGACGCCAGCCTCCTCCTTGGTTATAGAATCAGGGGATGTATATCAACAAGAGACAGTAAAAAAGGTTTACGCAGGGTCTTAATCTGAAAAGAATCCTTGGAACGGGTCCCTACTGCATGTCTGCGCCTGTGTCTCCGTTGTGCCGTATCCTGGACGGGCGCAGCACGATGTTCATCTGTAGAAGAGAGGAACTAAGTTGAAAAAAGGGGTGTGCCGAACAAAAGTTATATTAAATAAACAAAGTATAAAGTAAAATATGTAAGATTGAGCTTTATTGTCTCTTATTTTATATGTGCGGAGCCCCTAGGGCAGGGGTATATGGCCACTAAGCCTTTATCAATGATACTTTTGTGCCAGACTCGTCTATCCGTGTCCGTGGTCTTGATGACTTGTTCGGATGTTCTGGCTGGTGAAGCCATTGTATTGTGGGGTTGTTAAAGCGGCCGCACAATCCTCCGCTTGGGGGAGGCGCACTCAATGCTTCCCCTTCAAGGAGATGATGCCTCGTGCACCGGGCATCTTAAGCGTAAGAGATGCATAATGCGGTATTGCGTTAAAGCGGGCGAAAGCTTCGCGTCCCAGCAGAGCTTGATAGCGACTTGAGAATGGACGATGTGGAAAGTCAGCTTTTCGCGGCGGAATTTTCAGTGGAGCCGAATACAACTTCGAGCCGGAGAAAACCCATGCAATGGGTGTCCGGACCAGGCGTTACCCCTTGAAAGGAGGTTTTGCTGTGGCGAATTCTTGTTGGGTCTATCCCCATGTGACGGATTGTGTCCTGATATATCAGGTTTAGTCCACTGCCACCGTCCATAAGGACATTTGAAAACTGGAGTCCGCCAATTATTGGATCGAGCACCAAGGCAGTCCAGCCTGCGTTCCTGATACTTCTAGAATAATCCAGATGATTGAAGATGATTGGTTTTGACAACCAGTGGCGGGACCCCTTTGGGATAGGTCGTGCGGCACGTACCTTTATGGGTGCCGCACATTTTGTTATGTGAAGTAAGTTTACTGTTTTTACTTCTTATGGGAAATTCTTTTGTTTCCTGGTGCTCTGCTTTTGGGGTTCGTCCTCGTCCTCGCTTGGTGTGTCGAGCCCTTTGTGTTCGGCGTTGAGTCTGCCGGATTGTTTGAAAACCCAACAATCTCTGTGGGTATGGTTAGCAGGCTTTCCGGGAGTACTGTGTATTTGACATATCCTGTCCAGGATTTTGTTTAGGTTGGATAAATCATCTCTGTTATCCTGGAGGGGCGGCTTTTTCTGATTCTGCCATGAGCTTTTGAATCCGGCGTTGACTGCCGTGCTCTTCGGATTGTTTTCCTTAGTCCGGCGACGATCCTTGTTGCGTCGCGGTTTTCCGTTTCCATCCCTAGTTTCGGATGTACTTGGGTCGCTGGTGTTACATCTTGCCAACCAGCTGTCCTCTCCTGCGCAAAAGCGGGTCATGAGGCTTGTTAATGCGGCCATTGTTCTTGGCTTTTCTTGGCCGAGGTGTCTGGCGAGCCACTCGTCTCGGACATTGTGCCTGAAAGCTGCTAGGGCTTCGGCGTCCGGACAGTCGACTATCTGATTCTTCTTAGTAAGAAATCTATTCCAGAACTGCCGAGCTGACTCTCCGGGCTGTTGTGTTATGTGACTGAGATCGTCTGCATCCAGAGGGCGGACATAGGTCCCTTGAAAATTTGCTCGGAAAGCGTCCTCGAGCTCCTCCCAACTTCCAATTGTGTTTTCAGGAAGGCTTTTAAGCCAATGCCGGGCTGGTTCTTTAAGCTTGAGGGGTAAATATTTGATGGCGTGGAGGTCATCTCTTCTAGCCATATGTATGTGGAGGATGTAATCCTCGATCCATACTCCAGGGTCTGTTGTTCCATCATATGCATCTATGTTTACGGGTTTGAATCCCGCTGGAAATTCATAATCCAGGACCTCATCGGTGAAACATAGGGGGTGTGTGGCGCCCCTGTATTTGGGTGTGCCGGATTCTGATAATGGCTTTATTGCATTGCTTACGAAAGCTTGCTTTCTTGGCTCATAAATGGACCTGACTGGGCCATATTTTTGATGTGAATCCTTGAGTGGGTCGCGTGCCGGCTTGAGTGCGGCGCCCCTAGCCGCTTTATGCTGGCCATGGGGTCGTCTATCCGACCGGATGGCTTTCTTACTTTTAGACTGCGGGGGCTCTAGGGCCTCCTCGTCGAATTCAGGCAGCAGCTTTCGCTTCGGATAGCTTTTAGTATGGCGGCTGTCGCCGTATTTGTCTGCGGTATTGATTACTTTGCTCCATCTGATTCTGAGTGCATCTTCCGCAGTTTTTAGCTTCCGCTTCTGCTTTTTCAGGCTGCGTGCGGTTGCAACGAGCCTTTTGTGGAGGTTCTTCTGCTCCGTGGGCTTATCCGGCGTAAGGTCGTCCGGAATGCCGTTTTCGCCGGGGACGGGTTGTTCGGTTTCTTTATCCGAGCTGCCCTGTTCAGACGGTTGCTCTAGGGCACGCTCGTCGTCTGCCGGCTCATCCTGCTCTATGGCTAGGTCTGTATCGAGGCGGGGCTTGGAGCGGCGTTTACGCCGTCGCTTTGTTTGCTTTTCGAGAGATTGATCCCTCGTTGCATCCCTGTGTTCCTCGTTGTCGCTTCCTTTAGGGGTGTCCACCATGTACACATCATGAGATGAGGTGGCTGTCCAATGCTCTGAAGGCGTTGGTTCAGATGTGTCTCCTGCATCGCCGTCCATGCCGTCGATGTCTTCGGGAGTCGAAGTTGAGCACGTCGTATAAATTATCGACGGTGGCTACCAAATGGGTGGTGGGTGGGTTCTGAATTTCTTCATCGTCCATATCCCAACCTTGCTGACCGTAATCCGGCCAGGGCTCTCCCGATAAAGAGAGAGACTTTAGTGACTTCAGGATGTCGCCGAAGGGCGAGTGCTGAAAGACGTCCGCGGCGGTGAACTCCATAATAGGCGCCCAATCGGATCCGATTGGCAGGCGCGCAGAGGGCTCGGAGTCCGGCAACTCGGAGTCATGGGCCATGCAGAGTGCGGGGCTGGTGTTCGGCTCAATCGCCTTTGGGATCACAGCCCCCGAGGCGGCGTCCAATCGCTCATCCTCGATCAGCGCAACTGGTTCCGAATTAAAGGTCGGAACCGATGCGTGTGCGGCCTCCAGGGCACTGTTCAGTGGCAGAGTTGGATCGTGCCCATCGAGACAGTGCGGCGCGCTTGGCTGTGGCTCGAATCCATCGAAGATCAAGTCCCCGCGGATGTCGGCCGTGTAGTTGAAACTTCCAAACCTGACCTGATGGCCAGGGACGTAGCTTTCGATCTGCTCCAAATGGCCAAGAGAATTGGCCCGCAGTGCGAAGCCGCCGAAGATGAAGATCTGTCCGGGGAGAAAAGTCTTACCCTGGACTGCATCGTTGTTGATGATCAAAGGAGCCATTGGGCCTAAAAGCGGCGACACAGAGGAACTCTCAATGAAAGCACCAATGTCAGTGTCAAAACCGGCGGATCTCGGGTAGGGGGTCCGAACTGTGCGTCTAGGCGGATGGTAACAGGAGACAAGGGAACACAATGTTTTACCCAGGTTCGGGCCCTCTTGATGGAGGTAAAACCCTACGTCCTGCTTGATTAATATTGATGATTTGGGTAGTACAAGAGTAGATCTACCACGAGATCAAGGAGGCTAAACCCTAGAAGCTAGCCTATGGTATGATTGTTGTATGTTGGAGTTGTTCTATGGACTAAAACCCTCCGGTTTATATAGACACCGGAGAGGGTTAGGGTTACATAAAGTCGGTTACAATGGTAGGAGATCTGAATATCCGCATCGCCTAGCTTGCCTTCCACGCCAAGGAAAGTCCCATCCGGACATGGGACGAAGTCTTCAATCTTGTATCTTCATAGTTCAGGAGTCCGGCCAAAGGTCACATTCCGGCTACCCGGACACCCCCTAATCCAGGACTCCCTCACTCTCCATCATACGGAGTGACAAATCCCAGTCTCGATTCGTGCCAACCCAGCAGACACTTTCGGAGATACCTGTAGTGCACCTTTATAGCCACCCAGTTATGTTGTGACGTTTGGTGCACCCAAAGCATTCCTAAGGTATCCTGGAGTTGCACAATCTCATGGTCTAAGGAAATGATACTTGACATTAGAAAAGCTTTAGCAAACGAACTACACGATCTTGTGCTACGCTTAAGATTGGGTCTTGTCCATCACATCATTCTCCTAATGATGTGATCCCGTTATAAATGACATCCAATGTCCATGGTCAGGAAACCATGACCATCTATTGATCAACGAGCTAGTCAACTGGAGGCTTACTAGGGACATGTTGTGGTCTATGTATTCACACATGTATTACGGTTTCCAATTAATACAATTATAGCATGAACAATAGACAATTATCATGAACAAGGAAACACAATAATAACCATTTTATTATTGCCTCTAGGGCATATTTCCAACAGTCTCCCATTTGCACCAGAGTCAATAATCTAGTTCACATCACTATGTGATTTTAATGAATTCAGCACCCATTGGGTTTGATCATATCTCGCTTGTGAGAGAGGTTATTAGTCAACGGGTCTGAATCTTTCAGATGTGTGTGCTTTACAAATCTCTATGTCATCTCCTAGATGCAGCTACCACGCTCTATTTGGAGCTATTCCAAATAACTGTTCTACTATACGATTCCGGTTTACTACTCAGAATAATCCGGATTAGTGTCAAAGTTCGCATCAGTGTAACCCTTTACGACGAACTCTTTTACCACCTCCATAATCGAGAAAATTCCTTAGTCCACTAGTTACTAAGGATATGTTTGATCGCTGTCTTGTTATCCATTCCTGGATCATTCTTGTACCCCTTGACTGACTCATGGCAAGGCACACTTCAGGTGTGGTACACAACATAGCATACTATAGAGCCTATGTCTGAAGCATAGGGGACGACCTTCGTCCATTCTCTCTCTTCTGCCGAGGTCATGTCTTGAGTCTTACTCAATACTCACACCTTATAACACAGCCAAGAACTCCTTCTTCGCCGATCTATTTTGAACTTCTTCAAAATCTTGTCACGGCATGTATTCATTTGAAAGTATTATTGAGCGTTTTTGATCTATCCTTATAGATCTTGATGCTCAATGTTCAAGTAGCTTAATCCAGGTTTTCCATTGAAAAACACCTTTTCAAATACCCTATATGCTTTCTAGAAATTCTATATCATTTCTGATCAACAATACGTCAACAACATATACTCATCAGAAATTCTATAGTGCTCCCACTCACTTCTTTGGAAATACAAGTTTCTCATAAACTTTGTATAAATCCAAAATCTTTGATCATCTCATCAAAGCGTATATTCCAACTCCGAGATGCTTACTCTAGTCCTTAGAAGGATTGCTGGAGCTTTGCATACTTGTTAGCATCTTTTAGGATTGTCAAAACCTTCTGGTAGTATCAGATACAACCTTTCCTCAAGAAAATCGTCGAGGAAACTATATTTTGACATCCTATCTGCAAGATTTCATAAATAATGCAGTAGCTGCTAATATAATTCTAACAGACTCTTAGCATCGCTACGAGTGAGAAAGTATCATCGTAGTCAACTCCTTGAACTTGTCGGAAAACTCAGCGACAAGTCGAGCTTTGTTAATGGTGACACTTACCATCATTGTCTGTCTTCCCTTTTAAAATCCATCTGTACCCCTTGTCCAAATTCTACACTTTGTTTTATACATGGATCTTCTCTCGGATTTTATGGCCTCAAGCCATTTGTCAGAATCCAGGCCCACCATCGCTTCTCCATAGCTCGTAGGTTCATTGTTGTCTAGCAACATGACCTCCAACACAGGATTACCGTACCACTCTGAAGCAGTACGCGTCCTTGTCATCCTACGAGGTTTGGCAGTGACTTGATCCGAGGCTTCATGATCACTATCATCAGCTTCCACTTCAATTGGTGTAGGTGCCACAGGAACAACTTCATGTGCCCTGCTACACACTAGTTGTAGTGACGGTTCAATAACCATATCATGTCTCCACCATCCTCCCACTCAATTCTTTCGAGAGAAACTTTTCCTCGAGAAAGGACCCGTTACTAGAAACAATCACTTTTGCTTCCGGGTCTGAAATAGGAGGTATACCCAACTGTTTGGGGTGTCCTATGAGGATGTATTTATCCGCTTTGGGTTCGAGCTTATCAGGATGAAACTTTTTTCACATAAGCGTCGCAGCCCCAAACTTTCAAGAAATGACAGCTTAGGTTTCTCTAAACCATAGTTCATACGGTGTCATCTCAACGAAATTACGTGGTGCCCTATTTAAAGTGAATGTGGTTGTCTCTAATGCCTAACCCATGAATGATAGTGGTAATTCGATAAGAGACATAATGGTATGCCCTATCCAATGGTGTGCATCTATGATGTTCGGACACACCATCACACTATGGTGTTCCATGCGGTGTTAGTTGTGAAACAATTTCCACAATGTCTCAATTGTGTACCAAATTCGCAACTCAGATATTCATCTCTATGATCATATCATAGACATTTTATCCTCTTGCCATGATGATCTTCAACTTCACTCTGAAATTACTTGAACCATTCAATAATTCAGACTTGCGTTTCATCAAGTAAATATACTCAGTATCTACTCAAATCATCTGTGAAGTAAGAACATAACGATATCCACTGCGTGTCTCAGCACTCATTGGACTGCACACATCAAAATGTATTACTTCCAATAAGTTGCTTTCTTGTTCCATTTTACTGAAAAACGAGGCTTTCAGTCATCTTGCCCATGTGGTATGATTTGCATGTCTCAAGTGATTCAAAATCAAGTGAGTCCAAACGGTCCATCTGCATGGAGTTTCTTCATGCGTATATACCAATAGACATGGTTCACATGTCTCAATCTTTTAAAAAACGAATGAGTCCAAAGATCCATCAACATGGAGCTTCTTCATGCGTTTTATATCAATATGACTCAAATGGCAGTGCCACAAGTAGGTGGCACTATATCATTACTATCTTATATCTTTGGCATGAACATGTGTATCACTACGATCGAGATTCAATAAACCATTCATTTTAGGTGCAAGACCATTGAAGGTATTATTCAAATAAACAGAGTAACCATTATTCTCCTTAAATGAATAACCGTATTGTGATACACATAATCCAATCATGTATATGCTCAACGCAAACACCAAATAACAATTATTTAGGTTTAACACCAATCTCGATGGTAGAGGGAGTATGCGATGCTTGATCACATCAACCTTGGAAATACTTCCAACACATATCGTCACCTCGCCTTTAGCTAGGCTCCGTTTATTCCGTAGCCTTTTATTTCGAGTTACTAACACTTAGCAACCGAACCGGTATCTATTACCCTAGTGCTACTAGGAGTACTAGTAAAGTACACATTAATCAAATGTATATCCAATATACTTCTGTCGACCTTGCCAGCCTTCTCATCTACCAAGTATCTAGGGTAGTTCTGCTTCAGTGACCGTTCCCCTCATTACAGAAGCACTCAGTCTCGGGTTTGGGTTCAACCTTGGGTTTCTTCACTAGAGCAGCAACTGATTTGCCGTTTCATGAAGTATCCCTTCTCTCCCTTGCCCTTCTTGAAACTAGTGGTTTTACTAACCATCAACAATTGATGCTCCTACTTGATTTCTACTTTCGCGGTGTCCAACATCGCGAATTGCTCAAGGATCATCATGTCTATCCCTGATATGTTATAGTTCATCACGAAGCTCTAGTAGCTTAGTGGCAGTGACTTTGGAGAACCATCACTATCTCATCTGGAAGATAACTCCCACTCGATTCAAGTGATTGTTGTACCCAGACAATCTGAGTACAAGCTCAAAGATTGAGCTTTTCTCCCTTTGTTTGTAGGCCAAGAAACTCGTCGGAGGTCTAATACCTCTTGACGTGGGCACGAGCCTGAAATTCCAATTTCAGCCCTCGAAACATCTCATATGTTTCGCGACGTTTCAAAACGTCTTCGGTGCCTCAATTCTAAATCATTTAACATTACTGAACTATCACGTAGTCATCAAAACGTGTATGTCAGATGTTCGCAACATCCACAGACAATGTTCGAGGTTCAGCACACCGAGCGGTGCATTAAGTACATAAGCCTTCTGTGCAGCAATGAGGACAATCCTCAGTTTACGGACCCAGTCCGCATAATTGCTAATATCAACTTTTAACTAAATTTTCTCTAGGATCATATCTTAAACAGTAGAACTAAAGCGTAAGCTACGACATAATTTGCAAAGACCTTTTGACTATGTTCATGATAATTAAGTTCATCCGGTTATTTAGTGAACTCCCACTTAGATAGACATCCCTCTAGTCATCTAAGTGATACATGATCTGAGTCAACTAGGCCGTGTCCGATCATCACGTGAGACGGACTAGTCATCATCGGTGAACATCTTCATGTTGATCGTATCTTCTATATGACTCATGTTCGACCTTTCAGTCTCTTGTGTTCCGAGGCCATGTCTGTACATGCTAGGCTCGTCAAGTCAACCTAAGTGTTTTGCATGTGTAAATCTGGCTTACACCCGTTGTATGTGAACGTTAGAATCTATCACACCCGATCATCACGTGGTGCTTCAAAACAACGAACTTTCGCAATGGTGCACAGTTAGGGGGAACACTTTCTTGAAATTATTTTGAGGGATCATCTTATTTACTACCGTCGTTCTAAGCAAATAATATGCATAAACATGATAAACATCACATGCAATCAAATAGTGACATGATATGGCCAATATCATTTTGCTCCTTTTGATCTCCATCTTCGGGGCTCCATGATCATCATTGTCACCGGCATGACACCATGATCTCCATCATCATGATCTCCATCATCGTGTCTCCATGAAGTTGTCTCGCCAACTATTACTTCTACTACTTTGGCTAACGGTTTAGCAATGAAGTAAAGTAATTACATGGCGTTATTCAGTGACACGCAGGTCATACAATAAATAAATACAACCCCTATGGCTCCTGCCGGTTGTCATACACATCGACATGCAAGTCATGATTCCTATTACAAGAATACGATCAATCTCATACATCACATATATTTCATTCATCACATCCTTCTTGGCCATATCACATCACACGACATATGCTGCAAAAACAAGTTAGACGTCCTCTAATTGTTGTTGCAAGTTTTTACGTGGCTGCTATAGGTTTCTAGCAAGAACATTTCTTACCTACGCCAAAACCACAACGTGATATGCCAATTGCTATTTACCCTTCATAAGGACCCTTTTCATCAAATCCGATCCGACTAAAGTGGGAGAGACTGGCACCCGCTAGCCACCTTATGCAACAAGTGCATGTCAGTCGGTGGAACCTGTCTCACGTAAGTGTACGTGTAAGGTCGGTCCGGGCCGCTTCATCCCACAATACCATCGAAACAAGATAGGACTAGTAACGGTAAGCATATTGAACAAAACCAACGCCCACAACTACTTATGTTCTACTCGTGTATAGAATCTACGCAATAGACCTAGCTCTGATACCACTGTTGGGGAATGTAGCAGAAATTCAAAATTTTCTACGCATCACCAAGATCAATCTATGGAGATACTAGCAACGAGAGAGAGGGGAGTGCATCTTCATACCCTTGAAGATCGCGATGCGGAAGCGTTACAAGAACGCGGTCGGTGGAGTCGTTCACGAAGCGATTCAGATCGCGGCCGAATCCGATCTAAGCACCGAAGAACGGTGTCTCCGCGTTCAACACACGTACAACCCGGGGACGTCTCCTCCTTCTTGATCCAGCAAGGGGAGAGGAGAAGTTGAGGGAAAGCTCCGGCAGCATGACGGCGTGGTGGTAGTGGAGCTCGTGGTTCTCCGGTAGGGCTTCGCCAAGCACTATGGTGGAGGATGAGATGTTGGAGGAGGGAGAGGGCTGTGCCAGGGGAAGGGTGCGACTGCCCTCTCTCTCCCTCACTATATATAGGGGGAAGGGAGGAGGGGGAGGCGCCTTAGGGTTCCCTAGGGGAGGGGCGGCGGCCACAGGGGAAACCCTAGATGGGTTTGGGCGCCCCCACCCCCTAGGAAACTTGCCCCCAAGCCGGGAGGGGCGGCTGCCCCAGGGGTGGCTGCCCCAGGGGTGGCGCCCCCACCTCTCCTGGTTACGTGAGATGGGGTGGGAGGGGCGCTCAACCCCTTAGTGGGCTGATGTGCCCTCTCCCCTTGGCCCATAAGGCCCCCCAACGCTTGCCGGGGCCTCCGAAACCCCTTTCGGACACGCTGGTCATCATCTGGTACCCCCAGAACAATTCCGGACTCCAATACCCTTCGTCCAATATATCGATCTTCGCCTCCGGACCATTCCGGAGTTCCTCGTCACGTTCGGGATCTCATACGGGACTCTGAACAACCTTCGGTAACCACATACTATTTCCCATAACAACTCTAGTGTCGCCGAACCTTAAGTGTGTAGACCCTACGGGTTCGGGAACCATGCAGACATGACCGAGACACCTCTCCGGCCAATAACCAATAGCGGGATCTGGATACCCATACTGGCTCCCACATGTTCCATGATGATCTCATCGGATGAACCACAATGTCAAGGATTCAAGCAATCCCGTATGCAATTCCCTTTGTCAATCGGTATGTTACTTGCCCGAGATTCGATCGTCGGTATCCCAATATCTCGTTCAATCTCGTTACCGGCAAGTCACTTTACTCGTTCCATATTGCATGATCCCGTGACTAACTACTTAGTCACATTGAGCTCATTATGATGATGCATTACCGGGTGGGCCCAGAGATACCTCTCCATCATACGGAGTGACAAATCCCAGTCTCGATTCGTGCCAACCCAACAGACACTTTCGGAGATACATGTAGTGCACCTTTATAGCCACCCAGTTACGTTGTGACGTTTGGTGCACCCAAAGCATTCCTAAGGTATCCTGGAGTTGCACAATCTCATGGTCTAAGGAAATGATACTTGACATTAGAAAAGCTTTAGCAAACGAACTACACGATCTTGTGCTACGCTTAAGATTGGGCCTTGTCCATCACATCATTCTCCTAATGATGTGATCCCGTTATCAATGACATCCAATGTCCATGGTCAGGAAACCATGACCATCTATTGATCAACGAGCTAGTCAACTAGAGGCTAACTAGGGACATGTTGTGGTCTATGTATTCACACATGTTTTACGGTTTCCAGTTAATACAATTATAGCATGAACAATGGACAATTATCATGAACAAGGAAATACAATAATAACCATTTTATTATTGCCTCTAGGGCATATTTCCAACATTCCTACCTTGATACATTTGTTCCTCAATAACGTTCTTGATCAAGTTCTTATCTACCGAATCTTATTTTCCGCTGTTGTGTTTGGGATCTGTCCAAAACATCCACAAGAATTTTTTAATCTCCCATTCACCCCCTCTGGTAGATATACTCTTGGTCCTAACAGGAGCGCTTTACTTCATATAAGAGTTTGTCCAGACTTGTCGTTTGCTATAAAAATGATTGGTCCACCTTGCCGCACCGTTGTTCTTGTTACTTGTTAGCCGTTACGAATTACTTTGCCACCAAACTATCTGTTACTGATAATTTCAGTGCTTGCAGAAAATACCTTGCTGAAAATCGCTTGTCATTTTCTTCTACTCCTCGTTGGGTTCAACACTCTTACTTATTAAAAGGATTACTATTGATCTCCTATACTTGTGGGTCATCAAAAGGCAGCCTCCACCACAACTCGTTGACGTCCTCGTCTTCATGGCAACCTCCGCCGTCATCCTTCTCCCTAGTCGCCGCTAACATCGGTCATGACGCTGGATCACCTTGGCCATCAGCACTGCCTCCTCTCTTCCCCATCCTCCTCATCGAAAAATCGTTGAAAATACACGGGATTCGTCAGACATGGGTCGGAACACCTTGCCAACTCCCCTGCTCTCTTCCGCATAAGAGAGAGAAGAGGATGGGATGGGAGCACGCATCTGAGAAAAAAAAGGATTAGGGTGGGATGCAGTGGGTGCTTGAGGCGTGGAACACTTTAGATGAGAGCGACACAAACTGAAGTGAAAATATTTGCTCTGAAAAGCCAGGACACCGAACTATCTCAAAATGTGACGTGGTCACTCCTCCTGATCAATATTCATGCAAAAGATCCCATGATTATTACAACATTCGACCAAAATACTTAAGATCTGACTTTAGTTTTTTTATCGATTCCAAAAATACATATATATGAGTTCCAAAACTTCTAAAGGTGTTTTTTCCATGTTTTTTTACATTCAATATCTCGTTTATTATTACTGATCTCCTGGCTTGTCTGAGTTTACTTCAATCTAGTAAAGGTGTTTTTATCAATTTTTTAATACTAGTAGTACGTAGTAATTTGGTCTCCACGCCGGCCAGCAGCTGTATCTCCTCGTCGGTATCGACGCCGTAGGGCTCACGTCTCTGCAGTCCACACCTCACATACTTTGACGAGCTCGTCGTCCCGCTCGCTCGCGGACAGTCGTCAGCCGCGACAAGGACGCCAACCCACCTTGCCATCCGTCATCCACTCCGCCCGTCCCTCCCACCCCCACCAACCAAAACCCACAACCGCCGAGGTCGTTGCGCCTCCCCTCCCCCCCGAGCGCCTCCGCCCCCGCCCCCGCCCCCGCCTGCCCCCCTCCCCCTCGCCACCTGACGACGCGGCGACGGAGGGCTCGATGTCGTTCCACTACCCGGACCACGGGCTCGCGATGGACGCGGCGGCGGCCGCCGCGGCCGCCGCCTCGTCGCCAAACCCTAGCTTCTCCCCCGGCGGCGGCGGCGGGGAGAGGGAGAAGGCGGCCATCGCGGCCCACCCGCTGTACGAGCGGCTCCTGGAGGCCCACGTCGCCTGCCTCCGCGTCGCCACCCCCGTCGACCAGCTCCCCCGCATCGACGCGCAGATCGCGGCTCGCCCGCCCCCGCTCGCCGCCGCCGCCGCGGCCGCGGGCGGGCCCTCCGGTGGCGAGGAGCTCGACCTCTTCATGGTATCTATGGCTTTCACGCCCCTGCCTCTTTTTTTTTCCTGCGTTGCCACTGGGCGCCGTACATGTCTTCTGTATATGCTTCGTGTGAACAATTGGAATTCGGAAGGGAGAAATTGGGATAAAATTTGCATAGGTTTTGATTAGGGCTAGTGATGGATTTGTGATGTGCTCCTTATGGTGAATTGGAGGGTCGATCTGACTAGTGCCTGCTGGTTATTGTAACAACACTACTAAATAGCCTTATCGATTTGTTTGTATGAATGAGAAATGAAACCAAAGCAGGCACAGTATATATCCTACGCTAAGGTTCATCGATACAGTGGCACCATACTTGTTGAAGCAGTGTAGATACGCCATGGGTCATTGGTGGGCCTTTTTGTGGTATTAACAGCTTATTTGGCACACCTGAAATGTCATACTAGTATACCTGCTCGCCTGTATGAATTGCCCATTTCTGTCTTTACTTTGATCTTCTTTAGTGGTGCCCTTACGGCTACTGATCGTTTAAAATGCTTTTATGTTGCATGACTAGAATTTCCTTTACTTTTCTGAAACTTGTATATCTTTTAAGAAATGAATATGTTGCTTACATCTAGCATAATGTTTTTTTTCTGTGTACAATCCTTCTTATGGGTTCTAATTATCTTTCATTGGCTTGCAGACACATTATGTATTGCTTCTCTGTTCATTTAAAGAACAACTCCAGCAGCATGTACGTGTTCATGCAATGGAAGCAGTGATGGGTTGTTGGGAGCTCGAACAATCCTTACAAAGTCTAACAGGTAAATGAAAGCTTTTATCTGTGTATATTGCTCGAGCAGAGTGGCAGAAATTCTCCAGTATATAGTATTTAGCTATTTATAACGTGGAAACCAAAAAGGGCGCTGAAGTGAAAAATGAAAGAAAAATGGATATCAGGCGGATAACATAATTAAATATTTAAAAAGGTTTCACACTGTGTAAACTTCGAGCATAGGATTAACTGATTTAAGAAATTTCCAACTATCATAGGCCTACCTTTGATGCTTGTGAGCTTCCATTGTATGTTATTATACTTATATTCCATACGATCCAAGAAAGGACCGGGTTCCACTATTGTACCAATAACGGTGCAGATATCCAGTGCAAAAACAGAAAACAAAAGCAGTTCAGCTACCACCCTAAGAGCATCTCTAGCAGACCCCGCATCCCGCCGACCAGCAAAATGCGTTTGCAGTTCCCGGAAAACGCGTTTTAAGGGTCGGTTTTTGCTGCAGCAGAACAGACCTCTCAAACTTAAACTGTAAAACGGAATATTCGCTTATATTCTTTCCCCACGTCTTCTTCTTCCTCTCGTCCGTGTCCATGGTCAGCTAACTTGCTCCCGCAAAACCGACGAATAACACATGAAGCGGTCAAAAGTGGAGCTGCAGGATCCATCCATTAGCTAACTAGCTCAGCTCGAATCGATCGAGAGCTAGCTAGCTAGCTCGCTCCTGGACGGATTCGAGCTAGGCTAGCTAGCTAGCTCTGCTCGAATCCGTCCAGGAGCGAGCTAGCTAGCTAGCTCCTCCGTCGCTAGCCTAGCTCGAATCCGTCCAGGAGCGAGCTAGCTAGCTAGCTCCTCCGTCGCCGCGCGCTGCGGCCGGGGCAGACGACGCGGACGGGCGGCGGGTGCGGCGGCCGAGCTTCATGGCGGGGCGGCGGCCGGGCGCGGCGGCCGGGCGAGCTTCATGGCGTTGGCGGGATCAGAGATTTCTCAACCGCCAACGTTGACCGGTATTCAGGGCCCTGGAAAAGTTGCCTTCAAAACTGTAGATATGAGGGTTTCTGCTTCGCGTTCACGGGGCCCCTTAAATTTTTTTAAGGGTCGGACGATTTTAAGGGGCCTGTTCGGGCCCCTTTTTTCCACTGGAACTGTAAAAAACGGTTATTTTGCGGGTTTGACCACTTATGCGGGGTCTGCTAGAGATGCTCTAACACTAGCAGCACTAAAGGTTCGATCTAGATTTACAGCCAGAGAGGCATACAGTACCAAGGGCTGCAAAAGCGGCACTCCAGCCAACACTGCGTACAAAAGATGCCTAACACCTAAGCCAACCAGCAACTTTTAGGATCACAAACAGCAAGAGCGAGCATCCATCAAAACGCTCTCGGTCATCAAGTGCACCATGAGAAGGATCAACAGTTGGACCATCTCCTTCAGCAGGCCCAGGATGAGTAATATGCAGGGTTTCACCTCCAGCTTCATGCACACCATCATCATGCGGGGCAGGCGCTTCAAGATGCAGTGCCACCGCCCCCATTCCTAGGGCTGCTCGATCATCGGCATTTTGAAGACCTGCCCAATACAACAGGAAATATCACAACTGCACGAGTAGCAAATTATTTCCGCTGGTGATCTAATTAATTTTTTATTTTAAAACAAGCTCTGTATCTAAGCTGCACATATCCCAGCATAATGCTGCAAGGCCAACAATCTGGATCTTCTGATTGGCAGGAAGATTTCTGGGTATCCACCAAAAATACTTTGAGAAACACCAGGCCTGCCCCTGCACCAATCCATCTGCTCCAAACACCACATGCATTTAGCAGCAGGCCAGCCAAAGTACAAGCGGTGAATGCTCTCATCTCATGTTGAGGACAAACGCCACGCAGAGGGTCCCCTGCCCATGGCCTTATTACCATGTTGTCATTGGTTACTATGGGATTATGCCAGATCAGCCAGAACCAAAATTTTAATCTTTTCTGGAATTTTGGCTTTTCAAAGATGCTTAAATGTCAATCAGGACCATAGTCTGATATGTGGGTATAGACAGTGAACTTGCCAGCTTGGCCTTAGGGATGCAAGCAGACGGCGTCCGCATGTCCGCGACCATCCGCGAACAGAAAGTTTGCACTAACACGGTTATTAAAGTAATGAAGATTAGTGCAATTTTTGCTTCGCGGACGCTGTCCGCTTGCATACATGGCCAGCAGGGTACAGCTGCATTTTCGTTCAGAGCCACCCTGAGCTCAGTTCGCAGTACTGCAGCCTGTCCTTGCAAATGTCCCCCCAACCATCTCCTAAAGTTACATTGCCACCCTCTTATCTGCCCTTTGCCTGACACTGCATCCAAGATCATTACTGATTGTAAGCAGGTCAGGATTGTTTTGGCTCAGAAGCCTGAGCCGTGCCAAGTATATATCCCAGAAGCCAGTCTGCCTTTCATTACCTATTTTCACAACTCCGCTAAGCAGATACCAAGATATGTCGTTTACCAAATCAGACGAACATGCTGTATCAGCAGCACTTCTAGCAACCTGTCAAATCCTAGATTGTAATTGTTTTAATTCTTTCTCAAAATCTCCTGCCACATCCCTTCACTTTTCGCTAAATTCCACCTCCACCTACACAACAGGCCGATATTGAATTCATCAGATGTGGTACTAGCCCAACAAATAAATCATTTTCCTGTGCCAGCTGAACTTTATGCAGGCAACTTGCAGCAAAATTAAAGAGAAAAGGAGAGCCCTTCCCCCCCTCCCCGCCTTACCTCTTTACAACTGGCAAAATAACATTAAGTTACACTGAAAGTACCATTCATGACCACAGATATGACCATATGTTATTATACTTACGCCCTGCGTTTCAAATTATAAAACGCCTTGGAATTCGCAGAGGGAATTACTAGTGAATTGGTCCTTTTAATTAAGGAGAAGGAAAGGTTGATAAATGAGGGAAACAACAAAAACATCAGTAAATTAACATGCACGTCTTATTATTGTAAAAATAGGCAGGAAAATCGTTGTCCTTACAATTACTATATAAAGGCTTTGTCCTTACAATACAATATAGAGGGTGTATCTTCTTAGGTATACTAGCTAGTGCACATGTGGAAGCCACATTACTTAATCTACTTAAGTTATTTATGAAATCAAGACCCATTCATGAAATAGATATCAACAGTTAGTCTGGATTTGTTTAACATGCATTAAGTATCGAGCATATTTGGGAGGGAACTTTTAATCTGTTCTGATGAATGAATGATTAGGATGCTCTGGTCTGCCTGCCAAAGTCTTCTTTCCCATAACTTAAATTTGACCTATGCTTGTATGTTTTTCGGCTTTCCGTTTTGTGTGCCTTTGTGGGCCACGGATGGCATACTTTTACTGTCATGTTTGAGGTTTCAGCAACAATTTTTATCAATCACAGCTTCAGTCACAGGGCTGACTATGTATATAAGAATTCACTTTGCATACCTTAGTTTTTTGGAACTTAATCTGCACATTTCTTAAGATGGTTTAGTCTTTCAGATGTTTATACGTTTTACAATTAGAACACATGTTTTTTGAGGATAACCTAAAGGAAGTGTTGATTATCAGAAATAGAATAAATGGGAAACTGCGTTGTGCTTCTGTGGATTGATCCTGCAGGGGCATCTCCTGGTGAAGGCACTGGGGCGACTATGTCTGATGATGAAGATAACCAAGTGGATAGTGAGACCAACATGTTTGATGGAAACGATGGGTCAGATGGTATGGGCTTTGGTCCCCTGATATTGACCGAGGGTGAACGGTCTTTGATCGAACGTGTTCGACATGAGCTGAAGAGTGAGCTTAAACAGGTAATAACATTGCAGCCTAAAAAGTGCTTCATTGCATCATTCATGGCTGAAAAGTGACCAACATGTTTGACGGAAACATTCGTTGACTAACAAAAACTTCCTACCTCTAGGGGTACAAAGAAAAGCTGGTTGATATCAGGGAGGAGATCATGCGCAAGAGGAGAGCTGGTAAACTTCCCGGGGATACTGCAGCTACATTGAAAGCCTGGTGGCAAGCTCATTCCAAGTGGCCGTACCCTACCGTACGTGACACTACCATTTCCAAGCTTCATCTTGCTATTGGTTTCTGTCCATGACGAACAATTCCTGCCTGACCCATCCAGGAAGACGACAAGGCTCGCCTGGTGCAGGAGACGGGGTTACAACTGAAGCAGATTAACAATTGGTTCATCAACCAACGCAAAAGGAACTGGCACAGCAGCAACACAGCTTCCTCTAGCGAAAAGACCAAGAAGAAAAGGTAGCATACGGGAAAAGTCGTATTTTTCCTTATCCTTGACAACCTTGCACATTCTTGTTTATGGCTTCCTTTTATGCATGTAAAAAAAGAAACGTTACAGGTAATGATGGCACGGAGCAATCGTGGTAGACCGGGTCCCAGATGAAACAAACTAGATGTAAACTATACTTTTATCATGAAGATTGCTGCAGTATATCCTCTCCCTCTCTCTCCTCTTTCTTTCTGGTGGGGCAACTAGATACGAAGACGACCCGTTCACAAGCAAGTTCAAAGGCAAAGAAGGTATCAATAATAGTTGACCAAAGGTGGTAGCGACTCCGGACGTACAGTGTGAGTGTTTTGCTGATGTAATTTGTGTAAGCCTGTGTTGTATAACCGAGGAACGGAAGGGGGCATTGTGTTGGTGTATGTACTTGTATATTCGATTCATCATGTAACAATATGTTAGACAGACACGGATTGGGTGTGATGTACGGTGTGGCATGGTCTGGAACGAAACCGTTTTGTTTGAGATGTATACTGGAAGTGTGGAAGGCTAAGTTATGCAGTAGTATTTGTAAGCTCATATATACGGGTGATAACTTGCACGACTAAAGTTATGCAGTAGTATTTGTAAACTCATATATACGGATGATAGCTTGCATATGTACCTGGGAATGTGGTGGCTCTGCTCGGTGGTTCATCCGTTCTGCCTTAAGGTGATATACGTGTAAATAAGAGTCATATATGTTAATATGTACAACTAGTTTTGTAGATTGAGTTGTCTTGTTTTGATTAACCAAACTGAATATGTAGCCACTGGTTAAAACAATATGTTTGTGTTTGGATTGTCAAACGGAACACTTTCCTTGGTTTTGGGGTTTTGGGAGGCAGCAGATACGGCCAGACAAGCTACAACGCAAGCTAAAACTGCAATCTCTGTTTAAAGAACTTGCCATTAAAAACCTTTGCAAGTGCCATGCTCTCAGGGCAGGTTTGCTGGCTTGTTCTTTTTTTTTTACAAAGAATGTATTAATATCACTGAGATATCGATTACACCCAGTTTCTACGACAACGCAATGTCCTTAAGGCATTAGAAATGCACACAGGCCAAAAACAAAAAGTGAGGAAAAAAATAAAAGACCCCGCTACAATGAACAATTCCTTGTAACAGCAGCACAAACCACCATCAAGACAACACCCAAAGTTCAAATTCTCCACAAACAACGTCACAAAAAGAAAACAGTGCACAAGTGCCGTCGTCGTCCGATCATAGATCTTAGGTTTTCATCTTGGATAAATCCGCGCTCTTAAAAAACAATGCCTTCAACAAGAGCACTGCAGGCAAAACCAATTAAGGCCTGACCTTGGGTTTTCACCTTGAAAGCAAAAACACCGTGCTCCTCCTGTGCCGCCGCCTCCACTTACCGATGTCGCTGCTACTAGTCACGAAACACCACGCAAAGTCTTCATCACGAGCAAGACTCGTCCATCGTTACTAGGCCTCAGACCTTAGCCACCATGACCTTCTCCGCTACCGTTTTCATCAAAAAATCGAAATACAGACATGTCCCATAATGTCAACAGACAACAAAACTTCACGTCACACCTTCTTGAAACCACACGGGATGAAATAAGGATGCACATGACCGAATCCCTCCCATCCAGCAAGCTACAGACGTCAGGAACTCGTCAACGAGCAGACCCAAGAGGGCCGGCATCAAGCAAAACGCCTTCTTGACGCTAGAAGAACTCTATAGGACCGTCTCCATTATTGAAGCAATGCCAACAGGCCCCCACACCGCAGGTCAGAACAGCAAGGAGAAAGCAACAGCGGTACCGACTCACCCCCGCCGCCAGATCGTCGCCACGGGAACCTCCTGCGACGAACCTCGGCTCGGGATCCCGTGATCCATCGCTCCTAGGCGCCGCCAGAAGGATCCGCCTCCAGACCCATCATCCCCGGCGGAGGGGACGCCATCACCGCCACAAGGTTTGCTGGCTATTGCCGGTTCTAAATATTGAGATAAATACACTCACGGTCACTCTAGTTGCGTCTAAAGCACGATACGGTCACTGAACTTAGGAATACGCTCAATACGGTCACTGAATACGATGTGACGTGAAAATACGGTCACTGTAGCACGTACACGGTGGGTACAGCGCTGTTGACCACGTGTTGACCAGTCGTCCAGGCCACGTGGCGAACCGCGGAGGCGTCGCCGTCTCTCTTTTGCATTTAGCCCCCTGGTTGCAACGGAATCCACCCATTCACCCCTCCTCCAGTCACGTCGCCTCTTTGTCTTCGATTAGAAACAGGGGAGCGGCTGCTGCATAGGCGACGCCGCCGCCCCGACGATCGTCGACGGTGCAAACGAGTTGAGGGGTGGAGCTCGGCAGCGGTTGCACGGGCGGCGCTGCCGCGCGTGCTCTTGTCGTCGGAGGCGTCGGGGATGGCCCCTGTTCGTCGCGCAGAAGGGGCGCCACCCCCTGTTTACAGTAAGTTTCCGTCCCCAATTGAACCCGAGCCTATTTGTGCGGTTTGATCGTCAAAAGACCCCCTTTTAGGGCCGCATTTCCATCGTAGATGTGTTCTAGTTGCAAGGTAGGACTGATTGTTCTAGGGTTTTCAGTCAGGAATTGGGGGTTAAGGGAATTGGGGCTTAGGGTTTTTGAGGTGTTACCAAATTGAAGATAACATTGATTGTGGTGCATATACTGTTGTTGTTGTTCTGTCAGGTCGTCGAAGCAGCAATTTTTCGGTGCAGATCAACCATGGTGGATTTTTTGTTGGGCAAGGCAGTAACCGTTCTTATGTAGATGGACGTGCCATTTGGTATGATCATGTTGAAAGGGTCACCTGGTCTCCTATCATGATTGAAAATCTTGTGGAAGAACTAGGTTATGAGATGGCAGGGAGGGTTAAGGTTTTCTACTGTGTCCCAATCCTCACACTTAGCAGCAATGGTCTCAGGGCAATTAGTGATGATGAACAGGCAAACAGAATGCTAATGTTTCTTGATATTGGTCACCACTTTTTCAGTCTCTTTCTGGATCATGATGATAGCTTCTCTTCAAACCTTAGTGAGGATGATGTTGTGAATCATCCAAGAGCAACTCTGCCACCAATTTTCAGCCCAACAAGAAGAGTAGCAATGCACAGAATGCAGAGAATGCTGAGGCAGAAGCAGAGCATGGAGAAGCTGAGGCAGAAGCAGAGCATGGAAAAGGAAAGGAAGCAGCACCTATTCCTATTCAAGTTGTGTATCCTGATTGTGATGAGGAGGAGGATGTCAACCAGTATGAGTTTGTGAAGAGGGCATCAGTTGAGGCAGAGGCTGGTAATCAAATAGATGAAGAACAGGCAGAGGTAGAAGGTGATGCAGGTGGAAACATGAGAGTGAGGAGGAGTGCCAGGAAAAACCATGTGAAGTATGCAATGGAAGAAGAGGATGGAGCAACTGATAGTGATGATGAAGATTATGAACCTGATATGCTTGTGGACAGTGACAATGAGATAGGACATGATGATGATGATTTATATGCAGATAATGTAGATGAGGATGAACCTAAGCAGAGAGATGAAAACAAATCAAATGAGAAAGCAAAGCAAAAAGGGAAAGATGGAGTAGGTCCTAGCAAACAACAAAAAGGGAAACAAGCATACCATTCTGATGAAGACATGTCAGAGAATGATGATTTGTGGGCTCCTGATTCAGATGATGAAGAGCTCAATTTTAAGTTCAAATCCTTCAGAGAAGAGGATCTTAATAAGCCAAAGTTTCATGTTGGGCAGGTGTTTGAGAGTGTAGAGCTGTTAAGGACTGCCATCAAAGAGTACTCATGTCAGAACAGAGTTGATATCAAGTTGCCTGTGAATGACAGGAAGAGATTGAAAGCAAAATGTGATGAAGACTGCACATGGTACTTGTGGGCATCATATGACAACAGGACCATGGCTTTCATGGTGAAAAGATATGTGAGTGAGCACACATGCAGCAAGAAGTGGAAGATTAGGGCTTTCACAGCTAAATTCCTAGCACATAAGTACCTAGAGATGTTCAGGGCTGATCAAGACATGAACCTTATGAATTTTTGTAGGGTTGTTCAGAAAGAATGGCATATGACACCAGGCAGGATGAAGTTGCAGAGAGCTAGAAGGATGGCAATGAAAATAGTATATGGTGATGAAGAAGGGCAGTACAAGCTTCTGTGGAATTATGCTAATGAAGTCAGGAGAAGCAACCCTGGCTCATCATTCTATGTCTCACTTGACCAGAATGCAAGGTTCAACAAGCTATATATGTGTCTGGATGCTTGCAAGAGAGGATTCCTTCTGGGTTGCAGGCCAGTGATCTTCCTTGATGGCTGCCACATAAAAACAAGGTACAGAGGTCAACTACTTGCAGCTGTTGGTGTTGATCCAAATAATTGCATCTTTCCAATAGCAATTGCTGTGTTGAAGTGGAGGACACCCCTAACTGGGTGTGGTTCCTTGACACACTGAAAAGGGATCTTGGCATTATCAACACTGAACCCTGGACTATCATGTCAGACAAGCAAAAGGTATATTCTGCTTCATGCATTTGTACTTGCTTCATGCACTTGTTGTTGTTTGTCCATATAGTTAAAGGCTTTCATTCATGCAATGTGCAGGGTCTCATTAGTGCTGTTGAACAACTATTCCCTCAGTCAGAGCACAGATTTTGTGTGAGGCACATGTGGCAGAACTTCCAGCAGCATTTCAAAGGGGATATTTTGAAGAACCAACTATGGAAGATAGCAAGGAGCAACACAGTTCAGTTATATGAGAAGGGGATGGAAGAAATGAAGCTACTTAATGCAGATACTCACAAGTGGCTTCATGAGCTGGAACCAGACACTTGGGTGAAAGCCTTTCAGAGTGATTTGCCAAAATGTGATATACTACTGAACAATATATGTGAAGTTTTTAACAGGTTAGCATGATCATCTTTTGATGGTTAGGTTATTTTTGATGCTTATGTCATTTGATGGTTAGGTTACTGAACAACTTAATGTGAAATTTGCAGGTATATTCTGGAGGCTAGGGAGCTGCCAATACTTACTATGGTGGACAGAATATACAGACAACTTATGAGCAGGCATTATAACAAGCAGGTTGAATCAGACAAGTGGACAGGCAATGTATGCCCTAAAATCAGGAAACAAGTTGAGAAAGCATGTGAGTTTGCAAACACATGCTATCTGGATTGCTCAGGTGATGGTCTGTTCCTAGTAGGTGACAGAGGGACAGATTACATAATTGACTTGCATAAAAGAACCTGCACTTGTAGAAGAATTCAGAAATCTGGGGTGCCATGTTCTCATGTGGTAGCCTGCTGTAGGCATGAAAGAATTGATCCTCTTGAACTGGTTGACCCTTGCTACTCCAAGCAAATGTTCAAGAAGGCATATGAAAGCATTATCTACCCTTGCAAAGATAGGAGAGAGTGGGAGGACATGTGTGGGCCCCCAATCTTGCCACCATTGTACCAGAAGCATGTAGGAAGGCCATCAACTACAAGAAGACAAGCACCTGGAGAGGTTGATCATACAAAGGGAGGGAAAAAAATCACAAGGCATGGTGTAATCATGCATTGTTCATATTGTGGTGAGCCAGACCACAACAAGTCTGGATGCAAATACTTTAAGGCTGGAATTCCACCACCTAATAGTAGAGTGAATGGTGCACCCAGTGTGCCACCCACAGCTCCAGATGAAGACAATGGTGCACCCAGTGTGCCACCAACAGCTCCAGATGCATCACATCAAGATGATCCAGTCTTAAATCAGGTACTAAAGATTTGCAGCTCCTAAAAACCAAATGCATTACCTTGATGATTGCAAGAGAACTAACACAAGGTTTTCTGTGTAATTGAAGGGACAAGAAGAGCCAAGTGTTGTTTTAGAAGATCTTATGGTGGACAACATGATTGCCCAGGTATAAATTACAGCATCATCAGTTGCTTTTATTTCCTATTTTTGTAGTATCATATATTGGAGATATAACATTAACTTGTCATACATTCTGCAGCAGCCAACTCCAAGGGTTGTTGAACAGAGGCCACTACCTTATTCTGGGTTTCTCACTGCTGCCCAAGTGATGCTCAACCAGAGTAATGCAAGACAAGGTAGTCAAGCTAGCTCAAGCACCATTAGGCCAGGTGAGTTGGCACAGAAGCTGGAGGCAATGAAAAATCAGAAAGACAGGGAGCTGGAGGAGAGGAAGCAAGCCATCCTTGCTTCTAGGAGAGAAGAAGAATTAAAAAAAGCTCAAGACATAGCAAGAAAGAAACATGAGCTAGCACAGAAGAAAGCAGAACTGGCTGAGAGAAGAAGATTGGCTGCACTGGAGAGGAGTGCCAAAAGAAGAGAAGAAGCAGAGATAAACAAGAAAGCTCAAGCTGAGACCAGACAAATTATTGCAGAAACAATGAAGACTATAGCTGCAGAGAAGAAGGCAAAGCAAGAAGCTGAGAGAAGAGCTGCAGCTGAGAAGAAGGAGGCACAAAAGAAAGCAGATAGGGAAGCAGCTGCTGCAAAGAAAGAAGAAGAGAAGAGAAAAGCTGTTGCACAGAGAGAAGAAGAGAAGAAACAAGCTGCTGCTAGGAAAGAAGAAGAGAAGAAACAAGCTGCTGCTAGGAAAGAAGAAGAGAAGAAGTTAGCTGCTGCTCAGAAAGAAGTGGATAAGAAGCTTGCTGCTACTAAGAAACAGTTGGAGAAGAGGCCTTGTACAAAAAGAAAGTCAAGCTGGCTTGCCAATGAAGCTGATGATCCACACAAATCAGCAAAATCATCAATATTTGATGTCTTTAGGTAGTTTGCAAGATATGCCTGTTTATGATCATGTAGAGCTGTTGGAATGAACATGTATGGTACTTGTGTACTCATTTTGGTAGATGATGATGTTTACTTCTGCATGAATGATGATGTTAAGTTCTTTTGGTGGATGATCATGTTTGGTCTTCTTAATTTAGTCCAATTGAGCATTTTAATGCCCTTTTCTCTTCTATTGTGCTGATCACATATTGGGACTTCACATTCAAAGCTGGTACTGCTTATTGTATCAAGAAACTGTTGAGCTTTAAAATGCCACTTAATTTTGCCAGTTAGAACAGCACATCTTGATAAAGGATGATCATGCACATTGTATCAACAGTTTCTCTGCATGCCACTTAACTCTCTCTTCAATGTAGAACAACACTTGCACAATCATCTACATTGCCACTTAACAATCATCTACTTCAACACAAAGTATTGACAATTCAACATGCTGAAATCATTACAAGATAGGACAGACACTAACATTATGGTTCACCAGCATTCAGCACCACCAGGATTCACTAACATTAGAGTTCACCAGGATTCAGCACAACCATTACAAAGACAGGACACAAAATAACTACCAGCAGGAACCTAGCAACACCAGAACCTAGCATCACCAGAGGATCATCTTTTTCACTTCTTCAGCATGACCAGCACCAATGCTGCAACACCTAGCACCACCAGAACACCAACCAGCATCTTCATGGCCATCAGCAGCTCTCTCCCAAGCATCATCAGTGCAACAGCTTGCTGCCTGGTCATCAGGTTGGCAGTTCCATCTACTGCCTGCTCACTCTTCTTCACAACCTTCTTCACATTGCTGACAGCTCCATTCATATAGAACAGTTCTTGTGCTTTCAGAAGCTCCTCCCTGCGTTCCTCAGCCGCACCAATAGCATCCACAGCCGCATCGCCAGTGAGATATTGCTTGTCAACTAGGTGCTCAACATACTCCAACTCCCACCTCCAGAAATCACAAGTGACCTATCCAAACCACAGGCGAATGTGGTGAAAAAATATTCAATCTTTGGATCCAGAACATAAGCCAAATCACATAAAGAATGTAAATCGAACAGCAAAACTTACCCCATGCTGAAGACACTTGTAGAAGATCCATCCATCGTGCTTCTCTGTGGTGGAGATGTACATGCGAACCTTCTCCTTGCAGGTCGGGCAGCGGGCCAGCGGCAGCGCCAGCGCACGGCGGCGAACAGCAGAGGAGGAGGCGCTGGCGGCAGACATGAGCACCAGAGGGCAAGGAACTACCCTCCTCGGCGGTGGCGGCGGCGACGTGAGGCGGAGGAGAGCAATGGGAGGGAGGGAGGCGGAGCAGAGCGACGGGAGGGGGGTGGCGCAAGGGATTTGACGGGGCGGCGGAGGAGAGCGACGGGTTAGGGATTTGAGGATGGGGAATTTTGCACTTTTACAACAAGACCCTCCATGCAAGATTGGCCGAATCGAAACGAAAAACGTGGCGGTCAACAGTTGGTCAAACCCACCGCCTACCCACCGTGTACGTGCTACAGTGACCGTATTTTCACGTCACATCATATTCAGTGACCGTATTGAGCGTATTCCTGAGTTCAGTGACCGTATCGTGCTTCAGACGCAATTAGAGTGACCGTGAGTGTATTTATCTCCTAAATATTTTCCACCGTCAAAACCGACCAAGCTTCTTGTCGACTCTGGTCCATTGCGAAGAAGCGAAGTAGAATCGTCGGATTCCTCCATTCTGGCGTCCAGCGCAAGCGCATCACATATACTCCTATTATCGTGTAGATACAAGTTCTGGTAAGAAATTTCAATGAAGTAGTAATCCCTATCATGACAGCAGAGGCTAAAATACCGATTCTCATAATCTCTACTTCTAATGGACGAATTGGTGGAATAGTCCCCCCACTTTCAACCGGTTTATTTTCAACCGGTTTTTCTTCGTCCCACCTTTCACCAGCCGCTCCCACCGGTTTTTCTCTTTTCTCGTCTGACCGGCAATACCCAACGTATTTATGGTAATCAATCATAATTAATCCACGTATAGTAATAAATCAATCCAGGTATGGTAAGGTCATAACTCAGGAAATTTTGAATATGGTAATTATATGGTAATAAATTTAAATTACCCCAAAGGCTATCAATCCAGGTATGATAAGGCCATAACTCGGGAAATATCGAATATGGTAATAAATTTAAATTACCACCAGGTATGGTAAGGCTATCGATCCAGGTATGGCACGCCCTCACCTGATCACATATCACAACGTATTTATGGTAATACCCAACGTATTTATGGTAATCAATCATAATTAATCCACGTATAGTAATAAATCAATCCAGGTATGGTAAGGTCATAACTCAGGAAATTTTGAATATGGTAATAAATTTAAATTACCCAAAGGCTATCAATCCAGGTATGATAAGGCCATAACTCGGGAAATATCGAATATAGTAATAAATTTAAATTATCACCAGATATGGTAAGGCTATCGATCCAGGTATGGCACGCCCTCACCTGATCACCTATCACAATCTCCAGCCCCACGCACGCACCAAAGAACCCACCCGGCACCAAACGCAGCTCCTCTCGATCCCCTCGAGTAAACGTCGCCACCGTCGTGCGATCTTCCTGACACAGACGCCGTCGCCGCCTCCTTCCCACCTACGGCGTCCCCCACGTCCATGGTGACGGCGCTCGCGTCCTACACTGACCCTCCGCCTCATATAGGTTGGTCGTTGATGGAGTGGGATGTGCCACTGCGGTTTGGAGAGGCGCAAGCACGATCTGATTGGGATCTCAGTGTGGACTCGTTCTCTGCGATGAAGGATGGCGCTGCCTCCCTGGAAAATGGGATCGGAGGAAGGGGCTCTACATCGTGAATGTCGGCGAGGCAGCGGGCGGTCGAAGGCGAGCCCGACGGTGAGCACGGGTGTTCGTCCCATGAAATAGGCGGCCACGGAGGGCGGATATGAGGCCACCCCAATCGCCGGTGGCCCTTCCTCCCATCGCTCAGCGCCTCCATTCTCTCTCTCCTCTAAATCTTTGTCGCCCCTGCCTGATTCTGGCCGACGCCATCCGGCTCTCGCATCGACCACCACCAGCACGGCTGCGGACGAGGCGCAACCGCAGACGCCGCCGCCGCCATCCTCATCCACCTCCTCCACCATCCTTCCCAGCCGTCGTCGGGGGCACCCGCCATCTGCGCTCTAGCCCACCCGCTCCCTCCTATCCCCTCCCCCTGCATGCCAGCCCCGTGATCCATCGCACAGATGGCAGGTACTACAGCGACCTCCTCCCCAGCGGATCCGGCCTCCTCCGATGGAGATCCATCCTAGGCACCGCCTTATTCTCATGCGTGCACGTCTATATCAACGTCTCATTCCACCTCACCTGAGCCTTTACCTTCCCAACTCTGCTTCAGATCCACATCACTTTGCAAGGTATGTGCTTGATTGTTCCGAACTGGATCGATGGATTGTGCAAGGTACTTTGGGTGTCGTCATTGACGGCAATTGTCACGCCATGCTACATGCTTTCTTTGCTTGTATCTACTTAGCTAATGTCTTCTTATAGATAGTAGCTGCTGAAGTGGTGATCAAAGTTGTTCACTATAAGGAAACAACCATGATAACAAAAGTGTATATTCCCTGACCTTTGACCTGAAGTACTTTTTCATTAGAAACTTGCAACAGCCAGACATTGAAATTAGCAACAGCTTCGTACGTACTGAACTAATTTGCAGCAACACGTATTGAACTAAGTTAGGTTATGCTCATCGTTCCAACATGCTTAGTGATAACCACCTAGCAAGCTGATCAAACAGGAAAAAATTGAAGTGCTACTGCTAATCGTACTATTCTGAATGTGAAAATCTATTTAATTGGCTCTTCTCTAATTGTACACTTGCATAAATCTCAGATCTTGCAAATTACAGTATAACCATAAAAGTCATGCTTTGACTCCTATAGGGCCTTTTGCACTTTAATATGACTAATAATTTGCCTTAATATCACAGATTGTATTACTACCTTTCTAAGTGAATGACATTCAAGAAGGTCATTAAATAAAACCAAGAAATCCTTCTGGTATTGGAGTGTAGGAAAGTTGAGACTATAGAACCAAAAGGTTATATTTACGTTTATTAGAGAAGGTTCTTTACTTTTTATAGGAAAACACAAAATGTTGCGATGTAGAGTCTAGGTGGTGGGCCTCCTTGATCCACTTGGTGGATGAGGGCGACTCCGGTCCTGGCACCCATAGTGCCAGTGATCCAAAAATCATAGGGCCTGGATATAGCTCTAGCAGACGTATGCGGCTTGCGCATCGAGCTTGGTCGTCTCGAGCATGGAGATAGACGAGTTGTAGACCAAGAGCTGGTACAGAGATAGGCGAGTTGTAGACAAGAGCTGGTGGGCAGCAAGAAACGCATGCACATCAAAGAACAAATCTGAGTCACATGCCTACTTCTATTGGTTTCTACAAAGAGCGGCTAGCTTAGATCTTAGACCAGTCGGTCACTGTCGAGGTCGCCAAGGTGATCTTACAGCACCGCCGTGGGGATTTCTCATGATTTTATGTAGGCAAGCCGCAAGCGGTGGTGGTGATTGGCTGGGTGGTGTCGCTGCCTTGGGAAGAGACGAAGTGATGGTAAAAGTAAGCAGGATCCGATGATTCTTCCGTGGGGATAGCCAAAGTCAAGATGTCGACTACAGACTCGTCGCAGACTTGCAGTGAACCTGGATGCGGCGAGCCTGATTTGTGGATCGATGGCGGGTCTTGACTTTGTTAGGCTGGGATTGGATGGTTGCGGAGGGTGGTGTGCTTGGTTGGGTTCCCATGGAAGAATGTGGCCTCCTCGTGGATCTGGTCATGCCCATCCTAGAGAACATTGTGTCCCTAGCTCCCTCGAGGAGCAAGGACAGTGCAAGCGGCAGCAGGGGGTAGGGGTAGATGTGGGGAGGGATGTCGGCGGCTGCTCGAGGTCATCATGATGAAACCCTTGACGTCCCATCTTTATCAATGGAAGTGGAAGAGCACGAAGTCGAGATTGGATAGGAGTTTGAGTTCTTTTTGGCACCGATCGGTTCCCCACTTTAGAGATGTATTTTTTTGCGTGCGAGCAAACAGTGGGTTGATTCTAAAAGGGATAGGCACTTTTCAACAGAAGTGCATGACGGACCAAAAATATGACCTCATTTTATTCGTTTGATAGATATCGTATTATTCGTTGTTGTTCGTTCGGTGAAATTTCCTAATATTTGATTGTTGTGTTTCTAATTAAAGCACCCCATAATCACCCAATATGAGGGGATGATAAATGAAAGATACTGATTATAAATTTTGAAGAACCCGTGGCAACGCACGGGCGTTATACTAGTCTTGTTTAATGAACCTAGCCGGTCGGTACTTGTGGGTTTTACAGCCCCCGGGCACACACATTGTCCCTTTTCACATTTCACTCATTGAAGCTCAATAAAGTGTGTTCCCTAAAAAAAAGTGTGTTGGCCTAAGAAGGTCTCACGGCGCGCAGTTTATCGGGCATGTTTTTATTTTTGGCTTTCGAATTCAAAATACATATCTTTGGAAGGGAAAGTTCATATTAGGTCTTGTTTTCATATTCATGTTTCTCGTGACGAGTACATTCAAATAAGATTCATTTAAAATAAATTTTGATGAATTTTGAAAATAAATGTTAAGTTTCAACTCTTGAAACTTAGTATGTGCAAAGAATAAAATTACGTTTTTTTGCCTACGACGAACAAAAAAATTATCTTAAAAAATTAAAACTTGATAAAAGTGAGTGAGAAATTCGCAAGTATTGGATAACAAACCGTAAGTTTCAATGGCCGAAACTTAAATTTACCATGCCCTCGTGCGGGATACAACTACTTCGCAAATCGCGAGGCAATCAAGTGACCAAGCAGGACTTGGTAGGTGTAGGCATGCCTCGGCACCTGCGTGCCCCTGCAAATTTGCCGGCCGACCGCGCTCCCTTCACTACATTCCTTGATGTCCTATCTATTGCGTGTGCTTTCTCTCATGTCAAGGGATTTTTGTTGGGTCTTAAAAGCAGCCGGCACGTAGATTCGTAGTTGAAAGAGCGCCACGTCAAGTCAACAAAGAATATAGAAGGTCAAAGACACATTCACAACCTCCACTCTAAGAAAAAACTTAGATTCCCTTGCCTCCCCTCGGCCCGACTCGTCTCCGATGGCCCTAGGGACATGGAGGCACTATGGAGCCCTTGCCTGTTGGAGTGATCTTGCTCCTCTTTTAGTTGTTTTTGTTAGTTCGTTTAGGGTTTGGGTCCTGCTCACGAAGACGAGGTGGTGGCGGGTTCCTAAAGAAGGAACAAGGTTCTCCCAGCTTAGAACTCGTTTTGATGATGCATTTAGTGTTGTCAGAGGGCGTGTGGAGGTGTGTTTCCGATGGATCTTGCGGGATTTGGTCGGTGCTAGTCTTTGGTGGACCCATTTGGATCCACTTTTTGTTCGTCTTCGTTCGTGTGTCTATAGGTTGGATCCTTTCAATTTGATCTATACGTCTTTTCATCGGTGACGGTTGCTGTTCTGGTGCGCTGGTCCTCTGAGGTCTTAACACGACTACTTTCTGATTGTCTACTACATCAAATTTGTTCGGGCTTCGGTGAGGGAGATGTGATTACTGCTGCGCCCCTTTGGCTCACTCCAGTGCTTGTAGCTGTCGCTAGATGGTCTGACATGAATGCAATTTTTATTTATTTCTGTATTCTTTGTACTCCCATGGCATGATGAATATATCAAAAGTTTTCTCGCGAAAAGAATATATTATAGAACACAAGTCAAAAAAGGAGAAATAATATACTTAGCCTCTGGCCCCGTAAGGGCGTGTTTGAACCTCCCTTAGACTATCCAAATCTTCAAATCCAGCTTTCCTCGATAGCGTCCAACTCTGCCTAGTGATCAGAAACCGTTTGACACGATTGATAATTTCTCTTAGTGAGACATGTGGTAAGCAATCCAAACTATTAAAGAAAAATCTCCGAGTGCCACAGCCCAACTGGGAGGCTGTTGAAACGTTTGTTCTAGCATGGCTTCCTGAAATGTTTTCTTTTGTGGTGGTATTTTAGTTATGAATATGGCCAACTCTCGGTTCTAGTTTTGCTGGAGCTAGGTTTTTTGGGCTTCTCGTTTTTACACCGTGGGTCGGCTTAGCTTCTTTGATTTAACTACTTAGAGCTTAGATGGTCGGGCTGACTCCAATCGTGGAGTTTGTGGAGCTGGGAGTTAGAATCCGAACATGTCGAATTCATGGGTTATAACCCCAATTCGACGATCATTCCCATGTATCCTCGAACAGTGGCGGCTCTAGAGAATTTGACAAAGCTTGGGGACACCGCTAGCTAAAATACTTCATTTGGTCTAACAAGTATCAGATATTTGAATAAAGTCATATGCAGCATACTCACAATTTTTTTATATATCATAGATATAAAAAATATGAGAGATACATAATTGTAATGCTCGTGCAGTTGATGCTAGCCAAATTCTTCATCGAGAATTTGTCTTCTTGGGACGAATTTCCATGAGAGGAGCCGTTGCTTTGTCTTATGCACTTGCAGTTTGTCACTAATCACTATCATCCATTGGAGTCATAGCCTGACCAGAGGCCTGGATATACATCTCTCTTGCATGTCTCTCCGCCAGGCCGAAGTCAGCTAGGGCACAAGTGCGCCCATCTCGCCGTAGGCAGTCGTGAGTCATGACTCGTATCATGCAAAGCAACAAGCGAGCAAAGGTAGCCAACGATTGATTGATAAATCCTCCTCCTGCCTGTCTTCACGAGCAGTGTTGGCCTATTGTAGCCCATGTAAAAAATGACTAAATTGGCTTATAACCCAACTGATTGATGTAAGGGAGAAAAGCAAAAAAAAAAAAGCCCAAAGCTGGCGCGATTAAATCCTTGGGTTTTAGTGCTTTTAAAGATTTCCACTGCTCTGAGAAGTCACCGACGTTCAGGGACGTGGCAGCATTGAGCATGGGCACGTGTCTTGGGGGCAGTGACGGTAAAATCACCGTCCTCAAAGATTTCCTAATATGTCTTTCAAAATGGGTGCCCTAGGTCGATGGTGTTCTCCTTGTTGAAGTATAAATATATAGTCCATCTTTCCCTATCAGCTTGCTTTTGGATGAACTGGCTGGTGCGTGCAGTCCTATATGGTATCGGAGTCAAGCGGTCTTGAGTTCAAGACCCGACTGATGCAATTTAACAATAAAAAAAGTTGCATCCCACTTTCGGTCCACGTTTAAACCCGAGAAAGCCACACGTGAGGAGAAGTGTTGAAGTGAGATCTTATCGACAATTCCTTATCAATATATGTAATCTAGAGCCATCATTAGTGTTGGGTATATAATATAAATAAAGAGTTAAAATGACATGTACGGTCGATCCATGCTTGGCAAAGAACCGAACATTACACTTAGGAGGGGCTAAATGTATAAACACAATGAAGTTAACTGTAAACGTAATCAAATAAAATATTGATTTGTTTGGTTAGAAAGTGCAGCGGTGACCAATTCCAAAGTGGTCGCGGCAGTAGCACTCGTCACCTTAGAGACACGCGCCTATGCAAGCTTAGGTAGGAGGGGCAACGATAGTGAGACGCAAGTCGCTTCTGCAAAAGACACACACACAACCGCTGGCTGCGGGGGTTGCGACATGGAGGTGGGCACACTCTTCTTTTGACTCTATCGTCATCTTCCTCCTCCTACCTCTGCCTCGCCGCCATCCACCGCACCTCCACTACCATGTGCAACCGCATCCCCACCACTAGATGCATCACTTATGAAGTTGCTGACCCTGATACGCTGGCCGACACTGGCACTGCCAGTGCCACCAATGTAGCAGCTGGACTGCATGAGTTGGCCTTGTTGGTTTTGCCGAAGCCGAAGGCGGAGCCCTGGCCACTGGTGTCGTGCAAGGTTGGGCGCCGATCGACGGCTTTCGGCAGGTAGTCGTGGTTGGATGCGATGTCTCCGACGATGCCAGGTTGAAAGTGCATATAGCCCCGACGATGCCAGTGTTGATGCTGATGATGAGAGTGGCGCCAAGGAGAAGGACGATGTGATGGACATCTCAGAGCACACCGAGAACCCTTCCAATCATCCGTCTTCTAGTTCTACTCCGGTGAATAAAATCCTTGACACTCAAGTTCAACAACGTGTATTGTCGAGTGTGGTCTCTAGAGATGTGACGGGATGTGGTTCAGTGCTCTTAGCGCAGGAGTCTGCCTCACCTTCTACGCCACGGGCTGTCGTTGTGTCGCAGCCGTCGTCGCCTTCTCGGACTGCAACGTCATCGCCCGCTGCCCTCCAATCAGTGCAGGTCACCGGCGGCTCAGCGGGACACCCGGACTCTTCACCTGCTGAGGTGGCGCCGCAGCCGCCGCCGTCGACGCGGACGGCGCCGTGGCAGACGGCTGTCTCCAAGCCGGTGCAGGCAACCGGAGTTTCAGTGGGGCGCCCTATAGCGCCTTCAACTAGCAGGCATCCAGCGGCTCGGGTAGGGCCAACCCAGCATGCACCTCAGTTGGAGCCGTGCATGCATGCCTCGAGTGTGCTGGGACACAAAGGGCTGGCCTCGGGTATGCAGCCATGCAACGCTACACATTCAACTGTTATTCGATCTTCATCAGAGCCGGACGCGTCCGTGGCTGCTCAACAATTTCTGATGAAGCCAAACGTGTGTGTCTCACCCATGCACGCACCACCTGTGGTCCCGCCTCCAGACACGCCATCTTCGGCGGCGGCGTTGAGTTTATCGGTGGTCGTGACTGCCAGAGAGGGGGTTGCTACTACACCCTCATCCCCTCCTCCGGTGGAGGTTCCTACACGTCTTTCTTCATCGGAGGTAACACCCACACGTCGCAGTGCCCGTCATGCGGTGGCCGACGATGGAACGGCGGACACCGACGAAGACTCTTTGGCCAAGGCTATGCGGCGTAAAGCTGTGGAGAACCTCGGCAACCAAGGTACTTCGTCATCACCCAAATCATTTTTGTCTTTTTCTACTACATCCATCGTTGCTAAGTTGAATAATGTGGGTGTTAGTCTAGGAAATAATGAGAATGATATTTCTATTTCCACAAACGCATTGAGACATTTGGACTATGACCGATTAAAGGTCACTCCACGAGTTTCTAACAAATCTTTTACCTCTCATCTAGATGAGGAGGAGCTGCATGCCACATCAGATGGTCAGCTACTCGCTCATGTAGTAGGGGAGGTTTCGGACGTGGGCTTGGAGGAACCCGGGCTTAGTTCATTGATTGAACTTACAGCTTCCGGTCGTAAATCCAAGTCCGACCGTTCGAAAAAAGGCCGTAAACCCTCTAAGAGGGTGAACATTTCTAAATCTCCTATTGTTTCCTCATGAATGGCATGTTTTTTAATAGCAGAGGTCTTGGTGACTTGGCTAAACATCTATTCATTGCGGACTGTAATAGGCAGTACAATTTAGACTTTCTGGCTTTATCTGAAACGGGGAGACGTGATTTCTCAGCAAGTCTGCTTGACCGCCTGTCTGGCGGGATAGACTATAATTGGATTTCACGACCACCTCGAGGTCGTTCTGGGGGCATTTTACTTGGAATTAACACAGGGACTATGGATGTTCTGGCTAGTTCGTATGGAGAGTTTCATATTAAACTCCATATCCGAAACAAAGCTGACAACTTCACATGGACCCTCGTCGCCGTGTATGGGGCAGCCCGGGATGAGCTCAAGGCCATTTTTCTCCATGAATTGGTTAATATGGCGAAAGATAATCCCTACCCCATTCTTATTGGTGGGGATTTTAACTTGCTACGATTTCCAAATGAGAAAAGCCGAGGTAGGTTTGATAATCATTGGCCTTTCCTTTTCAACGTTGTCATTGACAGTCTAGATTTGCGAGAGGTTTTCATGATTGGAAGACAGTTCACTTGGGCGAATAGTCTTCCGGAGCCGACATATGAGAAACTAGACCGCATTTTAATGGATACCGACTGGGAATGCAAATTCCCAATGGTTTCTGTTCGCGCTCTTCCTTGTATAGAGGCTCTTTCAGACTATGCACCCATTCTCTTAACCACTGGATTACCTCGACCACAACACCGACGTAGGTTCAAGTTTGAACTGGGTTGGTTGCATCGGGATGGATTCCATGAAATGGTCAAGGAGGTGTGGAATAAACCGGTTGCCGGGCTTACCCCAATACACATATGGAACAACAAAATGCGTGCATTACGTAAGTTCCTTTGTGGATGGGCTAGGCACACAACGGGTATCCTCAAAAAGGAAAAGCTCCGTATTTCATCTATTATTGATGATTTAGAAGCTCTGGCAGAGATTAGACCTCTCTCTAACATCAAAATAGAGATCAAGAGTCAATCAAATGCCTAGTTAGCTCGCATGTTGCGCGAGGAGGAACTCAAGTGGTACCAACATTCAAACCCTTAGTTTATCCTGAAAGGTGATTCGAATACGAGATTTTTCCATGGTGTCGCTAATGGTAGACATCGGAAGAAACTTATTCATTCCCTACAACAGGAGGAGGGCACGATTGAAGGGCATGAGCAACTATTATATCACTAGTTATTATAAAAATCTATTCGGAACCCCTAAGGAAGGAAACTTCTCGATGGATGAGTCTCGAACAGATGACACCCCCCAGGTTTCTGATGCGGAAAATAGCCTTCTAACATCTCCATTTTTCGAGGAGGAATTTAGAAAGACGGTTTTCCCAATGGAGCATAACAAAGCACCGGGTCCTGATGGTTTTCCCGCTGAGTTCTACCAGAATTTTTGGGAGGTCATCAAACAAGATTTCCTACTCTTGTTTGGATGCCTTCACGCTGGCCAACTAGAGTTGTTCCGTTTAAACTTCGGTGTAATTATTTTATTACCTAAGGTTAATGAGGCTGAAAGGATACAACAATATCGTCCAATTTGCTTCCTTACTGTTAGTTTTAAAATATTCACCAAGGTAGCAACGATTAGGCTAAATTCGGTTGCTGAACATGTGGTTCGCCCTTCTCAAACTGCTTTCATGCAAGGTAGAAACATCCTAGATGGGGTTGTTGTCCTTCATGAAATAGTTCACGAATTGCATCGGAAAAAGCTGAATGGGGTGGTTCTTAAAATCGACTTTGAAAAAGCTTATGAAAAAGTCAAGTGGTCTTTTCTTCAACAGTCTCTCAGAATGAAAGGTTTTTCTGCTGAGTGGCGCGCTATGATCCATAGTTTCGTTTCTGGAGGTAGTGTTGCCATTAAAGTCAATGATGACGTTAGCAACTATTTCCAAACGAAGAAAGGATTGCGACAAGGTGACTCAGTATCGCCCATGCTATTCAATATAGTGGCTGATATGTTAGCGGTCATGATTGAGCGTGCCAAGGTTGATGGCCAAATTGATGGGGTAGTGAATCATCTAGTGGATGGTGGCCTATCTATCCTCCAATATGCCGACGATACGATTCTCTTTATGGATCATGACCTCGAGAAAGCAAGAAATATGAAATTAATTTTATCAGCATTCGAGCAACTCTCAGGGCTTAAGATCAATTTCCATAAAAGTGAACTGTTTTGCTTTGGTGAGGCTCAAGACGAGGCCCATCTGTATGCTGAGCTATTCGGATGCGGATTGGGCCAGTTTTCGATCACTTATTTGGGGATACCGATACATTATCGGAGACTCACAAATGCTGAATGGAAACATGTCGAGGAGAGACTACAAAAAAGACTTAGTAGTTGGAAAGGTAAATTGCTATCTCTGGGTGGAAGGTTGGTCCTCATAAATTCAGTACTAAGTAACATGGTACTATATATGATTTCCTTCTTCCAATTGCCGAAAGGAGTATTACATAGATTGGATTACTTCCGATCGAGATTCTTTTGGCAAGGAGATAGCGAGAGAAAAAATATCGACTGGCTAAATGGAGTGTGGTTTGTCGTCCCAAGGACCAAGGCGGGTTGGGCATTCATGACCTTGAGGTTAAGAACAGGGCCCTCCTCAGCAAATGGTTATTTAAGTTGTTGACGAAAGATGGTGTATGTCAAACCCTTCTAAGGAGAAAATATGTGGGTTCTAAGGCAGTATCCCAAGTATACTAAAAGCCTGGGGACTCTCATTTTTGGGCCGGACTAATGGCAACGAAGAAATATTTCTTTCGCGATGGTCCCTTCTCAATTAAGGATGGCTCGGAAATTAGATTCTGGAAGGATAAGTGGCTAGGTAGTGCTACTCTCCGGGAACAATATCCAGCTCTGTACAATATTGTGCGTCACAAGGGCGATACTATTGCCAAGATTTTGGAATCATTTCCGCCAAATGTGACGTTCAGAAGGGATTTAATTGGACCTAGACTCCATTCGTGGAACATACTGCTCCAACGGTTAACCACGGTACAGTTGTCACAAGGGTCCGATATCTTTCGTTGGAACCTACACGGGAATGGGCAGTTCTCAGTGGAGTCTATGTATAGAGCTCTGATCCAGTCAGATGTGCCAGTTGATAATAAGAAGAAGATCTGGAAGATGAAGATACCTCTTAAAAATAAAATCTTTGTGTGGTATCTTCGTCGCAGAGTTATTCTTACTAAAGATAACCTTATTAAGAGGAATTGGCATGGAAGTATAAAATGTGTATTTTGTCCGCATGATGAGACAATAAAACATTTGTTCTTTCATTATAAATTGGCTCATTCTATATGGTCAGTCATCCAGATAGCTTCTGGCTTGTATCCTCCGTGTAGTGTTGCTAATATATTTGGCAACTGGTTACATGGGATTGATCACAAGTTTAGAATTCTTCTCAGGGTGGGAGCGCTTGCCGTGATTTGGTCGCTTTGGCTATGTAGAAATGATAAGGTTTTTAATGATAAAAGTACTTCCCTTATGCAGGTTATCTACAAATGTATCGGGACGCTTCGTTTATGGTTCTCTCTACAGCGAGTGGAGAATCGAGACCTGATTACGAATGTGTGTACACGATTGGAGGTTGCGGCGAGGGATACTTTTATCCAACATGGGTGACAACATGATTTTAGGATTGGGCCTCCTACTATTTAGGTGTCATACAAATATTCATCTTTGTATTTCGCCTTCTTCTTTTATTTTGGCTTGTCATGACGACTTTGTTAACTGTGTGCATCTTAGTTATGCAGAGGCTAGATCTAATGCTTAAACCTTTTAAGTAATAAAGCGCCCCTTTTCGAAATCTGGTTGAGGATTGCCAAGGAAAGAGGCTCCATCGAAAGATTCTTTCCTAGGGGATCGATCAACTAGCGAACGTTGTTGCATAAAGAAACACGAAAGATCTCGAAGTCAGCTCCTCCTCCTCCAAGAAAGAAAGCTAGGGTTTCTGCCTCTCGCCGGCGCCGCCGCAGGTCCGCCTCATCTCCGGTGGCCCTAGGGCCATAGGGACGCGGTGGATCCTGCCAAGGGCCGGCGGGAGGGCTCCGTTTTCAGTCGTTTTTTCCTTTCTTGTTAGGGTTTGTGTTCTGCTCAGGAAGGCGAGACGGCGGCGGCTCTCTGAAGATGGAATAAAGGTCTCCCCGCCTAGCCCCCGTTCCGGCGGTGCATCTAGCATCGTTGGTGGGCGTGTGGAGGTGTGTCTCCGGCGGATCTATCTTTGGTGGATTTGCTCGGATCTCGTCGTTGTTCGTCTATGTTCGTGTGTCTTCGGGTTGAATCCTTCCAACCTACGTTATTCTTCATCGGCGGCGGTTGCTGTTCTGGTGCGCTGGTCCTATGGGGCCTTAGCACGACGACTTCCCGACTGTCTACTACAACAAGTTGTGCCCGACTCCGGCGATGGAGGGGTGATGACGGCGGCGCGCCTTCGATTCGCTTCAGTGCTTGTAGTCGTCGCTTGGTGGTCTACGGATCTGGATGTAATTTTTATTTCTGGTGTTCGTTGTATTGACATGATTGAATATGAATAGATTGGAAGTTTTTCCGTAAAAACTAGCGAACGTTTTCGTTCGGCGGGGCACTCGCGATCGAGCCATCCTTGCCCACAGAGGCCCCTTCAGCTTCCTCCTTGGGCCTCCCGGCCCAATTACCAGTTTTAAACAAAAAAATAGAAAACTGTAAAACAAATATTTGCCATGATTTAGGTAAAAAATAAAGCAGTATAAAAAAATTCCCATCTCATACAAAACAAATTTGCCCCTTGTCTGAGTTATGAAAAATGTCATGCTACTTTATAAAATTGCATTACTCTAATTTATAAATTTACAATGAGTATGCTCAAAATAAAAAAGAAGGTCATGTGATCTAGAAATAAAATAAAATTGGCATGCTAAACTTTAAAAAATTGCCATCATGTAGGTAAAAAATGTTTTATCTGGATAAGCCCCAATTAGATTCTATATTTTTTGTTTCCAAAAACAAAAACAAAATCAAACACATGAATTGCCATGGTCAAAAAAGAAAAAACTTCCGTGCCATAAAAAATGTCATCCTCTTAATATTAAAAAGAGTCAATTACATTAGTGATGCTATAACTTGGCGTAAACGTTCACTTTGGTGCTAAGGCGTTGTTTGGATAGGCAGTATATGCAAAACCGGGTCTCTACAAACCAGGGAAACGGTGTAACAAACTAAAATCTTGTTTGGCAACTCTAACCAATCCGTGAATATAGAAATCTTGGCTTTCCAAAAACCTAGATTTCAGGTGTAACAAACTAAAGTTGTGGTGTAGAGTGAATTACATCTACAGTTCTCGTACTAGTTGGCGTGTAACAGGATGGTCCTGAAACTTGTGGAATGCTCCAATACGGTCCTTGGAGACGAGAATACATCGCATGTACGGTCCTGGCGGCGCTTTCTATAGGCGCGGTTATCAGACCAATGGCACATCAGCGTACACCACATGTGCGGCCGGGTTCCACATGTTAGCATGGGAGGCCTAGCTCTGGTTTGTTAAACTTAGAGCTAAAAATTATGTGTACCTCTTCAAGGAATTATACCCTTTTTAGTAGACTCTTCAAGGAATTATCATGACGTCCGTTTTCTACCAGTTTCTTTAAAAAAAATGATTCAAGTTCAAGTTCATTCTTATTTTCCCATTTGAATAAAATGTAAGGAAAAATTGCTTTCGCCATGAAACTTAAGAGAAGTATTTGTGCATATGAGAAAAAAATGATCAACATGTTTTAGAAAATGTTGGAGTGTTAAAATTTTCAACATGTTTTTGTAAAATGTTCGTCATGCATTATTTCACGTGCATTAAAACAATAGTGTAAATTTAAGCTTACATATGAGGAAACACATACAACTTAAGCATTTTAAATACATTTCTAAAACTTATTATTATTACACAATAATTTTTAAAACATGTTACTATTGCTCAACATGTTATCAATTTTTTTAATAATTTTGCATTTAAAAATACAATGAAGACACAATAACTGTGCGTGCTTGTCCATCTAATTTAAGATACAGAAATAAACACACACTTAGACAAAACAAAAACGGTTGTTGGGGAAATAATTGCGTAAAAAGATAACCAATTTCTAAAATCATTCTGAACATTATTCGAAATACATGTTGTATTTTTCAAATAATTATGCAATATAAAAATACAGTGAGGATACATAATACTTGTGCGCGCTTGTGATCATGAAATGAAGATAAATACATTTTCTTTCATTTGTTTTTTAAATCCATACAAATTTTAGAAAAAGTTCATGAAACCTAATATTTAAGATTTAATAAATATTTAAAAAATACAGCTAATTGTATAATAATAATTATTTTATTTTTTACATGGAAAAAATGGACACAAACCTTTTTCGATAGAGGATAATTTTATTATCCCAATCATCAAGGGGATACAAAGCATTAAAATGGACACAAACCTAGGAGAATATAAAAAGGGAATCGCAAGAATATGCATCAGCGCAATAGTAGAGTTCTAGCTATTCGTTATGCTTGTCTAAAAAAAAGCTATTTCGTTACGCGGGTAGCTCTGCTTGGTCATTTGGCTAGCTTGTGTTGTCAAATTGGAAGGAGGTGTCAGGTTCTAATCCCAGCGTGCAATTTATTTTTCCATCCTATTCCTCTTTCGCATGTTGACATGTGGGTCCTGTTTCTCTATTGTACACTCATTTGGTACTGTACATATCAGGAGACATAGTCAGAACCGTATGTGTGACGTATTTTCATCCTCAAGGACCGTATTGGAACACTTCCCGAGTTGCAGGACCATTGTGTTACATGCCAACTAGCACAAGGACCATAGGTGCAATTTACTCTGTGGTGTACATCGATGTGGTACCAAAACTTGGCATTGACGTGCAAATATATATGGAGTCGGTGCTGACCAGGCGCATGGGGCCCGCTGTCAGCCACTAGACCAGAGATAGAGAGAAGGGGCGTGTGGCTTGATTTTTTTCAAAAACAACCTCGAAATATTTTTTCACTAAAAAATCCATGTTGACGTGGAAGATTTCGTCACCTGTATGAGAAGTGGGTCATGCGTGTCACCTAAGAGCACAAAACTAAATAAAATCTGGGGCCAGCAGTTCTCGAACCAAGTTCATCGTCCACGCAAAGGGGCTGGCTAATCAGTTCACCAATTGTGTTTCCTTAATCAACTAAAGGCAACAACTTCCTATGTATTTAACCTCGGCGCAGGCGGAGGTTAAATGGGCTGCAGTATCTAAATTATAAGTGTTCTAAAAAATCTAAATTATAATCTCAGTAATAAAAATAACGCATGCATATTTGTGTTTATAAATCTTGTACATGTAAACGGAATAAATTATTTTAGAAACTTGTTCACATATTGATTATGAATATTCATATATTTAAATAATGTTTATGAATTCTAAAAATTGTTTGCATAATTTATAATTAAAAGTTAAATTACAATTTGGAAAATTACTTTATTGATACAAAACTTCAATAATTATACGCACATTTGTATAGTTTAATATTTGAACAAATAAAAATATTTACAATTTAAACTGTTCATATGAATATTCATTTTGTATAATTTAAATAGAAGCAATGACCGTATAATATTTATGTATTCATTAAAAATTTAATTTATAAAAATGTCCGTATTAACTAAATATATTTTAGATCATGCACGGATGTTATTTAAATGTAATCATTTACTAATAATCATTTTTATCTATAAAATTTGTATCACACAAAATATTTGAACATATTATTTATTAGTTGCGTTTTACAAATAATTTTTTAAAAAGGAACAGGTATAGAGTGGGCCGCACTATCTGTGAACCATATAAGCTCGGCATGCGGACAGATTAGTACATGTAAGTTTGTTACCTATATAGGACAAGAGAAATTGTTGGTGTGGTGGTTATCAATGCCAAGTTTTGGCACCACTTTGATGTACACCGTAACTTTTAGTACCAAACTGACCGTTTACGCCAAGTTGTAGCACTATCAGTGTAATTGACTCTATTAAAAATGTTATGTTCTTGACTATTAAAATGCCATGCTCTTAATAATAAAATTACGTCCTCTTAAAAATAAAAATGCCATGTTATTGACTATTAGAATGTCATGCTCTTAAAAAATGACATCCTCTTATTAAAAATGCCATGTTATTAATTATTAAAATGCCATGATCTTAATAATAAAACTGGCATCCTCTTATTTATAATATGTCATGCTATTAATTATTGAAATGACATGCTCTTAATACTCAAAGTGCCATGTGAGAAAATAAAAAGCCCATGTTTTGGAAGACAAAAAAATGCCATGATTTTTAATAGATTTTTTTGCCATGCTACATATTATAAAAATGCACATGGCAAGTCCATGAAAACACCCCACCCCTCTGAAAATAGGAAATTTTGGAAATATTTTCAAGTAAAAACGAATTTAAAAGAACCTTCAAAGGATATGTGACAAACTTTACTGCATTTTATCACAAAAGACAAGTCTGTTCAGTGGTAAATGCCCACTTCACTCCATAATGAGGTCGCTGGTTTGATTCCCAGCCCCCATGTGCCTCGGTTTTCATTTTCGTTAGGGAGGAAAAAAAAGGGGTGTTCGCTAGTGAGCTGTTCGCAGATAATAGCAGGGAAAACTGACGTGGCACCATCGTGGTGCCGTGATTTGTGCCAGAAGATCGAGCGGCAGTTGATGCGTTTGCTGGGAAAGGCTAAATAACCGACGTTCGGCATATAGCACTTCTCATAAAAATAATTTTTTTTTAAGAAAACTTTCGATCTATTCATTAACTGGCAAGGTAGTACAAAGAACATTAAGGCTGTGTTTGGCAACAAGGTATTGCAAAAACCGAAGTATTAAAAAACTACAGTATTTTAGGCTATAGGTATAAGATACCATGATTTTTACATATCAAAGCGTTTTGAAGTATCAATAATACGGAGTACCTGTTTGGCTAGCATCGTGTGCAGCGACCTAAAAGTTGTTGTCTGGCCGTTAGCTGTTGCAAATACACGCATTTTTTAAGTCAGCGACCGTTGCATGCAAACTGTAGCAGACTAGTTCATCCATCAACGGAGTCGCTACTTCTGCATCCAGCTTGTCATGTCGATTTTTAATCGTGTACTGAAGGAACCAGCCTAACTTTTTGAATGTTTCATTGAGTCAAATCTCAGTGAAGATCCCGTGTTTTAAGGAAAATGACAGTGAAGATCCTAACGAAGATTCAAATCATCAAGCAGAAGATCCTAATAAACCGGGGCCACCACACCTGGTTGAGAAAGAAAGCACCTTGTGCCATGCGTGCATTCGTGTTTTTCGGCTGCTCAGTTTAATAAAAAGAGGTCGGACCCTCTTTTTTTAAAACAGAGAAAATACCATGGTATTGGAGATATTGTAGTATTAAATACTACAGTTTTTTAGGTAACCAAACAACTCACAATAATTAAAACTGTAGTAATTAGAAAAACTGTAGTATTTCTAAAATACTTAGAAAATACTTTGCTATTAAACGGGGCCTAAAAGTAAAAAAGTTACATCCAGGTCCTTGCACACTAGATGTATAGTCCAAAATGAATCAATAGAGCATAATCCAATTATGTGGCGCCACCCTTGCTGCCCCGCTCTGTCTCTCCGCCCTACAAGTGACGACATATATTTCCCCACCCGCTGCTTTCGTGGGAGGAGTGATCGAATACCCTTGTTTTTCTTGCTAGCCTTACATGCCCTCTCCGTCAGAATGAAAGCGCTCTTCGACACTAGAATCGATCGCCAAATCCATTAGCCAATCCACGTGATCGATCGGTGATGTAGATCGGAGGTGCAGCAGTGCAGCTTGGCTATGTTCTCATGGAGAAACTAATTGATCTATCGATGCAAATGAAAGGTGAAACGTCATCAATAGTACACGTGAAACGTGATCAACATCTTTTATCTAGTTACACGCAGCAAACATGGAAATGAAACGGAGACACACCGAACACAGCATATGACCGATCTAGCAAAAGATCTAGGCGGCCGCGACGGCCGGCCGCGGCGGCGGTATCGACGACGTCCGCGCCCGGGTCGGCTGAGGCAGCGGCGGCGGCGGCGAGGGGAAGCTACGGTAGAGGAGGCCGCCGTCGCTGAAGTCGTCGTAGTCGACGTCGTCGTCGCTGTCGTCGGGGCCCTCGTCGAAGTTGAGCGCGTAGCTGAGCGGGTCGTACCTGCCGACGCCGCGGCTGTCCCGCCCGCCCCACTGCGCCCGGCCGCCGTAGCCGAAGCAGCAGCACACCGTGGCCCGCAGCCTCCGCCGCAGCGAGCTCGGCGGCAGCGGCGAGGCCTCCATCTCCATGGCGTAGATATTCCGCGGGCGCCGTGACACGGTCAGAGGTCAAAGCTGCTGGCCGCGTGTTTAGCCAGGTGGTGTTTAGTTAAGGCGGATACTACGAGTGGATTAGGAGCGAGGGGTGGCGTGCGGAGGTGGGGTGGTTAAGTAGGAGGAGGGAGTGTGTGGGAATGGCGGGGAAGGACACGCCGGCTGGTGGTGGCGACGGCGTGAAGGGGAAGTCGCCACGGGTTCTCCACCTGGTACCATTAACATAACCGTTCTTAAGCTGAACACACCATACTTCAAATATAAACATCACTGTAGTTAGTCACCGTGGTCATCTCGCTAGGACATTCACCAACCATTGAAATGATATTTCACCTTTGCCCTCTTGCTATTTTTAAAAGCAAATTTGTGTTTGTACCTATCAATGGACATTCGGCTACCACCATTGAAATATTATTTCACCTTTGTTCTTTGTGGGGGAAAACTTAAGACCTGAGGGTTTCCATCTACGAGTGAAATGTCCCCTGGGAACGTTCGGTTTCGGCGGACGAAGACATTCGGTAGAGGAAGTCCCTCCCAGCGAACCCCTCCCGTGTACGTACCTTAGCTTCCATTGGGCAAAAAAAAAAAAAAAAACTGTGACGCTATTAGACCTTAAAAACTGATATTTTGGAACTCATTTTAACAAGTTAAAACAACACAGAAAAATGTCATGACGTATAAAACAAAGGCTGTCAAGTCATGTTCAAAATTGATCATGTACTATACATTTTTTTTAAAGGATATTGCACATCACAGAAATAACAGAAAAAACAAAAAAAATGACAAGCTAAGAAATTTAGAAAATTTATATAAACTATCATGTCTCTAGGATTTCATATATAGCACACAGCTAAAAACACAAAAAAAGTATACAGCAAAAGCTACTAGTTCCAGTGTGAACAAAAACACTATTTTAATTAAAAAATCGACAAGGGATGGATTTTATTTGCTCAAAATGAAGCACCAACAACATCCATAACACAATGAGCACACACCCGGACTCTGCATAGTTAGGATGCACACAACCACACCAACTTACACACACGCGAAAACATATCGACAACTAGCAAAGTCATATAGGAGCAAAGCTATGCATAGACGAGGGAAAAAAGGCCCAAAACGATCAGATCTACGATCGACAAACTACAACGATGAACATATCCTCATCAGCCACCTCATGACATCACATAGACAGCGAGGTTCTTCAACGGCAAACCCTTCAGGAAGGGAGCAACACTCAAGCGTCACAGCCAAATTCAACCACAAGACGAGAATCTAAGTTTCCACCCTAAAGAATCAACCCTTGCATATCTGAGCAATGCTTTCAACAAGGTAACGATGTAAGAAAAACATCAGCATTGCCAAGTATAACCACTCGGGTCTGATCTAAGCTTTCGCCCTGGAGCTCGAGACCCGGTGCTCGAGTGGCACCACCATCAAAGTCACTCATGTGCTGTCGCCACAACTTGTCCCCAATCCCAACTGCTACATGCAATGCGACCGCCATCCACTGCACCACCATTACTCTGCGTCAAGTTTCATCCATAATTTGCATCTCACCGCTGGAGTCAACCATCGGATCAGGAGAGATGATCCCTCCTATAGACCTTTTCATGACCACCGCCATCGTGGAGTCGTAGAAAGTAACTGCAGTATAGTTTGCAGCCACCACCATCTGACCAATTGGATTTGGATCACCACCACCATCTATAGCACCACCGACCGATCACCGCACGCGCGGAAGGCTAGCACCTTGCCGCCACGGTCCATATCCAGCAAAGAGCCGATGCACACCGGGCACCCGACACCAAATCCGTTCGGATCTGGACAGAGACTGGCCCGCACACGGAGCTGCCACCGCAATCAGGGACACCCCCCCGGCTGGTGATAAGCGCCCCGCATAGTCAATCCCACTCCAACGTGAAGAGCTGGGCGCGCACCCGATTGTTGTAGATCGGGACGTAGGGGTTCCATGGCGAGGAAGCGGCAAAGGGGCGAGAGCATGGGGGAGATTCAAAAGATAAAAAGATGGGATGGGGAGTGCTCCCCCGTCGCAGTTGCCCTATGATGGCTTCCTCCGGCAGAGACGAGGGGCTGGATGCTGGTGGGGAAGATTTGGATGCGGCAGCGAGGACACATCCTGAGTCGCCATGGGCGACCAGGAGGCAGTTTAGATCGCGAAAGGGTGTCTCTATCTAAAATATCAACATATAAAATCATACATGTTAAATTTTAAAGAAATGTATAAAAACAAAAGGAAATTACCATGATCAAGGACGATTCAAAATTGAAATGTTTTTTAAAAAGGAATTTGCCATGATCGGGATAATATAAATATCATAACACTAAAAGTAAAAATGCAATGATAAAAATATTAAATTTGCCGCAAAATAATAATATTATAATTGCTGTGTCCAATGTTTTATTTGCTGAAAACAAGAAACCACACAAAGAATATTGCTTGATTAAAAAAACTAAAAATGGCATGCCATTAAAAATAATAATTGACCATGCTATAGATTAAAAATTGCCATGCTCTTAATAAAAGAAAAGGTCATGCTCTTAATAACAAAAATGTCACGCTCTTCAAATTAAAAATTGCTGTTCTGTAGATATAGTCATATAGATCCGAGTAACAAAGCTTTTATGAACTTGCCATATGAACATAGCTGGTTTTATACTCCCTCCGTTCCTCAATATAGGGTGTATAGTTTCTGGCACGTAAATTAAAGAACGCATGTGGAGGGAAAATTTCACAAGTTTTGGGAGAGATTACACCTGACTAATTGACATGAGAAAATAGAGGAGCTTGCTCTATATAAGGAAATGTAATCAAATCCCTTAAAAAATTATCCAAACGAGTGGTGCAACGCAATAAACCTTATATTTCGGACTTTTTCTCAAAAATCTATACACCTTATATCAAGGAACAGAGGGAGTATAAAACTTGCCATGCTAAAAAACAAGGTGGTACATACTCCCTCCGTCCGAAAATACTTGTCATCAAAGTGGATGAAAAGGAATGTATCTAGAACTTCTAGATACATTCCTTTTCATCCACTTTGATGACAAGTATTTTCGGACGGAAAAGGTATGAAAACAATGCCATGTGTTTTCAGTACACACAACATTATGAATTTTGCCATTTATTGTTACACAAATTCCATGGCAAGTTACCAAAAGTTGCCAGGGTTTTCCCTTTTTTTAGTACACAAAAGTTATGAATTTTCCATGTTATTGTTATAAAAATGCCATGGAAAATTACAAAAATTTCCAAAGGTTTTCAAAACAGTTTCTTTCTATTGTGAATTTTGCCATTTCTTCTTCCTACATAAAATTCCAAAATGCCACGGGGGCTCCCCTTTACAACATGTTCAGTCATATCTAACTCACATCCAAAAATGTTATGGAATTTCAAAAAATCTTGTGTCCGTGGACTAATAATTTCTAAAATTGCCATGGTTTAAAATTTTGTATTTCAAAATATTCATGTCACTACTATCGCAGCGTGTTCAATCGCATACAAAAATGACAACCTCCAACTAGTACAAATGTCATGGTACCTAAAATAAAATAACCATGTTCTCAATAGTAAAAGCTTGCCATAGTGTCTATAAATAAATTTGCACATGGAAAAACTAGCATGAGTCAGCATGTATATGATGTTTTGTGGTGGTTACCTAAGGAGTTTCCACGAGAAAACAAATTTGGCATGTAAACAATTCAAAAACACTCATACAAAAATTGCCATGCGAACGTCCTGGTCGGCATCTTGGGCGGGCTCAAAGTTGATGACTTCGGGTCGGCGATGCGGGCGAAGCCGGCCGGAGTGCCGACGTGCCGTATGAGAGTGCTGTGTCGGCACGCTGATTTACACCTCGCCGGAGCAGCTGGAAGGCAACCGGTACTACGGCCAGGCCGTAGACACGTGGGCGCTTGGGTGCGTGCTGCGTGATGGCGGAGCTGCTGGCCGGCGAGACCCTGTTCGTGGCGTAGACAGAAGAGGAGCTGGTCGCTGAGATGTACAAGCTGCGAGACCAGATCAGTTCCACGGGGATGCTCTGCTTGGAGTTCTTCGAGGAGCTTTCGGAGGCCGGGCGTGAGGTCCTGACCGGCCTGCTCGCCTTCAACCCGGACGAGAGGATCACGGCGGCCGAAGCGCTGGAGCACCGGTGGTTCAGCAAGCCGTGCGTTTCCAGGACCAGAGCACCCTGGCTTTGGCGACGATGATCGGTTAATTAGCTTCTTTTAGCAACTGATATCCCATTAAGAAACAAAATGGAAAACGTCGAAAACAGATATGAAAACTGCGGATGGTGTGTGTGTGTGTGTGGGGGGGGGGGGGGGGGATAGGTTAGGATTTATTCGGACTTATCTTGTATTTCAAATTGAGCATTGTACTTCTATATATATGCCTATGAGGCTCAAGCAATACAACAACGATTTTTACCAAACCCTTAATCGATCCAAACCCTAGCCACCGCCCGACGCTTCCACTCCGCGCCGCCTCCATGACCGCCGCCGGGGGCCACGTGAAAGCACAAATGCTTCCTCGGTGGTTTTGATAATTAATGTCAATATATCTCTTGTTGGACTAATGTTCTATCTAGTATTGTCGGCGTCCTGGGAACGAGGGTCTCCAGACTTGCCTGCCTACGGCCTACGGCGTGGCTCCACTAGTGGCCCTGTACGTCCCGTCTTCACCAGCAAACACTCAAAACCCTCGCGAGGCGGACGTCGCAATGGGTGGAGAGATCAAGGCAGGGGGCAACTCGCGAGGTTCCTATGACGCAAGCCATGACGGCTGGAGCCAGGCGGGCGCCAGCGCGCGCAGTGTCCTCGTTTCCTCTTTGGTGCTAAACAGGCAAGCGCAGGTGAGGAGTCCCGAGGCATCAGTCAAAGGTTTCCATATCGGTGCAATGAGACCAAGACCAGCAGGATGGCAGGACGGAGGTCACCGTGGAGCCCAAGACGGCGTCATCACCAGAGCCTTTGGCAGAAGAAGACCACTTTTAGTCAGGATAACTTGTACTAGTTGCCTCCCTTTGAATTTGGCCGTTGTGGGATCCCTTCCCGCCTACATTTGGGGAGAGTAGGACTAGCCACCATCGTAGCAAGGGACGGGTCATTGAGATCACCCTCAACCTCACAAGCTCACCCAACACAAGAGCACCTCTCCTCAGGAGGTTGTTCTTCCCCTTGTAACTGTTCATCCTCAGCCCAAGAGGCAATCCACCACACCACACTGGAGTAGGGTATTACACCACATCGGTGGCACGAACCAGTATAAACTCTCGTGTCTCTTGTTCCGCGGGCTCGTCGAGCTAGGCCTTGAGACCGCGGTGAGGGTGAGAGCTAGAGGGAGGAGAGATCTTCGTGCGCACCCCAGTGTTCGAATATCAAGGGTTTTGCCGGAACCCAAAATCCGACATTTGGCACGCCAGGTAGGGGTGCGCCGAAGCCTTCCTTCCGTCGATCTACGCTCCGCCACCCCCGTGCTTCGCCTCCATGGCCGACGCTGCTCTTCCGGCTGCGACGACAGATGCTCGCGGCGGGCCCAGGGGCTCCGAGCCTTAGCCCCCGCCTTGCGGCGGGTGCAGTGGCCACCCAAGTTCAAGCCAGAGATGCCACCGCGCTACGATGGCGCGACGGACCCGTCGGCTTTCCTGCTGGCATATGAAGAGGCCGTCTTAAAGGATGGGGGCGACGACACGGTCATGGTCAACTGGCTTCCCATGGCCCTCACTGGTGCACCGCGCGCCTGGCTGCTCAACCTCCCAGGATCTACGGTGGCATCGTGGGAGGAGTTGTGCAGCCTCTTTGTTGCACACTTCGCGGCACCGGCGCCCCTCGCTGTCGCGGACCTCCTCGGCGGCTCGCATGCGCCGCCCTCGGACCGTCACACCAAGCCGTTCTTCCGCCAGGACGGCGCCGCCTCTGCGCGGCAGGGGGCTCCCCCTGGTTGGGCGGCGCCCAAGGCCGACCCGACCTTCGACGCGGGGATCACCCTGTCACCACCGTCGGCTCGAGCGTGCTGCCAATGCTTTGCACGCCCACCATCTGCAGTGTAGCCGCCACCAAGACCCTCATCGACGGCAGCGCCGGCCTCAACGTGCTCTCTGTGGAGGCTTTTAGCCTCCTTCACGTACCGCTCGAGCGGCTCCACCCTAGCAAGCCCTTCTCTGGGGTCGGTGTCGGCTCCTCCAGCCCCTGGGGCAGATCCGTCTTCCCGTGACCTTCGGTACCCGCGACAACTATCGCATTGAGCTGATCGACTTCGGCATCCCCCGTATTGACCTCCCGTACAACGCCATCCTCGGGTACCCGGCTCTAGCTCAGTTTATGGCGGCAACCCATCCGGCCTATAACCTTATGAAGATGCCCGGGAGTAAGGACGTCCTCACCGTAGTTGGGGATACCAAGGAAGCTCTGGTAGCGCTCAAGCTTGCCCTCAAAACCGTCGCGGTATCACGACCGGCTGACGAGGACACTTCCGGAGTTAAGGAGGCCACACCAACCAAGAAGAAGCAGTTGTTCACTCAAGATTGGGCAGAAACCAAGGAGGTGCCGGTCGAGGAAGATGGGTCCTCTGGAGCCACCTTCACCATAGGTGCCAACCTTGACTGGGATCAAGAGTAGGCATTGGTGAAGTTCTTGCGCGCTAACAAGAAAGTATTCGCCTGGGAGCCCAAGCAGCTGGTAGGGATCCCAAGAGGAGTGATCGAGCATCACTTGAGGGTGTGCCCCAATGTGCGCCCTGTGAAGCAGAAGGCGCGACGACAGTCTGCGGAGAAGCAGTCCTTCATCATCCAGGAAACCCGCAAGCTGGAGGCAGCAGTCGTCATTCGCGAGGTTCGGTACCCCGAGTGGCTGGCGAACCCCGTCGTCGTGCCAAAGAAAGGTGGGAAGGAGCGCATGTGTGTCGACTTCACCAACCTCAACAAGGCCTGTCCTCAAGATCCGTTCCCACTCCCACGCATCGACCAGGTCGTTGACTCCACCGCCGAGTGCGACCTGCTATGCTTTCCGGATGCGTTCTCAGGCTATCATCAGATCAAGCTGGCGGTAGAGGATGGGGAGAAGAGGGCCTTCCTAACCCCGTGCGGTGTGTACTGCTACACTTGCAAGCCGTTCGGGCTGCGCAACGTAGGCGCGACCTTCCAGCGACTGATGCACATCGCCCTAGGTCAGCAGCTCGGGAAGAACGTTGAAGCCTACGTCGACGACATTGTGGTGAAATATCAAGAGGCGAGAACTTTGATTCAGGACCTGGAGGAGACCTTCGCGAGCCTGCGCCAAGTAGACTTGCGGCTCAAGCCGGAGAAGTGCGTGTTTGGTGTCCCCTCCGGCAAGCTACTGGGCTTCCTCGTGTCCCACAAGGGGATCGAGGCCAACCCGGAAAAGGTCAAGGCGATCGACGACATGAGCCCACCACAAACCCTCAAGAAGATGCAGAAGCTTGACGGCTGCGTGACCTCGCTAGGGCGCTTCATCTCCAAACTGGGAGAGCGCGCCCTATCGTTAATCAAGCTGATGAAGAAGAAGCGCCCATTTGAGTGGACCCCATAGGCTGACCGAGTGTTTGAAGACCTCAAGAGATACCTAACTAGCCCACCGGTGATGGTGGCGCCCCGCCCTCTCGAGCCCCTGGTGCTCTACCTCGCCGCCACTCCCTACTCTGCCAGTGCAGCTCTGGTGGCGGTTCGAGAAGAGCGCTAGGCCAAGGATACGTCGCGCCGACGCCCACAGCAGGGGCGATACAAGACCCGGAGGGCACCGCAAGGGCCGCAGCAACGCCAACAGGTGACCCCGCCCAGCAAGACGGCGTCCTGAGGCCCGCAGGGGACCCAATGAGCGACCAAGCTCCGGGGGTTCCATCGCTTCCGGAGGCGCCTCAACCTCCAACAGACGTAGGCTCCATCGACGCGCCCGCCCTCGTCGAGCACCCAGTGTATTTCGTCAGCACGGTACTGCAGGATGCAAGGGCCCGGTACCCCATGCCTCAGAAGCTCTTGCTCGCGCTCTTGGTGGCCTCGCGTAAGCTACAACATTACTTCCAAGGTCACCCAATCAAGGTCGTCTCAGCCTACCCACTGGAGAGGGTACTCAGGAGCCCCAACGCTGCTAGAAGAGTCGCCGAGTGGAATATCGATCTGCAGGCATTCCAGCTGGAGTTCAGCACAACCAGGGTCATCAAGGGAGCCGCGCTCACTGACTTCGTGGCAGAATGGACTGACGCCCCAGGGCTTGAAGCAGGCGAGGATCGATCCCTCTCGCCAGGAAGTGAAGCACCAGACGGCTGGGTTATGTATTTCAATGGCGCATTTGCGCGCCAGGCCGCGTGGGCTGGAGCAGTGCTCATCTCGCCCACTCAGGACAAGCTCTACTACGTCGTGCAGCTCTGCTTCCAGCAGGGTGAGAAGGTCTCCAACAACATAGCGGAGTACGAAGGCCTCATAGCTGGCCTTAAGGCTGCGGTGGCCCTGGGGGGTGAAGCGCCTCACCATCAGGGGCGACTCGCAGCTTCTCGCCAACTTCTCCAACAAGGTATACGAGCCGAGGGACGAGCACATCGAGACATACCTCGCGGAGGTACGCAAAATGGAAAAGCAGTTCCTGGGTCTAGAATTGCAGCACGTGCCCCGTGGCACCAACAAGGAGGCCGACGACATCGCCAAAAGAGCATCCAAGCGACTACCCCAAGAGCCTGGCGTCTTCGAGGAGTGGCTCTTCAAGCTATCAGCAGCACCTTCGCTTCTGAGGCCGGCATAGCCTCGGGAGGAGCTCCCGCAGCCACCTACCTCAGGAGCCCCGGCCTGCGGCCCGACCTCGGGAGCGCGCCTACTCTTGGCGCTCGAGCCTCAGGAGGGGTGTTGGACCAAGGAGTTCAAGGAATACCTAGCACAAGGGACGCTGCCGGAGAAAGAGGAGGACGCGGAGCGTGTGACCCGACAAGCCACGACGTACTGCATCCAGGACGGTGAGTTATACAGGAAGCGGCCGAATGACGTTTCCTTGCGTTGTATCTCCAGGGAACAGGGGAAGAGTTGCTAGCTGACATACACGGCGGAGACTGCGGGCACCACTCGTTGTCACGAACCCTCGTCGGTAAGGCGTTCCGCAGCGGGTTCTACTGGCGTACGACGCTCAACGCCACGACTGAGCTGGTGAAGTCCTACGAGGCCTGTCAATTCCACGCCAAGTAGATCCATCAGCCAGATCAGGGCCTCCAGACCATCCGCTCTCGTGGCCATTTGCAGTATGGGGGCTTGATATCTTAGGCCCGTTCCCTCGAGCGCCTGGGGGATACCGCTACCTCTACGTCGCCATCGACAAGTTCACCAAATGGGCGAAGGTAGAAGTTGTCCGCACCATCCCGGCCGGATCCGCGGTCAAGTTCATCAAGGGTCTCATGAGCCGGTTCGGGGTCCCCAATCGCATCATCACCGACAACGTCTCATAGTTCACTAGCAATCTCTTCAAGACATATTGTGCTAACCTTGGAACCCAGATCTGCTACGCTTCGGTGGCACACCCCAGGAGCAATGGTCAAGCCGAACGCGCCAACGCGGAGGTCCTGAGAGGCCTCAAGACGAGGACCTTCAAGAAGAAGCTCGAGGCCTGCGGCAGAGGGTGGCACGACGAGCTCCAGTCCGTGCTGTGGTCCATCCGCACCACCGCCACCAAGCCAACGGACGAGACACCATTCTTCCTCGTCTACGGAGCAGAAGCGGTTCTCCCTCACAAGATCAAGCATCGCTCCGCGCGGGTCCTGGCGTTTGATCAGACGCAGCAGGACGCCATGCGGGGGATGGACCTTGTGCTGGGGGAGGAACACCGTCGGGAAGCCACGCTTTGAGCAGCAAGATACCAGCACGCGCTGCGGCGGTATCACTGCCACAGCATCCGCTCCAGGATGCTCGAGGTGGGCGACCTCGTCCTAAGGCGGGTGCTCTCCAGGGAAGGGCTGCACAAGCTCTCGCCTATGTGGGAGGGCCTGTTTAGGGCCGCCCTCGTCTCCAGGCCTGGCGCCGTGCGCCTGGAGACGCAGGACGGGGTCCCCATCCAGAACGCCTGGAACATCCACACCTCCGGAAGTTCTACCCATGAAGAAAGGCCCGACACTTGTGAAGCAAGGCCCAGTGCCTGTGAAGGTCTCCGCTCGTGACACTCTCACGTAATAATGAGTGGGGCTGTACACGCCTAGGAGTCTCAGGAGTGTCGCCCTCGGGCCTTGGGGTCTCCCTCCCATGTCTTAGTGGCAGCACTTAGCTTCGCGCTGGTGAGAAGACAAGAAGACTAGACTAGGTGCTGGACGCGGCTTTTCATTTGCTTTCCGTAGTTGGCTTGTCTCTCTTTTATGAAAATTTGCTTTCTGGTGTTCCTTGCCGATTTGGTTCTACCTCCTCTTGCCTCTATTTTGCCCTCGGTTCCTTGTTTTGACCCGTACTCTCCCTTGTATGCCTCGCGAGGGGGCTGGACAGGTGCCCTCATGAGCGTTTTTCCTGTTCTTCGTGAGGTACTAGGTGCCCTCGTGAGCGTCTTTCCTGTTTTTCATGAGGCACCCTCGCTCGAGCTCGCAAGTTGGAGCACCTCTTTGAATCCGTGCCCCTCGGGTACCGTGATGCGAAGCGCTGGGTCGTGGCCGGCTGCGCCTGCGACCAGGGCTCGGAATAATAAGAGTTTCCTTACGAATTTTTGCAGTTCCTAGACGCCTCCGAAGTCAAGGAGGTCTCCCCAGGTACTGGGAAATGTGCGCCTCACGAGGCGGAAACTACCTCGAGCACATCAAGCTAAGTTATCCCTACACGCCTACATAAAATGCCGATGCTGCGACATGACACAGGAACGATAAACATAGCATAGCAACTTGGAAATCATAGTTCATTGCACGCCCCTATGGGGCCCCATACTCGTCTCTCTATTAATGTTGGAAGGAAAGGAAGGATGAAACAAAAGTGGCGTGTACCCCTACAGCAGTTCGCGAGGATGGACCCATGGCGCTCTCCTGGGTTCAGCCAGACCCCTCCTCGCGCTTCACTGGAGCACGACGATGAGACGACCCGCTGCCACCCTCGAAGCAGGCGCGGCGGCTGGTCATAGCCGCCGCTGCTGGAGCTGTCGCCGGGTGAAGAGTCGACGTAGCTGGACGAGCAGCGGCCAGCGCTGAGGGCAAGCCTGCCTACACCCTCGTCACGGCTGTCGCCAAGGCTGAGCACCTCGCCACCATCGTTGTCCTTCGGGCAGCACCCGACGCGGCGACCATCTTCCCCGAACACCCTCACGTACAGGGTCGCGTTGCCATCGTACTTGAAGTGGAGGGTGCACCACTAGCCCAGGCCGCGTGCGCGGGCAAACGTCTGCCATCCGTAGGCCAGGGCTGCGTTGCCCGCGACAGAGATCTCGACCGTGACCCATGAAGCCTTGTTGCAGCAGCCGTTCGCTTGCAGCCAGAGACCGCCTGGACCTGTGGCCAACAGCTCGCCGGTGAAGAAGCATGGGAGCTGAAGCCAGGTGCCGGTCGGGTTCTCCGACCACACGATGAACTCCGGCAGCACCTCCGGTGAGTGGAAGCACGACCGGGGAGGCCGCGCGACCATGGCGCGCCTCCCCTCATCCGCGGGGCTGCCATGACCTGGGCGACTCCCACCACGTGAAGAAGCGCCGCCGCGGCCGCGAGGGGCCACGACAGGGTCGCGGTGTGCTTGCGTGGGCGGCCGCGCCCCCTCTTGGGCGGCGGCGAGCCGGGCCCCTCCTGGCGGGCCTTCCCCTTCTCTACGGCCGAGAACCTCTTCGCATGCGCCATGGGAGTCTCTACTAGCAATGAAGCAAGGGAGAAGAAACAAGCGGAGCAGGAAGAGAAGAGCGACGGGGGCTCTGCCCCCTCCTCATTTATAGCGGGAGAAGGCTAACCGTCGATCCCCACGATCACAGGTAATGATGATTTTTCTCTGCATGCAGCAGGGACTCGTCAAGTCTTGCAGTTGCCGAGGCAGCGTGGGGAAGCGGAGATTCCCACGTCCAATCAATCACCACGCGTCAACCAAGGCCGCAAGCTGTTGGGGCCCGTGGCGCTCCAAATTTTCCCTTTGGTTTCGCCTCGAAGCCAAGTCCAAGCGTGCCTTGGGCCCGGGGGCTACTGTCGGCGTCCTGGGAACGGGGGTCCCCAGACTTGCCTGCTTGCGGCCCACGACGTGGCTCCACTAGCGGCCCTATATGGCCCATCTTCACCAGCAAACACTCAAGACCCTCGCAAGGGGTCAAGCCTGATAACCCACAAGTATAGGGGATCGCAACAGTTTTCGAGGGTAGAGTATTCAACCCAAATTTATTGATTCGACACAAGGGGAGCCGAATAATATTATCAAGTATTAGCAGTTGAGTTGTCAATTCAACCACACCTGGATAACTTAGTATCTGCAGCAAAGTATTTAGTAGCAAAGTAGTATGATAGTAACGGTAACAGTAGCAAAAGTAATATTTTTGGGTTTTGTAGTGATGGTAACAGTAGCAACGGGAAATTAAATAAGCGGAGAACAATATGTGAAAAGCTCGTAGGCATTGGATCGGTGATGGAGAATTATGCCGGATGCGGTTCATCATGTAACAGTCATAACATAGGGTGACACAGAACTAGCTCCAATTCATCAATGTAATGTAGGCATGTATTCCGAATATAGTCATACGTGCTTATGGAAAATAACTTGCATGACATCTTTTGTCCTACCCTCCCGTGGCAGCGGGGTCCTTATGGAAACTAAGGGATATTAAGGCCTCCTTTTAATAGAGTACCGGACCGAAGCATTAACACATAGTGAATACATGAACTCCTCAAACTACGGTCATCACCGGGAGTGGTCCCGATTATTGTCACTTCGGGGTTGCCGGATCATAACACATAGTAGGTGACTATAGACTTGCAAGATAGGATCAAGAACTCACGTATATTCATGAAAACATAATAGGTTTAGATCTGAAATCATGGCACTCAGGCCCTAGTGACAAGCATTAAGCATAGCAAAGTCATAGCAACATCAATCTCAGAACATAGTGGACACTAGGGATCAAACCCTAACAAAACTAACTCGATTACATGATAAATTTCATCCAACCCATCACCGTCCAGCAAGCCTACGATGGAATTACTCACGCACGGCGGTGAGCATCATGAAATTGGTGATGGAGGATGGTTAATGATGACGATGGCGACGGATTCCCCTCTCCGGAGCCCCGAACGGTCTCCAGATCAGCCCTCCCGAGAGAGATTAGGGCTTGGCGGCGGCTCCGTATCGTAAAATGCGATGAATCCTTCTCTCTAATTTTTTTCTCCCCGAACGTGAATATATAGAGTTGGAGTTGAGGTCGGTGGAGCACCAGGGGGCCCACGAGGCAGGGGGCACGCCCAGGGGGGCAGGCGCGCCCCCACCCTTGTGGACAGGGTGTGGGCCCCTGGCCTTGATTTTTCTCCAGTAATTTTTATTAATTCCAAAATAATTCTCCGTTGATTTTTAGGTCATTCTGGGAACTTTTATTTCTACACAAAAATAACACCATGGCAATTCTGCTGAAAACAGCGTCAGTCTAGGTTAGTTCCATTCAAATCATGCAAGTTAGGGTCCAAAACAAGGGCAAAAGTGTTTGGAATAGTAGATACGACGGAGACGTATCAACTCCCCCAAGCTTAAACCTTTGCTTGTCCTCAAGCAATTCAGTTGATAAACTGAAAGTGATAAAGAAAAACTTTTACAAACTCTGTTTTCTCTTGTTTTTGTAAATATGTAAAGCCTGCATTCAAGTTTTCAGCAAAGATTATGAACTAACCATATTCACAATAAAATTTAGGTCTCACGTTTACTCATGTCAATGGCATAATCAACTAGCGAGCAATAATAATAAATCTCGGATGACAACACTTTCTCAAAACAATCATGATATGATATAACAAGATGGTATCTCGCTAGCCCTTTCTGAGACCGCAAAACATAAATGCAGAGCACCTTTAAAGATCAAGGACTGACTAAACATTGTAATTCATGGTAAAAGAGATCCAGTCATAGTCATACCCAATATAAATTAATAGTAATGGATGCAAATGACAGCGGTGCTCTCAGCTGGTGCTTTTTAATAAGAGGGTGATGACTCAACATAAAAGTAAATAGATAGGCCCTTCGCAGAGGGAAGCCGGGATTTGTAGAGGTGCCAAAGCTCGATTTTAAAGCAGAGATAAATAATATTTTGAGTGGCATACTTTCATTGTCAACATAACAACCGAGAGATGGCAATATCTTCCATGCTACACACATTATAGGCGGTTCCCAAACAGAATGGTAAAGTTTATACTCCCCCTCCACCAACAAGCATCAATCCATGGCTTGCTCGAAACAACGAGTGCCTCCAACTAACAAGAGTCTTGGGGGAGTTTTGTTTGCAATTATTTTGATTTGATTTGCATAAAGCATGGGACTGGGCATCCCGGTGACCAGCCATTTTCTCGCGAGTGAGGAGCGGAGTCCACTCCTCTTGAGAATAACCCGCCTAACATGGAAGATACAGACATCCCTAGTTGATACATGAGTTATTCGGGCATACAAAACAAAATTTCATTTGAAGGTTTAGAGTTTGGCACATACAAATTTACTTGGAACGGCAGGTAGATACCGCGTATATAGGAAGGTATAGTGGACTCATATGGAATAACTTCGGGGTTTAAGGGATTGGATGCACAAGCAGTATTCCCGCTTAGTACAAGTGAAGGCTAGCAAAAGACTGGGAAGCGACCAACTAGAGAGCGACAACAGTCATGAACATGCATTAAAATTAATAAACATTGAGTGCAAGCATGAGTAGGATATAATCCACCATGAACATAGATATCGTGAAGGCTATGTCGATTTTGTTTCAACTACATGCGTGAACATGTGCCAAGTCAAGTCACTTAAATCATTCAAAGGAGGATACCACCCTACTATACCACATCACAACCATTTTCATAGCATGTTGGCACGCAAGGTAAACCATTATAATCTCCTAGCTAATTAAGCATGTCATAAGCAACTATAATCTCTAATTGTCATTGCAAACATGTTTATTCATAATAGGCTGAATCAGGAACGATGAACTAATCATATTTACAAAAACAAGAGAGGTCGAGTTCATACCAGCTTCTCTCATCTCAACCAGTCCATCATATATCGTCATTATTGCCTTTCACTTGCACGACCAAACGATGTGAATAATAATAACAGTGCATGTGCATTGGACTAAGCTGGAATCTGCGAGCATTCAATAAACAGGAGAAGGCAAGGCAATATGGGCTCTTGGTTAAATCAACAATAATGCATATAAGAGCCACTTCAACATTTTCATTATGGTCTTCTCCTATTGAGCCCCAAAGGAAAGAAAAGAAATAAAACTATTTACACGGGAAAGCTCCCAACAAGCAAAAGAAGAACAGGGAATATTTTTGGGTTTTCTATTAATTACTACTACAAGCAAGAAAGTAAACTAGCTAAAAGCTACAACTAAGTTTTTGTTTGTTTTTTAAGGTTTATCAAACACACAAGAAGAAAGCATAAAAAGGAAAATAAACTAGCATGGATATTACAATGAAAAAGTATGAGCACCGACAACTAGCATGAGTGTGTGAATATGAATGTAATGTCGGTGAGAAATACATACTGCCCCAAGCTTAGGCTTTTGGCCTAAGTTGGTCTACTGCCACGGCTGGCCTTGCGGATATCCAAAGTTATAGTTGGGGTCGTACTGAGATGCAGCGGCTATTGCATCATGGGTTGCATCTTGGAGGCGGGCTGTCTCCGTCCTCCTCTTATACTCGTCCGCCTCCTCTCTGGTTATAAATATCTCCCTTTTGCCTGAAAGTCAGAGAAAGTAGGAGGAGGGAGAGCGACGTGATAGGTGCGTCGTCTGTCAAAGATTAGTCGGTACTGGAGGAACTGATCGTTCCTCTCAACAAACTGATGACCAACCATAGCCTCATAGTCTAAATAAATAGGAGGTAACTCAACATCATACTCACGTATGGGTATATCAAGAAAATTAGCTAAACGGGTTGCATAAATTCCACCAAAGAAATCTCCATTAATTCTATTATTATGCAACCTACGTGCAACAATGGATCCCAAATTATAATGTTTATCTCCTAATACAACACTCCTGAGAACACTGAGATCAGGGACACATATGTGACATGCTTCATCCTTATCATTTATGCACCTACCTATGATGAGAGCAAAATAATGTATGGCAGGAAAATGAATGCTCCTTATGGTTGCTTGTGTTATATCTCTAGTCTCCCCACAGTTATACTAGCAAGAAAATCTCTAAACTCAGATTTGCGAGGCTCACTAGTGCTACCCCATTGTGGAAGTTTGCAAGCGGTATTGAAATCCTCTAAGTCCATAGTATAAGAATTTTCATAAAGATCAAACAGGACAGTTTGAGAATTACGTGATGATGAAAATTCAAACCTCCTCACAAAGAAATCAGTGAGAAAGTGGTACCGACGGCACTTATTTGCCTCAAAGCTCACAATATTAGCGTTACGCACATATGCGTTAAATTCTTCCTTGATTCCTGCTCGATCCATAAAGTCCTCAGAAGGCCATTCACAAGCCCGCACTTGAGCTTCCTTTGGTGGTTCATTGTCGGCATCGCGCATTGCGAGCCTGGGTCCTTACTTCCTTGATGGACCACCTTGGTACATCTTCCTAAACATATTTCTTCCTCTGAATTTTTTTTGAAAATTTTAGTAACTTCAAATAAAAGTGAACCAAGCTCAACAAAATTGATAGCAACTACTCCTACAAGTGCCTAGAGACTATATCATGCATTAGAACTACTTGGAACCATATACATTGGACATGCAAGCTCAAGAACATGGTCACCTACGCAACACAAATTTGCAACTAATAAAGCACTAGAACAAAAACTAATTGGACCATTGGAGGAGTCACATACCAAGGAACAATCCCCCAAAGTAGTTTTGTGAGAGGTGCTTTGAGCAAGGAGATCGAAAATGGTAGCAAAATGAGCAAGAACTCGTGCTTGAGCTGGTTGGTGATTTTTTGGGGAGGAAGAAGGAGTGTGTGGTTGCTGGAATAAGTGGAGGGGAGCCACCATGGGCCCACGAGGCAGGGGGCGCGCCCTGGACCCTCGTGGCCAGGTGCTTGCTCCCCTGTTGTGTTCTTAGTGCCAGATATTCTCAAATATTCTAGAAAAAATCATATTTCATTTTCGGGGCATTTGGAGAACCTTTATTTTCGGGGTATTTTTTATTGTGCGGATAATTCAGAAAACTGACAGAAAATACTATTTTTTCTTTATTTATTATAAATAACAGAAAGTAAAAGGAGGGCACAGAAGGTTGTGCTTTCTAACTTCATCCATCTCATGCTCATCGAAAGGAATCTACTAACAAGGTTGATCAAGTCTTGTTAACAAACTCATTCCGAATAACATGGAACTGGAGAAATTTCGAATAACACTAGGTTACCTCAACGGGGATATGCACATCCCCAACAATAAGAATATCATATCTCTTTTTGACAGTAGGAAGAGGAAATTCAAAACCTCCAATAATAATCGATGAAATTTTCCCAATAGAGTTGATACTATGAACTTGAGGTTGTTTCCTCGAAAAGTGTACCGTATGCTCATTGCCATTAACATGAAAAGTGACATTGCCTTTGTTGCAATCAATAACAGCCCCTGTAGTATTCAAAAAGGGTCTTCCAAGAATAATAGACATACTATCATCCTCGGGAATATCAAGAATAACAAAGTCCATTAAAATAGTAACTTGCAACCACAACAGGCACATCCTCACAAATACCGACAAGTATAGCAGTTGATTTATCATCCATTTGCAAAGATATTTTAGTAGGTGTCAACTTATTCAAATAAAGTCTACGATATAAAGAGAGAGACATAACACTAACACCGGCTCCAAGATCACATAAAGTAGTTCTAACATAATTTCTTTTAATGGAGAAAGGTATAGTGGGTACTCCTGGATCTCCAAGTTTCTTTGGCATTCCACCCTTAAAAGTATAATTAGCAAGCATGGTGGAAATTTCAGCTTTCGGTATCTTTCTCTTATTTGTGACAATATCTTTCATGTACTTAGCATAAGAATTCATTTTAAGCATATCAGTAAAACGCATACACAAAAAGATAGGTCTAATCATTTCAGCAAAGCGCTCAAAATCCTCATCATCCTTTTTCTTGGATGGTTTGGGAGGAAAAGGCATAGGTTTCGGAACCCATGGTTCTCTTTCTTTACCGTGCTTCCTAGCAACAAGGTCTCTCTTATCATAACGTTGATTCTTTGATTGTGGGTTATCAAGATCAACAACAGGTTCAATTTCTACATCATTATTATTGCTAGGTTGAGCATCAACATGAACATCATCATTAACATTATCACTAGGTTCATGTTCATTACTAGATTGTGTTTCAGCATCAGAAATAGAAATATCATTGGCATTCTTAGGTGTGTCAACAATAGGTTCACTAGAAGCATGCAAAGTCCTATCGTTTTTCTTTTTTCTTCTTCTTAGAAGGACTAGGTGCATCAACATTAGTTCTTTGAGAATCTTGCTCAATTCTCTTAGGGTGACCTTCAGGATACAAAGGTTCCCGAGTCATTCTACCCCCTCTAATCACAACTCTAACAACATTGTCATTCTTGTTGTTATTTAATTCATTGAGCAAATCATTCTGAGCTTTAAGTACTTGTTCTACTTGATTGGTAACCATAGAAGCATGTTTACTAATGAGTTTAAGTTCACCTTTAACTCTAGACATATAATCACTCAAGTGTTCAATCATAGAAGCATTGCGTTTCAATTCCCTACCAAAATAAGCATTGAAGTTTTCTTGTTTAACAATAAAATTATCAAACTCATCTAAGCATTGGCTAGCAGACTTATAACGAGGAATATCACCTTCATCAAATCTATAGAGAGAATTTACCTTTACTACCTGTGTCGGGTTATCAAGACCATGTGTTTCTTCAATAGGCGATGGATTAAGACCATGTATTTCTTCAACAAGCGGTAAATTAAGACCATGTATTTCTTCAATAGGAGATAAATTCTTAACATCTTCAGCTTTTATACCTTTTTCTTTCATAGATTTCTTTGCCTCTTGCATATCTTCAGGACTGAGAAATGGAACACCCCTTTTCTTCGGAGTTGGCTTAGGAGTTGGTTCAGGAACTGTCCAATTATTTTCATTGGTCAACATATTATTCAATAGAATTTTAGCTTGATCAACAGTTCTTTCCCTGAAAACACAACCAACACAACTATCTAGGTGGTCTCTGGAAGCATCGGTTAGTCCATTATAAAATGTATCAAGTATTTCATTTTTCTTGAGAGGATGATCAGGCAAAGCATTAAGTAATTGGAGAAGCCTCCCCCAAGCTTGTGGGAGACTTTCTTCTTCAATTTGCACAAAATTATATATTTCCCTTAAAGCAGCTTGTTTCTTATGAGCGGGTAAATATTTAGCAGAGAAGTAATAAATCATATCCTGGGGACTACGCACACAACCAGAAACAAGAGAATTTAACCATATCTTAGCATCACCCTTTAATGAGAACGAAAATATCTTAAGGATATAATAGTAGCTAGTTTTCTCATCATTAGTGAACAGGGTGGCTATATCATTTAATTTAGTAAGATGTGCCACAACAGTTTCAGATTCATAGCCATAGAAAGGATCAGATTCAACCAAAGTAATTATATCAGGGTCGATAGAGAATTCGTAATCTTATCAGTAACAAAGATAGTTGAAGTAGCATATGCAGGATCATATTTCATTCTAGCATTCAAAGTTTTTTGTTTTAGCTTAGCTAATAATTTCTTAAGATCGCTTCTATCATTGCAAGCAAGAAAGTCTCTAGCAGTTTCTTCATCCATAACATAGCCCTCAGGCACAACAGGCAATTCATATATAGGGGGAGAATCTTCTTCATCACTTTCATCAATCTTATCAGTTTCAATAATTTCATTCTCTCTAGCCCTAGCAAGTTGTTCATCAAGAAATTCACCAAGTGGCACAGTAGTATGAAGCATAGAAGTAGTTTCATCATAAGTATCATGCATAGCAGAAGTGGCATCATCAATAACATGCGACATATCAGAATTAATAGCAGAAGCAGGTTTAGGTGTCGCAAGCTTACTCCAAACAGAAGGTGAATCAAGTGCAGAGCTAGATGGCAGTTCCTTACCTCCCCTCGTAGTTGAGGGATAAATTTATGTTTTCTCATCTTTCAAGTTCTTCATAGTGACCAGTAGATATAAATCCCAAGTGACTCAAAGAACAGAGCTATGCTCCCCAGCAACGGCGCCATAAAATAGTCTTGATAACCCACAAGTATAGGGGATCGCAACAGTTTTCGAGGGTAGAGTATTCAACCCAAATTTATTGATTCGACACAAGGGGAGCCAAAGAATATTCTCAAGTATTAGAAGTTGAGTTGTCAATTCAACCACACCTGGATAACTTAGTATCTACAACAAAGTATTTAGTAGCAAAGTAGTATGATAGTAATGGTAACAATAGCAAAAGTAGTATTTTTGGGTTTTGTAGTGATGGTAACAGTAGCAACGGGAAAGTAAATAAGCGGAGAACAATATGTGAAAAGCTCGTAGGCATTGGATCAGTGATGGAGAATTATGCCGGATGCAGTTCATCATGTAACAGTCATACATAGGGTGATAGAGAACTAACTCCAATTCATCAATGTAATGTAGGCATGTATTCCGAATATAGTCATACATGCTTATGGAAAAGAACTTGCATGACATATTTTGTCCTACCCTCTGATACATCCATTTTGCATCATGCTTTTATATCGATATTTATTGCATTATGGGATGTTATTACACATTATGTCACAATGCTTATGCGTATTCTCTCTTATTTTACAAGGTTTACATAAGGAGGGAGAATGTCGGCAGCTAGAATTCTGGGCTGGAAAAGGAGCAAATATTACAGACCTACTCTGCACAACTCCAAAAGTCCTGAAACTCCACGGAAGTTATTTTTGGAAATATATAAAAAATACTAAGCGAAGAAAACACTAGAGGGGACCCACACCCTTGGCACAGGGTGGGGGGCGCTCCCTACCCCTTGGGCGCGCCCCCTGCCTCGTGGGCCCCCTGGTGGCCCTCCGGTGCCCATCTTCTGCTATATGAAGTCTTTCCTCCGAGAAAAAATCATAAGCAAGCTTTCGGGACGAGACTCCGCCTCCACGAGGTGGAACCTTGGCGGAACCAATCATGGGCTCCGGCGAAGCTGTTCTGCCGGGAACACTTCCCTCCGGGAGGGGGAAATCATCGCCATCGTCATCACCAACGCTACTCTTATCGGGAGAGGGCCAATCTCCATCAACATCTTCACCAGCACCATCTCCTCTCAAACCCTAGTTCATCTCTTGTATCCAATTCTTGTCTCTAAGTCTGAGATTGGTACCTGTAGGTTGCTAGTAGTGTTGATTACTCCTTGTAGTTGATGCTAGTTGGTTTATTTGGTGGAAGATCATATGTTCAGATCCTATATGCATATTAATACCCCTTTGATTATGAACATGAATATGCTTTGTGAGTAGTTACGTTTGTTCCTGAGGACATGGGAGAAGTCTTGCTATTAGTAGTCATGTGAATTTGGTATTCGTTCGATATTTTGATGAGATGTATGTTGTCTCTCCTCTAGTGGTGTCATGTGAACGTCGACTACATGACACTTCACCATTATTTGGGCCTAGAGGAAGGCATTGGGAAGTAATAAGTAGATGATGGGTTGCTAGAGTGACAGAAGCTTAAACCCTAGTTTATGCGTTGCTTCGTAAGGGGCTGATTTGGATCCATATGTTTCATGCTATGGTTAGGTTTACCTTAATACTTATTTTGTAGTTGCGGATGCTTGCAATAGGAGTTAATCATAAGTGGGATGCTTGTCCAAGTAAGGACAACACCCAAGCACCGGTCCACCCACATATCAAATTATCAAAGTACCGAACGCGAATTATATGAACGTATGAAAACTAGCTTGATGATAATTCCCATGTGTCCTCAGGAGCGCTTTTCTCTAGATAATAGTTTGTCCAGGCTTATCCTTTGCTACAAAAAGGATTGGGCCATCTTGCTGCACTTTATTTACTTTTGTTACTGTCGCATGTGGGGTTCCGGCAAAACCCTTAAGGTTCGAACTCTGGGGTGCGCGCGAAGTTCTTTCCCTCCTACCGATCTACGCCCTAGCTCGCTAAGATCTTGCGGATGAACTCGATGAACTAGCAACACAGAAAGACACGAGATTTATACTGGTTCGGGCCACCGTTGTGGTGTAATACCCTACTCCAATGTGTGGTGGTGGATTGCCTCTTGGGCTGATGTTGAACAGTATAAGGGGAAGAACAACCTCCTGAGGTTAAGGTGTTCTTGTGCTCGGCTAACTTGTGTGGGTGAGATGCCTCTGAATCAGATGCCCCTATTGTGGTGGCTAGCTCTACTTATATAGGCCCTGGTCCTCTCCCCAAATATTGAGCGGGAAGGGAGCCAACAACGACGGGCAATTTGAAAGGGGACAGCTAGTACTAGCTATCCTGACAAAAGTGGTCTTCGCCTGCAAAAGGCTCTGGTGGTGACGCCGTCTTGGGCTCCATGGTGACCTCCATCTTGCCGTCCTACTGGTCTTCGGTCTCGTTGCACCGATATGGAAAACTTTGCTTGATGCCTCGGTACTCCGCGCCTGCGCCTGCCTCCTTAGCACCAAAGAGGAAATAAGGACGCTGCGAGTGCTGGCGCCTGCCTGGCGCCCGCCTGGTGTCGATCGTCATGGCTCACGTCATGCGAGCCTCGCGAGGTTTGCCCCGCCTTGATATCTCCGCTCCTCATGAGCCTGCCTGGTGAGGCCGCCCCTGAGGAGGTCTTGCGTCGTCTGCCTCGCGAGGCTTGGCCCCTCGCGAGGGTCTTGAATGCTTTGTTGATGAAGATGGGCCGTACAGGCCCGCTAGCATAGCCACGCCGTGGGCCACAGGCAGGCAAGTCTGGGGACCCCCGTTCCCAGAACGCCGACAGTAGCCCCCGGACCCAAGGCGCGCTCGGGCTTGGCTTCGCAGCGAAACCAAGGGTCAAGTGCGGAGCGCCGCGGGCCCCAAAAGCCTGCGACCTCGATTGACGCGTGGTGGTTGATTGGACGTGGGCTTCTCCACTTCCCCATGCTGCCTCGACAACTGCTCGACTTGACAAGTCCTGCGACATGCAAGGAAAACCATCATTACCTGTGATCGTGGGAGGCGCCGGTTGGCCTTCTTCCGCTATAAATGGGGAGGGGGCGGAGCCCCCGTCGCCCATCTCTTCCTTGGTTCCCTTGCTTCCTCCTCCTTGCTCCACTGCTTGCAGCAATGGCGCTCATCCAAAGGTTCTCCGCTGAAGAGAAAGGAAAGCCCCCCGCGACTATCCCGGGCCGCTCCCTCCAAAGAAGAGGTCGGTCCATCGTCGCGGCGACACGACAATGCAGGTGGTGACGAGGCCTCGGTGCAAGCGGCCTCCTACAGGGTACCCGCTTCCCTTGTACGCCCGAGCCGAGGGCTCAGGAGGGCGGAGCGACGAGCAGTGCCGCCCGCGTCGCGCCTGTGGTCGCCGCGCGGCGGCGATGCGTGCCGTCTCTCCTGGAATCCACGCCGCGGATTCCTCGCGCGAGCTTGTGCTATGGGCGCCGATGCCCCCAAGCTCTTGGATTCGCTTCCCGCGGTTCTTCTCCGACACGATGCCGCCGAGGGGGCCTCTCGAGCTCTGGCTGCAGCATGTCGACTGTGACGCCCCGGTGACCGGAGCAGAGATCGAGGCGGTCCCCACCGACAAGATCTTCATGACCCGCGGCTGGGGCGAGGTTGCGCGGGTCTGCCGCGCGGAGGGCGCCCTCGCGATCCACTTTGAGTACGACGGCGCCTCCACTCTACTCTTCAAGGTCTTCGACGCGAAGGGGAGCCGCCTGGAGTGTTGTCCTGGAGGGGAGCGCCAAGCTGACGTGCGCCCCGCTCGTGGCTACTCCAGCAGCAGTAGCCCTTGGGAGTCTAGCGACTCTCCTGAGCTTTACGAGACTCCGGAGACGAGTGACGACAGCTACGTGCCTCCGAGCTCCCGCCGGGCTCGGAGCAGGGCCGCGGCGTCCAGCCGCCACCGATCTGGATGAGGTTGGCTCGGCCTCCCGTGGCCCACTGTTGATGATGGCGTCAGCCGCGGGAGGGTGTAGATAGGGTTCCTCTTAGTTCTCGTCTTTTGTTCCCTGCGAAGAATTATGCAGTACCCCGTGGGGGCGTGTAAGGATCTGTAATGCCTTTTGTGTATATCTTCCTTATTATGAAAATCCGTGACGTGCATGTCCTGTTATGGCTCGATCTCCCCTTTCCAACCTCGCGATAGCTTGTTGCTCTACGCTGACAAGTCCCGGTCCCCAGGTAAGCTGCAGCCATCGCTGGTATGCCAGGTCGCGTGCCATGGTCAAGGCCAGGAGGTGAGCGGCCCGAGATCCAGTAAGAGCCCCTGAGGCGCGGTGCTCAGGAGGTCCCCTTTAGCACCCAAGCGGCCATGGCAAGATAAGAAAGGGAGTCGACGTGGCCGCAACAGGGCTGCGATGGTCATGACCCTTAGGTTCCAATGATTAGTTGATCTGAGCGCGAGACTTATCTTAGTAGTTCAGGGTTGATTCTTCGCGATGCGCCAGGCCTGTGCGCAAACACCCGTAGCGTGGCTAGGTTTGGCCCGTACGAGTCTTTCTCTTCTCGTGCTCTCCTTAGTGCTCTACGTCCTCAGGTCCCGGCCCTCGAGCGAGCTCAGCCGCCGCTGGTATGCCAGGTCGCGATGCCGTGGTCAAGGCCGGGGGGTGAGGGCTGGAGAGCCAGTAAGAGCTCCTCAGTTGCGATGCTCAGGAGACTCCCTTTTAACGCGCAAGCGGATTGCACGAGAGAGGAGGAAGCTTGTGGTGACGCCCGCTATCCTCTTCATGAGATTCCTGCGATCCATCACAAGGAAGAAACACGGTTTTGCCGTCATGGTTGCCAGCCTGCTGCTGGTTGCTTCGCGAGGAGAGAAGGGCACCGAGGGCCTGATGAGGTGACGTGCGCGGGGCGTGCCGTGAGCCAGAGCTCGACCGCTCAGGTTTGTCGACGTGGCAGGGACGAACCCATGGACCAGCGCCGTGCCAGTATGAGGAGGCCCCATGGGAGTCGAGATCAAGCAGGTGGTAATTGGGCAGATTAAGCATGGAAGGCAAATCAGCTTGGGTAAATGCAGAAAGATACATGCCACTAGGTCAGGCCCGAGCGGCTTGGGGATGATGCAACCCGAGGGGCGCCCCCAGCAAGGTAAGCTAAAGACATAGGAAAAGGATATACACCACAGGGACGGACCCACGCGGCCTGTGAATAATGCAGCCCGAGGGGCGCTCCCAGTTAAACAAACTTGGAAGATGTCACCTAGTTCTGTTGACGAAGGAGAGTTGAGGCTGCTGAACGCGTACAACGAAGGGGTAGCTCCTCACGAGCCACCGGGGCCCTGAGCCTCGGGAGGCTCTGGGGGCTCAGGTGGTTCCCTGAGGACCGTCTCCATCTCATCCAAGACGGCGTGGTGCCTGGCCTCCTGAGCCGCCAGGATACGCCGCATGTTGCGCTGATAGGCTGACGACACGCTCGGCAGGCCAAAGGGCATGCGAACGTGACTGTGTGGTGGACCCTCACAACGTCCCACGTGCGAAGGCCAGAAGAGCTCCTGAGAAGCGGCCATGTTGAGCTCTGGAACATCGATGCAGATGCGCAGCCCGGCATCCTCGCCTGGATGAGGAGCTGCGCCTCGTGAGCGGCAGTCGCCGCGCATGGCCCTTGCGTCCTGCAATTCCTGACTGGTCTTGGTGATGAACTCCTGAGCGGTGAGCGCTCCTTGCCCTGTGTTCTGCTGAAGAAAACAAGCTGCGAAGCACGCCTCCAAGTGGTGCCCAAGCGCCTCCCTCGTGATGTTGGCAAGGTCTGAGGCCCTCCAGTTGAGAGCCCCTGAGCCCTGCCCGAGGAGGGCACCGGGCGCGCCTTCCTATGCGATGGAGGGAGGCACCTCTGGAGCGGGCGCTGATCCTGACGAGGTTCCAGTCGCGACGCCACCCTCCTGAGGCCCGGCACGGCGCAACTACTTCTTATTGGGGATGGCCTCCGGAGGGCCCTCGGCTTTGCTGTCGGGGTCGTCGATTGCTGCAGCTTGGAAGGCGTGCTCGAGGGAGCACACCGCATCTCTCTCTTCGCATGGGACCATGATGATTCCGCCAATTCTCGGCATCTTGAGGATGTTGTAGCCGTGGTGGGTCACCGCCACGAACTTGGCCAGGGCTGGATACCCAAGGATGGCGTTGTATGGCAGGCAGATTTGCACGACGTCGAAGTCGATGAGCTCGGTGCGGTAATTCTTGCATTCCCCGAAGGTGACAGGGAGGCTGACCTGCCCTATCGGCATGGTGGAACCGTCGGTCACTCCTGAGAAAGGCTTGGTAGGCTAAAGCTGGTCATATGGGACTTGGAGGTTGTCGAACGTATCAACGGACAGGATGTTGAGCCCTACGCCACCGTCGATGAGGGTCTTGGCAACTTGCACATTGCTGATGACTGGGGAGCACAGCATCGGGAGGGCGCCAGCAGTGGCCGCGCACTTAAGATGGTCTGCCGAGTTGAAGGTGATGGCGCACTGGGACCACCTGAGCGGGCGCGTGGCCTCGAGCTTGGGGAGGACTGCATTCACTTCACGAGCAAACTGTTTGAAGATGTGCTGCGAGGCTGGGGCCTGGGCTCCGCCCAATATGCAAGCGATAGCACGTGGTTCCTGGAAGCCACAAGCCCCCTCGTCCTGATGGTGGTCGTCGTTCCTTCTTGGTGGTGGCAGCAGTGGGGGTAGACCGGCGTTGCCCTGAGGACGGTCCTCGCGAGGCTGGTCCCTCCAGGCGCCCTCGCGAGGATGATCCTGCCAGCGGTCCTCACGAGGCCGATCGCGCCACTCCTCGCGTGTGCCACAATCGTCCCAGCGTCCGCCACCATGTCCTCCTCGGCCGTAGCCCCGGCCGCTGCGCTTGGGACGTCGACCGTAGCGTCCTTCACGAATGGCTCTAAGCTCTTGACAGTCGCTGATGTTGTGGGTGTTCAGGTTGTGGAAGGCACAGAATGGTCGGCTGTTCTTGGATGACTCGGGCTGATCTCTTCCTTGCTTGGTGTCGGGCTCCGCTGCGAGCACAACTGCTTCCTTGCGCTTCACGTCCTTGGCCTTGGCCTTCTTCTCTTCTGCGTCCGCAGCTGGCAGCTCGAGGAGGGAGAGGCGACCCTCCTTAGCTCTTGCGCACTTGGTTGCTAGGTTGAACAGCTCCTGAGATGTGCACAACTCCTCATGGATAGCGAGCTCTTCCTTCATATTGACATCACGGACGCCATCGGAGAACGCGGAGATGATGGCCTCATTCGTGACCTTGGGGATCTTGAGACGAGTGTTGTTGAAGCGCTGGATGTACTTCTAGAGGGTCTCTCCTGGTTGCTGCTTGATGCCGGCAGGTCGCCCGCGGCCGGCGGGCGGTCGCGGGTGCCCTGAAAGTTGTCCCAGGAGGAGATCGAGCCATGCGGCAGGTTCAGGAGCCAGGAGCGGGCACCATCCTTGAGAGCCATAGGAAACCAGTTCGCCATGACTTTCTCGTCGCCGTTGGCTGCTTCGATGCTCAGCTCATAAAGCTGCAGGAACTCCGCTGGGTCGAGGGTGCCGTCGTAGTGAGGAGGCAGATCTGGCTTGAACTTGCCCGGCCAGGCGACGCTACGCAGCTCGGGGGTGAAGGCGCGGCAACCGGCCGTGGTTGCCGGGGCCCGTCTCGAAGGTGGAGCTTGTGTTGGAAATATGCCCTAGAGGCAATAATAAATTGATTATTATTATATTTCCTTGTTCATGATAATCGTTTATTATCCATGCTAGAATTGTATTGATAGGAAACTCAGATACATGTGTGGATACATAGACAACACCATGTCCCTAGTAAGCCTCTAGTTGACTAGCTCGTTGATCAATAGATGGTTACAGTTTCCTGACCATGGACATGGGATGTCGTTGATAACGGGATCACATCATTAGGAGAATGATGTGATGGACAAGACCCAATCCTAAGCCTAGCACAAGATCATGAAGTTCGTATGCTAAAGCTTTTCTAATGTCAAGTATCGTTTCCTTAGACCATGAGATTGTGCAACTCCCGGATACCGTAGGAGTGCTTTGGGTGTGCCAAACGTCACAACGTAACTGGGTGGCTATAAAGGTACACTATAGGTATCTCCAAAAGTGTCCGTTGGGTTGGCACGAATCGAGACTGGGATTTGTCACTCCGTGTGACAGAGAGGTATCTCTGGGCCCACTCGGTAGGACATCATCATAATGTGCACAATGTGATCAAGGAGTTGATCACGGGATGATGTGTTGCGGAACGAGTAAAAGAGACTTGCCGGTAACGAGATTGAACAAGGTATCAAGATACCGACGATCGAATCTCGGGCAAGTACTATACCGCTAGACAAAGGGAATTGTATACGGGATTGATCGAATCCTCGACATCGTGTTTCATCCGATGAGATCATCGTGGAACATGTGGGAACCAACATGGGTATCCAGATCCCGCTGTTGGTTATTGACTGGAGAACGTCTCGGTCATGTCTGCATGGTTCCCGAACCCGTAGGCTCTACACACTTAAGGTTCGATGACGCTAGGGTTATAAAGGAAGTTTGTATGTGGTTACCGAATGTTGTTCGGAGTCCCGGATGAGATCCTGGACGTCACGAGGAGTTCCGGAATGGTCCGGAGGTAAAGATTTATATATAGGAAGTATGGTTTTGGCCACCGGAAGAGTTCTGGGCATCACCGGTAGTGTACCGGGACCACCGGAGGTGTCCAGGGGTCCACCAAGTGGGGCCACTGACGAGGATACGTACCTAGGTTAGGGTAACTTATCATACCTGAGGTACCCAATCAAGGACATGACTCCTACGATGAAAGACATTCTGAGAAGTATCGACAGGTCAGTCGACCTGGTCAGCCCAGTCGACGGACACAAGCGTACTCGACCAGAAGTACCAGCAGTCGACAATGAAGGCAACCACTCGACCATAAGAAGACCTAAAGGCACTGCCTACAAACGGTCACCTCATAAGTAGCTTTTATGGCCTTCATGGTCCTTTATTACAGGCGTTACCAGTAACCCCCTCTCTTTATGTACATTAAACTCCTTGTAACGTGGGCTGGCTGGGGTCCTGGCGAACTCTATATAAGCCACCCCCCTCCACTAGGACAAGGGTTCGGAACTTTGTAACACATACACACTTAATCCAGTCGACTGCCCCCGGGCTCCGAGACGTAGGGCTGTTACTTCCTCAGAGAAGGGCCCGAACTCGTAAACTCCTTGCGCATACAACTACTCCATAGCTAGGATCTTGCCTCTCCATACTTACCCCCCATTCTCACTGTCAGACTTAGAACCACGACAGTTGGCGCCCACCGTGGGGCAGGTGTTCTAGCGATTTGTTGGAGGAGTTGGGATTCTTTCAACCCACATCATGTTTTCGAGCGGAGTCATGGTCGAGAGCCGCGAGATCCGTCTCGGCGCTCTCTCCTTCGTCGTCGACAACTCTGCTTGGCTGCAGGAGGCTCCACTCGACGTGGACGCGCTTCCCGCCCGCGGAGCCACGCATTTTCGCGCATGCATCCGCGGCGTCCTCCTGCGGCAACCGTCGACCCAGTACGGGTCGGCATTCGTTGCGCCGTCATCGTCATCATCGTCATCAGCTTCCCACCGGCGCAAGCGCACCGGTCGGTCGAGACTCCAGCGGTGGGTGAAGCACGCACTGGCCCGCCAGTCAGCCATCCCCCAAGTCGCGGCAATCGAGCCCGACGAGTCACTCTACGGCCTGTTCGACCTGTCGACTGGCTCCGTAGAGACTGCGTCCGAGTGCGACAACAGTGACCCAACGGCGGAAGTGCTAATGGTCGACGGACCACGTAGCCCCCCCGGATTCCCCCATACCGAAGAGGTTGCCGCAGGGGGGATTCCGGCGCGGGGTCACGAAGAGTACAGGCCCGAGCCCCTTACCTCAGTGCAGAGGGAGGAACTCCGTCGCCGGAACATGGACGCCCTTCACACTCCTATCGTTGGAGAAACCCCTGAGGCGCGAGCCCTGGAGGAGGCGCGCTTGGCCAATTTGGCTGAACGTACCCGATTGGAGAATCTCCAGAGAGCACTCGACGAGCGCGCACGACCGCCCGCTCCCGAGTCCAGTCGTCGTCGCGTCTTCCAGCCGCCGACCCAGGTATACCGTACCCCGATTCAGAATTTGGCAGCTGCGGCTCGCATAGCGGAGTCGATCCAGCCTTCACAGTCAGAGGCAGGGAGAGGTCTGTTGCAGATCAGAGATTTGCTTCGTGCAGCGGGTGACCAGAATTCAGCCGTGTCTCAGTCGCGCAACAGGATTCACAGTCGATCCGTCACTGCGAATTCCATTCAGTCGGCTCATAGTCCGAGGTCGCCCCCAAGGCGTGAAGGACACAGAGGCCGGCACGAGGATCTGTACCAAGGGCACGAGCGATATGAGCACCGATTCGATCGCAACGATCAACGTCGAGTGCCTTCTCCTCCCCCAAGAGTCGGGTCGTACATTCCTCGACGGCAAGAAGACAGACGCCAGTTCAGTACTGGGCGAAAGGTCCCAGTCGACCCCAGGGGACCAGGCTTTGATGCGAGATCCATCATCGTTCAAGGTCTGGTCGACCGAAATAGAGCTCACCGAGAAGACCGTGACAGAGGCGCCCCGTCCAGTAGCAGAGTTCGCATCTCAGGTCCCGAGTGTTTCAGCAGAGCAATCAGAGCTGCAGTGATTCCTCCCAACTTCAGGTTGGCGGATGGAGTCAGCAAGTTCACCGGAGAGTCCAAGCCGGACACATGGCTCGAGGATTACCGAGTGGCTGTTCAGATCGGAGGCGGCAATGATGAGGTGGCCATGAAGCATTTGCCCCTCATGTTGGAAGGATCAGCCAGAGCGTGGTTGAATCAGTTGGCTCCCAGCAGTATTTATACTTGGGAAGATCTAGCCCAGGTGTTTGTCAGGACATTCGAAGGGACTTGCAAGCGACCGGCGGGGTTGATAGAATTGCAGTCATGTGTTCAGAAGTCGAGTGAAACCCTGAGGGATTATATCCAGAGGTGGATCACTCTGAATCACACGGTCGAGAATGTATCCGATCATCAGGCGGTTTGCGCCTTCAAGGAAGGTGTCAGAAACAGGGAGTTAACTTTGAAGTTTGGTCGAACCGGAGATATGACCCTGAGTCGAATGATGGAAATCGCCACCAAGTACGCGAACGGAGAAGAAGAAGATAGACTCCGGAGTGGCAAGTATAAGGCAGCCGCTAATGAGGCCGGCGGAGGACACTCCAGTCGGAAGCAGAAGCGCAAGGCCGAGCCAGTCGCCCCCGGGGAAGCCTTAGCTGTGACCCCAGGGAAGTTTAAGGGGAAACCCAAGGGTCCTTGGAACCCCAAGAAAGTGAAAGACCAGGACGGGAACGATGTGATGGACTTACCATGCCACATTCACACGAAGAAAGATGAAGAGGGAAATCTCATTTACCCTAAGCATACCACTCGACAATGTCGACTCCTGATGCAACAGTTCCAAGGGAAGCAAGCCAAGGACAAAGGAAAAGAGTCAGACAAAGTTGAAGACAGAGAAGACAGCGGTGAAGAATACCCCCAAATCAATTCCACTCTGATGATTTTCGCTGATGTCGAAAGTAAGAGTCGACTGAAGGTCATCAATCGCGAAGTAAACATGGTCGCTCCGGTGACACCCCATTACCTGAAGTGGTCCCAAACCGCCATCACCTTCGACCAGTCCGATCATCCGACTCATATTGCCACCCCAGGGAGGCAAGCGTTGGTGGTCGACCCAATTGTTGAAGGCACTCGACTGACCAAGGTTCTGATGGACGGCGGCAGTGGGCTAAACTTGTTGTATGCAGAGACGTTGAAGGGGATGGGCATTCCGATGTCCCGGATCAGCCCCAGCAACATGAGCTTCCACGGAGTCATTCCTGGGAAGAAAGCTGAGTCACTCGGTCAAATCACTCTCGACGTCGTCTTTGGTGACTCGAAGAATTTCCGGAAAGAAAAATTAACCTTTGAGGTCGTGGATTTTCAGAGTGCGTACCACGCCATTCTTGGGAGGCCAGCCTATGCTCGCTTCATGGCTCGACCATGCTACGTATACCTCAAGATGAAGATGCCTGGCCCCAAAGGTGTAATCACCATCGTTGGCAATCGGAAGAAGGCAGAGGAGTGTTTTCAGAAAGGCGCCAAAATTGCTGACGCTCAGATGGCCAAGATAGAGATGCAAGAGTACCAGAAGACTGCGGACCCGAGTGAATTGTTACGAGCCAAGAAGCCCGCCACGGAATCAGCATTTCAGTCGACTGGCGAGACCAAGCAAGTCCACATCCACCCGACCGATCCAAATGCGGCTCCAACCAACATCTCCACTACACTCGACCCCAAATAGGAAGAAGCGCTCGCCCAGTTCCTCCGTGAGAACTGGGACATCTTTGCATGGAAGCCTGCTGACATGCCAGGTGTGCCCAGGGGACTGGCCGAGCACCGCCTCCGAGTCGACCCAAAGGCCAAACCGGTCAAGGAGCATCTCCGACGGTCCGCCGTTCAGAAGAGAAAGGCCATTGGCGAAGAAGTGGCCCGACTCCTAGCAGCAGAATTCATTCGCGAGATCTACCACTCCGAGTGGCTCGCTAATGTTGTGATGGTCCCTAAGAAGGACAGATCGTTGCGCATGTGCATCGATTTCAAGCATATCAATCGGGCCTGCCCGAAAGATCATTTTCCTCTTCCTCGCATCGACCAAATAGTCGACTCGACTGCAGGATGCGAGAGGTTATCTCTTTTAGATGCTTACTCTGGGTACCATCAGATCCGTCTGTATGGGCCCGACGAAATAAAAACAGCCTTCATCACCCCTTTTGGGTGTTTCTGCTATGTTACCATGCCTTTCGGTCTCAAGAACGCCGGAGCTACATTCATTCTCGGTGCTTGCTACTCCTGTCAGCAAAGAGCCATTGCTGCTTTACATAGCAGCCACGGGACAAGTCGTTAGTACCGTTCTTACGGTCGAGCGAGAAGAGGAAGGAAAGACCTTCAAAGTTCAACGCCCAGTGTATTATCTCTCTGAAGTTCTGACCCCGTCGAAGCAAAGATATCCCCACTATCAGAAACTCGTTTACGGGATTTACATGACCACGAAGAAGGTTGCTCATTATTTCTCCGATCACTCTATCACAGTCGTCAGCGACGCTCCATTATCAGAGATTCTTCATAACAGAGATGCAACCGGTCGAGTGGCGAAATGGGCAATTGAACTTCTTCCTCTTGATATCAAGTTCGAGGCAAAGAAAGCTATTAAGTCCCAGGCAATAGCTGATTTCCTCGCCGAGTGGACCGAGCAGGAGCTTCCGACTCAAGTTCACTCGGAGCACTGGACTATGTTTTTCGATGGCTCCAAGATGCTGAACGGATCCGGTGCGGGGGTTGTACTAGTTTCCCCCCGAGGAGATAAGCTCAAGTATGTCCTCCAGATCCACTTTGATTCCTCCAACAATGAGGCAGAGTATGAAGCGCTTCTATACGGATTACGTATGGCCATTTCGCTAGGCGTCCGTCGCCTCATGGTCTACGGCGACTCAGATCTGGTTGTTAATCAAGTGATGAAGGAGTGGGACGTCCGAAGCCCATCCATGACGGGATATTGCAGCGCAGTGAGGAAGCTGGAGAAACGATTCGAGGGGTTGGAGCTCCATCATATACCCCGACTGAAAAATCAAGCTGCAGATGATTTGGCGAAGATAGGGTCCAAAAGGGAGGCCATCCCTAAAGATGTGTGTTTGGAGCACATTCACACACCGTCAGTGCAAGAAGATCCTTTCACAGAAGAGCCTCCACAACCAAAAAGCGCCTCTGACTCGACCGAAGTGGAGATACCAGCTGTGGTCGACCTGATTATGGAAGTTATGACCACCACTCCCGATTGGACAGTGCCGTACATTGCATATATCATAAGAAAAGAGCTCCCAGAAGATGAAGAAGAGGCTCGGCAGATCGTCCGTCGATCCAAAGCCTTTACAGTAATCAAAGGGCAGCTATACAGAGAAAGCGTGACTGGAGTTGGTCAGAAGTGCATCACGCCTGAAGAAGGACAGATAATTCTCGAGGACATCCACTCGGGGACCTGCGGCCATCACGCGTCCTCTCGGACCATCGTGGCTAAAGCATACCGAGCGGGTTTCTACTGGCCAAAGGCGAATGAAATGGCAAAGGATATAGTCGACAAGTGCGAGGGCTGCCAGTTTTATTCCAACATGTCTCACAAGCCCGCCTCCGCCTTGAAGACCATTCCACTCGTCTGGCCTTTCGCTGTCTGGGGTCTAGATATGATCGGACCACTGAGAACTGGTAGGAGTGGCTTCACCCACTTGTTGGTCGCAGTCGACAAGTTCACGAAGTGGATAGAAGCCAAACCCATAAAGGACCTTGACGCGAGCACTGCCATCAGTTTTATCAGGGGATTGATATTCAGATATGGAGTTCCGCACAGCATCATCACACATAACGGATCAAACTTTGATAATGACAGATTCAAAGCCTTCTGCGCCTCTCAGGGCACTCGAGTCGACTACGCTTCAGTTGCTCATCCTCAGTCGAATGGACAGGCCGAACGCGCGAATGGCCTCATCCTCAAAGGACTAAAACCCCGACTGATGCGTGATCTCAAACACGCAGCAGGCGCCTGGGTCGACGAACTTCCGTCAGTTCTATGGGGGTTGAGGACCACCCCTAACCGGTCGACTGGAAGAACGCCATTCTTTCTGGTCTATGGAGCCGAAGCGGTTTTGCCAAGCGACTTGCTCCACAACGCGCCTCGAGTCGAGTTATATTCCTAAGCAGAAGCAGAACAGGCCCGGCAAGATGCGGTCGACCTCTTAGAGGAGGAAAGAGAGATGGATCTAATCCGCTCGACCATCTACCAGCAAGAGTTGCGTCGGTTTTACGCCAGAAATGTGAAGGGTCGAGCCTTTCAGGAAGGAGATTTGGTCCTCCGCGTGGATCAGCAAAAACCTCACAAACTTGCCCCGACCTGGGAAGGCCCCTTCATCATCACCAAAGTCCTGCACAACGGAGCATATCGCCTCTACAACATCGATCGACGGATCGACGAGCCTCGAGCATGGAACGCGGACCTGCTCCGTCCTTTTTACACTTAAAAACTCACTCGACTGAGATGTAATAAAAGTACCTCTGTAATTCTTTTGTTTCAAGCAAAAGACTGCTATTTCTTTTTCTGTTTGTCTAAATTTCCCCCAGTGGGTGACTTAGTTGCGAATCCGCTTCGCCTAAGTTTTCAGAAAATCCTACTACCGAGTGGAGAGCCAGCCTCCCACTCGGGGGCTTAGCTGCGAATCCGTTTCGCCTAAGTTTGAAAAAATCCTACCGAGTGTGAGCAAACCTCCCACTCGGAGGCTTAGCTGCAGTCCAAGTACTCGCCTAAGTTTGAAAAAAATCCTACCGAGTGAGAGCAAACCTCCCACTCGGGGGCTTAGCTGCAGTCCATGTACTCGCCTAAGTTTGAAAAAATCCTACCGAGTGAGAGCAAACCTCCCACTCGGGGGCTTAGCTGCAGTCCATGTACTCGCCTAAGTTTGAAAAAATCCTACCGAGTGGAGAGCAAACCTCCCACTCGGGGGCTTAGCTGTAGTCCTGTACTCGCCTAAGTTTCAGAAAATCCTACCGAGTGGGAGCAAACCTCCCACCCGGGGGCTTAGCTACAGTCCATGTACTCGCCTAAGTTTGAAAAAATCCTACCGAGTGAGAGCAAACCTCCCACTCGGGGGCTTAGCTGCAGTCCATGTACTCGCCTAAGTTTGAAAAAATCCTACCGAGTGAGAGCAAACCTCCCACTCGGGGGCTTAGCTGCAGTCCATGTACTCGCCTAAGTTTGAAAAAATCCTACCGAGTGGAGAGCAAACCTCCCACTCGGGGGCTTAGCTGCAGTCCATGTACTCGCCTAAGTTTGAAAAATCCTACCGAGTGGGAGCAAACCTCCCACCCGGGGGCTTAGCTGCAGTCCATGTACTCGCCTAAGTTTGAAAAATCCTACCGAGTGGGAGCAAACCTCCCACCCGGGGGCTTAGCTGCAGTCCATGTACTCGCCTAAGTTTGAAAAATCCTACCGAGTGGGAGCAAACCTCCCACCCGGGGGCTTAGCTGCAGTCCATGTACTCGCCTAAGTTTGAAAAAAATCCTACCGAGTGGAGAGCAAACCTCCCACTCGGAGGCTTAGCTGCAGTCCAAGTACTCGCCTAAGTTTGAAAAAATCCTACCGAGTGGAGAGCAAACCTCCCACTCGGGGGCTTAGCTGCAGTCCAAGTACTCGCCTAAGTCTGAAAAAATCCTACCGAGTGGGAGCAAACCTCCCACCCGGGGGCTTAGCTGCAGTCCATGTACTCGCCTAAGTTTGAAAAAATCCTACCGAGTGGAGAGCAAACCTCCCACTCGGGGGCTTAGCTGCAGTCCAAGTACTCGCCTAAGTCTGAAAAAATCCTACCGAGTGGGAGCAAACCTCCCACCCGGGGGCTTAGCTGCAGTCCATGTACTCGCCTAAGTTTGAAAAAAATCCTACCGAGTGGGAGCAAACCTCCCACCCGGGGGCCTAGCTGCAGTCCAAGCACTCGACTAAGTAATTGGACTCCTACCGAGTGGAGAGCAAACCTCCCACTCGGGGACTTAGCTGCGGCCCAATGCTCGCCTAAGCCAGGTTGACAGATACCATCGCGGCGATAAGCATCGTGCAAACCAGACAGCCTCTGAGGGAACAACGAATAGTAGATCGGCGGATCAAGTCACAAAGACATTCAACGTCGAGCCAAGTTCGGACAAAATCAAAAGATCCTAGATCGCAAATAAAAGTACTCGAGCTATAAGCTCGACGGAGTTTATCGGTTACATAAACCACTCGGCATTCCGAGGCAAATTTAAGGCAAAGAACATCAGTTTTTTACTCCTCCGGCGGAGGACTGGATGGTGCAACAAATTCGTCCAAGTCGATCCCATCAGAGATCCGAGTGGCAGCAGCGATGAAGGTCTCCATGAAGTCCTGAAAGTTATGCTTCCTGGTGTTAGCAACCTGGAGAGCGGCCAGCTTCTCCTCGCGCGCCTCCTTGCAGTGGACGCGAACCAGTGACAGAGCCACGTCAGCACCGCACCTGGCAGAAGACTTCTTCCATTCTTGCACTCGACCTGGAACCTCACTTAGTCGAGTGACCAGGGATTCAAGGTCGTTCTGAAGCGTCTCCTTGGGCCAGAGTGCGGAGTCGATCCGTGACACTGCAGCTTTCAGTCGAGCCAGCTAGTCCACCACACCAGCGACACGGGATTCCAACCGGAAGACATTCATGGCCACTTCATCCTTCACAGGAGAGTTGATAGGGTCCAAGCGGGTCTCCACTCGACTGGTCTCTTCCTCAAAGTTCCGGCAGAATTCTGAAAGAAGTTTCGACAGGTCAAAACTGTAACCAAATGGTGAGTCGACAACAACAAGATTAATCGCACAAAGAGGGTTACCTTCAAGCATGAGGTATAGCTTCTTGGCAAGACCCCCAAGATAATCCCCCAAGTCCTTGTGCTTCCCCGCCAGCTGGCCGAGCTTGTCGTTCAGAGTGCTCTTGTCAGTCTTCAGTCGACTCGCTTCCTTGTTGGCCGAGTCAAGAGCAGATTTCAGCCTAGCGTTCTCGCTCTCAAGTTGGTCGACTGAAGCAAGTTTCTCTTCAGCAAGCTTCAGCTTCTCCGCAGCCGCCTTTTGTGCCTCCGCAAGGTCAAGATCTTTCTTCTTCAGGGCCTTTTCCAGTTCGTCTGCGAAACAACAATGAGCACAGAGTTGAGAACAGGCAGGAGGACAGAGACAGCCGTCGAGTCCTCACCAGCCATACCTTTTGCCTCATCCTTCGCCTTCTGCACGTTTTCCTGAGCAAACTGTAAATCAAGATTAAGCTGGATTTGCTTATTCTTCAGATCGGCGAGCTGAGCAACAAGCTCACAAGACTTCTGCAAAGAGTCAATCGACAAAGGGTATCAAAGATAAGTTACTCCCGAGTGACTGAAAGAAAGAACACAACACTTCTAAGACTACAGCCGAATCAAAACATTCGACAGTAGCCTCGGGGACTACACCCAGTGGGTGCACTCAGCGTGCCCCCACTGGTTTTCAAAAAAAAAAAAAAGGGGGGGCGACTGCCAGCAGTCGACCAGATACAGTATCATCCGACATGGCCTGACCAAAACGTTCTCAGAAAACCCTACCGAGTGGAGAAGTACAACTACAGAAAGGCAGTATAAAGACCACAGTCGACTGCCAGCAGTCGACCGTGGCCTCGGGGACTACACCCAGTGGGTGCACTCAGCGTGCCCCCACCAATGAGAAATTTCGGACCAACGGCACCCAGTGGGTGTACAACGCAAGTGAAGATCAACTAACCTGGACGTTCTGCTGCAACGCCGAGCTGATGTCATAGGCCGCTTGACTGGCATCCCGAGCCGCCTTGGTCTGCTCCATCACGAGCCCCGCCTGACGTATAGCCTCCTTGGCAGCACTCACTTGATCCTCCGGGGTCTGGTAGGCGGCGAAGAACGAGGGCGCGTCGACCAGTGGAGGGACAGTCGACGACGAAGGCCGGGCAGTCGTCAGTGGCTCAGCAAAAGTCATAGTAGTCCGGGCGGTATTGTCACCCCGTTGGGACACCGCCTCGGCAGTCGACGCGGTCTGAGGAGCCTTGTCGACCGGGGCCCTCCGGCCTCTCCTCCCAAAAGGCCTGAGCGGCACTTCCGCCTCCTCCTCGTCATCCGGAAGGTCAATGATGTTGGTCGGAGCTACAAAAGTTCAGAAATGAATATCCAATCGACTCAGCAGTTAAACAGTCGGATCATGTCAAAGATTATACCTAAGTTGGAAGTGACGGCGTCCTCCATCGTCTCATCAGCATTCTGGATGGAAGTCTCGGAAGTAGCGGCGCTGCACGATTCCAAGCAATTAATTTGAAAGTGAATCGACTAAGAATCCGTTCTAGTCGACTCAAGAAAGGTGAAAACAGTCACTTACCCAGAGATGACCGGGATGGCGACCCTGATCTTGGGCAAGGCCTTGGGTGGCTTGGTCGGGATGGCTCTAGGCTGCTTGGGCGCCTTCTCAGTTGGGGCCGGCGACGCGGTCCGAGGGCGCTTGGATGACTGGCCCGCCGGGGCACTCGACTGACCGCGTTCCACGGCGGGATCCTGAGCGTTCTTGGAGCGTCTCTCGCGTCGAGGAAGGTCGACCTCCACCTCTTCATCTTCGTCGCCCGAGTCGTCGCCGGCCTCCTCCTCTACGTCGTCGTCAGATCCCCACTCCTCGACTTCACCCTCGACTTCAACTTCATTCTCACTCCCTTCGCCTCCACTCCCTCCTCCTTCAGATACTTGCTCCTGGTTCCCATTCGGCATCGAGTACATGTCGCTGATCTCCTGCGAAACAACAGGCAGAACGAGGATCAGTCGACTTATCGCGAGCCAGTTACTAGACGGAGTGGAAATTTCAGTCGGAAGAAGCAAAATGTACCTTGTCTGTCTCCATCATCCCATCAAGCGAAGCAATCCTCCTGGAACCCCTGGGGTTGTCCTTATTCCCGGTTATGCTGGTCAGCCAGCTCTCCAGCACAGAAGCCTCGACCCCCTCCGGGTGGATCCGAGTGGAGTCGTCGGACCCGGAATACAACCACATCGAGTGATCCCGAGCCTGGAGAGGTTGGATTCGTCGCTGGAGAAAGACTTCGAGCAAGTCCATGCCGGTCACGCCTTCTCGAACCAACTCAACCACTCGACTGACTAGTACCTTCACCTGAGCCTTCTCCTCTGGAACCACTTTCAAAGAAGCGGGTTTCTGCACTCGGTCCAAGGTAAAAGGAGGAAGGCCGGTCGAGTGTCCAGGAGTTGGCTGGTCCTTGCAGTAGAACCAAGTCGACTGCCACCCACGCACGGAATCGGGAAGTGTCATGGGAGGAAAACAACTCTTACCCCTCGTCTGGATCCCGAGGCCCCCGCACATCTGGATCACCTGCGTCCTCTCCCCGTCCGGGTTAAGCTTTTTAACCGACTGGGATCGGCAAGTGAAGATATGCTTGAAGAGGCCCCAGTGGGGTCGACAACCTAAGAAACACTCACACAGAGACACGAACGCAGCAAGATAGACTATGGAGTTGGGCGTGAAATGGTGGAGCTGCGCTCCGAAGAAGTTCAGGAAAGCCCTAAAGAAAGGACTCGGGGGCAGGGAAAACCCCCGGTCGACGTGGGTGGCTATCAGGACGCGCTCACCCTCGCGAGGTCTCGGCTCCGTCTCCTTCCCAGGAAGGCGAGCGGCCTTGTGGGGAATGAGTCCCCCCTCCACCATGTCGTCGATATCCGCCTGAGTAAGGATGGAGGGCATCCAATCCCCCTGCAGCCAGCCGGACGGCAGAGCGGCCCGCGAGGACGACCCGCCTCGGCCGGATTTCTTCCCTTTGCCCTTCGTCGCGGCCTTCTTCGCCCGTTCCGCCGCCGCCGTCTTGTCCGTCCCCATCGTCTTGAACGAGGTCTTGGCCGAGCGGCGGTGTCGAGGTTGCGGCGGAGAGCGAGGCGGAAGCTTACGGAGGAAGGGGAAGGAAGAACGAGGGCGCATAGTAAAAAATCAGAATCATCGCTTTATATAAGGCCACACCCGAGTGGCTGATCAGTGGGCCTGCGCCTCCCAGTCAGATCCCGCAACAGGCGCGCGCGCAGTACGTGGCGAAAAAGGTGGCGCGGAGATCGAGGCGCCCTTGCCTTATCCAGCCGATTCGCGCGATTTTCTCCGTCCGGTGCGCTTCTCAATTTTCAAATCCCGCAAGATCCGCGATCGACAGGACGGGTTGTCAGACAAAAAGATCCGTTTCCTTAAGTCTCCCAAGGGACTCGTCACGTAAATGCACTCGACAGTAATTCGAAACCACTCGACGGGCATCTGAATGGATCAAGGCAACTGAAGAATGAGGTCCCACCGTAACTTCCATTTATCCGAAGACAGATGCAACCGAAGCATGGAGGTTGGGTCGGAAGCGTAGGCTCGACCCCATTCTCACTTAACCCCTGACCCATTCGGGGGCTAATGACGAGGATACGTACCTAGGGTAGGGTAACTTATCATACCTGAGGTACCCAATCAAGGACATGACTCCTACGATGAAAGACATTCTGAGAAGTATCGACAGGTCAGTCGACCTGGTCAGCCCAGTCGACGGACACAAGCGTACTCGACCAGAAGTACCAGCAGTCGACCATGAAGGCAACCACTCGACCATAAGAAGACCTAAAGGCACTGCCTACAAACGGTCACCTCATAAGTAGCTTTTATGGCCTTCATGGTCCTTTATTACAGGCGTTACCAGTAACCCCCTCTCTTTATGTACATTAAACTCCTTGTAACGTGGGCTGGCTGGGGTCCTGGCGAACTCTATATAAGCCACCCCCTCCACTAGGACAAGGGTTCGGAACTTTGTAACACATACACACTTAATCCAGTCGACTGCCCCCGGGCTCCGAGACGTAGGGCTATTACTTCCTCAGAGAAGGGCCCGAACTCGTAAACTCCTTGCGCATACAACTACTCCATAGCTAGGATCTTGCCTCTCCATACTTACCCCCCATTCTCACTGTCAGACTTAGAACCACGACAGCCACCAGCCCCAGAAGGTTGCGTGGGCCAAGTGTGGGAGGGTACCAGCCCCATGTGGGCTGGTGCGCCCCCCCACCAAGGCCCAAGGCGCCTCCTAGAGGGGAAGGGGGCAAACCCTAGGGCAGATGGGCCCTAAGGCCCACCCCTGGTGCGCCTCCCCCTTTCCCCCCCTTGGCCGCAACCCTAGATGGGTTTTGGGGCTGCCGCCACCCCTAGGGAGGGAACCCTAGATGGGGGCGCAGCCCCTCCCCTCCCCCTATATATACTTGAGGTTTTGGGGCTGCCCAAGATACGATTCGATCTCCCTCTTGGCGCAGCCCTGCTTCTCTCCGTTCTCCTCTCCCGCGGTGCTTGGCGAAGCCCTGCAGGATTGCCACGCTCCTCCACCACCACCACGCCGTTGTGCTGCTGCTGGATGGAGTCTTCCTCAACCTCTCCCTCTCTCCTTGCTGGATCAAGGCATGGGGGACGTCACCGTGCTGTACGTGTGTTGAACGCGGAGGTGCCGTCCGTTCGGCACTTGGTCATCGGTGATTTGGATCACGACGAGTACGACTCCATCAACCCCGTTCACTTGAACGCTTCCGCTTAGCGATCTACAAGGGTATGTATATGCACTCTCTTTCCCCTCATTGCTGGTTTCTCCATAGATTGATCTTGGTGTTGCGTAGAAAATTTTGAATTTCTGCTACGTTCCCCAACAGTGGCATCATGAGCTAGGTCTACTGCGTAAATTCTTTGCACGAGTAGATCACAAAGTAGTTGTGGGCGTTGATTTTGTTCAATATGCTTACCGTTACTAGTCCAATATTGATTCGGCGGCATTGTGGGATGAAGCGGCCCGGACCGACCTTACACGTACACTTACGTGAGACAGGTTCCACCGACTGACATGCACTAGTTGCATAAGGTGGCTAGCGGGTGCCAGTCTCTCCCACTTTAGTCGGATCGGATTCGATGAAAAGGGTCCTTATGAAGGGTAAATAGCAATTGACATATCACGTTGTGGTTTTGCGTAGGTAAGAATCGTTCTTGCTAGAAACCCATAGCAGCCACGTAAAACATGCAAACAACAATTAGAGGACGTCTAACTTGTTTTTGCAGGGCATGCCATGTGATGTGATATGGCCAAAAGGATGTGATGAATGATATATGTGATGTATGAGATGATCATGTTCTTGTAATAGGAATCACGACTTGCATGTCGGTGAATATGACAACCGGCAGGAGCCATAGGAGTTGTCTTGATTTATTTATGACCTGCGTGTCAACATAAACGTCATGTAATTACTTTACTTTATTGCTAACCGTTAGCTGTAGTAGTAGAAGTAATAGTTGGCGAGACAACTTCATGAAGACACGATGATGGAGATCATGATGATGGAGATCATGGTGTCATGCCGGTGACGACGATGATCATGGAGCCCCGAAGATGGAGATCAAAAGGAGCAAAGTGATGATGGCCATATCATGTCACTATTTGATTGCATGTGATGTTTATCATGTTTATACATCTTATTTGCTTAGAACGACGGTAGTAAATAAGATGATCCCTCATTAAAATTTCAAGAAAGTGTTCCCCCTAACTGTGCACCGTTGCGAAAGTTCGTCGTTTCGAAGCACCACGTGATGATCGGGTGTGATAGATTCTTACGTTCGAATACAACGAGTGTTGACGAGCCTAGCATGTACAGACATGGCCTCGGAACACATGCGAAACACTTAGGTTAACTTGACGAGCCTAGCATGTACAGACATGGCCTCGGAACACATGAGACCGAAAGGTCGAGCATGAGTCGTATGGTAGATACGATCAACATGAAGATGTTCACAGATGATGACTAGTCCGTCTCACGTGATGATCGGACACGGCCTAGTTGACTCGGATCATGTAATCACTTAGATGACGAGAGGGATGTCTATCTGAGTGGGAGTTCATAAGATGAACTTAATTATCCTGAACATAGTCAAAAGATCTTTGCAAATTATGTCGTAAGCTCGCGCTTTAGTTCTACTGTTTTAGATATGTTCCTAGAGAAAATATAGTTGAAAGTTGATAGTAGCAATTATGCAGACAATAGAAGGCTTATGTCCTTAATGCAACACTCGGTGTGCTGGACCTCGAACGTGGTCTGTGGATGTTTCGAACATCTGACATACACGATTTGATGACTACATGATAGTTCGGTAATGTTAAATGGTTTAGAATTAAGGCACCGAAGACATTTTTGAAATATCGCGGAACGTATGAGATGTTTCGAGGGCTGAAATTGGGATTTCAGGCTCGTGCCCACGTCAAGAGGTATAAGACCTCCGACGATTTTCTTAGCCTGCAAACTAAGGGAGAAAAGCTCAATCGTTGAGCTTGTGCTCAGAATGTCTGAGTACAACAATCACTTGAATCGAGTGGGAGTTAATCTTCCAGATAAGATAGTGATGTTTTTCCAAAGTTATTGCCACCAAGCTACTAGAGCTTCATGATGAACTATAACATATCAGGGATAGATATGATGATCCTTGAAATATTCGCGATGTTTGACACCGCGAAAGTAGAAATCAAGAAGGAGCATCAATTGTTGATGGTTAGTGAAACCACTAGTTTCAAGAAGGGCAAGGGCAAAAGGGATACTTCATGAAATGGCAAATCGGCTGCTGCTCTAGTGGAGAAACCCAAGGTTGAACCCAAACCCGAGACTGAGTGCTTCTGTAATAAGGGGAACAACCACTGGAGTAGAATTACCCTAGATACTTGGTAGATGAGAAGGCTGTCAATAGAAGTATATTGGATATACATTAGGTGAATGTGTACTTTACTAGTACTCCTAGTAGCATCAGGATATTAGATACCGGTTCGATTGCTAAGTGTTAGTAACTCGAAATAAAAGCTACGGAATAAACGGAGACTAGCTAAAGGTGAGCTGACGAGATGTGTTGGAAGTGCTTCCAAGGTTGATATGATCAAGCATCGCACGCTCCCTCTACCATCGAGATTGGTGTTAAACCTAAATAATTGTTATTTGGTGTTTGCGTTGAGCATAGACATGATTGGATTATGTCTATCGCAATACAGTTATTCATTTAAGGAGAATAATGGTTACTCTATTTATTTGAATAATACCTTCAATGGTCTTGCACCTAAAATGAATGGTTTATTGAATCTCGATCATAGTGATACACATGTTCATGCCAAAAGATATAAGATAGTAATGATAGTACCACCTACTTGTGGCACTGCCATGTAAGTCATATTGGTATAAAACGCATGAAGAAGCTCCATGTTGATGGATCTTTGGACTCACTCATTTTTGAAAAGGATTGAGACATGTGAACCATGTCTATTGGTATATACGCATGAAGAAACTCCATGCAGATGGACCGTTTGGACTCACTTGATTTTGAATCGCTTGAGACATGCAGATCATACCACATGGGCAAGATGACTGAAAGCTTCGGTTTCAGTAAAATGGAACAAGAAAGCAACTTGTTGGAAGTAACACATTTTGATGTGTGCAGTCCAATGAGTGCTGAGGCACGCAGTGGATATCGTTATGCTCTTACTTCACAGATGATTTGAGTAGATACTGAGCATATTTACTTGATGAAACACAAGTCTGAATTATTGAATGGTTCAAGTAATTTCAGAATGAAGTTGAATATCGTCGTGACAAGAGGATAAAATATCTATGATATGATCATAGAGATGAATATCTGAGTTGCGAGTTTGGTACACAATTGAGACATTGTGGAAATTGTTTCACGACTAGTACCGCCTGAAACACCATAGTGTGATGGTGTGTCCGAACATCATAACTGCACCCTATTGGATATGATGCATACCATGATGTCTCTTATAGAATTACCACTATCGTTCATGGGTTAGGCATTAGAGACAACCGCACTCACTTTAAATAGGGCACCACGCAAATCCGTCGAGACAACACCGTATGAACTATGGTTTAGAGAAACCTAAGCTGTTGTTTCTTAAAAGTTTGGGGTCACGACGCTTATGTGAAAAAGTTTCAGGCTGATAAGCTCGAACCCAAAGCGGATAAATGCATCTTCATAGGACACCCAAAACAGTTGGGTATACCTCCTGTCTTAGATCCGAAAGCAATAGGGATTGTTTCTTGAATCGGGTCCTTTCTCGAGGAAAAGTTTCTCTCGAAAGAATTGAGTGGGAGGATGGTGGAGACTTGATGAGGATATGGAACCGTCACTTCAACTAGTGTGTAGCAGGGCACAGGAGTTGTTCCTATGGTACCTACACCAATTGAAGTGGAAGCTTATGATAGTGATCATGAGACTTCGGATCAAGTCACTCCCAAACCTCGTAGGACGACAAGGATGCGCACTGCTTCAGAGTGGTACGTAATCCTGTCTTGGAAGTCATGTTGCTAGACAACAATGAACCTACGAGCTATGGAGAAGCGATGGGTGGGCACGGATTCCGATGAATGGCTCGAGGCCATAAAATCCGAGAGAGGATCCATGTATGAAAACAAAGTGTAGACTTTGGCAGAACGGCTCGATGGTCGTGAGGCTGTTGAGTACAGATGGATTTTAAAAGGAAGACGGACAATGATGGTAAATGTCACCATTAAGAAAGCTTGACTTGTCATTAAGATGTTTCCCGACAAGTTCAAGGAGTTGACTACGATGAGACTTTCTCACTCGTAGCGATGCTAAGAGTCTGTTGGAATTAGCAGGTACTGCATTATTTATGAAATCTTGCAGATAGGATGTCAAATATTGTTTCCTTGTTCTTGAGGAAAGGTTGTATGTGATACAACCAGAAGTTTTTGTCGATCCTGAAAGATGCTAACAAGTATGCAAAGCCCCAGCAATCCTTCTAAGGACTGGAGTAAGCATCTCGGAGTTGGAATGTACACTTTGATGAGATGATCAAATATTTTGGGTTTATACAAAGTTTATGAGAAACTTGTATTTCCAAAGAAGTGAGTGGGAGTACTATAGAATTTCTGATGAGTATATGTTGTTGACATATTGTTGATCAGAAATGATGTAGAATTTCTGGAAAGCATATAGGGTTATTTGAAAAGTGTTTTTCAATGGAAAACCTGGATTAAGCTACTTGAACATTGAGCATCAAGATCTATAAGGATAGATCAAAATCGCTTAATAGTACTTTCAAACGAACACATACCATGACAAGATTTTGAAGGAGTTCAAAATAGATCAGCAAAGAAGGAGTTCTCGGCTGTGTTACAAGGTGTGAGTATTGAGCAAGACTCAAGACATGACCACGACAGAATAGAGAGAAAGGACGAAGGTCGTCCCCTATGATTTAGTCGTAGGCTCTAAAGTATGCTATGTTGTGTACCGCACCTGAAGTGTGCCAAACCATGAGTCAGTCAAGGGGTACAAGTGTGATCTAGAAATGGATCACAGGACAACGGTCAAGGTTATCCTTAGTAACTAGTGGACTAAGGAATTTTCTTGATTATGGAGGTGGAAAAAGAGTTTGTCGTAAAGGGTTACGCCGATGCAAACTTTGACACTAATCCAGATTATTCTAAGTAGTAAATTGGATTCGTATAGTAGAACAGTTATTTGGAATAGCTCCAAATAGAGCGTGGTAACTGCATCTAGGAGATGACTTAGAAATTTGCGAAGTACATACGGATCTGAATGTTTCAGACCCGTTGACTATAACCTCTCTCACAAGCATAACATGATCAAACCCAGAACTCTTGGGTGTTAGTCACATAGGGATGTGACTTTGAGTGTTAATCACATATCGATGTGAACTGGATTATTGACTCTAGTGCAAGTGGGAGACTGTTGGAAATATGCCCTAGAGGCAATAATAAATTGATTATTATTATATTTCCTTGTTCATGATAATCGTTTATTATCCATGCTAGAATTGTATTGATAGGAAACTCAGATACATGTGTGGATACATAGACAACACCATGTCCCTAGTAAGCCTCTAGTTGACTAGCTCGTTGATCAATAGATGGTTACAGTTTCCTGACCATGGACATGGGATGTCGTTGATAACGGGATCACATCATTAGGAGAATAATGTGATGGACAAGACCCAATCCTAAGCCTAGCACAAGATCATGAAGTTCGTATGCTAAAGCTTTTCTAATGTCAAGTATCATTTCCTTAGACCATGAGATTGTGCAACTCCCGGATACCGTAGGAGTGCTTTGGGTATGCCAAATGTCACAACGTAACTAGGTGGCTATAAAGGTACACTACAGGTATCTTCGAAAGTGTCTGTTGGGTTGGCACGAATCGAGACTGGGATTTGTCACTCCGTGTGACGGAGAGGTATCTCTGGGCCCACTCGGTAGGACATCATCATAATGTGCACAATGTGATCAAGGAGTTGATCACGGGATGATGTGTTGCGGAACGAGTAAAAGAGACTTGCCGGTAACGAGATTGAACAAGGTATCGAGATACCGACGATCGAATCTCGGGCAAGTACTATACCGCTAGACAAAGGGAATTGTATACGGGATTGATCGAATCCTCGACATCGTGTTTCATCCGATGAGATCATCGTGGAACATGTGGGAACCAACATGGGTATCCAGATCCCGCTGTTGGTTATTGACTGGAGAACGTCTCGGTCATGTCTGCATGGTTCCCGAACCCGTAGGGTCTACACACTTAAGGTTCGATGACGCTAGGATTATAAAGGAAGTTTGTATGTGGTTACCGAATGTTGTTCGGAGTCCCGGATGAGATCCCGGATGTCACGAGGAGTTCCGGAATGGTCTGGAGGTAAAGATTTATATATAGGAAGTATGGTTTTGGCCACCGGAAGAGTTCTGGGCATCACCGGTAGTGTACCGGGACCACCGGAGGTGTCCGGGGGTCCACCAAGTGGGGCCACCAGCCCCAGAAGGTTGCGTGGGCCAAGTGTGGGAGGGGACCAGCCCCAGGTGGGCTGGTGCGCCCCCCCACCAAGGCCCAAGGCGCCTCCTAGAGGGGAAGGGGGCAAACCCTAGGGCAGATGGGCCCTAAGGCCCACCCCTGGTGCGCCTCCCCCTCTCCCCCCTTGGCCGCAACCCTAGATGGGTTTTGGGGCTGCCGCCACCTCTAGGGAGGGAACCCTAGATGGGGGCGCAGCCCCTCCCCTCCCCCTATATATACTTGAGGTTTTGGGGCTGCCCAAGATACGATTCGATCTCCCTCTTGGCGCAGCCCTGCTTCTCTCCCTTCTCCTCTCCCGCGGTGCTTGGCGAAGCCCTGTAGGATTGCCACGCTCCTCCACCACCACCACGCCGTTGTGCTGCTGCTGGATGGAGTCTTCCTCAACCTCTCCCTCTCTCCTTGCTGGATCAAGGCATGGGAGACGTCACCGGGCTGTACGTGTGTTAAACGCGGAGGTGCCGTCCGTTCGGCACTTGGTCATCGGTGATTTGGATCACGACGAGTACGACTCCATCAACCCCGTTCACTTGAACGCTTCCGCTTAGCGATCTACAAGGGTATGTAGATGCACTCTCTTTCCCCTTGTTGCTGGTTTCTCCATAGATTGATCTTGGTGTTGCGTAGAAAATTTTGAATTTCTGCTACGGTCCCCAACAACTTGGTTTTGGCGAGGCCCGCGCGCCACCACGGCGGGTAGCGCGCGGTATTGGCGAGGTGGCGCGGGAAGCGCAGGCGCAGCTTCTCGCGGCCGAGGAATTTCTTGGCAGCTTCTCTCTTCGCACGCGGGCACCGAGCGAGGTGGATCGCACCGCGGGGCCGCGCGCCTTTGCACAGTCTTGGGGAAGAGGTGGTGGAGGCACTCCATGAGCCATGTCGCCCGCGGCTGGCGGAGGGCGAGGCAGAGAAAGGGGCGGTGCCGGGGAGCCCCCTGCGGCGTGGACGAGCTCGGCGACGCGGTCGAGTCAGCCCTCGTAGAGGTCGTCGACCGGGCGGTAGCGCAGGAGCTCGTTTTCCACGAGGAGCGCGGCCTGCACGTCCATGGGAGCGCGACGTGCGTGAGACGAAGAGCCGGCTGGGGTCAGCGAAGGAGTGGCAGTGCGGCCGTCCTGGCGCACCGATGGATGCAGCAAGGACGCTTGCTGCTCGTTCCCCGTCGGGCCGGTGGCGGCATTGGCGGCAGGAGACGGAGAACGTCGAGGTGGCCGGCCGACGGGAGCCGTCTGAGCAACACGGGCGGTGAGGGCAGCCCGACGCTCATCTCGAGCGCGGCGAGCGTCCGCCATAGAGACAATGGAGCGACGAAGCAACGGGGCACCGATCGACGGAAGGGAAGCTACAACGCACCCCTACCTGGCGCGCCAAATGTCGGATGTGGGGTTCTGGCAAAACCCTTAAGGTTCAAACTCTGGGGTGCGCGCGAAGTTCTTTCCCTCCTACCGATCTACGCCCTAGCTCGCTAAGATCTTGCGGATGAACTCGATGAACTAGCAACACAGAAAGACACGAGATTTATACTGGTTCAGGCCACCGTTGTGGTGTAATACCCTACTCTAGTGTGTGGTGGTGGATTGCCTCTTGGGATGATGTTGAACAGTACAAGGGGAAGAACAGCCTCCTGAGGTTGAGGTGTTCTTGTGCTCGGCTAACTTGTGTGGGTGAGATGCCTCCGAATCAGATGCCCCTATTGTGGTGGCTAGCTCTACTTATATAGGCCCTGGTCCTCTCCCCAAATATTGAGCGGGAAGGGAGCCAACAACGGCGGGCAATTTGAAAGGGGACAACTAGTACAAGCTATCCTCACAAAAGTGGTCTTCGCCTGCAAAAGGCTCTGGTGGTGACGCCGTCTTGGGCTCCATGGTGACCTCCGTCTTGGCGTCCAGCTGGTCTTCGGTCTCGTTGCACCGATATGGAAACCTTTTCTTGATGCCTCGGTACTCCGCGCCCGCGCCTGCCTCCTTAGCACCAAAGTGGAAACAATGATGTTGCGAGTGTTGGCGCCCACCTGGTTTCGATCGTCATGGCTCACGTCAAGCGAGCCTCGCGAGGTTTGCCCCGCCTTGATATCTCTGCTCCTCGTGAGCCTGCCTGGTGAGGCCGCCCCTAAGTAGGTCTTGCGTCATCTGCCTCGCGAGACTTGGCCCCTCGCGAGGGTCTTGAATGCTTTGTTGATGAAGATGGGCCGTACAGGCCCGCTAGCATAGCCATGCCGTGGGCCGCAGTCAGGCAAGTTTGGGGACCCCCGTTCCCAGAATGCCGATAGTTACTTGTTGCTCGTTACAATTTATCTTATCACGAACTATCTGTTACCTATAATTTTAGTGCTTGCAGAGAATACCTTGCTGAAAACCGCTTATCATTTCCTTCTGCTCCTCGTTGGGTTCGACACTCTTACTTATCAAAAGGACTACGATAGATCCCCTATACTTGTGGGTCATCAAGACTCTTTTGTGGCACTGTTACCGGGGAGTGAAGCGCCTTTGGTAGGTGGAATTTGGTAAGGAAAAATTTATATAGTGTGCTGAAATTTACTGTCACTTGTTACTATGGAAAGTAATCCTCTGAGGGGCTTGTTCGGGGTATCTTCACCCCAACCAGTAGAGCAAAGAGTTGCTCCTCAACCTACTGAACCTACTGAAAATGAAAATGTCTACTTTGAAATTCCTTCGGGTATGATAGAAAATCTGCTAGCTAATCCTTTTGCAGGAGATGGAACATTACATCCTGATGAGCACCTAATCTATGTGGATGAAGTTTGTGGATTATTTAAGCGTGCAGGTATGCCTGATGATGTTATCAAGAAGAAGGTCTTCCCTTTATCTTTGAAGGGAGATGCATTGACATGGTATAGGCTATGTGATGATATGGGATCATGTAACTACAAGCGATTGAAATTGGAATTTCATCAGAAGTTTTATCCTATGCATCTTGTTCATCGTGATCGTAATTATATATATAATTTTTGGCCTCGCGAAGGAGAAAGCATCGCTCAAGCTTGGGGGAGGCTTAAGTCAATGTTATATTCATGCCCCAATCATGAGCTCTCGAGAGAAATGATTATTCAAAATTTTTATGCTCGACTTTCTGACAACAATCGCACCATGCTCGATACTTCTTGTACTGGCTCTTTTATGATGAAGACTATTGAATTCGAATGGGATTTACTGGAAATAATTAAATGCAACTCTGAAGATTGGGACCTCGACGAAGGTAAGGAGTCAGATATAACACCTAAGTTTGATTGTGTTAAATCTTTTATGGATACCGATGTTTTCCGTAAATTTAGCACTAAATATGGACTTGACTCTGAGATAGTAGCTTCTTTTTGTGAACCTTTTGCTGCTCACGTTGATCTCCCTAAGGAGAAGTGGTTTAAATATCATCCTCCCATAGAAGTAAAAGTAGTTGCACCTATTAAAGTTGAAGAAAAGACTATCACTTATAATGATCCTATTGTTCCTACTGCTTATGTTGAGAAACCACCTTTCCCTGTTAGAATAAAGGATCATGCTAAAGCTTCAATTGTGGTTTGTAGAAGTAATATTATAATCTATACACCTCCTGAGCAAGTTAAAGTTGAACCTAATATTGCTATTGTTAAAGATCTCTTGGCTGATAATATTGATGGGCATGTTATTTACTTCTGTGATGAAACTGCTAGAATTGCTAAACCCTGTGCTAAAGATAAACATAGACCTGTGGTAGGCATGCCTTTTATTTCTGATAGAATAGGAGATCATTGTTATCATGGCTTGTGTGATATGGGTGCTAGTGCTAGTGCAATACCTATTGACTTATACAGAGAAATTATGCATGATATTGCACCGGCTGAGTTAGATGATATTGATCTCACCATTAAGCTTGCCAATAGAGATACTATATCACCAATTGAATTGTTAGAGATGTTGAAGTCTTGTGTGGGAAAACTAAATATCCTGCTGATTTTCTTGTTCTTGGTTCCCCACTTGATAGCTTTTGTCACATTATATTTGGTAGACCCTTCTTCAACACTGTTAATGCTAAGATAGACCACGAAAAGGATGTTGTTACTATTGGTGTAGGTGATATGTCTCATGAGTTTAACTTTTCTAAATTTCGTAGACAACACCTTGAAGAGGAGTTGCCATGCTAAAGAGTTGATGTTGGACAAGGAAGACAACGTGATGAGTTATGTTTTCTTATATCTGAGATAAAGTATGTTGTCATGGATCCTCCAACATGTTGAGCTTGCCTTCCCCCTCATGCTAGCCAAATTCTCAGCACCAAGTAGAGATACTACTTGTGCTTCCAAATACCCTTAAACCCGTTTTGCCATGAGAGTCCACCATATCTGCCTATGGATTGAGTAAGATCCTTCAAGTAGGTTGTCATCGGTGCAAAGCAATAAAAATTGCTCTAAATATGAACGATTGATTGGTGTGGGAGAAATAAGCTTTATACGATCTTGTGATGTGGAAGTAATAAAAGCGACGGACTGCATAATAAAGGTTCACATCACAAGGGGCAATATAAAGTGACGTTCTTTCGCATTAAGATTTTGTGCATCCAACCATAAAACCGCATGGCAACCTCTGCTTCTCTCTGCGAAGGGCCTATCTTTTATTATTATCTTCTACCTTATGCAAGAGTCATGGTGATCTTCACCTTTCCTTTTTCATTTTATCCTTTGGCAAGCACAGTGTGTTGGAAAGATCCTGATATATGTACCTAATTGGATGTAGGGGAGCATGAGTTATTATTGTTGACATTACCCTTGAGGCAAAAGGTTGTGGGGGGAAACTATAAGCCCCTATCTTTCTCTGTGTCCGATTAAAACACCGTAACCAGAAGTATTGCGTGAGTGTTAGCAATTATGAAGGACTAGATGATAGTTGAGTATGTGGACTTGCTTTTAAGCTCTGACATAGACTATGTCTGATGTTATGATAAATTGCAATTTCTTCAATGACTGAGATTACAGTTTGTTGGCTCTCAATAAAGTTTCTGATTCATACTTTTTCATTGTGAATAGATCATGACTTGAACATAAGTAATCATATGACAATATCCATATATGTTGCTGTTATGAGAATAATCATGATGCCCTCATGTCCGTATTTTATTTTTATTGACACCTCCACCTGTAAACATGGGGACATATTTATCATTATCGGCTTTCGCTTGAGGACAAGCGAGGTCTAAGCTTGGGGGAGTTGATACGTCCATTTTTCATGATGCTTTTATATCGATATTTATTGCATTATGGTCTGTTATTATGCATTATGTCACAATACTTATGGATATTCTCTCTTATTTTACAAGGTTTACATAAGGAGGGAGAATGCCGGCAGCTGGAATATTGGGCTGGAAAAGGAGCAAATATTACAGACCTATTCTGTGCAACTCCAAAAGTCCTGAAAATCCACGAAAGTGATTTTTAGAATATATAAAAATTATCCATCGAAAGAAGTTCACCAGAGGGGGCCCCACCTGGTCACGAGGGTGGGGGGCGCGCCCTACCCCCTGGGCGCGCCCCTACCTCTTGGGACCCTTGTTGGCCCTCCGATGCCCATCTTTTGCTATATGAGGTCTTTCGTCGAGGAAAAATTGATAAGCAACCTTTCAGGATGAAACTCCGCCGCCACGAGGCGGAACCTTGGCGGAACCAATCTAGGGCTTCGGCAGAGCTGTTCTGCAGGGGACACTTCCCTCTGGGAGGGGGAAATCATCGCCATCGTCATCACCAACGCTCCTCTCAACGGGAGAGGGCAATCTCCATCAACATCTTCACCCCCGCCATCTCCTCTCAAAACCCTAGTTCATCTCTTGTATCCAATTCTTGTCTCCAAGTCCGGGAATTGTACTAGTAGGTTGCTAGTAGTGTTGATTACTCCTTGTAGTTGATGCTAGTTGGTTTATTTGGTGGAAGATCATATGTTCAGATCCTTTATGCATATTATTACCCCTCTGATTATGAACATGAATATGCTTTGTGAGTAGTTACGTTTGTTCCTGAGGACAAGGGAGAAGTCTTGCTATTAGTAGTCATGTGAATTTGGTATTCGTTCGATATTTTGATGAGATGTATGTTGTCTAGCCTCTAGTGGTGTTATGTGAACGTCGACTACATAACAGTTCACCATTATTCGGGCCTAGAGGAAGGCATTGGGAAGTAATAAGTAGATGATGGGTTGCTAGAGTGACAGAAGCTTAAACCCTAGTTTATGCGTTGCTTCGTAAGGGGCTGATTTGGATCCACCTGTTTCATGCTGTGGTTAGGTTTACCTTAATACTTTTGTTGTAGTTGTGGATTCTTGCAATAGAGGTTAATCATAAGTGGGATGCTTGTTCAAGTAAGAACAGCACCCAAGCGCCTGTCCACCCACATATCAAATTATCAATGTACCGAACGCGAATCATATGAACGTGATGAAAACTAGCTTGACGATATTCCAATGTGTCCTCGGGAGCGCTTTTCCTTATATAAGAGTTTGTCCAGGCTTGTCCTTTTCTACAAAAAGGATTGGGCCACCTTGCTGCACTTTATTTACTTTTGCTACTTCTTGCTCGTTAAAAATTATCCTATAACAAAACTATCTGTTACCACTTGTTTCAGTACTTGAAGAGAATACCTTGCTGAAAACCGCTTATCATTTCCTTCTGCTCCTCGTTGGGTTCGACACTCTTACTTATCGAAAGGACTAGTATAGATCCCCTATACTTGTGGGTCATCAAGACTCTTTTCTGGCGCGTTGCCGGGGAGTGAAGCGCCTTTGGTAGGTGGAATTTGGTAAGGAAAAATTTATATACTGTGCTGAAATTTACTGTCACTTGTTACTATGGAAAGTAATCCTCTAAGGGGATTTTTCGGGGTATCTTCACCCCGACCAGTGGAGCAAAGAGTTGCTCCTCAACCTACTGAACCTACTGAAAATGAAAATGTTCCCTTTGAATTTCCTTCGGGTATGATAGAAAAACTGCTATCTAATCCTTTTACAGGAGATGGAACAAAGCATCCTGATGAGCACTTAATATATGTGGATGAAGTTTGTGGATTATTTAAGCTTGCATGTATACCCGATGATGTTTCTAAGAAGAAGGTATTCCCTTTATCTTTGAAGGGAGATGCATTGACATGGTATAGGCTATGTGATGATACGAGATCATGGAACTATAGAAGATTGAAATTGGAATTTCATCAGAAGTATTATCCTATGCATCTTGTTCATCGTGATCACAATTATATATATAATTTTTGGCCCCATGAAGGAGAAAGCATCGCTCAATCTTGGGGGAGACTTAAATCAATGTTATATTCATGCCCCAATCATGAGATCCCAAAAGAAACAATTATTCAAAACTTTTATGCTCGGCTTTGTGAAAACAATCGCACCATGCTCAATACTTCTTGTGCTGGCTCTTTTATGTTGAAGACTATTGAATTTAAATGGGCTTTATTGGATAGAATTAAACGCAACTCTGAAGATTGGGATCTCGACGAAGGTAAGGAGTCAGGTATGACACCTAAGTTTGATTGTGTTAAATCTTTTATGGACACCGATATTTTCCGTAAGTTTAGCACTAAATATGGACTTGACTCTGAGATAGTAGCTTCTTTCTATGAATCTTTTGCTACTTTTGTTGATCACCCCAAGGAGAAGTGGTTTAAATATCATCATCCCATAGAAGTAAAAGTAGCTGCACCAATTAAGGTTGAAGAAAAGGTTGTCACTTATAATGATCCTATTGTTCCTACTTCTTATGTTGAGAAACCACCTTTCCCTGTTAGAATAAAGGATCATGCTAAAGCTTCAACTGTGGTTCGTAAAAGCAATATTAGAACTTATACACCTCCTGAGCAAGTTAAAGTAGAACATAATATTGCTATTGTTAAAGATCTCTTGTCTGATAATATTGATGGGCATGTTATTCAGTTCTGCGGTGAAACTACTTTGCTAAACCCTGTGCTAAAGATAAACATAGACCTGTGGTAGGCGTGCCTGTTATTTCTGTTAAAATAGGAGATAATTGTTATCATGGCTTATGTTATATGGGTGCTATTGCTAGTGTTATACCTTATGACTTGTATAAAGAAATCAAGCATGAAATTGCACCTTCTGAGTTAGAAGATATTGATTTCACAATTAAACTTGCCAATAGAGATACTATATCAGCAATGGGAATTGTTAGATATGTCGAAGTCTTGTGTGGGAAAACTAAATATCCTGCTGTTTTTTTGTTCTCAGTTCCCCACAAGATAGCTTTTGTCCCATTATATTTGGTAGACCCTTCTTGAACACTGTCAATGCTAAGATAGACTGTGAAAAGAATGTTGTTACTATTAGATTGGATGATATGATTCATGAGTTTAGTTTCTCAAAATTTAGTAAACAACATGGTGAAGAAGTATTGCCTAGTAAGGATGAAATTATTGGTATTGCTTCTATTGCCGTACCTCCTAGTGATCCTTTAGAACAATATTTGGTAGACCATGAAAATGATATGTTTATGAATGAAAGAAGGGAATTAGATGAAGTATTCTTTAAACAGGAACCTATTCTGAAACACAATTTGCCTGTTGAAATCCTAGGAGATCCTCCTCCACCCAAGGGTGATCCCGTGTTTGAGCTTAAACCGTTGCCTGATAATCTTAAATATGCTTATCTTGATGAAAAGAAGATATATCCTATTATTATTAGTGCTAACCTTTCAGAGCATGAAGAAGAAAGATTATTGAAAACTCTGAAGAAGCACTGTGCTGCTATGGGATATACTCTTGATGATCTTAAGGGCATTAGTCCCACTCTATGTCAACATAAAATAAATTTGGAAGCAGATGCCAAACCAGTTCGTGATCCTCAATGACGTCTGAATCCTAAAATGAACGAGGTGGTAAGAAAAGAAATATTAAAGCTTCTGGAGGCAGGTATAATTTATCCCTTTGCTGATAGTCAGTGGGTAAGTCCTGTCCATTGTGTCCCTAAGAAGGGAGGTATTACTGTTGTTCCTAATGATAAAGATGAATTGATTCCACAAAGAATTATTACAGGTTATACGATGGTAATTGATTTCCGTAAATTAAATAAGGCTACTAAGAAGGATCATTACCCCTTACCTTTTATCGATCAAATGCTAGAAAGATTATGCAAACATACACACTATTGCTTTCTAGATGATTATTCTGGTTTCTCTCAAATACCTGTGTCGGCTAAAGATCAATCAAATACTACTTTTACATGCCCTTTCGGTACATATGCTCATAGACGTATGCCTTTTGGTTTATGTAATGCACCTGCTACCTTTAGATGCATGATGGCTATATTCTCTGACTTTTGTGAAAAGATTTGTGAGGCTTTCATGGACGACTTTTCTGTCTATGGATCTTCTTTTGATGATTGATTGAGCAATCTTGATCGAGTTTTGCAGAGATGTGAAGAAACTAATCTTGTCTTGAATTGGGAAAAGTGACACTTTATGGTTAATGAAGGTATTGTCTTGGGGCATAAAGTTTCTGCAAGAGGTATTGAAGTTGATAAAGCCAAGGTTGATGCTATTGAAAAGATGCCATGTCCCAAGGACATCAAAGGTATAAGAAGTTTCCTTGGTCACGCCGGAATTTATAGGAGGTTCATTAAGGACTTCTCAAAAATTTCTCGGCCTCTGACTAATTTATTACAAAAAGATATACCATTTGTCTTTGATGATGATTGTGTAGAAGCATTTGAAATACTTAAGAAAGCACTGATCTCTGCACCTGTTGTTTAGCCACCTGATTGGAATTTACCCTTTGAAATTATGTGTGATGCTAGTGATTATGCTGTAGGTGCTGTTCTAGGGCAAAGAGTTGATAAGAAATTAAATGTTATCCAATAAGCTAGTAAGACTCTAGACAATGCTCAAAGAAATTATGCTACTACTGAAAAAGATCTCTTAGCAGTTGTATTTTCTTGTGATAAGTTCAGACCTTATATTGTTGATTCTAAAGTAACTATTCACACTGATCATGCTACTATTAAATACCTGATGGAAAAGAAAGATGCTAAACCTAGACTTATTAGATGGGTTCTCCTGCTACAAGAATTTGATTTGTATATTGTTGATAGAAAGGGAGCTGAGAACCCCGTTGCAGACAACTTGTCTAGGTTAGAAAATGTTCTTAATGACCCACTACCTATTGATGATAGCTTTCCTAATGAACAATTGAATGTTATAAGTACTTCTCGTAGTACTCCTTGGTATGCTGATTATGCTAATTATATTGTTGCTAAATTCATACCACCTAGCTTCACATACCAACAAAAGAAAAAGTTCTTCTATGATTTGAGACATTACTTTTGGGATGACCCACATCTTTATAAAGAAGGAGTAGATGGTGTTATTAGACGTTGTGTACCTGAGCATGAACAGGAACAGATCCTACGCAAGTGTCACTCCGAAGCTTATGGAGGACACCACGCTGGAGAGAGAACTGCACATAAGGTATTGCAATCTGGTTTTTATTGGCCTACTCTCTTTAAGGATGCTCGTAAGTTTGTCTTGTCTGGTGATGAATGTCAAAGGATTGGTAATATTAGTAGCCGTCAAGAAATGCCTATGAATTATTCACTTGTTATTGAACCATTTGATGTTTGGGGCTTTGATTATATGGGGCCTTTTCCTGCCTCTAATGGATATACACATATTTTAGTTGCTGTTGATTACATTACTAAGTGGGTAGAAGCTATTCCAACTAGTAGTGCTGATCATAACACTTCTATTAAAATGCTTAAAGAAGTTATTTTTCCGAGGTATGGAGTCCCTAGATACTTAATGACTGATGGTGGTTCACATTTTATTCATGGTGCCTTCCGTAAAATGCTTGCTAAGTATGACATTAATCATAGAATTGCATCACCTTATCACCCACAGTCTAGTGGTCAAGTAGAATTGAGTAATAGAGAGCTCAAATTAATTTTGCAAAAGACTGTCAATAGGTCTAGGAAGAATTGGTCCAAGAAACTTGATGATGCATTATGGGCCTATAGAACTGCATATGAAAATCCTATGGGTATGTCTCCATATAAAATGGTTTATGGAAAAGCATGTCACTTAGCTCTCGAACTAGAACATAAGGCTTATTGGGCTATTAAAGAGCTCAACTATGATTTCAAACTTGCCGGTGAAAAGAGGTTATTTGATATTAGCTCACTTGATGAATGGAGAACCCAAGCTTATGAAAATGCCAAGTTGTTTAAAGAAAAAGTCAAAAGATGGCATGAGAAAAGAATACAAAAGCGTGAGTTTAACGTAGGTGATTATGTATTGCTATACAACTCTCGTTTAAGATTTTTTGTAGGAAAACTTCTCCCTAAATGGGAAGGCCCCTACGTTATCGAGGAGGTCTATCGTTCCGGTGCCATAAAAATCAACAACTTCGAAGGCACAAATCCGAAGGCGGTAAATGGTCAAAGAATTAAACATTATATCTCAGGTAATCCCATAAATGTTGAAACCAACATTATTGAAACCATAACCCCGGAGGAATACATAAGGGACACTTTCCAGAACGTTTCAGACTCCAAAAAGGAATAGGTATGTGGTACGGTAAGTAAACCGACTCCAAAACAATTTTTTAGGGCAATATTTCTCCGTTTTGGAATATTTAGAAAAATAGAAAAATAAGTAGCAGTCCGGGAAGGACACGAGGGCCCCACGAGGATGGAGGGTGCGCCCTACCCCCTGGGCGCGCCCCTACCTCGTGAGCACCTCGTGTGCCTTCTGGACTCCGTTTTCTTGCACGATACATATTTTGGTTGGTAAAAAATCACTATATATTCTCCCGAAGGTTTTGACTCCCGTATCACGCGAATATCCTCTGTTCTTGTTTCAAGCTATCCCACTGCAGATTAGGTCAACATGTCGTCCCAGGATTCGGAAGGAGAAAGCTATGTGGATGATTACTTAGCAAATCCCATGGTCTATGGAGATGTGGGACACGATGGTTGGACCACGGAGGAAAAAGAGGACTATGAACCCAAGGGGAAGGAGGAGACGAGCTCAGATGAAGATGAAGCCCCATTACCTCAACCTGGGGACATGCACGTGGAGTTCAAAAAGTCAAGTCTCCCTCATAGGGTAAATAAACCAAAGTTCGAGTTTATCCCTTTTCGTCTCTTGCAGGAAAATAAGCAAGACCTATGCAAAAAGATATTAACCCTGGAGTGGGAGATTGATGATCTGAGGGATCAAAATGCCGTCCTCAAGCGCAAATTAAGGGAGAAGTCTATGCCATCAACTAAGTCAACGACACCTCCAACCTCTTCACCAACAAAGAAGGAGACATAATCACATGGGTATGTGCACTCCCGTTGGCAACTGCCAAGCTTGGGGGAGGTGCCCCGGTATCGTATCACCATCACACTCCTATCTTTGCCATTTTTCTTAGTTCGATCCTATTAGTAGTATCTCGATCTAGTAGAATAAAGTTGGTGGCATGATCAAGTTTTGAGTTTTGCTTTTTGATCTCTCTTTGTAATCGAGTCCGTGAGCTATACATAATAAAGATTAGTGTTGAGTCAAGGGCTTGATTATTTTGCCATGATTTTGAGTGAATAAAAGAAAAGAAGAGAAAAAGAATAAAAAGAAACAAAGAGTTCATATTGATCTTATTGAGAGTAATGACTTCACATAGAAAGAGGATGATGATTAAAAGTTGTTGGGTGTTGGCAGACATAGTTTTGGTCATCATTGCAATTAATAGGAAGTAATAAAGAAAGAGAGGTCTGACATATAAATATATTATCATTGACGTCTTTTATGATTGGAAGCATTAATTAAAATATGACATGCTAAAGAGTTGATGTTGGACAAGGACGACAACGTGATGAGTTATGTTTTCTTATATCTGAGATAAAGTATGTTGTCATGGATCCTCCAACATGTTGAGTGTAGCGACCCGACCTCAGATGGTCAAGTCTCTGTGCTCCGGTGTCATCCCTGGATCAGTAATGCTGACACCACACAGTACTTCGAAGGATTTATAGCAGAGTAGCAATCACACACTTATTACATCGATGTCTCAAAGAGAACTTATTACAATAAATATGGCTTAAGGCCATCTAATAATGATAACAACGGAAGACTTGGAAGATAAGTGAGTCCAGCAACTCCAACGGCATCACTGAGTATAGAACCACGACCTAAAAGCACCTTACTCGTCGTTTGAAAAGTCTGCAACATGAAAGTTGCAGCCCGAAAACGGGCCAGCACATGGAATATGTTGGCAATGTAACACATAGAGAATAATGAATGATAAGCCTATACTACATGCATATATGGCTGGTGGAAAAGCTCTATGGTTACAATTTTGCGTAAAGCCAATTTTTCCCTACTGCAAAGGAATAGATTTTATTTAACTATCATGGTGGTTCAAACATCGAGAATGGTTGACAGCATTCCGATCCCAATTAAGTGAACAATTAAAACCCAAAAATATTAATTTGAAGTAACATGATGATATTCACACGATATTCAAGTACTAGATACTCAAGACGTCCATAACCGGGGACATGGCTAATCATGATTAGTTTGTACACTCTGCAGAGGTTTGCGCACTTTTCCCCACAAGACTCGATCGCCTCCGTTGGTTTCTCGCACTGCATGATGTTTGAGAGTCGGATGACCGAGACATAGTCTTTCAGAAGCACTCACACCTTACGTTGTGATAGACCGTACCAACCTACATCCCCTACATCTGCTAGTCTACCACTGTAAGAGTTCGCACGACTTAGTCAAGTATGCCAGAGCCCATATTGGCTTGTGGCTGCACACGAAAGTTACTAGCATGAATGATCTTATGATCCCTTTGAGCCTGGGTGGCGGTCCAAAGAAAAACAGGCAAGTCCTGATAGAAACCAGGTGCCTCAATCCACCCAGATGTGTGTTTAAGTTGCCACCTTAGATAAACCATTAATTAACAATACTCACATCTGTCATGGATATCACTCACCCAATCCACGTCTACTAGCATAGCATGGCATAATAAGCAACGTAGAGTAACTCCCAAAGGTTTCATGAGTAAAACAGGTAATAGGTACTACCTCAACTACTTCCCATCCCACAGTTTAATTAGATCCTAATCATGCAATGTGTGAGGATTGGTCTAATGCAATAAAAACTGGGCAATGAGAAGGTATGATCAAAGTGTTACTTGCCTTGCTGAGGATCTGCGAAACCTAGAGCTTCGAAATAACAGGCGGCGCACTCCGGGTGATCTACCGCAGACAAACAACAAGCATACAATAAGTACTCATCCAATGCACAGGTAAAACTCGAACAAAAGATCGAACCAGAAAGTTCAACTTAAGAACTCCGGTCACAAAGAGAAACGAACCGAACAAAGTAACGGAAAACAAACGGCGGAAGAAAACAACTCGGTTCTAGCAAGTTGAAACTAGGTCAAATTTTACAGTAGCAAAAACTTGTTTAAGTTGATTAGTCGGAACGGTGGTTTCGAAACGAAAATCCAGGCGCTTGAATCACCTGATTCCGATAAACGAGCGAGAAGATAAACTAGAAAGAAGATCGGATCTGAAATCGCGATCAGAAAATCGCGGAATAAATCCGACGAAAAAAAAAGAAAAACGACGAACGGTTAAACGAACGGACGTTCGTTAACCGAGAACAACCGGTGATCACGTTCGTTAAGACGAACGGTCTGGCGAACGCTCGCTAAACAACTAAACAGAAAAAAAAACGAAAAACCGATCTAGGGTTTCGAAAAAAAACCGAAATGAAAATAAACCGGAACGGTTTTTAAAAAAAACCGAACCAAGGGAGGGGTGGCGTGGCGCGGCGTGGCGGCTACCTCGGCGGCGAGGGGCTCCGACGGGGCGGGGCGAGGCGAGGCGCGGCAGCGGGGCGAGGCGAGGCGGCGGGCGCGGCAGCGGCAGGCGGCGGCTGGCGGCGCGAGCGGCGGCGGCGGCTACGGCTGCTGCTGCTGCTGCGGGCGGCGGGGGCCGCGCTGGGTGGGGAGGAGAGGAGAGAGAGGGGGGTATATATAGGAGGGGAGGGGGGGTTGCTTGGGGGAGGGGGCAAGCAAGGGGACTCCAAGGAGGAGTCCTCCTCGGAGTCGGCCGGCGGCAGCGCGGCTGCGCGCGGGCGCGCGCGCACGGGGAGGAGCGGCGGCGGGCCGGCTCGGCTGGGCCCTTGGCCCAGGCGGGCGCTGCGCATTTTTTTTAAATATGCGCGTAGAAAACAAATAAAAGAAAATATAAACGAACTCCAAAAATCCTGAAGTTAATTTTTCCCGACACCTAAAAATGAGTCGAACAAAATGAACTTTCACTCGAGGCCTAAATGCAATATTTTTAAAACACGCATTTTTCCCTAATCCAAATAAAATGCAAATAACTCCGGAAAATCCAAAATTTGATTTATTTATTAAATCTTCATTTTTCCTAAAATTTGGAAAGTCATATTATTCCTCTCTCATGTTTGATATTGGAAAAATAATTGAAGATGAAATAAATAAAATCAAATGATCCTCTTTTCAAAATTTGAGAAAACTCAAATATGAAAATAACGAAATCTCCAACTCTCTTCGAATGTCCTTGAGTTGCGTGAAATTTCTAGGATCAACCAAAATGCAAGAAAATATGTTATGCATGATGATCTAATGTATAACATTCCAAATTGAAAATTTGGGATGTTACAAACCTACCCCCCTTAAAATGAATCTCGTCCTCGATATTCGGGTTGGCTAGAAAATAGGTGGGGGTGGTCCTTGAGCAAATCTTCTTCTCTCTCCCAGGTGGCTTCGTCCTCTGAGTGGTGGTTCCACTGAACTTTGCAAAACTTGATAACCTTGCTGCGGGTAACTCTGCTGGCAAAATCGAGAATCTTGACTAGCTTCTCTTCATATGTTAAGTCATCCTTCAACTGAATGGCTTCAAGCGGCACTGTATCTCTTAGCGGTACCTCCGCCATTTCGGCGTGACATTTCTTCAGCTGAGAAACATGGAATACATCATGAACTCCTGACAGTCCCTCTGGTAATTCCAACTTATAAGCAACTTCTCCCATACGTTGCAAAATCTTATACGGTCCAACAAAACGCGGTGCTAATTTTCCCTTAACTCCAAAGCGCTTAACTCCTCGAAGTGGGGATACTCGAAGATAAACTCTGTCTCCGGTTTCATAAACTGTCTCCTTGCGATTAGAATTTGCGTAACTCTTCTGCCTGGATTGGGCTACCTTGAGCCTATCGCGAATCAACTTCACTTTCCGTTTAGACTCTTTAATCAAATCTGGTCCAAAGAACTGACGGTCTCCAACTTCGTCCCATGACAACGGTGTCCTACACCTCCTTCCGTACAAAGCTTCGAAAGGTGCCATCTTCAAGCTGGTTTGGTAACTGTTGTTATAAGAAAATTCTGCATACCGCAAGTTATCGTCCCAACTAGATCCATAATCTAGTGCACAAGCTCTCAGCATATCTTCCAAAATCTGATTGACTCTCTCCGTCTGCCCATCCGTCTGTGGGTGAAAAGCTGTGCTGAACTCTAGTCTGGTTCCCAAAGTTTCATGCAAATGATTCCAAAACTTTGAGGTAAATTGGGTTCCTCTATCTGATACGATACTCCTCAAAACTCCATGCAAACAAATGATCCTAGTCATGTATATCTTTGCCAACTTAGCACTGGTGTAAGTGGTCTTAACTGGGATGAAATGTGCTACCTTCGTCAAACGATCAACTACTACCCATATCGAGTCATAGCCTGCCTTCGTCCTGGGTAGTCCTGTGATAAAATCCATTCCTATCTTATCCCACTTCCATTCGGGTATCGGCAATGGTTGTAACAATCAGGCTGGCTTCTGATGTTCTGCCTTCACTCTATGACACACATCACAAACTGCTACATATGCTGCAATATCCTTCTTCATTCCAGTCCACCAGAATGTTTCCTTCAAATCCAAATACATCTTGGTATTTCCTGGGTGAATCGAATAGGGTGAATCATGTGCCTCTTGCAGAATCAACTTCCTGATTCTCCGGGTCAATGGGCACGTAAACACGGTCTTCAAACCATAGGGTGTCATGCTCATCCTCACGAAATCCCTTAGCTTTTCCTTGGCTCATTTTCTCCTTTATAGAAGTAATCTCTTTGTCAGATTTCTGAGCCTCTCTGATTTTATCCATCAATGTTGACTGAATCTCCAATGCTGCTACATAGCCTCTCGGAACTATTTCCAAGCATAGCTCACGAAGATCTGCGGCTAACTCCCTTGGTATTTCTCCCGTCATTAGTGTATTGACATGGCTCTTACGGCTCAATGCGTCATCTACTACATTAGCCTTTCTGGGATGGTAATGCAATCTCATATCATAATCCTTGATGAGCTCCAACCATCTCCTTTGTCTGAGGTTCAACTCCTTCTGTGTGAAAATGTACTTCAAACTCTTGTGATCCGTGTACACCCCACAATGATTTCCAATGAGGAAATGTCTCCATGTCTTCAATGCATGCACTACGGCTGCTAACTCCAAATCATGCGTAGCATAATTCAATTCGTGGGGCTTCAGTTGTCGTGAAGCATACGAAACAACTCTTCCCTCTGCATAAGCACTGCTCCAAGTCCTCGACGTGAAGCGTCGCAATACACCTCATAATCCTTGGTCTGATCTGGCAGAATCAACACTGGTGAGGAAACCAATCGTTTCTTCAACTCCTGAAAACTGGCCTCACATTCCTCAGTCCAATTGAACTTGGTATCCTTCTTCAACAATTCAGCCATAGGCTTTGCAATCCTTGAGAAATTCTCAATGAATCTCCGGTAGTATCCTGCGAGTCCAAGAAAACTCCGGATCTCTCCAACTGTCGTGGGTGCTTCCCATTCGGTTACTGTCTCAACCTTTTTAGGGTCAACTGCTATCCCTTCTCCGGATATAACATGTCCAAGAAATCCAACTTCCTTCAACCAAAACTCACATTTGCTGAATTTGGCATATAACTGATGTTCCCTTAGTTTCTCCAAAACCAAACGCAAATGTTCCTTATGCTCTTCTTCATTCCTTGAGAAAATCAGAATGTCATCAATGAACACTACGACGAACTTATCCAAAAACTCCATAAATACCTTGTTCATCAGGTTCATAAAATAGGCAGGTGCGTTAGTCAGTCCAAATGACATAACGGTATACTCGTACAATCCGTATCTCGTGGTAAAAGCTGTCTTGGGTATGTCCTGCTCCCGAATCTTCAACTGATGGTACCCTGATCATAAATCGATCTTGGAAAACACTTTAGCTCCTTGCAAACGATCAAACAGATCATTAATCATTGGCAGTGGGTACTTGTTCTTGATGGTTACTTCATTCAATCCACGGTAATCAACAACCATCCTTAATGTTCCATCCTTCTTTTCCACTAGAAGTACGGGTGATCCCCAAGGCGAAGAACTTGGGCGAATGTAACCATTATCCAATAACTCCTTAATCTGCTTCTTAATTTCCGCCAAATCCTGTGCTGGCATTCTGTACGGTCTCTTCGATATTGGCCCAGTGCCTGGCAAAAGCTCAATCAAAAACTCAATGTCTCTATCCGGTGGCATGCCTGGAAATTCCTCAGGAAATACATCAGGAAAATCCTTTACTACTGGTACTTCCTCCTGTACAACTCCTGATAAGGAATTTAATTGTGTCCTGTTGGGCGCGTGTCGAGATACATACTTGATCCTTCTTCCTTCGGGCGTCGTGAGCAAAATTGTCTTACTGGCACATTCAATGTTCCCTTCATACTTTGACAACCAATCCATGCCTAATATCACATCCAATCCTTGAGATTCCAATACTATTAGGTCTGAGGGAAACACATAGTTACCAATCCTTAATGGTAACCGATCACACCATCGACTAGCCATATACTCCGCTCCTGGTGAGCTTACTAACATGGGTGACCTAAGGGCTGAAGGAAATATGCCCTAGAGGCAATAATAAAGTTATTATTTATTTCCTTAATTCATGATAAATGTTTATTATTCATGCTAGAATTGTATTAACAGGAAACATAATACATGTGTGAATACATAGACAAACAGAGTGTCACTAGTATGCCTCTACTTGACTAGCTCATTAATCAAAGATGGTTATGTTTCCTAACCATGAACAAGGAGTTGTTATTTGATTAATGAGGTCACATCATTAGTTGAATGATCTGATTGACATGACCCATTCCATTAGCTTAGCACCCGATCGTTTAGTATGTTGCTATTGCTTTTATCCATGACTTATACATGTTCCTATGACTATGAGATTATGCAACTCCCGTTTGCCGGAGGAACACTTTGGGTGCTACCAAACGTCACAACGTAACTGGGTGATTATAAAGGAGTACTACAGGTGTCTCCAAAGGTAGATGTTGGGTTGGCGTATTTCGAGATTAGGATTTGTCACTCCGATCGTCGGAGAGGTATCTCTGGGCCCTCTCGGTAATGCACATCACTCAAGCCTTGCGAGCATTGCAACTAATGAGTTAGTTGCGAGATGATGTATTATGGAACGAGTAAAGAGACTTGCCGGTAACGAGATTGAACTAGGTATTGGATACCGACGATCGAATCTCGGGCAAGTAACATACCGATGACAAAGGGAACAACGTATGTTGTTATGCGGTCTGACCGATAAAGATCTTCGTAGAATATGTAGGAGCCAATATGGGCATCCAGGTCCCGCTATTGGTTATTGACCGGAGAGGTGTCTCGGTCATGTCTACATTGTTCTCGAACCCGTAGGGTCCGCACGCTTAAGGTTTCGATGACAGTTATATTATGAGTTTAAGAGTTTTGATGTACCTAAGGAGTTCGGAGTCCCGGATGATATCGGGGACATGACGAGGAGTCTCGAAATGATTGAGACGTAAAGATCGATATATTGGACGACTATATTCGGACACCGGAAGGGTTATGAGTGGTTCGGGTATTTTCGGAGGTACCGAGGAGTTACGGGATTACGGGAGAAGTAATGGGCCTTGATGGGCTTTAGTGGGAAGAGGAAAAAGGCTGCTGCGCCCCCCCTCCCCTCTAGTCCGATTTGGACTAGGGAAAAGGGGGCCGGCCACCTCTCCTTCTCCTCCTATTCCTTCTCCCTTCCTCCCCTTTTGGTGGACTCCTACTAGGACTTGGAGTCCTAGTAGGAATCCATATCCTGGCCGCACCTTTGCCTTGGCCGGCCTCCTCCTCCTCCATCCTTTATATACAGGGGCAGGGGGCACCCCATAGACACACAAGTTGATCCTTGAGATCGTTCCTTAGCCGTGTGCGGTGCCCCCTTCCACCAAATTCCACCTCGGTCATATTATCGCAGTGCTTAGGCGAAGCCCTGCGTCAGTAGTACATCAAGATCGTCATCACGCCGTCGTGCTGACGGATCTCTTCCCCGACGCTTTGCTGGATCGGAGCCCGGGGATCGTCATCGAGCTGAACGTGTGCAGAACTCGGAGGTGCCGTACGTTCGGTGCTTAGATCGGTTGGATCGTGAAGAAGTATGACTACATCAACCGCGTTGATATAACGCTCCCGCTTTCGGTCTACGAGGGTACGTAGACAACACTCTCCCCTCTTGTTGCTATGCATCACCATGATCTTGCGTGTGCGTAGGAAATTTTTGAAATTACTACGTTCCCCAATAGTGGTATCAGAGCCTAGGTTTTTATGGTTTGATGTTATTTGCACGAGTAGAACACAAGTGAGTTGTGGACGATACAAGTCATACTGCCTACCAGCATGTCATACTTTGGTTCAGCGGTATTGTTGGACGAGACGATCCGGACCAACCTTACGCGTACGCTTACGCGAGACCGGTTCCCTCGACGTGCTTTGCACATAGATGGCTTGCGGAAGACTGTCTCTCCAACTTTAGTTGAACCGAGTGTGGCTACGCCCGGTCCTTGAGAAGGTTAAAACGGAGTCTATTTGACAAACTATCATTGTGGTTATGATGCGTAGGTAAGATGAGTTCTTGCTTAAGCCCGTAGCAGCCACGTAAAACTTGCAACAACAAAGTAGAGGACGTCTAACTTGTTTTTGCAGGGCATGTTGTGATGTGATATGGTCAAGACATGATACTAAATTTTATTGTATGAGATGATCATGTTTTGTAACCGAGTTATCGGCAACTGGCAGGAGCCATATGGTTGTCGCTTTATTGTATGCAATGCAATCGCGATGTAATGCTTTACTTTATTACTAAGCGGTAGTGATAGTCGTGGAAGCATAAGATTGGCGAGACGACAACGATGCTACGATGGAGATCAAGGTGTCGCGCCGGTGACGATGGTGATCATGCGGTGCTTCGAAGATGGAGATCACAAGCACAAGATGATGATGACCATATCATATCACTTATATTGATTACATGTGATGTTTATCTTTTTTATGCATCTTCTCTTGCTTTGATTGACGGTAGCATTATAAGATGATCTCTCACTAAATTATCAAGAAGTGTTCTCCCTGAGTATGCACCGTTGCAAAAGTTCTTCGTGCTGAGACACCACGTGATGATCGGGTGTGATAGGCTCTACGTTCAAATACAACGGGTGCAAAACAGTTGCACACGCGGAATACTCAGGTTATACTTGACGAGCTATGCATATAAGATATGACCTCAGAACACGGAGACCGAAAGGTCGAGCGTGAATCATATAGTAGATATGATCAACATAATGATGTTCACCATTGAAGACTAAGCCATTTCACGTGATGATCGGTCATGGTTTAGTTGATTTGGATCACGTGATCACTTAGAGGATTAGAGAGATGTCTATCTAAGTGGGAGTTCTTAAGTAATATGATTAATTGAACTTAAATTTATCATGAACTTAGTCCTGGTAGTATTAGCATATCTATGTTATAGATCAATAGCTCGCGTTGTTGCTTCCCTATGTTTATTTTGATATGTTCCTAGAGAAAATTGTGTTGAAAGATGTTAGTAGCAATGATGCGGATTGGATCCGTGATCTGAGGTTTATCCTCATTGCTGCACAGAAGAATTATGTCCTTGATGCACCGCTAGGTGACGGACCTATTGCAGGAGCAGATGCAGACGTTATGAACGTTTTGCTAGCTCAATATGATGACTACTTAATAGTTTAGTGCACCATGCTTAACGGCTTAGAATCGGGACTTCAAAGACGTTTTGAACGTCATGGACCATATGAGATGTTCCAGGAGTTGAAGTTAATATTTCAAGCAAATACCCGAGTTGAGAGATATGAAGTCTCCAACAAGTTCTATAGCTAAAAGATGGAGGAGAATCGCTCAACTAGTGAGCATGTGCTCAGATTGTCTGGGTACTACAATCGCTTGAATCAAGTGGGAGTTAATCTTCCAGATAAGATAGTGATCGACAGAATTCTCTAGTCACCATCACCAAGTTAGTAGAACTTCGTGATGAACTATAATATGCAAGGGATAACGGAAAATATTCCCAAGCTCTTCGCGATGCTAAAATCGGCGAAGGTAGAAATCAAAGAAAAACATCAAGTGTTGATGGTTGACACGATCACTAGTTTCAAGAAAAGGGCAAAAGGAAAGAAGGGGAACTTCAAGAAGAACGGCAAGCAAGTTGCTGCTCAAGTGAAAAAGCCCAAGTCTGGTCCTAAGCCTGAGACTAAGTGCTTCTACTGCAAAGGGACTGGTCACTGGAAGCGGAACTACCCCAAGTGATTGGCGGATAAGAAGGATGGCAAAGTGAACATAAGTATATTTGATATACATGTTATTGCTGTGTACTTTACTAGTGTTCATAGCAACCCCTCAGTATTTGGTACTAGTTCAAGTTGCTAAGATTAGTAACTCGAAACGGGAGTTGCAGAATGAACAAAGACTAGTTAAAGGGCAAGGTGACGATGTGTGTTGGAAGTGGTTCCAAGATTGATATGATCATCATCACACACTCCCTATACTTTCGGGATTAGTGTTGAAACTAAATAAGTGTTATTTGGTGTTTGCGTTGAGCATGAATATGATTTGATCATGTTAACTGCAATGCAGTTATTCATTTAAGTTAGAGAACAATTGTTGTTCTGTTTACATGAATAAAACCTTCTATGGTCATACACACCAACGAAAATAGTTCATTGGATCTCGATCGTAGTGATACACATATTCATAATATTGAAACCAAAAGATGCGAAGTTAATAATGATAGTGCAACCTATTTGTGGCACTGCCGTTTAGGTCATATTGGTGTAAAGCGCATGGAGAAACTCCATACTGATGGGATTTTGGAATCACTTGATTATGAATCACTTGATGCTTGCGAACCATGCCTCTTGGGCAAGATGACTAAAACGCCGTTCTCCGGAACAATGGAGCAAGCAACAGATTTGTTGGAAATCATACATACTGATGTATATGGTCCGATGAATATTAAGGCTCGCGACAAGTATCATTATTTTCTAACCTTCACAGATGATTTGAGCAGATATGGGTATATCTACTTGATGAAACATAAGTCTGAAACGTTTGAAAAGTTCAACGAATTTTAGAGTGAAGTGGAAAATCATCGTGACAAGAAAATAAGGTTTCTACGATCTGATCGCGGAGACGAATATTTGAGTTACGAGTTTGGTCTTCAGTTAAAACAACGTGAAATAGTTTCACTACTCACGCCACCTGGAACACCACAGCATAATGGTGCGTCCGAACGTCATAACCGTACTTTATTGGATATAGTACAATCTATGATGTATCTTACCGATCTACCACTATCGTTTTTGGGATTATGCATTAGAGACAGCTGCATTCACATTAAATAGGGCACCATCTAAATCCGTTGAGACGACACCGTCTGAACTATGGTTTAGCAATAAACCTAAGCTGTCGTTTCTTAAAGTTTGGTGTTGCGATGCTTATGTGAAAAAATTTCATCCTGATAAGCTCGAACCCAAATCGGAGAAATATGTCTTCATAGGATACCCAACGGAGACTGTTGGGTACACCTTCTATCACAGATCCTAAGGCAAGACATTCGTTGCTTATAATGGATCCTTTCTAGAGAAGGAGTTTCTCTCGAAAGAAGTGAGTGGGAGGAAAGTAGAACTTGATAAGGTAACTATACCTGCTCCCTTATTGGAAAGTGGTTCATCACAGAAATCGGTTCCTGTGACTACTGCACCAATTAGTGAGGAAGTTAATGATGATGATCATGTAACGTCAGATCAAGTTACTACCAAATCTCGTAGGTAAACCAGAGTGAGATCCGCACCAGAGTGGTACGGTAATCCTGTTCTGGAAGTCATGTTACTAGACCATGACGAACTTGCGAACTATGAGGAAGCGATGATGAGCCCAGATTCCGCGAAATGGTTTGAGGCCATGAAATCTGAGATATGATCCATGTATGAGAACAAAGTATGGACTTTGATGGATTTGCCCGATGATCGGCAAGCCATAGAAAATAAATGGATCTTCAAGAGGAAGACAGAAGTTGATAGTAGTGTTACTATCTACAAAGCTAGAATTGTCGCAAAAGGTTTTCGACAAGTTCAAGGTGTTGACTACGATGCGAGTTTCTCACTCGTATCTATGCTTAAGTCTGTCCGAATCATGTTAGCAATTGCCACATTTTATGAAATCTGGCAAACGGATAAAACAAAACTGCATTCCTTAATGGATTTATTAAAGAAGAGTTGTATATGATGCAACCAGAAGGTTTTGTCAATCCTAAAGGTGCTAACAAAATGTGCAAGCTCCAGCAATCCATCTATGGACTGGTGCAAGCATCTCGGAGTTGGAATATACGCTTTGATGAGTTGATCAAAGCATATAGATTTATACAGACTTGCGGTGAAGCCTGTATTTACAAGAAAGTGAGTGGGAGCACTACAACATTTCTGATAAGTATATGTGTATGACATATTGTTGATCGGAGATGATGTAGAATTATTCTGCAAAGCATAAAGGAGTGTTTGAAATGAGTTTTTAAAAAAAAAAGACCTCGGTGAAGCTGCTTACATATTGGGCATCAAGATCTATAGAGATAGATCAAGACGCTTAATTGGACTTTCACAAAGCACATACCTTGACAAAGTTTTGAAGAAGTTCAAAATGGATCAAGCAAATAAAGAGTTCTTGCCTGTGTTACAAGGTGTGAAATTGAGTAAGACTCAAAGCACGACCACAACAGAAAATAGAAAGAGAATGAAAGTCATTCCCTATGCCTCAGCCATAGGTTCTATAAAGTATGCCATGCTGTGTACCAGATCTATTGCATACCCTACCACTGAGTTTGGCAAGGGAGTACAATAGTGATCTAGGAGTAGATCACTGGACAGCGGTCAAAATTATCCTTAGTGGAATAAGGATATGTTTCTCGATTATGGAGGTGACAAAAGTTTCGTCGTAAAGGGTTACGTCGATGCAAGTTTTGACACTGATCTAGATGACTCTAAGTCTCAATCTGGATACATATTGAAAGTGGGAGCAATTAGCTAGAGTAGCTCCGTGCAGAGTATTGATGACATAGAAATTTGCAAAATACTTACGGATTTGAATGTGACAGACCCGTGGACTAAAATTATCTCACAAGCAAAACATGATCACACCTTAGTACTCTTTGGGTGTTAATCACATAGCGATGTGAACTAGATTAGTGACTCTAGTAAACCCTTTGAGTGTTGGTCACATATCGATGTGAACTATGGGTGTTAATCACATGGTGATGTGAACTATTGCTGGTAAATCACATGGCGATGTGAACTAGATTATTGACTCTAGTGCAAGTGGGAGACTGAAGGAAATATGCCCTAGAGGCAATAATAAAGTTATTATTTATTTCCTTAATTCATGATAAATGTTTATTATTCATGCTAGAATTGTATTAACAGGAAACATAATACATGTGTGAATACATAGACAAACAGAGTGTCACTAGTATGCCTCTACTTGACTAGCTCATTAATCAAAGATGGTTATGTTTCCTAACCATGAACAAGGAGTTGTTATTTGATTAATGAGGTCACATCATTAGTTGAATGATCTGATTGACATGACCCATTCCATTAGCTTAGCACCCGATCGTTTAGTATGTTGCTATTGCTTTTATCCATGACTTATACATGTTCCTATGACTATGAGATTATGCAACTCCCGTTTGCCGGAGGAACACTTTGGGTGCTACCAAACGTCACAACGTAACTGGGTGATTATAAAGGAGTACTACAGGTGTCTCCAAAGGTAGATGTTGGGTTGGCGTATTTCGAGATTAGGATTTGTCACTCCGATCGTCGGAGAGGTATCTCTGGGCCCTCTCGGTAATGCACATCACTCAAGCCTTGCGAGCATTGCAACTAATGAGTTAGTTGCGAGATGATGTATTATGGAACGAGTAAAGAGACTTGCCGGTAACGAGATTGAACTAGGTATTGGATACCGACGATCGAATCTCGGGCAAGTAACATACCGATGACAAAGGGAACAACGTATGTTGTTATGCGGTCTGACCGATAAAGATCTTCGTAGAATATGTAGGAGCCAATATGGGCATCCAGGTCCCGCTATTGGTTATTGACCGGAGAGGTGTCTCGGTCATGTCTACATTGTTCTCGAACCCGTAGGGTCCGCACGCTTAAGGTTTCGATGACAGTTATATTATGAGTTTAAGAGTTTTGATGTACCTAAGGAGTTCGGAGTCCCGGATGATATCGGGGACATGACGAGGAGTCTCGAAATGGTCGAGACGTAAAGATCGATATATTGGACGACTATATTCGGACATCGGAAGGGTTATGAGTGGTTCGGGTATTTTCGGAGGTACCGAGGAGTTACGGGATTACGCGAGAAGTAATGGGCCTTGATGGGCTTTAGTGGGAAGAGGAAAAAGGCTGCTGCGCCCCCCTCCCCTCTAGTCCGATTTGGACTAGGGAAAAGGGGGCCGGCCACCTCTCCTTCTCCTCCTATTCCTTCTCCCTTCCTCCCCTTTTGGTGGACTCCTACTAGGACTTGGAGTCCTAGTAGGAATCCATATCCTGGCCGCACCTTTGCCTTGGCCGGCCTCCTCCTCCTCCATCCTTTATATACAGGGGCAGGGGGCACCCCATAGACACACAAGTTGATCCTTGAGATCGTTCCTTAGCCGTGTGCGGTGCCCCCTTCCACCAAATTCCACCTCGGTCATATTGTCGCAGTGCTTAGGCGAAGCCCTGCGTCAGTAGTACATCAAGATCGTCATCACGCCGTCGTGCTGACGGATCTCTTCCCCGACGCTTTGCTGGATCGGAGCCCGGGGATCGTCATCGAGCTGAACGTGTGCAGAACTCGGAGGTGCCGTACGTTCGGTGCTTAGATCGGTTGGATCGTGAAGAAGTACGACTACATCAACCGCGTTGATATAACGCTTCCGCTTTCGGTCTACGAGGGTACGTAGACAACACTCTCCCCTCTCATTGCTATGCATCACCATGATCTTGCGTGTGCGTAGGAAATTTTTGAAATTACTACGTTCCCCAACAAGGGCTTGGGTTGGCAGGTTATATTTATCCACAAATCCCCTTGATATGTATGAATGTGATGCACCAGTATCAAAAAGAACGAGTGCAGTAAATGTCTTAACCAAAAACTTACCGATTACTGCATCAGGCTGAGCTTCAACCTCCTCCACGCTAACGTGGTTCACTTGTCCCCTATTGAAAGGGTTCGGCTTCTTCCCAGAGCTTCCATTGCCATTTCTGTTCTGGCCTTCAGGACATTCGTTGGCATAATGTCCGGTCTTCGAACACTTGAAACAGGTGACTTGACTCAGATCTCTCTTGGCTGGGGTTGATGGGGTGGTACGGTTCTGGCCGTTGCTTCCTCCATTCCCATTACCATTCTTGTGGCCATTATGGTTGTGCGAACTACCTCCTCCATGGGTATGCTGAAACTGAACTCCTGGTTTAGGGGTAAAACGGGGCTTCTGTTGGGCTCCAGAGTTATACTTCCCCTGCCCATATTTCCTCTTGCGGTTCTCAATCTGCTGTTGCTTCCCTTCAATCATGATGGCATGATCTACCAACTCCTGGTAGTTGTTGAAACTTGCTACCATCAACTGCATGCTTAGCTCATCATTCAGTCCTTCCAGAAACTTCTCCTGCTTAGCTGCATTCGTAGCAACGTCATCTGGGGCATAACATGCTAACTTGCTGAAGTCGTCAACGTACTGGCCAACTGTCCTTCCTCCTTGGCGTAAGTTGCGAAACTCACGCTTCTTCATGGCCATAGCTCCTGCTGAAACATGGGCAGTGCGGAAAGCTTGCTGAAACTGATCCCATGTGACAGTGTCAACTGGGTAAGTGGCTGTGAAATTCTCCCACCATGCTGCCGCGGGTCCGTCAAGCTGATGTGCGGCAAACTTCACCTTCTCAACATCTATGCATCCTGTAGTGGTCAACTCCCTTCCTGTCTTGCGGAGCCAATCGTCTGCTACTATTGGCTCGGTGCTGCTGGAAAACACCGGCGGATTCAGCCTAAGAAAGCGGGTTAGGTGATCAACAGGTGGAGGCGGCGGAGGGTTGTTGTTGTTGTTGTTGTTCTGCTGATTCTGGACTAACAACTACATCAGTTGGTTCTGCTGCTGGATCAACTGGGTGAGCTCCGGTGGGAATCCATTGTCACGTCTCGGAGGCATCTGGGGGTTTTAGAAAAGATGAGAATTAAGAATAGAGTGAGGTCTAAAGAGAAAACACTACCCCAATGCACATGAGCAAATGCACACAAAATCACTTCATTCAATTCAAACAAGGGCTTACAAACGGTCTAGAACTATCACAAAAATGCTCGAACTATAATGTATACATGGGGGAAATACTACTAATATTTGGTGGTCATCTAGAAATTTGAATCGGTGGAAGACTCCATGATGTCTGCTCCAGCTTCGTCTTCAAAGTCAGGTTCACTTGGATCCGAATCGGTGTCGTCGATGATGATGTAGTTGTCCGGACATGCGACATACTTGTCTTCCTTCTTGGATGCTAATCTCCCCTTGAGTTCTTCAATCTCCTGCTTAAGATCGCGATTGTGCCTTGCTAGAGCTACTATCTCGTCCATGTAGTCCTTGCGTGTAGTCTTCAGTTCCCCTGCTAGCTCGATGATTCTTGCCTTCGCATTCTTCAACTCTATCATATCATTGCACATCTGGTTCTCGTGGCGTCGAATGTGCTGGTTTAACTCCTGGATGAAAGCTGCAATGGATCTATCCTTCTTGGTGCTGACTATCTCCCATTGTTCATCTCGGCGTCCGCAAATCTGGTAGATAGTGTCCTTGAGATCTTCTTGATAAACTTCTCCAATGCGTCCCATGGTGATATGAGCTGCCATGCTCTTTCCCAGACTCCAGGTTGGTGCACTGAAAACACTATCTATGGGCTTCGTGATCGGCGCGTATGCCCTTCCCGGAACGTGAGCTTGAATCTTCCAGCGCTCCTCTTCAGGCAGAGTGGCGTTGAAGGTCCCGGTGAAGCTTGGTAGTCCAATGTTCAGGTACTTGGTGACTTCCTTCAAGTGAAATCCAAAAGGTGTGCCTTCATCCGGTTGAGCGTACTTGATCTTCGCGTCCGTCATCCTAAAAGAGTAGAAAAGATGAGGAGTTAGAAAATGAGAGGAGAATAGTGATCTATGGCTTTAACTTAGTGGTCGTGTCCTACAGTCAGCGTGTGCTCTGATACCATCTCTATAGCGACCCGACCTCAGATGGTCAAGTCTCTGTGCTCCGGTGTCATCCCTGGATCAGTAATGCTGACACCACACAGTACTTCGAAGGATTTATAGCAGAGTAGCAATCACACACTTATTACATCGATGTCTCAAAGAGAACTTATTACAATAAATATGGCTTAAGGCCATCTAATAATGATAACAGCGGAAGACTTGGAAGATAAATGAGTCCATCAACTCCAACGGCATCACTGAGTATAGAACCACGACCTAAAAGCACCTTACTCGTCGTTTGAAAAGTCTGCAACATGAAAGTTGCAGCCCGAAAACGGGTCAGCACATGGAATATGCTGGCAATGTAACACATAGAGAATAATGAATGATAAGCCTATACTACATGCATATATGGCTGGTGGAAAAGCTCTATGGTTACAGTTTTGCGTAAAGCCAATTTTTCCCTACTGCAAAGGAATAGATTTTATTTAACTATCATGGTGGTTGAAACATCGAGAATGGTTGACAGCATTCCGATCCCAATTAAGTGAACAATTAAAACCCAACAATATTAATTTGAAGTAACATGATGAGATTCACACGATATTCAAGTACTAGATACTCAAGACGTCCATAACCGGGGACACGGCTAATCATGATTAGTTTGTACACTCTGCAGAGGTTTGCGCACTTTTCCCCACAAGACTCGATCGCCTCCGTTGGTTTCTCGCACTGCATGATGTTTGACAGTCGGATGACCGAGACATAGTCTTTCAGAAGCACTCACACCTTACGTTGTGATAGACCGTACCAACCTACATCCCCTACATCTGCTAGTCTACCACTTTAAGAGTTCGCACGACTTGGTCAACTATGCCAGAGCCCATATTGGCTTGTGGTTGCACACGAAAGTTACTAGCATGAATGATCTAATGATCCCTTTGAGCCTGGGTGGCGGTCCAAAGAAAAACAGGCAAGTCCTGATAGAAACCAGGTGCCTCAATCCACCCAGATGTGTGTTTAAGTTGCCACCTTAGATAAACCATTAATTAACAATACTCACATCTGTCATGGATATCACTCACCCAATCCACGTCTACTAGCATAGCATGGCATAATAAGCAACGTAGAGTAACTCCCAAAGGTTTCATCAGTAAAACAGGTAATAGGTACTACCTCAACTACTTCCCATCCCACAGTTTAATTAGATCCTAATCATGCAATGTGTGAGGATTGGTCTAATGCAATAAAAACTGGGCAATGAGAAGGTATGATCAAAGTGTTACTTGCCTTGCTGAGGATCTGCGAAACCTAGAGCTTCGAAATAACAGGCGGCGCACTCCGGTTGATCTATCGCAGACAAACAACAAGCATACAATAAGTACTCATCTAATGCACAGGTAAAACTCGAACAAAAGATCGAACCAGAAAGTTGAACTTAAGAACTCCGGTCGCAAAGAGAAACGAACCGAACAAAGTAACGGAAAACAAACGACGGAAGAAAACAACTCGGTTCTAGCAAGTTGAAACTAGGTCAAATTTTACAGTAGCAAAAACGTGTTTAAGTTGATTAGTCAGAATGGTGGTTTCGAAACGAAACTCCAGGCGCTTGAATCACCTAATTCCGATAAACGAGCGAGAAGATAAACTAGAAAGAAGATCGGATCTAAAATCGCGATCAGAAAATCGCGGAATAAATCCGACGAAAAAAAAGAAAAACGACGAACGGTTAAACGAACGGACGTTCGTTAACCGAGAATAACCGGTGATCACGTTCGTTAAGACGAACGGTCCGGCGAACGCTCGCTAAACAACTAAACCGAAAAAAACGAAAAATCGATCTAGGGTTTCGAAAAAAAACCAAAACGAAAATAAACCGGAACGGTTTTAAGAAAAAACCGAACCGGGGGAGGGGTGGCGCGGCGCGGCGCGGCGGCTACCTCGGCGGCGAGGGGCTCCGGCGGGGCGGGGCGAGGCGAGGCGCGACAGCGGGGCGAGGCGAGGCGGCGGGCGCGGCAGCGGCAGGCGGCGGCGGGCGCTGGCGGCGGAGGGCGGCGCGAGCGGCGGCGGCGGCGGCGGCTGCTGCTGCGGGCGGGGGGGGGGGGGCGGCGCTGGGTTGGGAGGATAGGAGAGAGGGGGGGTATATATAGGAGGAAAGGGGGGTTGCTTGGGGGAGGGGGCAAGCAAGTGGAGGAGGAGGAGGAGTCCTCCTCGGAGTCGGCCGGCGGCGGCGCGGCTGCGTGCGGGCGCGCGCGCGGGAAGGAGCGGCGGCAGGCCGGCTCGGCTGGGGCCTTGGCCCAGTCGGGCGCTGCGCATTTTTTTTAAAATATGCGCGCAGAAAACAAATAAAAGAAAATCTAAACGAACTCCAAAAAACCCGAAGTTAATTTTTCTCGACTCCTAAAAATGAGTCGAACAAAATGAACTTTTACTCGGGGCCTAAATGCAATATTTTTAAAACACGCATTTTTCCCTAATCCAAATAAAATGCAAATAACTCCAAAAAATCCAAAATTTTATTTATTTATTAAATCTTCATTTTTCCTAAAATTTGGGAAAGTCATATTATTCCTCTCTCATGTTTTATATTGGAAAAATAATTGAAGATAAAATAAATAAAATCAAATGATCCTCTTTTCAAAATTTGAGAAAACTCAAATATGAAAATAACAAAATCTCCAACTCTCTCCGAGGGTCCTTGAGTTGCGTGAAATTTCTAGGATCAACCAAAATGCTAGAAAATATGTTATGCATGATGATCTAATGTATAACATTCCAAATTGAAAATTTGGGATGTTACATTGAGCTTGCATTCCCCCTCATGCTAGCCAAATTCTCAGCACCAAGTAGAGATACTACTTGAGCTTCCAAATACCCTTAAACCAGTTTTGCCATGAGAGTCCACCATATCGACCTATGGATTGAGTAAGATCCTTCAAGTATGTTGTCATCGGTGCAAAGCAATAAAAAATGCTCTAAATATGTATGATTGATTGGTGTGGTAGAAATAAGCTTTATACGATCTTGTGATGTGGAAGTAATAAAAGCGACGGACTGCATAATAAAGGTTCACATCACAAGGGGCAATATAAAGTGACGTTCTTTCGCATTAAGATTTTGTGCATCCAACCATAAAAGCGCATGGCAACCTCTGCTTCCCTCTGTGAAGGGCCTATCTTTTATTATTATGTTCTACCTTATGCAAGAGTCATGGTGATCTTCACCTTTACTTTTTCATTTTATCCTTTGGCAAGCACAGTATGTTGGAAAGATCCTGATATATGTACCTAATTGGATGTAGGGGAGCATGAGTTATTATTGTTGACATTACCCTTGAGGCAAAAGGTTGTGGGGCGAAACTATAAGCCCCTATCTTTCTCTGTGTCTGATTAAAACACCGTAACCACAAGTATTGTGTGAGTGTTAGCAATTATGAAGGACTAGATGATAGTTGAGTATGTGGACTTGCTTTTAAGCTCTGACATAGACTCTTTCTGATGTTATGATAAATTGCAATTGCTTCGATGACTGAGATTACAGTTTGTTGGATCTCAATAAAGTTTCTGATTCATACTTTTGCATTGTGAATAGATCATCACTTGAACATAAGTAATCATATGACAATATCCATATATGTTGCTGTTATGAGAATAATCATGATGCCCTCATGTCCGTATTTTATTTTTATTGACACCTCTACCTCTAAACATGGGGACATATTTATCGTTATCGGCTTTCGCTTGAGGACAAGCGAGGTCTAAGCTTGGGGGAGTTGATACGTCCATTTTGCATTGTGCTTTTATATCAATATTTATTGCATTATGGGTTGTTATTATGCATTATGTCACAATACTTATGGCTATTCTCTCTTATTTTACAAGGTTTACATAAGGAGGGAGAATGCCGGCAGCTGGAATTCTGGGCTGGAAAAGGAGCAAATATTAGAGACCTATTCTGTGCAACTCCAAAAGTCCTGAAACTCCACGAAAGTGATTTTTAGAATATATAAAAATTATCCAGCGAAAGAAGTTCACCAGAGGGGGCCCCACCTGGTCACGAGGGTGGGGGGCGCGCCCTACACCCCTAGGCGTGCCCCCTACCTCGTGGGCACCCTGTTGGCCCTCCGATGCCCATCTACTGCTATATGAGGTATTCGTCGAGGAAAAATTGATAAGCAACCTTTCGGGACGAAACTCCGCCGCCACGAGGCGGAACCTTGGCGGAACCAATCTAGGGCTCCGACAGAGCTGTTCTGCCCGGGACACTTCCCTCCGGGAGGGGTAAACCATCGCCATCATCATCACCAATGCTCCTCTCACCGGGAGATGGCAATCTCCATCAACATCTTCACCAGCACCATCTCCTCTCAAAACCCTAGTTCATCTCTTGTATCCAATTCTTGTCTCCAAGTCCGGGATTGGTACTAGTAGGTTGCTAGTAGTGTTGATTACTCCTTGTAGTTGATGCTAGTTGGTTTATTTGGTGGAAGATCATATGTTTAGATCCGTTATGCATATTATTACCCCTCTTCTTATGAACATGAATATGCTTTGTGAGTAGTTACGTTTGTTACTGAGGACAAGGGAGAAGTCTTGCTATTAGTAGTCATGTGAATTTGGTATTCGTTCGATATTTTGATGAGATGTATGTTGTCTAGCCTCTAGTGGTGTTATGTGAACGTCAACTACATAACACTTCACCATTATTTGGGCCTAGAGGAAGGCATTGGGAAGTAATAAGTAGATGATGGGTTGCTAGAGTGACATAAGCTTAAACCCTAGTTTAAGCGTTGCTTCGTAAGGGGCTGATTTGGATCCACCTATTTCATGCTATGGTTAGGTTTACCTTAATACTTTTGTTGTAGTTGCGGATGCTTACAATAGAGATTAATCATAAGTGGGATGCTTGTTCAAGTAAGAACATGACCCAAGCGCCGGTCCACCCACATATCAAATTATCAAAGTACCGAACGCGAATCATATGAACGTGATGAAAACTAGCTTGACGATATTCCCATGTGTCCTCGGGAGTGCTTTTCCTTATATAAGAGTTTGTCCAGGCTTGGCCTTTGCTACAAAAAGGATTGGGCCACCTTGCTGCACTTTATTTACTTTTGCTACTTGTTGCTCGTTACAAATTATCTTATCACAAAACTATCTGTTACCACTTGTTTCAGTACTTGCAGAGAATACCTTGCTAAAAACCGCTTATCATTTCCTTCTGCTCCTCGTTGGGTTCGACACTCTTACTTATCGAAAGGACTACGATAGAACCCCTATACTCGTGGGTCATCAGTAATGCACCTGCTACCTTTCAAAGATGCATGATGGCTATATTCTCTGACTTTTGTGAAAAGATCTGTGAGGTTTTCATGGACGATTTCTCCGTTTATGGATCCTCTTTTGATGATTGCTTGAGCAACCTTGATTGAGTTTTGCAGAGATGTGAAGAAACTAATCTTGTCTTCAATTGGGAAAGGTGCCACTTTATGGTTAATGAAGGTATTGTCTTGGGGCATAAAATTTCTGAAAGAGGTATTGAAGTTGACAAAGCTAAAGTTGATGCTATTGAAAAGATGCCATGTCCCAAGGACATCAAAGGTATAAGAGGCTTCCTTGGTCATGCCGGTTTTTACAGGAGGTTCATTAAGGACTTCTCAAAAATTTCTCGGCCTCTGACTAATCTATTATAAAAACATATACCATTTGTCTTTGATGATGATTGTGTAGAAGCATTTGAAATACTTAAGAAAGCATTAGTTTCTGCACCTATCGTTCAGCCACCTGATTGGAATTTACCCTTTGAAATTATGTGCGATGCTAGCGGTTATGCTGTAGGTGTTGTTCTAGGGCAAAGAGTTGATAACAAATTAAATGTTATTCAATATGCTAGTAAAACTCTAGATAGTGCTAAGAGAAATTATGCTACTACTGAAAAAGAGTTCTTAGCGGTTGTATTTGCTTGTGATAAGTTCAGACCTTATATTGTTGATTCTAAAGTAACTATTCACACTGATCATGCTTCTATTAAATATCTTATGGAAAAGAAAGATGCTAAACCTAGACTTATTAGATGGGTTCTCTTGCTACAAGAATTTGATTTGCATATTATTGATAGAAAGTGAGCTGAGAACCCCGTTGCAGACAACTTGTCTAGGTTAGAAAATGTTCTTGATGACCCACTACCTATTGATGATAGCTTTCCTGATGAACAGTTAAATGTTATAAATGCTTCTCGTACTGCTCCATGGTATGCTGATTATGCTAATTACGTTGTTGCTAAATTTATACCACCTAGTTTCACATACCAGCAAAAGAAAAAGTTTTTCTATGATTTAAGACATTACTTCTGGGATGACCCACATCTTTATAAAGAAGGAGTAGATGGTGTTATTAGACGTTGTGTACCTGAGCATGAACAGGAACATATCCTACGCAAGTGTCACTCCGAGGCTTATGGAGGACACCACGCTGGAGATAGAACTGCGCATAAGGTATTGCAATCCGGTTTTTATTGGCCTACTCTCTTCAAGGATGCTCGTAAGTTTGTCTTATCATGTGATGAATGTCAAAGAATTGGTAATATTAGTAGACGTCAAGAAATGCCTATGAATTATTCACTTTTTATTGAATCATTTGATGTTTGGGGCTTTGATTATATGGGACCGTTTCCTTCCTCCAATGGGTATACACATATTTTAGTTGCTGTTGATTACGTTACTAAGTGGGTAGAAGCTATTCCAACTAGTAGTGCTGATCATAACACCTCTATTAAGATGCTCAAAGAACTTATTTTTCTGAGGTTTGGAGTCCCTAGATATTTAATGACTGATGGTGGTTCACACTTTATTCATGGTGCTTTCCGTAAAATGCTTGCTAAGTATGATGTTAATCATAGAATTGCGTCCTCTTATCACCCATAGTCTAGTGGTCAAGTAGAATTGAGCAATAGAGAGCTTAAATTAATTTTGCAAAAGACTATTAATAGATCTAGAAAGAATTGGTCCAAGAAACTTGATGATGCATTATGGTCCTATAGAACTGCATATAAAAATCCTATGGGTATGTCTTCGTATAAAATGGTTTATGGAAAAGCATGTCACTTACCTCTCGAACTAGAACATAAGGCATATTGGGCCATTAAAGAGCTCAACTATGATTTCAAACTTGCCGGTGAGAAGAGGCTATTTGACATTAGCTCACTTGATGAATGGAGAACCCAAGCCTATGAGAATGCCAAGTTGTTTAAAGAAAAAGTTAAAACATGGCATGACAAAAGGATACAAAAGCGTAAGTTTAATGTAGGTGACTATGTATTACTATGGAACTCTCGTTTAAGATTTTTTGCAGGAAAGCTTCTCTCTAAGTGGGAAGGCCCTTACGTTATTGAGGAGGTCTATCGTTCCGGTGCCATAAAAATCAACAACTTCGAGGGCACAAATCCGAATGTGGTGAACGGTCAAAGAATCAAACATTATATCTCAGGTAATCCTATAAATGTTGAAACTAATGTTATCGAAATAGTAACACCGGAGGAATACATAAGAGACATTTTCCAGAACGTTTCAGACTCCGAAAAGGAATAGGTATGTGGTACGGTAAGTAAACCGACTCCAAAACAGTTCCAACGGCAATTTTCTGTGTTTTGGAATATTGAGAAAAATAGAAAAATAAGAAGCACTCTGGGAAGGACGCAAGGCCTCCACGAGGGTGGAGGGTGCACCCTACCCCCTGGGCGCGCCCCCTGCCTCATGGGCACCTCGTGTGCTCTCCGGACTCCGTTTTCTTGCACGATACGCATTTTGGTCGGCAGAAATCCATTATGTAATCTCCCGAAGGTTTTGACCACCGTACCACGCAATTATCCTCTGTTCTTGTTTCGAGTTGTTTCTGTCAGGGTTGTCAAAGCCAGGCATCATGTCGTCGTCCTCCTCCAACAATGGTGACAACGATGCTTGGCTAATGAAGATAGAGCTGAAGAGGGAAGAACCCATGGAGATCAGCAAGGATGAAGGGATCAAGAAGGCCACGGAAGACCAAGTTCCGGCAGTAGAAGACATCTTTCAACTTGATCACAATCTTCTTACCCCAACTGAGATCGAAGCTTTCAAGATGATTAAGTTAGCTTGTATACAAAACAAGTATCTCACACGTGAAAATATTTTGTTAAAGGAGCATATCGTCGCACTCAAGGGCATTATCCGCAAGTTGGAGGATCTCATATGCTCGATGTGCGACTACCCATCATCACCACCATCTTCTTCACCAGCAAAGGAGATATAATCACACGGGTATGGGCAATCCCCTTGGGAACTGCCAAGCTTGGGGGAGGTGCCCCGATATCGTATCACCATCACACTCTTATCTTTACCGTTTTTCTTAAGTTCGATCCTTTTAGTAATATCTTGATCTAGTAGAATAAAGTTTTTAGTATGATCTAGTTTTGAGTTTTGCTTTATGATCCCTCTATGTAATCGAGTCCGTGAGCTATATAATAAAGATTAGTGTTGAGTCAAGGGCTTGATTATTTTGCTATGACCTTGAGGGAATAAAAGAAAAGAAAAAGAATAAAAAGAAATAAAGAGATCATATTGATCTTATGGAGAGTAATGACTTCACATAGAAAGAGTACGATGATTAAAAATTGTTGAGAGTTGACAAACATAGCTTTGGTCATCGTTGCAATTAATAGGAAGTAATAAAAAAGAGAGGTTTCACATATAAATATACTATCTTGGACGTCTTTTATGATTGTGAGCACTCATTAAAATATGACATGCTAAAGAGTTGATGTTGGACAAGGAAGACAACGTAATGGGTTATGTTTTCTTATATCTGAGATAAAGTATATTGTCATGGATCATCCAACATGTTGAGCTTGCCTTTCTCCCTCATGCTAGCCAAATTCTTTGCACCAAGTAGAGATACTAATTGTGCTTCCAAATTCCCTTAAACCCAGTTTTGCCATGAGAGTCCACCATATCTACCTATGGATTGAGTAAGATCCCTCAATTAAGTTGTCATCGGTGCAAGCAATAAAAAATGCTCTCTAATTATGTATGATTGATTAGTGTGGAGGAAACAAGCTTTGTACGATCTTGAGATATGGAAGAAATAAAAGTGACAAACTGCATAATAAAGGTTCATATCACAAGTGGCAATATAAAGTGACGTTCTTTCGCATTAAGATTTTGTGCATCCAACCATAAAAGCGCATGACAACCTCTGCTTCCCTCTGCGAAGGGCCTATCTTTTACTTTTATCTCCTACCTTATGCCAGAGTCTTGGTGATCTTCACCTTTTCTTTTTACATTTTAACCTTTGGCAAGCACGGTGTGTTGGAAAGATCCTGATATATATATATATATATATCTAATTGGATGTAAGTTAGCATGAGCTATTATTGTTGACATTACCCTTGAGGTAAAAGGTTGGGAGGCGAAACTATAAGCCCCTATCTTTCTCTGTGTCCGATTAAAACTCCGTAACCACAAGTATTGCGTGAGTGTTAGCAATTGTGAAAGACTAAATGATAGTTGAGTATGTGGACTTGCTGAAAAGCTCTTATATTGACTCTTTCTAATGTTATGATAAATTGCAATTGCTTCAATGACTGAGATTATACTTTGTTGCTTCTCAATGAATTTTCTGGTTCATACTTGACATTGTGAATAGATTATTACTTGAGCATAAGAAATCATATGATAATATCCATATATGTTGTTGTTATAAGAATGATCATGATGCCCTCATGTCCGTATTTTATTTTATCGACACCTCTACCTCTAAACATGTGGACATATTTATCGTTATCGGCTTCCTCTTGAGGACAAGCGAGGTCTAAGCTTGGGGGAGTTGATACGTCCATTTTGCACCATGCTTTTATATCAATATTTATTGCATTATGGGCTGTTATTACACATTATGTCACAATACTTATGCCTATTCTCTCTTATTTTACAAGGTTTACATAAGGAGGGAGAATGCCGGCAGCAGGAATTTTGGGCTGGAAAAGGAGCAAATATTAGAGACCTATTCTGCACAACTCCAAAAGTCCTGAAACTCCACAGAAGTTATTTTTGGAAATAATAAAAAATAATGAGCGAAGAAAATACCAGAGGGGACCCACACCCTTGGCACGAGGGTGGGGGGCGCGCCCCCTGCCTCGTGGGCCCCCTGATGGCCCTCCGATGCCCATATTCTGCTATATGAAGTCTTTCGTCCAAGAAAAAAAATATAAGCAAGCTTTCGGGACGAGGCTCCGCCGCCACGAGTCGGAACCTTGGCGGAACCAATCTAGGGCTCCGGCGGAGCTGTTGTGCCGGGGACACTTCCCTCCGGGAGGGGGAAATCATCGCCATCACCAATGCTCCTCTCATCGGGAGAGGGCCAATCTCCATCAACATATTCACCAGCACAATCTCCTCTGAAACCCTAGTACATCTCTTGTATCCAATTCTTGTCTCTAAGTCTGAGATTGGTACCTGTAGGTTGCTAGTAGTGTTGATTACTCCTTGTAGTTGATGCTAGTTGGTTTATTTGGTGGAAGATCATATGTTCAGATACTATATGCATATTAATACCCCTCTAATTATGAACATGAATATGCTTTGTGAGTAGTTATGTTTGTTCCCGAGGACAAGGGAGAAGTCTTGCTATTACTAGTCATGTGAATTTGGTATTCGTTCGATATTTTGATGAGATGTATGTTGTCTCTCCTCCGGTGGTGTCATGTGAACGTCAACTACATGACACTTCACCATTATTTGGGCCTATAGGAAGGCATTGGGAAGGAATAAGTAGATGATGGGTTGCTAGAGTGACAGAAGCTTAAACCCTAGTTTATGCGTTGCTTCGTAAGGGGCTGATTTGGATCCATATGTTTCATGCTATGGTTATGTTTAACTTAATACTTCTTTTGAAGTTGCGGATTCTTGCAATAGGAGTTAATTATAAGTGGGATGCTTGTCCAAGTATGGACAGCACCCTAGCACCGGTCCACCCACATATCAAATTATCAAAGTACCGAACGCGAATCATATGAACGTGATGAAAACTAGCTTGACGATAATTCCCATGTGTCCTCGGGAGCGCTTTTCTCTATATAAGAGTTTGTCCAGGCTTGCCCTTTGCTACAAAAAGGATTGGGCCATCTTGCTGCACTTTATTTACTTTTGTTACTTGTTGCTCGATACAATTTATCTTATCACAAAACTATTTGTTACCTATAATTTCAGTGCTTGCAGAGAATACCTTGCTGAAAACCGCTTATCATTTCCTACTACTCCTTGTTGGGTTCGACACTCTTACTTATCGAAAGGACTACGATAGATCCCCTATACTTGTGGGTCATCACCCTCCCATGGCAGTGGGGTCCTTTTGGAAACTAAGGGATATTAAGGCCTCCTTTTAATAGAGTACCAGACCAAAGCATTAACACATAGTGAATACATGAACTCCTCAAACTACGGTCATCACCGGGAGTGGTCCCGATTATTGTCACTTCGGGGTTGCCGGATCATAACACATAGTAGGTGACTATAGACTTGCAAGATAGGATCAAGAACTCACGTATATTCATGAAAACATAATAGGTTCAGATCTGAAATCATGGCACTCGGGCACTAGTGACAAGCATTAAGCATAGCAAAGTCATAGCAACATCAATCTCAGAACATAGTGGATACTAGGGATCAAACCCTAACAAAACTAACTCGATTACATGATAAATCTCATCCAACCCATCATCGTCCAGCAAGCCTACGATGGAATTACTCACTCACGGCGGTGAGCATCATGAAATTGGTGATGGAGGATGATTGATGATGACGATGGCGACGGATTCCTCTCTCCGGAGCCCCGAACGGACTCCAGATCATCCCTCCTGAGAGAGATTAGGGCTTGGCGGCGGCTCCCTATCGTAAAACGCGACGAATCCTTCTCTTTGATTTTTTTCTCCCCGAAATTGAATATATAGAGTTGGAGTTGAGGTCGGTGGAGCACCAGGGGGCCCACAAGTCAGGGGGCGCGCCCAGGGGGGTAGGCGCGCCCTCCACCCTTGTGGACATGGTGTGGCCCCCCTGGCCTTGATTTTTCTCCGGTATTTTTTATTAATTCCAAAATAATTCTCCATTGATTTTCAGGTAATTCTGAGAACTTTTATTTCTGCACGAAAATAACACCATGGCAATTCTGCTGAAAACAACGTCAGTCCGGGTTAGTTCCATTCAAATCATGCAAGTTAGAGTCCAAAATAAGGGCAAAGGTGTTTGGAAAAGTAGATACGACAGAGATGTATCAACTCCCCCAAGCTTAAACCTTTGCTTGTCCTCAAGCAATTCAGTTGATAAACTGAAAGTGATAAAGAAAAACTTTTACAAACTCTGTTTGCTCTTGTTGTTGTAAATATGTAAAGCCAGCATTCAAGTTTTAAGCAAAGATTATGAACTAACCATATTCACAATAACATTTAGGTCTCATGTTTACTCATGTCAATGGCATAATCAACTAGCGAGCAATAATAATAAATCTCAGATGACAACACTTTCTCAAAACAATCATGATATGATATAACAAGATGGTATCTCGCTATCCCTTTCTGAGACCGCAAAACATAAATGCAGAGCACCTTTAAAGATCAAGGACTGAGTAACCCATGTAATTCATGGTAAAAGAGATCCAGTCATAGTCATACCCAATATAAATTAATAGTAATGGATGCAAATGACAGCAATGCTCTCCAGCTGGTGCTTTTTAATAAGAGGGTGATGACTCAACATAAAAGTAAATAGATAGGCCCTTCGCAGAGGGAAGCAGAGATTTGTAGAGGGGCTAGAGCTTGCTTTTAGAGCAGAGATAAATAATATTTTGAGCGGCATACTTTCATTGTCAACATAACAACCGAGAGATGGCAATATCTTCCATGCTACACACATTATAGGCGGTTCCCAAACAGAATGGTAAAGTTTATACTCCCCCTCCGCCAACAAGCATCAATCCATGGCTTGCTCGAAAAACAATGAGTGCCCCCAACTAACTAGAGTCTCGGGGGAGTTTTGTTTGCAATTATTTTGATTTGATTTGCATAAAGCATGGGACTGGGCATCCCGGTGACCAGCCATTTTCTCGTGAGTGAGGAGCGGAGTCCACTCCTCTTGAGAATAACCCGCCTAGCATGGAAGATACATACAGCCCTAGTTGATACATGATCTATTCAAGCATACAAAACATAATTTGATTTGAAGGTTTAGAGTTTGGCACATACAAATTTACTTGGAACGGCAGGTAGATACCGCGTATATAGGAAGGTATAGTGGACTCATATGGGATAACTTTGGGGTTTAAGGGATTGGATGCACAAGCTGTATTCCCGCTTACTACAAGTGAAGGCTAGCAAAAGACTGGGAAGCGACCAACTAGAAAGCGACAACAGTCATGAACATGCATTAAAATTAATAAACATTGAGTGCAAGCATGAGTAGGATATAATCGACCATGAACATAAATATCATGAAGGCTATGTTGATTTTCTTTCAACTACATGCGTGAACATGTGCCAAGTCAAGTCACTTAAATCATTCAAAGGAGGATACCACCCTACTATACCACATCACAACCATTTTAATAGCATGTTGGCACGCAAGGCAAACCATTATAAACTCCTAGATAATTAAGCATGACATAAGCAACTATAATCTCTAATTTCATTGCAAACATGTTTATTCGTAATAGGCTGAATCAGGAACGATGAACTAGTCATATTTACAAAAACAAGAGAGGTCGAGTTCATACCAGCTTCTCTCATCTCAATTAGTCCATCATATATCGTCATTATTTCCTTTCACTTGCACGACCGAATGATGGAATAGTAATAATAGTGCACGTGCATTGGACTAAGCTGGAATCTGCGAGCATTCAATAAACAGGAGAAGACAAGGCAATATGGGTTCTTGGTTAAATCAACAATAATGCATATAAGAGCCACTTCAACATTTTCATTATGGTCTTCTCCTATCGACCCCCAAAGGAAAGAAAAGAAATAAAACTATTTACACGGGAAAGCTCCCAACAAGCAAAAGAAGAACAGGGAATATTTTTGGGTTTTCTTTTAATTAGTACTACAAGCAAGAAAGTAAACTAGCTAAAAGCTACAACTAATTTTTTTGTTTGTTTTTCTTAAGGTTTATCAAACACACAAGAAGAAAGCATAAAAAGGAAAATAAACTAGCATGGATATTACAATGAAAAAGTATGAGCACCGACAACTAGCATGAGTGTGTGAATATGAATGTAATGTCGGTGACAAATTTTGAATAACACTAGGTTACCTCAACGGGGATATGCGCATCCCCAACAATAAGAATATCATATCTCTTTTTGACAGTAGGAAGAGGAAATTCATAACCTCCAATAATAATCGATGGAATTTTCCCAATAGAGTTGATACTATGAACTTGAGGTTGTTTCCTCGGAAAGTGTACCGTATGCTCATTGCCATTAACATGAAAAGTGACATTGCCTTTGTTGCAATCAATAATAGCCCCTGTAGTATTCAAAAAGGGTCTTCCAAGAATAATAGACATACTATCATCCTCGGGAATATCAAGAATAACAAAGTCCATTAAAATAGTAATGTTTGCAACCACAACAGGCACATCCTCACAAATACCGACAAGTATAGCAGTTGATTTATCAGCCATTTGCAAAGATATTTTAGTAGGTGTCAACTTATTCAAATCAAGTCTACGATATAAAGAGAGAGGCATAACACTAACACCGGCTCCAAGATCACATAAATCAGTTCTAACATAATTTTTTTAATGGACAAAGGTATAGTGGGTACTCCTGGATCTCCAAGTTTCTTTGGCATTCCACCCTTAAAAGTATAATTAGCAAGCATGGTGGAAATTTCCGCTTTCGGTATCTTTCTCTTATTTTTGACAATATCTTTCATGTACTTAGCATAAGGATTCATTTTAAGCATATTAGTAAAACGCATACACAAAAAGATAGGTCTAATCATTTCAGCAAAGCGCTCAAAATCCTCATCATCCTTTTTCTTGGATGGTTTGGGAGGAAAAGGCATGGGTTTGGGAACCCATGGTTCTCTTTCTTTACTGTGCTTCCTAGCAACAAAGTCTCTCTTATCATAATGTTGATTCTTTGATTGTGGGTTGTCAAGATCAACAGCAGGTTCAATTTCTACATCATTATTATTGCTAGGTTGAGCATCAACATGAACATCATCATTAATACTATCACTAGGTTCATGTTCATTACTAGATTGTGTTTCAGCATCAGAAATAGAAATATCATTGGGATTCACAGGTGTGTCAACAATAGGTTCACTAGAAGCATGCAAAGTCCTATCATTTTTTTCTTCTTCTTAGAAGGAGTAGGTGCATCAACATTAGTTCTTTGATAATCTTGCTCAATTCTCTTAGGGTGATCTTCAGGATACAAAGGTTCCTGAGTCATTCTACCCCCTCTAGTCACAACTCTAACATCATTATCATTCTTCTTGTCATTTAATCCATTGAGGAAATCATTTTGAGCTTTAAGTAATTGTTCTACTTGATTGGTAACCATAGAAGCATGTTTACTAATGAGTTTAAGTTCACCTTTAACTCTAGACATATAATCACTCAAGTGTTCAATCATAGAAGCATTGCATTTTAATTCCCTACCAAAATAAGCATTTGAGTTTTCTTGTTTAACAATAAAATTATCAAACTCATCTAAGCATTGGCTAGCAGACTTATAACGAGGAATATCACCTTCATCAAATCAATAGAAAGAATTTACCTTTACTACCTTTGTCGGGTTATCAAGACCATGTGTTTCTTCAATAGGCGATGGATTAATACCATGTATTTCTTCAACAAGCGGTAAATTAAGACCATGTATTTCTTCAATAGGAGGTAAACTCTTAACATCTTCAGCTTTTATACCTTTTTCTTTCATAGATTTCTTTGCCTCTTGCATATCTTCAGGACTGAGAAATAGAACACCCCTTTTCTTCGGATTTGGCTTAGGAGTTGGTTCAGGAAGTGTCCAATTATTTTCATTGGTCAACATATTATTCAATAGAATTTCAGCTTGATCAGCAGTTCTTTCCCTGAAAACACAACCAGCACAACTATCCAGGTGGTCTCTGGAAGCATCGGTTAGTCCATTATAAAAGATATCAAGAATTTCATTTTTCTTGAGAGGATGATCAAGCAAAGCATTAAGTAATTGGAGAAGCCTCCCCCAAGCTTGTGGGAGACTCTCTTCTTCAATTTGCACAAAATTGTATGTTTCCCTTAAAGCAGCTTGTTTCTTATGAGCGGGGAAATATTTAGCAGAGAAGTAATAAATCATATCGTGGGGACTACGCACACAACCGGGATCAAGAGAATTAAACCATATCTTAGCATCACCCTTTAATGAGAACGAAAATGTCTTAAGGATATAATAGTAGCGATTTTTCTCATTATTAGTGAACAGGGTGGCTATATCATTTAATTTAGTAAGATGTGCCACAACAGTTTCAGATTCATAGCCATTGAAAGGATCAGATTCAACCAAAGTAATTATATCAGGGTCGACAGAGAATTCATAATCCTTATCAGTAACAAAGATAGGTCAAGTAGCATAAGCAGGATCATATTTCATTCTAGCATTCAAAGTTTTTTGTTTTAGCTTAGCTAATAATTTCTTAAGATCGCTTCTATCATTGCAAGCAAGAAAGTATCTAGCAGTTTCTTCATCCATAACATAGCCCTCAGGCACAACAGGCAATTCATATCTAGGGGGAGAATCTTCATCATCACTTTCATCAATATTATCAGTTTCAATAATTTCATTCTCTCTAGCCCTAGCAAGTTGTTCATCAAGAATTCACCAAGTGGCACAGTAGTATGAAGCATAGAAGTAGCTTCATCATAAGTATCATGCATAGCAGAAGTGGCATCATCAATAACATGCGACATATCAGAATTAATAGCAGAAGCAGGTTTAGGTGTTGCAAGCTTACTCAAAACAGAAGGTGAATCAAGTGCAGAGCTAGATGGCAGTTCCTTACTAACCTCGTAGTTGAGGGATAAATTTTTGTTTTCTCGTCTTTCAAGTTCTTCATAGTGACCAGCAGATATAAATCCCAAGTGACTCAAAGAATAGAGCTATGCTCCCTGGCAACGGTGCCAGAAAATAGTCTTGATAACCCACAAGGATAGGGGATCGCAACAGTTTTCGAGGGTAGAGTATTCAACCCAAATTTATTGATTAGACACAAGGGGAGCCAAAGAATATTCTCAAGTATTAGCAGATGAGTTGTCAATTCAACCACACCTGGATAACTTAGTATCTGCAGCAAAGTATTTAGTAGCAAAGTAGTATGATAGTAACGGTAACAGTACCAAAAGTAATATTTTTGGGTTTTGTAGTGATGGTAACTCAACAAGATGCGAATACATCAAAATGCTTAAACAAAAAATGGTAACCCCATTTTGAGCTTAAACGTTGAGTATAACCTATGATCAAGTGTTCTCACTAGACTCCTAAGTCAATATACTCTAACATAGGTGACTTTGTCGCCGACCAATTCTAGATGAAGTTCTCTAGTGTTTCTCTGTGTTCTTGCATTTGTCTCTGCATGTTTGTTTCCCTTCTAAACTTCATCTAGATTTCTTTTCTATTTCATTTGTTATGCATTCCCTGCATCTAATTCACTTCAAATCCTTCAGTTAATTTCTTACAAGTCTTTGTGAGATCTTATCTTCCTAGTGAGTTGAGGTGATGAATGTTCTCTCCGTGTTGAACTTGGTCACACCGGTCTGTCACTTTCGGTCAAACCGAACCATTTCGGTGCAACCGAAGAATACAACTCGGTGTCACCGATTTCACTGCAGAGAAGACATTTTGCCACTTGTTCCTGCATATTTGTTCCAGCTCCACTGAATGATTCTTGTCCTCTACTAGCATCACATTCTATATGCTGCTTTGCTCTATGACTCAAGGACCAAACCCATTCTGACTCACAATCCAGAAGATCCCTTGTTGGAAATTGATGTGAAAGGGGGAGATAGAGCTCACATCAAAGCTTAATCGCTTCAAAAGGGGGAGAGTACTTCAAAAGGGGAGAATGCTCAAACGGAGAGATAGACCCCAGATGCTTGGTGTTTAAGAGGAGAGAAGTCACATGTCTTTAGAGGGGAAAGACATGTTAGTTTGTGTTATGTTTATGCTCTGATCTATTTTGCTCTGATTTTCTTTTCCCTATATTCTCCCATTATCCAATATAAGATTCAGGGGGAGAAAGACTTCCAGGGAAGAAAATCTTTGAATTCATTGCATATCTTTACCCTTGGGGACATGTCTTTATCCAATAGGAGTACCTAGTACTCACTCTCTACATGTCATCCCAGTCTTGGTACTCTTGTGGTTTCCTGCTCTTGCTCTGCTTAGTAGATGTCTGTGTGTTATCTAACCTTGTTTACTCAGGTTCATCTCTTCCTAAGCTAGCTCAAGACCTCAAGGTAAGTATATGCATCACACTCATGTGCATGATGATCTATTGCTGATGTACATATTGTTTGCAAGGACTCATGAACATGAAGGTACAGTTCCTATATCCACATCATTTGCTCTGATGCATATAGCCAAGATACATGTAACATATTGCTTGCTCTGTCATGTCTATGCATTCACATACTCTCATATTCCATAGTTACATGGATGCATACATAAAGGGGGAGCCTATGCATGTTACATGTCTTCCCAAAGCTTTACCTGCTATTCCTTATATCTTTATCTATGGCTTTGATGTATGTTGTCATCAATTACCAAAAAGGGGGAGACTGAAAGCACAAGTGCTCCCTGGGTGGTTTTGGTAATTAATACCAACATATCTCTTGTTGGACTAATGTTTTATCTAGTATATTTCAGATGAGTTCAACAGTGGAGTGGCATGGACAAGAGGATGTGGAACCCCTTATAGATGCTAAGGATAAAAGATTGGCAAAAGCTCAAAAGCTCAAGACTCTACCTTTTTATTTTAGTGATCCAAGATCACATTGAGTCCATAGGAAAGCCAATACTATTAAAAGGGGATGAGGTGTTGCTTAATGGATTGCTTGCTCAAAATGCTTAGTGATATGCTTCAAAACCCTCAACCACTTTCTCATATCCACATATGTCCCAAAACAAAAGTCAAACTCGGCCCCACCAAAACATTCTATCCGACGCCACCGAGTTCACTTGGCATAGCCACTACCAGAAACCCTAATCAATTCGGTCTCACCAATGGGATCTCGGTCTCACCAAGATGGGCTTGCAAACTCTTTGTTGCTTGTTGCAATTATTTCGGTCCCACCGAGTTTGCCTGACCAACTCTCTGTTTTGCTTATTACCAAAATCGGTCTCACCGAGTTTGTGTAATCGGTCAAACCAAGATGATGTTTTACCCTAACCCTAGCACATCGGCCCCACCGAGTTGATCATATTGGTCCCACCGAAAAGCCTAACGTTCACATTTTGAACTGAATTGGTCTGATCGAGTTTTCTGATTCGGTCCCACCGAGTTTGGTGAATTGTGTGCAATGGTTAGATTTCGTGTGGAGGCTATATATACCCCTCCACCCTTCCTTCATTAGTAAGAGAGCCATCAGAACATGCCTACACTTCCACCTACTCATGTGTTGAGACCAAGATATTCCATTCCAACCACAAGAGTCTTGATCTCTAGCCTTCCCCAAGTTGCTTTCCACTCAAATCATCTTTCCACCAAACCCAAATCTGTGTGAGAGAGTTGAGTGTTGGGGAGACTATCATTTGAAGCACAAGAGCAAGGAGTTCATCATCAACACATCGTCTATTACCTTTTGGAGAGTGGTGTCTCCTAGATTGGTTAGGTGTCACTTGGGAGCCTCCGCCAAGATTGTGGAGTTGAACCAAGGAGTTTGTACAGGCAAGGAGATCGCCTACTTCATGAACATCTACCCTAGTGAGACAAGTCCTTCGTTGGCGATGGCCATGGTGGGATAGACAAGGTTGCTTCTTAGTGGACCCTTTGTGGGTGGAGCCCTCCGTGGACTCTCGCAACCGTTACCCTTTGTGGGTTGAAGTCTCCATCAACGTGGATGTACAATAGTACCACCTATCGGAACCACGCCAAAAATCTCCGTGTCTCCAATTGTATTTGCACACTCCAATCCCGTCCCATTACTTTCTTGCAAATTGCATGCTTTACTTTCTGCTGCTCATATACTCTTGCCATGCTTGCTTGAATGTATTGTGAATGTTTAACCTTGTGCTAAAACTCTACCTTAACTTGAAGAAAATAAAAACTGCAAATTTTCCTTGTTAAGAGTCTATTCACCCCCCCTCTAGACACCTCTTCTCGATCCTTTCACCGTGCTGATCGTACCTAGGGTTTGTCCACCGTTCGTGTTGACTGGCTGCCCTAGAGAGTCTTTTTCCCGATCTCTTGATTCGGGTTTTTCTCTCTTTCACCGGACGTCTTGATCGATGTTTCTTTTTTGTTTTCTGATCTAAGATCGGTTTGCGTTGCTCGCCGCCATCCGTCATCCACAACGCACATCGGATTCGTCAACATCTTCATCGTCCTCGGCTACACATGTATCGCGAGCGCGCTGGTACGACCGCTTCTACCTGCGCTAGACTCGCGTCTTCCTGGCCGCCCGACCACGACTCCACAACCCACGCGATGCATCATGCATGTCTGGCGGCTCAAGTGCTCATGCACGTTGCATGCTCGATTTGGGTGGCTGCACGTGTACCCAGGTGTGGGATGAGTCTACGCGTCTATCGGCATTCTAAACACGGCCCGCTAGTTGCACGCATCTATCAGTCCGTCCGCCTGACGCACGCTGTGGATACCTGCATCATCACGAAGCACCTACCTTGACCTCGCGAGCGGTCAGGTTGATCACTTGTCCGCCGTGATCTGCCCCATCTATGCGGCGCTTCCGACCTGGCATGTTGGTTGTGCGCGCCTCTGCAGGTCCGGTGAAGATTGTCCCTAAATTCAGCGCGTCTCTCCACCGATCAAGCATCAGGCTGCCGCTGCGTCGCCCCGACGGGCCGCAGCACCGCCGCCCCGTGGTTCTTCTCGTGGCTGCATCGACCCACGTGCTGCCACTGCGTCGCCCCTTTGGACCGTAGTACCGCGGCCCGTGGTCTACCGCCGCCCCGAGTACGTCTATTCCAGGCCGTCTCTGTGGCAGCACCGACCCTTGCGCTGCCGCTGTGTCGCCCCATCGGGCCGTAGCGAGCGTGGCACACGGTCTCCGCCGCCGCTTGAGGCCGTCCCATCGGCTGCACCGACTCGCGTGCCGCCATTGCGTCGCCCCTTCGGGCCACAACGCCATGACCCGCGGTCCCCGCCGCCCCGAGGTCTTCCCACCGTCGCCCTGACCTGCCCGCCACCGTTGCGTCGCCCCTTCGGGCCGTAGCACTGCGGCATGCGGTCCCCTTTGCCGCCACCACATGTCGACCTCCCGTGGTATGCATCGCGCCGTCTCCCTCGGCACAGGAACGCCACCGTTCGCGCCGGTCTTCGTCACGTTGTCGGGTTCCTCGCCTACTTCGAGCATCGCCGCTGCGCTCCTAACCTAGCTATCGCGACCGTCAGGCCACCGCCACCGCTCTTCTTCAGTCGCCGCCGCCGCTACCTCCATAGCCGCCGCCGCCCGTCCACCTCATTCGTGTTCATCCAGCACCAGCTCGTCGCCAGCGTTGCCGTCATCTTCCCCGACCACTTCGTCTACCCCGACCACCATGGTGACATCGGCCAACATGCCGAATGGCGCCACAACTGTCGTCGAGTCTTCTTCTCCACTGGCCCTCCGATTCTCGACATGGCGTACAGCTCGTGAAGGTCCCTCGTCTACGCATGCCCAGTGCTGGCAACACCGATGCGTGCCTTCGTCCACGACGTGTTACTGGGCCTGGCAAGCCTGGTGCGACGCTTCATCAACTTCGTCTTCGTCCGTCTACGCATGCTCGATGCTGGCAACACCGATGTGTGCCTTCGTCCACGATGTGTTCCCGGTCTTGGCAAACTCGGCGTGACGCATCGTCAACATCATCTTGTTCCTGGCGCACCCCTACTTCAACACCACTGTGCCCATGACTGACTCGGTGCCTCCTTGCGCCCGTGGCTCCACGGCGACTTCCTCGACACCGGCTACCCCGGCTCGACATCGACCATGGCATTGTTCGCACGGCTACCTCGAGCACGGCTCCACCACCCACACTCTGGGCTACCTCGACAAACGGCACAAAGGGCTACCGCCTTGCTTGAGCAACCTTGTCGGTTTTCACTCCAGCCACGTCTTCCGTGATGCATCGGCTGTTACGACTGTGGAGGGGAAGGGGTCCATCGGCTTGCCTTCAGATTCTTCTCCAGTCTCACAGTCTGCATCGCTATCGTTGTGACTGCAGGGGGATGTTGAGTATATTGACTATTAGGAAAGACGAGATAGGCTAGGATTTGTTCGGACTTGTCTTGTACTCCAAGTTGATCATTGTACTCCTATATATATGCCCATGAGGCTCAAGCAATACAACAACGATTTCCACCAAACCCCTCTTTCCCTTTTAACATCTACGACTACTGCGTGCGCACGCTCTCGGCCGACCGGGCGGCGGCCAGCTCCGCCGACGTCGCCAGGCTCGCCATTGCCACCGCCAACCTCACGGTCGCCAACGTCAGGTTGACGCTCCGCTTCATCCAGGGCCTCGTCGACATGCTTGAGGAATGCGTCACCCTGTACAAGGACAAGAACCGATTGGCGGCCGACGCATTCGTTCGATGACCTCCGCGCCGGGCGAATCGACGCGACGCTCCCCAAGCTCCAGTATGCCGCGGGCCAGCCCCGTTGGTGTACACAGGCATTGATGCAGGATAATCCTATAGGACCAAGGGACCCGATTGATGATGAGAGCGTTGCTGCCGAAAATCTGTTAGACTTGGTGTCCCGCATAATGAAGGTGGTGCTGACCAGTCATAACCTCACCGTGCACCAAGTCTAAACCACTTCTTGATTTCTTCTGTTTGTTTTCTTTCGATAAATGGTGGATTTTATTGACTCAAAATAAAGCATAAAGAGGATACAGACACAATGAGCACACACCTGGCCTCTGCATAGGTAGGATGCATACAGTCAACACCAACACACGCACAAAAAATTGCTGACAAACAGCAAAGTCATATAAGACCAAAATTATACGTAGGCGAGGAAAAAATCGATCTAATCCTCGATTGAAAAACTATAGCAATGACCATCTGCACCAATCATCTTATGAAACCATATATAAAACGAGGTTGTTTAACAGCAACGCCTTCAGGAAGGGAGCGGCGCTCAAGCGCTGTCGTCACCGGATCCGACTGACGAGGATACGTACCTAGGGTAGGGAAACTTATCATACCTGAGGTACCCAATCAAAGACATGGCTCCTACAATGAAAGACATTCTAAGAAGTATCAACGTTTTCAGTCGACCTGGTCAGCCCAGTCGACGGACACGAGCGCACTCGACCAGAAGCACAAGCAGTCGACCATGAAGACAGCCACTCGACTATAAGAAGACCTAAAGGCACTGCCCACAAACGGTCATCTCATAAGTAGCTTTTATGGCCTTCATGGTCCTTTATTACAGGCGTTACCAGTAACCCCCTCTCTTTATGTACATTAAACTCCTTGTAACGTGGGCTGGCTGGGGTCCTGGCGAACTCTATATAAGCCACCCCCCTCCACTAGGACAGGGGTTCGGAACTTTGTAACACACACACGCATAATCCAGTCGACTGCCTCCGGGCTCCGAGACGTAGGGCTGTTACTTCTTCAGAGAAGGGCCCGAACTCGTAAAACTCCTTGCGCATACAACTACTCCATAGCTAGGAACTTGCCTCTCCATACTTACCCCCCATTCTCACTGTCAGACTTAGAACCACGACACCGACCACAAGGCCAGAATCTTGGTTTTCACCCTGAAGAGTCAATCCGAGCATATCCGAGCAATGCCTTCAACATGGTAATGACATACAAACATTGTCATTGCCAGGTCTATCCAAGACGACAGACCTAGGTTTTCACCCTGGAACTCGAGACCCGGTGCTCGTGTCGCACCACCATCGCCATCAGTTATGTGTTGTCACCACCACTTTTCCGCAAATCCTGGTAGTTCAACTACACAACCATCCATCTGCATCACGTCGTCGGCCATAATTTGCATCTCTTCGATGAAGTCAACCACTAGGCATGGAGATACCTTTCGGTGGCCACCGTAATCTGTAGTGAGTCCGCCAGGCCTGAGACCGATGGCGAAGCACACCTCCCTGGAGTACCACCCCATCGAAGAGAGCCTGCTCAGAACCGTCGAACTAGAGACTGACACAGTCGTAGCCGAAGCATAAAAGACGGATCAACATCACTCACGCGGAGCGCAGCCGCTGCTAGCCTGCAGATGAGTACCATGGACCTCCATCACTGTGGTCTAGCCGCCGTTGGGTCATCAGTCGCAGGAGTACCAGATCTGGGCAGAGAAGCCAGACCATCAGCTCGATCCCGCGCCGAACACGCCCACGCGTGCCACCGCATGGCCATGCTGCCCCAACTTGGTGTCACCGCGCCTTGATTTGCAACGGCCACCACACAAAGGCCGCATCGGCCAAGCCCACTACCACCACTAGCCACCGGATGCGCGTCGCTACGCCATGACAGCACAACAACTCAGCCAGGAAGCCGTCCCCCGTGAGCAGGCGTGCTGACCATGTTTGTTTATAGGGTTTCATTATCTCTACTTACACCTAAAAAGGGTACTTGTTAGGGCACCTCCAACGCCTATTTGGACAACGGAATGATACATCCATTTTGCATCATGTTTTCTTACTATTATTTATAGGGTTTTTATCCATAATAATGCTATTTGGAGTAATTCTGATGCCTTTTCTCTTATAATATGCAAGGTATACACAAAGAGGGAAAATTCCGGCAGCTAGAAATCTGGACCTGGAAAAGCTACGTCAGGCTACCTATTCTGCACAACTCCAAACAAGCTGAAACTTCACGGAGATTTTTTATGGAATATTTGAGGAATATTGGAGCAAATAACTACCAGAGGGGGCCTACCAGGTGGGCACAACCCACCTGGGCGCGCCAGGGAGCCCAGGCGCGCCCTGGTGGGTTGTGCTCACCAAGGCCCACCTCCGGTGCCCATCTTCTGGTATATAGGTCATTTTGACCTAGAAAAAATAAGGACAGGACTTTCGGGACGGAGTGCCGCCGTCTCGAGGCGGAACATGGGCAGGAGCACTTTTTCCCTCTGGTGGAGCGATTCCGCCGGGGGAACTTCCCTCCCGGAGGGGGAAATCATCGTCATCATCATCACCAACAACTCTCCCATCTTGGGAAGGGAAATCTCCATCAACATCTTCAATAGCACCATCTCCTCTCAAACCCTAGCTCATCTCTTGTGTTCAATCTTGTTACCGGAACTATAGATTGGTGCTTGTGGGTGACTAGTAGTGTTGATTACATCTTGTAGTTGATTATTATATGGTTTATCCAGTGGAAGACTATATGTTCGGATCCAATATGCTATTTAATATCCTCTGATCTTGAGCATGATTATCATTTGTGAGTAGTTACTTTTGTTCTTGACGTCACGGGAGAAATCATGTTGCAAGTAACCATGTGAACTTGATATGTGTTTGATATTTTGATAGTATGTATGTTGTGATTCCCTTAGTGGTGTCATGTGAACGTCGACTACATGACACTTCACCATATTTGGGCCTAAGGGAATGCATTGTGGAGTTGTAATTAGATGATGGGTTGTGAGAGTGACAGAAGCTTAAACCCCAGTTTATGCGCTATTCCATAAGGGACCGATTGGATCCAAAAGTTTAATGCTATGGTTAGAATTTATTCTTAATACTTTTCTTGTAGTTGCAGATGCTTGTGGGAGGGTTAATCATAAGTAAGAGTTTTTTTCAAGTAAGAACAACACCTACCGGTCCACCCACATATCAAATTATCAAAGTACCAAACATGAATTAAACCAACATGATAAAAGTGACTAGATGAAATTCCCGTGTACCCTCAAGAACGCTTTGCTTAGCATAATAGACTGTTTTTGCCTGTACTTTGCCTCAAAAGTATTGGGCTACCTTTCTGCACTTTTGTTACTACTATCGTTACTTGCTCGTTACAAATTATCTTGCTATCAAACTACTCCGCTACTTACAATTTCAGCACTTGCAGACATTACCTTGCTGAAAACCAATTGTCATTTCCTTCTGCTCCTCGTTGGGTTCGACACTCTTACTTATCGAAAAGAGCTACAATTGATCCCCTATACTTGTGGGTCATCGAGGCTATTTTCTGGTGCCGTTGGCGGGGAGTGAAGCGCCTTTGGTAATGGAATTTAGTAGGGAAACATTTATATAGTGTGCTGAAATTTATTGTCACTTGTTACTATGGAAAACAATCCTTTGAGGGGTTTGTTCGGGGTATCTTCACCTTGAATGGAACCACAATTAGCTACCCCTCAACCTACTGTACCTACTAAAAATATTGAATATGAAATTCCTTCGGGTATGATAGAACAACTGCTAGCTAATCCTTATGCAGGAGATGGAACCGAACATCCTGACATGCACTTGATATATGTAGAGCAAATTTGTGGATTGTACAAGCTTGCAGGTTTACCTGGAGATGAAGTTATGAAGAAGTTTTTCCCTTTATCTTTGAAGGGAAAAGCATTGGCATGGTATGGGCTATGCGATGATATTGGATCTTGGAATTGGAATCTTTTGAAATTGGAGTTCCATCAAAAAATTTATCCTATGCATCTAGTTCATTGTGATCGGAATTATATATATAATCTTTGGCCTCGTGAAGGAGAAAGTATCGCTCTAGCTTGGGGGAGACTTAAGTCAATGTTATATTCATGCCCCAATCATGAGATATCAAGAGAAATTATTATCCGAAACTTTTATGCTCGGATTTCTCGTAATGATCACACCATGCTTGATACTTCTTGTGCTGGTTCTTTTTGTTGGGAAATGTGGTATTTCAAAAAAAAATCCTACGATCACGCAAGGTCTATCTAGGAGAAGCATAGCAACGAGCGGGGAGAGTGTGTCCACGTACCCTCGTAGACCAAAAGCGGAAGCGTTTAGTAACGCGGTTGATGTAGTCCAACGTCTTCGCTATCCAACCGATCAAGTACCAAACGCACGGCACCTCCGTGATCTGCACAAGTTCAACTCGGTGATGTCCCTCGAACTTTTGATCCATCTGAGGCCGAGGGAGAGTTCCATCAGCACAATGACGTGGTGACAGTGATGATGAAGTTACTGATGCAAGGCTTCGCCTAAGCACTACGACAATATGATCGAGGTGGAAAACTATGGAGTGGGGCACCGCACACGTCTAAAGATCAACTTGTGTGTCTATGGGGCACCGCACTTGCAAGGCTTATAGTGATGTGCATTACCGAGAGGGCCCAGAGATACCTCTCCGATACACAGAGTGACAAATCCTAATATCGATCTATGCCAACTCAACAAACACCATTGGAGACACCCGTAGAGCATCTTTATAATCACCCAGTTACGTTGTGACGTTTGATAGCACACAAGGTGTTCCTCCGGTATTCGGGAGTTGCATAATCTCATACTCAGAGGAACATGTATAAGTCATGAAGTAAGCAATAGCAATAAAACTGAACGATCAACATGCTAAGCTAATGGATGGGTCTTGTCCATCACATCATTCTCCCAATGATGTGATCCCGTTCATCAAATGACAACACATGTCTATGGTTAGGAAACTTAACCATCTTTGATTAACGAGCTAGTCAAGTAGAGGCATACTAGGGACATTCTGTTTTGTCTATGTATTCACACAAGTACTAAGTTTCCGGTTAATACAATTCTAGCATGAATAATAAACATTTATCATGATATAAGGAAATATAAATAACAACTATATTATTGCCTCTAGGGCATATTTCCTCCAGTTTCCCACTTGCACTAGAGTCAATAATCTAGTTCACATCGCCATGTGATTTAACACCAATAGTTCACATCACCATGTGATTAGTTCACATCGCCATGTGACTAATACCCAAAGGGTTTTACTAGAGTCGATAATCTAGTTCACATCGCTATGTGATTAACACCCAAAGAGTACTAAGGTGTGATCATATTTTGCCTGTGAGAGAAGCTTAGTCAATGGGTCTGTCACATTCAGAGCCGTATGTATTTTGCAAAATTTCTATGTCTACAATGCTCTGCATGGAGCTAGTCTAGCTAATTGCTCCCACTTTCAATATGTATCCAGATTGAGACTCAGAGTCATCCAGATCGGTGTAAAAACTTGCATCGACGTGACTTTTAACGATCAACTCTTTTATCACCTCCATAACCGAGAAATATTTCCTTAGTCTTCTAAGGATAATTTTGACTGTTGTCAAGTGATCCACTCCTAGATCAATATCGTAGCCCCTTGCCAAACTCATGGCAAGGTACACAATAGGTTTGGTAAACAACATAGCATATTTTATAGAACCTATGGCTGAGGCATAGGGAATGACTTTCATTCTCTTTCTACTTTCTGTCGTGGTCGAGTTTTGAGTCTTACTCAACTTTACACCTTGCAATACAGGCAATAACTCCTTCTTTGACTGTTCCATTTTGAACTACTTCAAAAATCTTGTCAAGGTATGTACTCATTGAAAAAACTTATCTAGCGTCTTGATCTATCTCTATAAATCTTGATGCCCAATATGTAAGCGGCTTCACCGAGGTCTTTCTTTGAAAAACTCCTTTCAAACACTCCTTTATGCTTTCCAGAAAATTCTACATCATTTCCGATCAACAATATGTCATTCACATATACTTATCAAAAAGGCTGTAGTGCTCCAACTCACTTTCTTGTAAATACAGGCTTCACCGCAAGTCTGTATAAAACTATATGCTTTGATCAACTTATCAAAGCGTATATTCCAACTCCGAGATGCTTGCACCAGTCCATAGATGGATCGCTGGAGCTTGCATATTTTGTTAGCACCTTTAGGATTGACAAAACCTTCTGGTGGTATCATATACAACTCTTCTTTATTGAGGAATGCAATTTTGATATCCATTTGTCAGATTTCATAAAATGTGGCAATTGCTAACATGATTCGGACAGACTTTAAGCATCGATACGAGTGAGAGAGAATCTCATCGTAGTCAACATCTTGAATTTGTCAGAAACCCTTTTCGACAAGTCAAGCTTTGTAGATAGTAACACTACTATCAGTGTCCGTCTTCCTCTTGAATATCCATTTATTCTCAATGGCTTGCCAATCATCGGGCAAGTCCACCAAAGTCCACACTTTGTTCTCATACATGGATTCTATCTCAGATTTCATGACCTCAAGCCATCTGTCGGAATCTAGGCTCATCATCGCTTCCTCATTGTTCGCAGGTTCATCATGGTCTAGCAACATGACTTCCAAAACTGGATTACCTTACCACTCTGGTGCGGATCTTACTTTGGTTGGCCTATGATGTTCGGAAGTAACTTGATCAGAAGTTTTATGATCATCATCATTAGCTTCCTCACTAATTGGTGTAGGAATCACTGGAACTGATTTCTGTGATGAACTACTTTCCAATAAGGGAGCAGGTACAATTACCTCATCAAGTTCTACTTTCCTCCCACTCACTTCTTTCGAGAGAAACTCCTTCTCTAGAAAGGATCCACTCTTAGCAATAAAGATCTTGCCTTCGGATCTGTGATAGAAGGTGTACCCAATAGTTTCTTTTGGGTATCCTATGAAGACGCACTTCTCCAATTTGGGTTTGAGCTTATCAGGCTGAAACCTTTTACATAAGCATCGCAACCCCAAACTTTAAGAAACGATAACTTAGGTTTCTTGCTAAACCACAGTTCATACGGTGTCGTCTCAATGGATTTTTAGACGGTGCCCTATTTAACGTGAATGCAATTGTCTCTAATGCATAACCCCAAAACGATAGTGGTAAATCGATAAGGGACATCATAGATCGCACCATATCTAATAAAGTACGGTTACGACGTTAGGACACACCATTACGCTGTGGTGTTCCAGGTGGCTTGAGTTGCAAAACTATTCCACATTGTTTCAAATGAAGGCCAAACTCGTACCTCAAATATTTGCCTCCGCGATCAGATTGTAGAAACTTTATTTTCTTGTTACGATGATTCTCAACTTCACTCTGAAATTCTTTGAACTTTTCAAATGTTTCAGACTTGTGTTTCATTAAGTAGATATACCCATATCTGCTCAAATCATCTGTGAAGGTCAGAAAATAACGATACCCGCTGCGAGCCTCAACACTCATCGGACCGCATACATCTGTATGTATTATTTCCAATAAGTCAGTGGCTTGCTCCATTGTTCCCAAGAACGGAGTCTTAGTCATCTTGCCCATGAGGCATGGTTCGCAAGAATCAAGTGATTCCAAAAACCCACCAGCATGGAGTTTCTTCATGCGCTTTACACCAATATGACCTAAATGACAGTGCCACAAATAAGTTGCACTATCATTATTAACCTTGCATCTTTTGGCTTCAATATTATGAATATGTGTATCACCATAATCGATATTCAATAAACCATTCACGTTGGGTGTATGACCACAGAAGGTTTTATTCATGTAAACATAATAACAATTATTCTTTGACTTAAATGGATAACTGTATTGCAATAAACATGATCCAATCATATTATGCTCAACGCAAACACCAAATAACATTTATTTTAGGTTCAACACTAATCCCGAAGGTAAAGGGAGTGTGCGATGGTGATATTATCAACCTTGGAATCACTTCCAACACACATCGTCACCTTGCCCTCAACTAGTCTTTGTTCATTATGTAACTCATGTTTGAAGTTACTAAACATAGCAACTGAACCAGTATCAAATACCCAGGGGCTACGATGAATACTAGTAAAGTACACATCAATAACATGTATATCATATATACTTTTGTTCACTTTTCCATCCTTCTTATCCGCCAAGTATTTGGGGCAGTTCCGCTTCCAGTGACCATTTCCTTCGCACTAGAAGCACTCAGTTTCAGGCTTGGGTCTAGTTTTGGGCCTCTTCATGGGAGTGGCAACTTGCTTGTCATTCTTCTTGAAGTTCCCTTTCTTTCCCTTGCCCTTTTACTTGAAACCAGTGGTCTTGTCAACCATCAACACTTGATACTTTTCTTGATTTCTTGTGACGCCCCCGATTCAATCGTACACTAATCATGCACGCAAATGTGTACGATCAAGATCAGAGACTCACGGGAAGATATCACAACACAACTCTACAAATAAAATCAGTGATACAAGCATCATAATACAAGCCAGGGACCTCGAGGGCTCGAATACAAGTGCTCGATCATAGACGAGTCAGCGAAAGCAACAATATCTGAGTACAGACATAAGTTAAACAAGTTGCCATAAGATTGCTAGCACAAACGGGGATACAGATTGAACGAGGCGCAGGCCTCCTGCCTGGAATCCTCCTAACTACTCCTGGTCGTCGTCAGCGGGCTACACGTAGTAGTAGGCACCTCCAGCGTAGTAGGAGTCGTCGTCGAAGGTGGCGTCTGGATCCTGGGCTCCAGCATCTGGTTGCGGCAACCGGGTAGAAGGGAAAGGGGGAAAAGGGGGAGAAAAGCAACCGTGAGTACTCATCCAAAGTACTCGCAAGCAAGGAGCTACACTACATATGCATGGGTATATATGTAAGGGGCCATATCAGTGGACTGAATTGCAGAATGCCAGAATAAGAGGGGGATATCTAATCCTGTCGAAGACTATGCTTCTGGCAGCCTCCGTCTTGCAGCATATAGAAGAGAGTAGAGTGAAGTCCTCCAAGTAGCATCGTATAGCATAATCCTAACCGGCGATCCCCTCCTCGATGCCCTGTTAGAGAGCGATCACCGGGTCATATCTGGCACTTGGAAGGGTGTGTTTTATTAAGTATCTGGTTCTAGTTGTCATAAGGTCAAGGTACAACTCCGGGTCGTCCTTTTACCGAGGGACACGGCTATTCGAATAGATTAACTTCCCTGCAGGGGTGCACCACATAGCCCAACACGCTTGATCCCATTTGGCCGGACACACTTTCCTGGGTCATGCCCGGCCTTGGAAGATCAACACGTCGCAGCCCCACCTAGGCACAACAGAGAGGTCAGCACGCCGGTCTAAATCTAAGCACGCAGGGGTCTGGGCCCATCGCCCTGAGCACACCTGCACGTTGCGAACGCGGCCGGAAGCAGACCTAGCCTAGTGGCGTTCCAGTCCAATCCGGCGCGCGCCACTCAGTCGCTGACGTCAAGAAGTGCTTCGGCTAATACCACGACGCCGAGTGCCCACATCTTTCCCGCGTAGTTGGTTAGTGCGTATAGACCAAATGGCCAGACTCAGATCAAATACCCAGATCTCGTTAAGCGTGTTAAGTATCCGCGAACGCCAACAGGGCCAGGCTCACCTCTCACCCAGGTAGCCCCGAACTGCCCTGTCTCTCCGCCACAAAGATCCACACAGAGGGCCGTCGGGACAAAGGTCCTTTCAGCCCCCAATCCGTGAATCACTCGCGGGTACTCCTCGAGCCAACCCGACTTTGGTCACCACATGTATCATGTATAAAGTATAGTATATACCCGTGATCACCTCCCAAGTGATCACGGCCCGATAGTATAGCACAACTGACGGACAAGAATGTAGGGCCACTGATGGTAAACTAGCATCCTAAACTAAGCATGTAGGAGAGGAGGTAAAGGTAACAACAGTAGTAACAAGGACAGGCTATGCATCAGGATAGGATAACGGAAAGCAGTAACATGCTATTCTACTCTAATGCAAGCAGTATAGAAGAGAGTAGGCGATATCTGGTGATCAAGGGGGGGGGCTTGCCTGGTTGCTCTGGCAAGAGAGAGGGATCGTCAACTCCGTAGTCGAACGGGGCAGCATCAGCGTCGGTCTCGGGGTCTACCGGGGAAGAAAGAGGGGGGAGTAACAGTAAATACGGAGCAAACAAAGCATCACAAAACATAACGAGGCAATACGCGGTGCTAGGTATGCCCTAACGCGGTAGGAGGTGATACCGACGAAGGAGGAAAACATCCGAGAAAGTATTCCCGGTGTTTCGCGTTTTCGGACAGATGAATAGAAGGGGGAAAGTTGCGTGTTTGCTATGCTAGGGATGTGTGGCGGACGAACAGGCTGCGTATCCGGATTCGTCTCGTCGTTCTGAGCAACTTTCATATATAAAACCTTTTCATCCGAGATATGGTTTATTTTATATTAGTTCTTGAAGTTTTATTAATATTCTGCAATTTCTGGAATTCTTTTTAATTCGAAAATATTAAATACATAACTGATATGGGTACACGTAGGTGTACCCAGTAGTGTGTGGATGTCTATGACAGGTGGGACCTGTTGACTACTAGGTCAACAGTCAACAGTCCCAGTTGACTGGTCAAAGAGGGCCAGTGGGGCCCAGGTGTCATACCTACAGTTTTAACACATTCTTTAAAAAAAGATATTTAGAGGTGGGGTCTACCTGTCATTGGGTCACTTTATTTTAACAGATTGATTTAATTAGTTTTAGTAGTTGTGGGTCTCGGTGGTTCACAGCAGATTAGTGGGGAAGGGGGATTAGGCCCTAAACTAATCGGGCTCGGTGGTGGCTCTGCCCAGCCGCGGCTGGACTTGGCCAGTGCCGCCGCCGACGAGCGAGCAGGGCAGGCGACATGGAGGCCTGGGGCGGGCGCGCCGGACGGAGCCGGGGCGGGCGCGCCGGATGGAGCCGGGGCGGCCGACACGCGGCAGCGGGGCCATAGCAGAGATGGCAGCACGCGGAGCAGCTGTAGCGGCGGCAGCAGAGGCGAAGGCAGCAGGCGGCGTAGCGTAGCAGGGAGGGCGCGGAAGCGGGCGAGCAGCTATGGGGCAGTAGCGATGGGGGCGCGCAAAGGTCAGGCAGGGTGGCGCGGGGCGTCGGTGACCGCAGCGAGGAGAAAAGGAGAGGAGGGAGGCGCTCACAGCCGTTGGCGGGGAGTGGGGGCGGTGAGGCGTGGCGGCGACCCGCGAGGAGGAGGTCGGGGAGGTTCCGGCGATGGCGGCGAACAGCGGCGAGCGCGGGCACCGGGGATCGGCTCGGGTGCCGATCCAGATCCAGCGGGGGAGCTGCGGCGAGGTGGTCCTCCGGGCGGCGGCATCGACAGGTTCGGGGGCACGGTTGCTCCCGGTCTCGATCCAGACGGGGTGGGGATAGGAGGAGCGAGGCGTGGGGGAGTGGGGAACGGGCCTAGGGTTCCTATGGGGAGTGAGGATTAAGGGGGAGCGAGGTGGGCTGTGGGGCCGGCCTAGGTGGTGGCCTGGTGGGTCGAGGCCCATGAGTGAGAGGGGGATGGCCTTTATTTTTATTTAGTTTTAGTTTTTCTGTTTTACTTATTTTCTTCTCTATTTTATTTATTGTTCAATTCATTTTTGTTTTGTAAAATACACAATTGGCACCTAAATTAGTGTTGTAATTTAAGCCTCTACAATAACAAGTTTGACTACTAAATAAAATAGTTTAGTATTTCAAAATAATAAAAAGGCATTTAACTAAACATTTAAATCAATGTTTTATTAATTTTTTAACATGCAAACACATTATAAAAATGTGGTTTCTCCTCCAATATTTATTATGGATTATTTGCCACCTCTAGAACATTTTAGTTTTAATGTTTGAAAACTTTATCGGTTGACTTTAATTTAAAGTTGAATCTGGATCGGTTCTGAACTAATGCGAGATTAGCAACAGTAATCGAGGTGACATGGCATCATTAGCAGAGGGTTACTGTAGCTTAATTATCCGGGCGTCACAATTCTCCTCCACTACAAGAAATCTCGTCCCGAGATTTAAGAGGGGGGATAAGGGGGAAAAGTCTGGTTACAAAATTTTAACGAATCTTCTCGGTCTTGGTTGCTCTTCTCGAAGTGGTCGATCCATTATACTGATGTCTTCATTTTTGTGCTTCAGGTCATCAAGATGAGGTCGGCATCCTTTCTTCGGGGGTTCCATCGTACTTACGAAAGAATAAGGGGGGTATTTTGGGAGAACGAACCTCTACAAGGTTGACTATCTGGTCGATAACATCGGGGAAGGTGGCGGAAAGTAACTCTCAAATTGACACTTAAGAAAATATCGAGAGCAAAGTAATGAGGTTTCATGGGAAGTTTTGAGCGAGCAGGCAACCGTTCGATGCCTGAAATAGGGCGTGAAAGGGGCTCAAAGCAATCGGGAATAAGTACTATGTCTTATACCAGAATAGATCAATAGGCAGGTGGCCCGTGAATTAAATACAAAGTCAAGCGCGAGGAATAACTTTTGAAGCTGGGGGTGTATAGGATAGTCAGGTTTCAATCCTGTGGAACTGTGGGTTATGGGCCCACCATGTGGGTTAAAAGTAGGAAGGGGGATGACGTCTTGCATGATCATGTAAGCAAGGCATGTCAGAGGATAGACTATTGATTATGTCGGCAACAACCATTGGTACCAAGGGCAAGGGACGAAGAGAACCATTTTCCTGCTCGTTAAACGAGGCGGACCAATAGGCAAGGTTCTCGTCCATTGGTGGTTACCAGAATGCTATCAACAAAAGCAACAGGGTCTTACTGACACGGTTGTACCAAGGTGTTCACATAAGCAGAAGAATATTACTGCTTAGATCATATAGATCACCAGAAAGGTTAAACAAAACAATGGAAAGGAAAAGGTGATCTTCATATTAAACAGAACAATGGAAAGGAAAATGTGTTTAAGCACAAATTTCAGGGGTATATCCTTCCCAAGGACAAACAGATCATGATATCCATGACATGATATAACGTAGAAAACCCTTTAGGAAAGGGGAGAGAAATTTCATGTCATTACCCATACAACAACGTTTGGATCATTGATAAAGAGAATTTAGTATTGTGCTTCGAATGCTCGTATTGATGATCGGAGTAGCACAAACATGCTTCGAGATAGCATTGACATGGTATTCAAGCAAAGGTCAGCCTTTGGATACACGAAGGATTCATCAGGAAGCACTTATAACATCAGGTCAGAATAAGTCTTATAATTTCCTCATGGAAGAGTGTTTCACCTGGCTGAAAAGGAAAACTATAACAATAGAGCCTCCGGCCAGGTGTGCTAGGAATGACATCACCTTACCGAGTCATATGAAGACCAATGTTATAACTCTTGGGAATATGTTCCAACCATCATATCTGACCGAGATTCTGATCTGATTGGTGTCAGGATACCTCAGACTTAGGAAGCCTAAGAAGAAAAGGAGCAACGCAAATTAAACGAGATGATATTGTAAGATTCTCGGGAGAGGAACTATGGAAGCGAGTTCCGGAACATGAGTTCATCATTAAACCAAGGAGAGGATGAGGAGGTGGCTGATGAACTCAACGATAATTCATCGAGACTTCCAAAAAGGTGGATTTTCACAGTTATGTGAACAAAGAGATAACATTTGTCAGATCAAATAATATAGTGAGGTATGCTCGAGGAAAACATACCCAATTAAAAATTTGTTGAAATGTGCACCCAAAATATGGGCTAGGTAGCACGATCAATGTTATAATGGTGATTTGATAACCAATCGTCTAAGAACGAAATGTCGACCATTAACTTCAACGCAATAGGGTTGCTCGAAGGAAAGAATCCAAACAGCACCATTCACTTGTTGGTACCCCGGTTGGAATCAACATGAGGACTAAGAAAGAATGGTGATGGTGAGAAGTATCACTATACCAAGAATTCTTAAGAGGTGGAGTAATCCTCAAAACATCCTTGACATAAAAGATGGTAATACTCCAATGTGAAGAAGAACAATTGTTGGATAGCATGGAACTCAAGGTACAACACAAAACAAGAACAATTTTTGTGTTGGAGGGAATGTAATAATGTTGTCAATGTTAACCCAATTCATCGAGGGGGTAAGCATGGAATTTCTCATCAGGAACTCAATGTACGTCTCAGAAGAAGTTAAAATGTTGACGATGATCATGACACATTTATCAAGAGGTTTCAAGAAGATGTAATCGATCGGCAAAGACATCGCATCCAGGGAATGGTGAAGTAAAAGGTTACTATAACCATAGATAAGATGCCATCTCAGAATTCGGAGTTGTCTCTCAAGACAAACAATATGATGCAGAAAGTTCGATGTAAGCTTAGAGCATTGTCGGGATTGTGTCCCGGGGATGAAGGACATAGGTAGAATGGTCAAGCAGTCAGCCTGACGATGATGATGTAGTCAATCCGTTGGGAATGACATGATCAAGTGCAAACTCGTAAGCAATGAAGATTACTAACAATTGTCAAATCGCAGTGCGGACTCGGTCCACTATTCGGTGTTCTCAGATGACGACAACCCAGAACTCGTGGAGTGACTATGGCAGGGAAAGGTATTACTCCATTACAAATTCATAAGATGTCGTGCAATGGCATGATATCCTCGAGATACCATGTGGATAATACTCATAGGCATATCAAATTAAAGGTTGAAGCGGGGTGTATTGATCTATAGAAGACAAGTGCTTTAACTTGTCTGAGAAATGGAATCAAAGGACGAAATCATGGTCGGAACCACAATCATAAATGATCAAACCACGATACAAGATGAACTCATAACAAGGGGGTAATTATTTTCACGAGCAGCTTCCATGATAAGTCCTACATCGTGTCCATGGGCATGAACGCAAAGTTCAAGGTCGACTCCCACTTCTCCAATGCACAACCTTTCATTCACTTCTTGCGTATTTCGAAAATGGCATTAGTTGTTGGAAGTTTTACCTGGCGCAATACCAGATAAGTATGACCCGTGAAATCTTTCGGGTTAACATAGATTAGGGAAGGTGTTGGTTCAACCCATCGGGGGATCGTGGAAACATATACCACAAGCTTCAATAGTAAATATCACCAGCTCGAAAGCAGAGTATGGTTGGCCAAATCAAGGAATAAGATTTACCAAAGGCATTATGTATCAGGGAAGGAACTTCCAAAGTGATTGAATATGAAGGATGTTGTCGGATAAAATCCAACAAGGTTCTGATGGCCCATAAAGGATCTGATGTGAGTATCGGCTCACAACCAGAGGAAGAATCAATGCAAATACATTGGATTATAGAAACAACTGAGTAACTTAGAGCTCAATTGCAAAGGAATTAGGATTTACAAAGTGAAGGATCAGAAGCAGACGCTCTGATCAAGGATGGATAAGTTCAATGTACTTAGGGGAACAATCGACGACAATTTGATTGGCGAGAACCAACTCAGGTTTGAAATGACGTCTGAGCCGGAAAGATGAATTCTAGGATATGAATGAGGATTGAGAGCATTCACATCATATTGGATCAACAGACTTAAAATGATAATGACAGAGGATGCCAATAAGGTTACCAGGCTTATAGGATTTAATCCCAATGCAAGCAACCAAGAATTTCACGAGCAATAGGTTGTTGAGGATCTTCGGAAGATCGAATAGTATCTCGAAGACTTTTGTGAAATACATGAACAACTGGGGGATGAGCGGATACTCGATAAGTGCGAGAATTATCCGTAGGGGTATTCAGGTGACAAAGAACAACAAGGCAGTAAGCTCAAAGGATTATCGAAACAAAGACGAGTATTTCGGGGTATCTTGTAATAACAAGACCAACTGGGGATGAATGTAAGAAAAACAACTTCAAGTAGTTATCCATAAGGGATGACGGTAGAAGGGGAATTGTAAACGCGATGAACATAAGTTCTCGGGTTAACAGCAGAGAGTATCTTCAGGGTCTTCTGGCGTAGCAGACGATCATCAATAATAAGGGGCTCTCCGGGTGAAAGTGATAACGAGATCCTAATGTTAAATTTAGCAAAATTCATTTAACCCGAATAGAAGAGAGTTCAGAGTCCCAGAGTAAAGGTCGAGGAGTAAAAGATCCTAGTACCACCCGATGGCGACGTGGGCCCGTAAGGCACACAGCCATGTTGGTAAAGTTTTTGCAATGTCTAGACTCGACTTCGTCCAAGGAGTGTGGAAGGGGGATTCCTACAGGCAGTTGGCTCTGATACCAACTTGTGACGCCCCCGATTCAATCGTACACTAATCATGCACGCAAATGTGTACGATCAAGATCAGGGACTCACGGGAAGATATCACAACACAACTCTACAAATAAAATCAGTCATACTAATACAAGCCAGGGGCCTCGAGGGCTCGAATACAAGTGCTTGATCATAGACGAGTCAGCGGAAGCAACAATATCTGAGTACAGACATAAGTTAAACAAGTTGCCATAAGATGGCTAGCACAAATGGGGATACAGATCGAACGAGGCGCAGGCCTCCTGCCTGGGATTCTCCTAACTACTCCTGGTCGTCGTCAGCGGGCTGCACGTAGTAGTAGGCACCTCCAGCGTAGTAGGAGTCGTCGTCGAAGGTGGCGTCTGGATCCTGGGCTCCAGCATCTGGTTGCGGCAACCGGGTAGAAGGGAAAGGGGGAAAAGGGGGAGAAAAGCAACCGTGAGTACTCATCCAAAGTACTCGCAAGCAAGGAGCTACACTACATATGCATGGGTATATGTTTAAGGGGCCATGTCAGTGGACTGAACTGCAGAATGCCAGAATAAGAGGGGGATATCTAATCCTGTCGAAGACTACGCTTCTGGCAGCCTTCGTCTTGCAGCATATAGAAGAGAGTAGAATGAAGTCCTCCAAGTAGCATCGTATAGCATAATCCTACCCGGCGATCCCCTCCTCGATGCCCTGTTAGAGAGCGATCACCGGGTCATATCTGGCACTTGGAAGGGTGTCTTTTATTAAGTATCCGGTTCTAGTTGTCATAAGGTCAAGGTACAACTCCGGGTTGTCCTTTTACCGAGGGACACGGCTATTCGAATAGATTAACTTCCCTGCAGGGGTGCACCACATAGCCCAACACGCTTGATCCCATTTGGCCGGACACACTTTCCTGGGTCATGCCCGGCCTCGGAAGTTCAACACATCGCAGCCCCACCTAGGCACAACAGAGAGGTCATCACGCCGGTCTAAACCTAAGCGCGCAGGGGTCTGGGCCCATTGCCCTGAGCACACCTGCACGTTGCGAACGCGGCCGGAAGCACACCTAGCCTAGTGGCGTTCCAGTCCAATCCGGGGCGCGCCACTCAGTCACTGACGTCAAGAAGTGCTTCGGCTGATACCACGACGCCGAGTGCCCATATCTTTCCCGCGTAGTTGGTTAGTGCGTATAGACCAAATGGCCAGACTCAGATCAAATACCCAGATCTCGTTAAGCGTGTTAAGTATCCGCGAACGCCAACAGGGCCAGGCTCACCTCTCACCCAGGTAGCCCCGAACTGCCCTGCCGCTCCACCACAAAGATCCACACAGAGGGCCATCGGGACAAAGGTCCTTTCAGCCCCCAATCCGTGAATCACTCGCGGGTACTCCTCGAGCCAACCCGACTTTGGTCACCACATGTATCATGTATAAAGTATACTATATACCCGTGATCACCTCCCAAGTGATCACGGCCCGATAGTATAGCACAGCTGACGGACAAGAATGTAGGGCCATTGATGGTAAACTAGCATCCTAAACTAAGCATGTAGGAGAGCAGGTAAAGGTAACAACAGTAGTAACAAGGACATGCTATGCATCAGGATAGGATATCGAAATGCAGTAACATGCTATACTACTCTAATGCAAGCAGTATAGAAGAGAGTAGGCGATATTTGGTGATCAAGGGGGGGCTTGCCTGGTTGCTCTGGCAAGAGAGAGGGATCGTCAACTCCGTAGTCAAACGGGGCAGCAGCAGCGTCGGTCTCGGGGTCTACCGGGGAAGAAGAGGGGGGAGTAACAGTAAATACGGAGCAAACAAAGCATCACAAAACATAACGAGGCAATACACGGTGCTAGGTATGCCCTAACGCGGTAGGAGGTGATACCGACGAAGGAGGAAAACATCCGGGAAAGTATTCCTGGTGTTTCGCGTTTTCGGACAGATGAACAGAAGGGGGAAAGTTGCGTGTTTGCTATGCTAGGGATGTGTGGCGGACGAACGGGCTGTGTATCCGGATTCGTCTCATTGTTCTGAGCAACTTTCATATATAAAACCTTTTCATTCGAGATATGGTTTATTTTATATTAGTTTTTGAAGTTTTATTAATATTCTGCAATTTCTGGAATTCTTTTTAATTCGAAAGCATTAAATACAAAACTGCTATGGGTACACGTAGGTGTACCCAGCAGTGTGTGGATGTCTATGACAGGTGGGACCTGTTGACTGCTAGGTCAACAGTCAACAGTCCCAGTTGACTGGTCAAAGAGGGCCAATGGGGCCCAGGTGTCATACCTACAGTTTTAACACATTCTTTAAAAAAAGATATTTAGAGGTGGGGTCTACCTGTCATTGGGTCACTTTATTTTAACAGATTGATTTAATTAGTTTAGTAGTTGTTGGTCTCGGTGGTTCACAGCTGATTAGTGGGGAAGGGGGATTAGGCCCTAAACTAATCGGGCTCGGTGGTGGCTCTGCCCAGCCGCGGCTGGACTTGGCCAGTGCCGCCGCCGACGAGCGAGCAGGGCAGGCGACATGGAGGCCTGGGGCGGGCGCGCCGGATGGAGCCGGGGCGGCCGACGCGCGGCAGCGGGGCCATAGCAGAGATGGCAGCACGCGGAGCAGCAGTAGCGGCGGCAGCAGAGGCGAAGGCAGCAGGCGGCGTAGCATAGCAGGGAGGGCGCGGAAGCGAGCGAGCAGCTACGGGGCAGTAGCGACGGGGGCGCGCAAAGGTCAGGCGGGGTGGCGCGGGGCGTCGGTGACCGCAGCAAGGAGAAAAGGATAGGAGGGAGGCGCTCACAGCCGTTGGCGGGGAGTGGGGGCGGGGAGGCGTGGCGGCGACCCGTGAGGAGGAGGTCGGGGAGGTTCCGGCAATGGCCGCGAACAGTGGCGAGCGCGGGCACCGGGGATCGGCTCGGGTGCCGATCCAGATCCAGCGGGGGGAGCTGCGGCGAGGTGGTCCTCCGGGCGGCGGCGGCATCGACGGGTTCGGGGGCAAGGTTGCTCCCGGTCTCGATCTAGACGGGGTGGGGATAGGAGGAGTGAGGCGTGGGGGGAGTGGGGAACGGGCCTAGGGTTCCTGTGGGGAGTGGGGGTTAAGGGGGAGCGAGGTGGGCTGTGGGGCCGGCCTAGGTGGTGGCCTGGTGGGCCGAGGCCCATGAGTGAGAGGGGGATGGCCTTTATTTTTATTTAGTTTTACTTTTTCCGTTTTACTTATTTTCTTCTCTATTTTATTTATTGTTCAATTCATTTTTGTTTTGTAAAATACACAATTGGCACCTAAATTAGTGTTGTATTTTAAGCCTATGCAATAACAAGTTTGACTACTAAATAAAATAGTTTAGTATTTCAAAATAATAAAAAGGCATTTAACTAAACATTTAAATCAATGTTTTATTAATTTTTTAACATGCAAACACATTATAAAAATGTGGTTTCTCCTCCAATATTTATTATGGATTATTTGCCACCTCTAGAACATTTTAGTTTTAATGTTTGAAAACTTTATTGGTTGACTTTAATTTAAAGTTGAATTTGGATCGGTTCTGAACTAACGCGAGATTAGCAACAGTAATCGAGGTGACATGGCATCATTAGCAGAGGGTTACTGTAGCTTAATTATCCGGGCGTCACATTTCTACCTTCGCCAATTTCAGCATCGGGAAGAGCTCGGGGAATTATTTTCGTCATCCCTTGCATATTTTAGTTCATCACGAAGTTCCAGTAACTTGGTGATAGTGACTAGAGAACTCTGTCAATCACTATCTTATCTGTAAAATTAACTCCCACTTGATTCAAGCGATTGTAGTACTCAGACATTCTGAGCACATGCTCACTGGTTGAGCTATTATCCTCCATCTTGTAGGCAAAAAATGCTTGTCAGAGGTCTCATACCTCTCGACTCGGGCATGAGTCTGAAACACCAATTTCAACTCTTGGATCATCTCATATGTTCCATGTCGTTTCAAAACATTTTTGAAGTCCTGGTTCTGAGACGTAAAGCATGGTGCACTAAACTATCAAGTAGTCATCATACCGAGCTTGTCAAACGTTCATAACGTCTGCATTTGCTCCTGCAATAGTTCTGTCACCTAGCGGTGCATCAAGGACATAATTCTTCTGTGCAGCAATGAGGATAATCCTCATATCACGGACCCATTCCGCATCATTTCTACTATCATCTTTCAACTTATTTTTCTCTAGGAACATATTAAAAGTAAACGGGGAGCTACATCGCAAGCTATTGATCTATAACATAGATATGCAAATACTATCAGGACTAAGTTCATGATAAATTTAAGTTCAATTAATCATATTACTAAAGAACTCCCACTTAGATAGACATCCCTCTAGTCATCTAAATGATCACGTGATCCATATCAACTAAACCTTGTCCAATCATCACGTGAGATGGAGTAGTTTTGAATGGTGAACATCATTATGTTGATCATATCTACTATATGATTCACGTTCGACCTTTCGGTCTCAGTGTTCCGAGGCCGTATCTGCATATGCTAGGCTCTTCAAGTTTAACCCGAGTATTCTGCGTGTGCAAAACTGGCTTGCACCCATTGTATGTGAATGTAGAGTATATCACACCTGGTCATCACGTGGTGTCTCGACACGACGAACTGTAGCAACGGTGCATACTCAGGGAGAACACTTGTACCTTGAAATTTAGTGAGGGATCATCTTATAATGCTACCGCCGTACTAAGCAAAATAAGATGCATAAAGGATAAACATCACATGCAATCGAATAAGTGATATGATATGGCCATCATCATCTTGTGCATTTTATCATCTCCAAAGCACCGTCATGATCACCATCGTCGCCGGCTTGACACCATGATCTCCATCGTAGCATCATTGTCGTCTCGCCAACTATTGCTTCTACGACTATCGCTACCGCTTAGTGATAAAGTAAAGCAATTACATGGCGATTGCATTTCATACAATAAAGCGACAACCGTATGGCTCCTGCTAGTTGATGATAACTGTTACAAAACATGATCATCTCATACAATAATTTATATATCATCACGTCTTGACCATATCACATCACAGCAAGCGCTGAAAAAACAAGTTAGACGTCCTCTACTTTGTTGTTGCAAGTTTTACGTGGCTGCTACGGGCTTCTAGCAAGAATTGTTCATACCTACGCATCAAAACAACAACGATTTTTCATCAAGTGTGTTGTTTTAACCTTCAACAAGGACGAGGCGTAGTCACACTCGATTCAACTAAAGTTGGAGAAACAGACACCCACTAGCCACTTGTATGAAAAGCACGACGGTAGAACCAGTCTCATGAACGCGGTCATGTAATTGCGGTTCGGGCCGCTTCATACAACAATACTACCGAATCAAAGTATAACATGCTCGTAAGCAGTATGACTATTATTGCCCACAACTCTTTGTGTTCTACTCGTGCATATAACATCTACGCATAGACCTGGCTTGGATGCCACTGTTGGGGAACGTGGTATTTCAATAAAATTCCTACGATCACGCAAGATCTATCTAGGAGTAGAGCAACGAGCGGGGAGAGTGTGTCCACGCACCCTCGTAGACCGAAAGCGGAAGCTTTTAGTAACGCAGTTGATGTAGTCGAACGTCTTCGTGATCTAACCGATCAAGTACTAAACGCACGGCACCTCCGCGATCTGCACATGTTCCGCTCGCTGACGTCCCTCGAACTCTTGATCCAGCTGAGGCCGAGGGAGAGTTCCGTCAGCACGATGGCATGGTGACTGATACATCTCCATCGTATCTATAATTTTTTATTGTTCCATGCCAATATTCTACAACTTTTACATACTTTTGGCAACTTTTTATACTATTTTTGGGACTAACATATTGGTCCAGTGCCCAGTGCCAGTTCTTGTTTGTTGCATGTTTTTTGTTTCGTAGAAAATCCATATCAAACGGAGTCCAAACGGGATAAAAACTGACGGAGATGATGCCCGAGGGGCCCACGAGGGTGAGGGGCGCGCCCTAGGCCCTCGTGGACACTCCATAAGGCAGTTGGTGCCCTTCTTTCGCCACAAGAAAGCCAATATCCGGATAGAAATCGTGTCCAAATTTCAGCCCACTCGGAGTTATGGATCTCCGGGAATATAAGAAACGGCGAAAGGGCAGAATCAGGAGCGCAGGAAACAGAGAGAGACAGAGAGACAGGTCCAATCTCGGAGGGCTCTCGCCCCTCCGCCGCCATGGAGGCCATGGACCAGAGGGGAAACCCTTCTCCCATCTAAGGGGAAGGTCAAGGAATAAGAAGAAGAAGAAGAAGGTGGGGCTCTCCCCCTCTCTCCCGGTGGTGCCGGAACGCCGCCGAGGCCATCATCATCACCGCAATACACCAACACCGCCGTCATCTTCACCAATATCTCCATCACCTTCCCCCATCTATCTACAGCGGTCCACTCTCACGCAACCCGCTGTACCCTCTACTTGAACATGGTGCTTTATGCTTCATATTATTATCCAATGATGTGTTGCCATCCTATGATGTCTGAGTGGATTTTCGTTGTTCTATCGGTAATTGGTGAATTGATATGATTGGTTTAATTTGCTTATGGTTATGTTGTTGTCCTTTGGTGCCCATCGTATGAGCGCACATGTGGATCACACCATAGGGTTAGTTGTATGTTGATAGGACTATGTATTGGAGGGCAAGAGTGACAGAAGCTTCAACCTAGCATAGAAATTGATGCATACGGGATTGAAGGGGGACCAATCACTACAAAAAAATACACTTCCGTGATGATACGTGTTTGTCACAGTAGGTCACGTTTTCTTTCATGCATGTACATCCATGACAAACTTATGACAGAATCAAGATAGTCATACATGTGCTGTCGTAGAAGTGTTCCATGACATTACCAAAATTATCATCACGGAAGTGTCCACTTCCATGACGATAAATCACGCGTAACAAAAGTGCTTTCGTCAAGGGTGACCGACACGTGGCATCCACCGTAACGGAACACTGTTAAGCTATTGGGTCCGGTTTTGGATCCAATAACCCGTTAACAGCCCCGACCAATGGGGATTTTCCACATGTAAAATCATCATTGGTTGGAGGAAACACGTGTCGGCTCACCTTTGGGACAGATGTCATCCACTCATTGGATCCAAAGCGCCTATGATACGTCGACACGTGGTACGGCCCAACGGAGGCCCATTCCCGTGAAAAGGTCGGCCTGTTTGACTTGGTCAAAAGGTGGCGGGCTGACCCACGACAAGCCTGTTAACGGCATGTTCGCATATAGCCCATTTACAGCCCGCTAACCCAGGGCCCATTTACGGCCTATCCAAATTAGGCCCTATAGCGTCATCTGGGCCGTCCAATAAAATTCCATCCCATTTTAACTTCTGGCCCATGTATGGCCCATGACGTCTTTTGGACCATACGAGGCCCTTAGTAACCCTCGGCCCATTAACGGCCCGTGGTAAAACTGGCCCGTAATGAACAGTGTATCACTTTATACCCATTAACAACCCATTATTCCGTTGGGCCGTTTCCAGCCCATGTTATCTTTCGGCCTTCTTAGGGCCCATTTATTCTTGGGCTCATTTCCAGCATTCGTTTACTTTTGCCCTGTTACTGTCATTTTCTGCTTGTGGGCCAAATTCAGCCCGTGGTTACAGTCAGCCCGTTTGTGGCCCGTTAATACGTTGGGCCGTTTTCATAGCGTCATCAAATACGGCCGATTAACGACGGCCCGTTATGGTCGGCCCATGAACGGACGATTTCAACTCTAGCCCATTTACGGCCATAATGTGGTATGTTATTGGCCCATGTTTGGCCAACCGATCATACGGCCCGTAGAAGGCCCAGTGATGATACGACCCGTAGAAGGCCCATTGTGTCTATGCCCCGTAGAAGGCCCATTGTTTCTACGGCCCTTAGAAGGCCCATTGTTTCTACGGCCCTTATGAGGCCCATGTTAACTACAGTAAATATGTAGCCCATTGTTAATGTGGCCTAGTTTTAAAAAATAGGTTATTGCGGCCACTAGCAAACCGCGGAAAAAGAACTGCATTGACTACAAGAAAACAAATAAACAAGACAATAAAGAAATAAATAAGCAAGCAACTTACGCTAGGCTATCACGGCTATTACACATATTACATCCACTGGGCATCAAAGTTCCCGACAAGTGCAAATACAGGGAACAAAGCAGCATATAAACGCCACAACAAAACAAGTCCAAAACTGAAACCACTTCAGAAGAGCTCAAGATACAATATCCTGGGTACCCATAATGCTGGCAAGATGCTTAGCAAGCTTATTAACTTTCTCTTGTTTGGCGCTTAAATCTTCCAACACTTGCTGTTGCACCAGAAAGTATGCATCTGAATTCTGCAGGGACTTCCTCAGTCCTTCGGCTTCCTGTCGCATAACATCTGATCGATGTCTTTCAACTTGAAGTTGAGACTCAAGAAGCCGAACTGATTCAGGCAACGAGTTCGAAGAGCTGGTGCCAGCAGTAGTAGCCAGTAACTCGAACACTACATCAAAACAGGACTTTGGGGTTGTCTCAGTGTCTTCAATATAGTTTTTATCAGCTTTCTTGGAGAACAACATGGATGTCTCACTATCTTGAACCTTATCTGCATTACTTCCTTTACCATTGCATAACAGGGTACTCTTCTCCAATATTTTATCCGCGTTCCAAAAGAGAAACAAAAAACACATCACAGGTTTACAATGTAGTATATGAAACTCATTTTGGTAAACCAATTCAGTAGTAAGGTGGACAGGATAACAGCATGAAACAGACATATATCTATGTAGTATGGTCACTGTATGGTCTATATCATTCTAGTTTATGTTGCCAAATCAAGATAGATACAGTTCGAATCATATCTATTTAAGACAAAGAGCATAGACAGAATATAAATGTGGGAAACTACACAGCAATAACAACACTTGTAATGTGCATGGCATGAGAACATAACTGTTTATTCAACTGAAACTGAAATCAACATAGAGCAAGTTACAATACCAAACACATTAAAGAAACAGGTTTAAAACATACCTGTTGCGCCATCGGAGTTTCAATTGCATCCTTCAAATTTGAAATTAGTTGGTATGAGTAAATACAGTGATGCAAGAGCAAAGTAGTATGAACCATAGCTACGGAACCTGACCTGAGAACAATTCTTCTTCTGCTTTAAGCATTGACTTGGGGTTCGGAGTGGTGGTCCTTGTGCTTTGGGCACTGCAGTTGCCTTACTAACTGATCGTGTTTGGGTGCTCTGTGGTGGATACAGTGTTGTGTTAATGGGAACTGGGTTACTATCTGCTGGGGTTGGGGTTAGAAGGGGTGTAGCTGGTTCTCTGTCCAACTGGGTAGGGGTACAATCTGCGTGGGTCTGGGTTATGTGTGGTGGGGCTGGTTCTTGGGCAAGTACAACCGTGGTTCTATCTCCATCGACGGGTAGCACGATCTTTTCTGAAGACCATGTTTACTCCCACAGATACTGCCATCACCCCCTCCAATTGAAATGGCTGATAAACAAGAAAAGTAATTGAATGTACAGACATTGTAAGATAGACAGGTTCAATGGATAGTAGGGAAGAAAACAGGGCATGAAATAATTCACATTTATGTTGTCTAACCAAACAGAATAGCAGGACATAATTTCGCATATATGATGGTTAATTAAACAGGATAGCATGACACAATTTCACATGTATGATGGCTAACTAAACAGGATAGAATGACACACTTCAAAATATGATGACTATGTAAACAGGATGACATGATATAACTATACGATGTGTCTATTAAAGTGGTTGGCATGCCATAAATCACAAACATGCCTCGATGGAAACATGATGGCATGATATAATTCACAGATAGAATGACATAATTCAAAATATGATGACTATGCAAACAGGATGAGATGATATAACTATATTATGTCTTTAGAAAATGGGTTGGCATGCCATAATTCAGATACATGTTGTCTATGTAAACATCATGGCATGACATAATTCAAATATATGATTTATATACTAAGGAAGTGAGCAGAGGGCAATCGCATATATGATGTGTCAACTAAGGAGATGGCATTCAATATCGTGTGTATGATGTAAAAACTAAGCATTGCAATACAACATATGCATGATATGAGTAATATAACCCTGCCAAGTTTGAGCATACACCTCAGGGGGATAATAAGACTGGTCATCTGCCTCTGAATCCTCCTCTGAAGAGTTATCTGTAAGCAACAAGATATCTGCTTCAGCAGGTAGCATTGTGTGCTCTGAAGGCCTTGTTTTCACTCCAGATTTCTTCATCACCAATTCAAATGGCTGATGCACAGGAAGAGCAGTTGAATATACAAACATTGTCGACAAAAGCAATGAGAAATACAAAAAAAGGACGGCATGATATAGTTCACATATATGACGGTTGGCTAAACAGCATGGCATTGCATAATTCACATACATAATGCCTTGGAACAAGATAGCATTGCATAATTCACATATATAATGTCTTGCAACAAGATGGCATTGCATAATTCACATATATGGTAATTAGACACTAAACAGGTGGCATTCACACAAATCATGTCTAAACTAAGTAAATGACATAGCAATGCAAGATACCATGCGCATGATATGAGCAACATAACCCTGCCAAGTTAGAGCATGCACCTCGGGGGGGGGGGGGAGGATTGGTCATCTGTCTCTGAATCCTCCTCTGAGGAGCTATCTGTAACCAACAAGACATGCGCTTCGTCAGATAGCTAGCATTGTCTGCTCTAAAGACCTTGTTTCCACTCAAGATTTTTCCATGACCGTGCCGAATGGCTGATGCATAGGAAGAGTAATTGAATGTACTAAAATTGTTGACAAATTTAACATGTAATAAAAAATGATGTCATGATATAATTCACATATAAGATGACTGGCTAACTAGGGTAACATTGCAAAATTCACATATATGATTCCTGGCTAAACAAGATGGCATTGCATGATTCACATATACGATAAAGAAACTAAACAGATGGCATTGACACAAAGCATGTCTAAACTAAGCAGATGACATCTTTGATGTATACAGTAAGCAATGCAAGGCACCATATGCATGATATTACCAACATCAGCATATGGCAAGTTAGAGCGAAGACCTCATGGGGTAAATAGGAGTGGTCTTCTGCTTCTGAATCCCCCTCAGAACAGTTATCTTCCTCTTGATTACGATCCGAAATGGGTGGAGGGGGGCTGCCTTTGCGCCCACCATGGAGCAACGTCTGCATGAAATTTTATTGCCACGCAAGGCTCATCTCTTTTGCTCTACATGTTCAGTTCCATTGTGTACAATAACTGACATGCATAGGAATAAAACATAGTGAGATTATGTAAGGAGTGCATGCACAAATCCAGAGTGAAGGTAGCAAATTGTGGATAGACCCAATACCAATGATAGTAGGCAGATAATAGCTTTAGTTAAAAAATACAGATAATGGCTCCTTTAATGTTTGTTTGCACCCAACATGAAACTCATAGTAGACACCCGAGATTAACCAGATAGTAGACAGATAGTACTGATTGCTGCCCCAATATGTTCCCCACAACCATTTAAAAACTCAAATTTCAGCATAAGTTTGGACCTGACTCGGAGTCTAATAGGTGAACACGATGATAAAGTAGCATGTCATCATATTAAGCAATGCATAACGTAAGCAGACACGGAAGAGTGCAACCTCTCTTGCGGACCCGTGTAGTCCTCAAGGTCATCTGCTCAGTTGATGATGGTAATGCAGTTGTCGTGGCTGCCGGCGGCGGGGAAGAAGATCTGAGGCGGCGAAAGACAGTCTGGAGAGTGGATCCCTGCTATGGTGAACCCTTCCGTCATTGGAGCAATTGAGCTGGGGTGGAACACAGCACCGTAGGAGAAGGACAAAACCACACAAGGTTTTCTTTGACACATATCTGTAATAGAAGTAATTGTGTAAGGGCTTGTTTGAATTTGAGTATTCTAACAAAACAGGGATAGGAAATAGACAGGAATAGGATAGGAATGCACGTGCAAAATAGAGAATTTAAAAAACACAGGATTTCTGCCAATCTGGTGTTTGGTTCACAAGAATTGGAAGATCACAGGATGCAAAGAAGCATGGTGAGATTAAGTCAAACCACAAGAAGTGTACAACCTCTTTGGCAAAGCCATGTCGATCTCAGTGTGATTGGGTTGGCCGTGAGGATGCTCCGGCTAACTTGGCTGTCGGAGGAGGGGAAGAAGATCTTAGGCGTCTGGAGATGGAGCCCGAGGTACTGCTCCGCTGTGATGGAGGGTTTCGTCGTTGGAGCAGCTCCGATGAGTTGTACGACGCCGAGGCTGAAGCAGGACAAGAGAGACAACGTTAACCTGAGTGGAATTCTAATACAATCTCCAATAGATGACGTAAAATACATAACCACAAAGTGCTAGATGTATACATCAGCCGCTCATCTCTGAACTTAACTGTCGAAACTGAATTTAACTATTGAAACTGAACTTAACTGTCAAAATTGAATTTTGCTGTCGAAACTGAATTTTACTATCGAAACTGAACGCACTAGAGGTGAGGCTACACGTCAGTCGACTGACTTTTTCATCTTTGGTCAGTCGATTTTGCAGCCGTTGGATACGAAATCAAGGGCCTACAGTTCATCTTCAACCTCCACCCCCCTGAGCCGCCAACCACCACCGGCCAAACAGCCGCCCCCCGCCGCCCGCGGCCGGTGGTGCGCTGCCCTGCCTGCCTCGAAAACACTCCCCACCGTCGGTTCGCCGCCGCCCCGGCCATCCCTCTAGGCCCCTCTGTGCCGATCTTTTTCGCCGGCGATCCCCACACCACTGCCCCACCACCGTCGGCGACCACCGCCCCCACCCTGAACCCTAAGATAGATAGTGGGGTACCTCTCCGGCGAGCCCCCATCCCCACTGCGGCTGGTTCTTCCTTAACTCCGGCGAGCCCCCCACCTCGTGAAAATTGACTGACCCAAAAGTCGATTCAGTCGAATGAAGTGTAGCTAAATTGGAGCAGTATCGCAAGCAAGAGCAAGAGCGAGAGCAGCAGCACGAGCAAGAGCAAGAGCAAGAGCAGACCAGGCAGGGGACCGAGAGCAAGAGCAAAGCAGTAGCGCGAGCGAGAGCTAAAGCAGCAGCAACTCCTACTGATGTGGATGTCACCGCCGAGGGAGCGACGCCATGGAGGAAGTGGCCGACGACGCCGCCGTGGATGGAGCCGCGCCATGTCGGCTCGGGACCGAGCGCCGGCAGCACCGTGAGATCGAATCAAGAAGAAAATGCGGCGATTAGTGTACAACCTCTTTGGTGGCGCCGATTAGGCCGCTGCTTCATCCGAGGAAACGGTGATGATGATGCTCTTCCGGTGGTGCAGGTGAATACGGCGATGTGGGAATGGAGGTGGCGCAAAAGACGAGGGGAACGTTGGGGAATCTCCTTGGAGGTGGAGGACGGGGTGGCTGAACCGGCGGGACGACCAGATCGACGACGGATCCTCATCCCGTACGGTGGATGAGGGACGTCGAGGTGTTGCTGTGGACGACGTCATCGGGGAAGAGGCTCTGGCTGGGTGGCGGACAGAGCAGGGTGTGGGGCTTCGCGGTTTTTCCTGGCCTCAGTGTACGAATGGGTGGGAGGATGGGATGGGAGTGGGGAACCATTGCTTAGGGATGCGCTTGTCCGAAATGTGGGGTAAGTTACGAAAGTACCCCCACCGATTTGAGGTGGTTCTTTCGCTTCAGGGGTATCACGGGCATTTCGCGTGTCAGGATTTCACAGGAGGTGGGAGTTTTCATGCGTGTTGTAATTTTGGAATAGCAAGGCGCGGGTTGAGATGGAGGGAGTTGTCGAAGCACAACAAGACAAAGATATCTCTTAAATATTTCGGGCTAACAAGGCACGGGTTGAAATTTCCAGACAAGCCTAACGTGCATTGTACCAAATCAACTCGCACTACAAATGTCATTCAAAACTTTGAATTCATGTTATGATCAATTAAAATATTTCACTACGTGTATAATGCATGCAACCTAGTACTCAAATGAAGGTTTTAGTGCATTCCAAACGTATATACTACCACTTCAATATGAACTAAATTTGAATTTGTTTCTCTATTTGAATAAGATCTACAATAATGGTTGTTGTTAAGTCAAAGCATTTGAATTCGTTTCTCTGTTTTAATAAGATCTACAATCGTCATTATTGTCAAGTTAAACCATCATTTGTGTATTATCTTGACAGCACACCACATGATTAGTCTCGAGTTACATATGAACTATGTGTACTATATGAACTCGAACTCGATTTTTTGAATCCACTTTATGTTGATTTCAAATCATAGTACATTTCAAGCTCTAGCTAGATCTTCACAAACTAAACCATGTCTCATATGTATAATGTGTTTATCACATTATGTATGGTGCCCCGCCCCCTACGCCTAGAAGTATTTAGATGTGAGTTGCAAACACCACACATCACCACAAATTCAAATAAAATGTGAGAATATTCGATATATAGTATTGTTTAGATTGTTCGATATTTAGTTGTAAGCTGCAAACGCCACACATTATCACAAATTCAAATAAAATGTGAAATTGTTTGATGTATAGTATGGTTTAGATTGTTCGACATTTAGCTGTGAGTTGCAAACGCCATGCATTATCACATTATGGTATAACATGTGCAAAACCACAACATGCGTATCACCGCTATATTCATGCATGCATATGTTTAAAACACTATGATCTCCTATTCAAATATATGAATCCACTTTCATACCAAATTATGATCTCTGTTAGTGTCTTACAGCCACACAATCCTCTAACCTTTGTAGCTACCACTAACTTTCTCTCGTGCATGCACACGCCCTCCTCGCCCTCCCCCTCTCTCAACATTCTATCCATCACGCACATTCATTGATTTTTCTTTAGGTCCTTCTCCCATAGTCTCCACAACTCCTTTCCGACACACACCGATCGATAAACCTCTCCAGCGATGTCGGCCTACAACATACACACGCACCTTCAATCTCCTCCTTTATGTGTCCTTGCCTCATGTCTCTCATACGGTCCCACAGACGTGTAAACTCTCGCCCCCTCTTTTCACCGATCTCAAAACCGCAAACTCCTCGCCCTATCTAGCTAGTAGCTGGGCCTCTCGCACCACCTCCTATCTCCAGTCTCTCTGTCTATCCGTCTCGTCGGGCCTTATTTGCCTCTAATAAATGGACGTACACCGACTGATCTCCCGCTATACATATGGCTAGCTAGGTCCTTATAACTCGTTTTACCCCACGCGTCGATCGATCTACCTCATTAGCTATGTCTCTCTGTAGGATCTAGAAGTAGGTGTGTCTAGAGGGGGGGGGGGTGATTAGACACTTAGTACTAAAGTTGCAGTTTTTAAGCCTTTTTGGTTTGAGTGAAGTTTTAGGCACAATTTCAGCACATACAATACATATCAAGCAAGCATGCAAAGAGTATATAGGCAGCGGAAAGTAAAGCATGCAACTTGCGAGAATGTGAAGAGAAGGGTTTGGAGAATTCAAACGCAATTGGAGACACGAATGTTTTTCCCGTGGTTCGGATAGGTGGTGCTATCCTACATCCACGTTAGTGGAGACTTCAACCCACGAAGGGTAACGGTTGCGCGAGTCCACGGAGGGCTCCACCCACGAAGGGTCCACGAAGAAGCAACCTTGTCTATCCCACCATGGCCATCGCCCACGAAGGACTTGCCTCACTAGCGGTAGATCTTCACGAAGTAGGCGATCTCCTTGCCCTTACAAACTCCTTGGTTCAACTCCACAATCTTGTCGGAGGCTCCCAAGTGACACCTAGCCAATCTAGGAGACACCACTCTCCAAGAAGTAACAAATGGTGTGCTGATGATGAACTCCTTGCTCTTGTGCTTCAAATGATAGTCTCCCCAACACTCGACTCTCTCACAGGATTTGGATTTGGTGGAAAGAAGATTTGAGTGGAAAGCAACTTGGGGAAGGCTAGAGATCAAGATTCATATGGTAGGAATGGAATATCTTGGTCTCAACACATGAGTAGGTGGTTCTCTCTCAGAACATATGAATTGGAAGTGTAGGTGTATTCTGATGGCTCTCTCCTCAAATGAAGAGAAGGTGGATGGGTATATATAGCCTCCACTTAAAATCCAACCGTTACACACAATTTACCAGTCTCGGTGGGACCGAATCAACAAACTCGGTCGGACCGAAAAGGTAAACCTAGTGACGTTAGAGATTTTCGGTGGGACTGACATGCATCTCGGTAGGACCGATATGGTTAGGGTTTGGGCATAACGTAATCTCGGTGAGACCGATTACACAAACTCGGTGAGACCGATTTGGTAGTTAGCTAACCAGAGAGTTGGTCAGGCAAACTCGGTGGGACCGATTACTAAACTCGGTTGGACCGATTTTGGTAATGAGTTATCCAGAGAGTTTGCATTGTAATCTCGGTAGTACCGATTGCCTAAACTCGGTGAGACTGGTTTTGACAATGGACATACACAGTGAGATTGCAATCCCATCTCGGTGAGACCGAGATCCCTATCGGTAGAACCGATTTGCTAGGGTTTTGGCAGTGGCTATGACATATGAAACTCGGTGGCGCCAGATAGAAAGAGTCGGTGGGGCCGAGTTTGGCTTTGGGTTTAGGTCATATGTGGAAGTGGGAAAGTAGTTGAGGATTTTGGAGCATATCATTAAGCACATAGAGCAAAAGGCTCATTAAGCAACACCTCATCCCTTCTTAATAGTATTGGCTTTTCCTATAGACTCAATGTGATCTTGGATCACTAAAAGTGTAAAATGAAGAGTCTTGAGCTTGAAGCTTTAGCCAATCCTTTGTCCTTAGCATCTTGAAGAAGTTCCCACAACCTTTAGTTCATGCCACTCCATTGTTGAACTTATCTGAAATATACTAGATAGAAACATTAGTCCAACAAGAGATATGTTGACATTAATTACCAAAACCACCTGACGAGCACTTGTGCTTTCACTCTCCCTTCCTCCGACAAACAACAATTGATCTACCGATCTAGTTAGGTTTGCTTACCAAACACATGGTTCCCCTTCATCATCCATGGATGTGTCCTGACAGATCTATCACGCACAAGCACACATATAAACACATCCCCACTCTTATTGATAATATTGCAGTTCCACCCTCAGTTTGTCTAGTAGGCCTCTCCCACCATCTTCGAGAAGCAACTCCATCACCCATCCAGCACTCTACCCCTCTCCCTCCCTCTCTCCTCTCTCTCTCTCTCTCTCTCTCTCTCTCTCTGTCCCATCCTATTTCCCATCCTTCAGTTATGTATGGATGTCGACCGATATCCCTCAAGACATAGCTTGGTATCTACTTCTCAACACATATACGAGTCGTTCTACCTCTATAGTTAGGCCTCGGCGTACCCTCCCCCCACCCCCTCCCACACACACACACACACACACCGATACTTCGAGCGCTCTAGTCATGTCTCCCTGCCACACACAAACTTGACCTGTGCCCTCTGACGTTCCGGTAGCTAGGTCTGTCGCCCTATATCTTTGACTTGCACACACACACACAATTTCGATGGCTCTCCATCGATCTCACACCCACCCACTTGATCCTCTCTTCGACTCTATCGATATCTATGACCCCTCCCTCTCTTCTCGTGGATCGCCCGACCCTCTATATATGATATGGATAGGCCTCCATTTCACACACATTGAATGCAAAATTTTGTTTGAGATGTCATCGACACATATTCCCACGAATACATTCACGAAATCAACCTCCCCCCAAACAAAAAACACTCACGAACGCACAAGCCATTTGTCTACGTTTGTATCTCTCACACACACCCACGTAGGTGGGGGACGTGCACGAAGAGAAGAGGTGCACGCATGGTGCACGTACTCCCGTCTCTTTCCCAACCACACCCGTGCGGGTACACGGTGGAGCTCATTTATGTACGAAAAGGCAGCCCACGTGGTAATTTGACACATGTACTAGTTGTCCACTAGATGGAGGGAGGATCGTCTACCACGGGTGAACAAACAAATTGCGACTTGACGCGTTATGTTAAAAAAGAGGCAAACCATGTGGGGCCTACCTTGAGGCAAGGCTCTATACACTAGAGTACTTTTGATGTGTCCCGTCAACTCGCAGAACGAGGAGAAGCTTACTTAGTACGCCGTATCCCCCGCCCACGGGCGCGGTGGCTCGCAGGATGAGGTGAAGCTTGCTTACTAGTAGTAGTACTGTACGCCTTACGCCCGCTCCCCCGCCCACGCGCGCGCTGGCTCGCAGGACGAGGAGAAAATTTTACTACTCCCTCCGTTTACTCCTCGTCCCTACTACCTTGGTTAGAGAGATTATCATATTGTTTGGAATATATATGTCCTTTAGTAGATTTCAATATGAACTACTAGTACATACTCCAAACACTGATGTATATAGACGTATTTTAGAGTGTAGATTCACTCATTTTCCTCCATATGTAGCATAAAGTTGAGACACTTATTTTGGAACGGAGGGAGTACATATTTGCTATGATCTGTCAATCATTGAGATGCAATAGCATGCATGTTAGTCTCCTTTGTATTTGATGAAATGTTGCAACGGGCAACCTTGGACGCAAGATACATGTAACAGAAGCTGGAAGCTTCATAGCATTGTACTATCTTGCTGATAAATTATAGTACATACTATACAAGTACTTCCTCCGTTCCTAAATATAAGTCTTTGTAGAGATTTCACCATGAACCACATACGGATGTATATAGATGCATTTTAAGTGTAGATTCATTCATTTTGTTCCATATGTAGTCCACCTAGTGGAATCTCTACAAAGACTTATATTTAGGAACGGAGGGAGTACTATGTAAAGAGTTAGGTGTCGCACGGTGTCCATAAAATATGGTGATAGTGTGAGGTGGGCCATGTAATCACTGAGCCTGCGTGTTTTCACTGCTCTTGCACTCCTCCGCCGTAAGAATGGAGAAAATTGTAATCTAGTAGTACCTCCTTTTGCCGAAAGCGTAGGACATCCAGCAGTCCTACCACCTCAGTAATAATGACCAATGAGCCGTCAAATCACATAGACCTAGTAGTAAGTTGGATGGACAAAGCAACCATCACTCTTGAATCCGCCTCTCCCTTCAACGCAGGCGCCAGTGAGAGGTCGCGTCCTCTCTGTCAGGGCATGAATGCGGCATCGATTCTTTTGGAGCGGCGCTGACCGTTTCGGGCGGGAAGCGCGCGCGGCGCTGGAGGGGCTTAGGGTGGGCCAGGCTGGTCAGGAGCGGGCGTGGCAGCTGTCCGCCTATCTCTACCGGACGCCCGGAAATGAGAGGATGCATCGACTCTCACGGCTAAAATCATACACTACACACCATCTCTCTATAGGAGTAGGTCGATCTGTCGCTCTCTCTAACACACACATGATGTTAAACACACACACACACGCACACGCACACATAGGTTCATAGAATAGGAAAATCATGCGAGTGCGAAGCCACAGGAAGTGAGATACAAATGGAGTACGTACAAGAAGAGAAGAGGTAACGAATATTCCATCAAACCTAGAATGAGGAGTAGTACTCCCTCCGTCTAGGTATTAAGTCATCCTACGAAAATCAAATATTCCCAAAATGTTTAGGCGTCGTCCAATAACTTCACATCTCAATCCCCTCCTGGCCTCGTTGCTAGCAAGCGTTGTTACTTAGGGAGCATTTGGATCGTTAGCAAGAACAGCTTATAGCATAGCCGGGCAAGGTTAGGCGTTTGGAACTGTTAAAATATGTTAGCTTTTTGTGGGCCAGCTAGCTTGTGTGGGCTAGAAAAACCTTGCTAGCTCAGGAGAGCCAGATCGGCTCGTTTCCGACGACAAACTTCGTGTAGTAGTAACATAGACTAGTAATATATGCATGTTACTACTCCAAGTTACTCACCACTATGACCAGCCTAAGCAATGTAACCAAACGCTCCTTACTCTGCCTTATTATCTCCCCCGGAAACCCAATGCATGGAGCGCAACTACGCGTTGATTAGTCAAGAAATCAAAGTCGGCTTGCATGCGAGTTAATACGTGGCCCTGCATGGTAGCTAAAACAGCATCTCTTAGTTGTTTGGATTAATTGTTGCGTTTAGAGACAGAAATCAGGGCTTTGATTGGAGGAATGACCGGTCAAGTTTCTCCTTCTCCTCCAATCTGCTTGCACGTTGGTCCCCCTGCACCTTCTAACGTGACTTATTACACCTAGACGGAGGGAGTCGTACGAGATACGGTGGCACACTGATTTAGGTCGAATACAAGTGCCAAAAATTGTGTGCATGTTATAATAAGGATTCACTTAAAATAGTACGTGAGCGAACAGAGGAATCAATTGGACAGTGTTCCCGAGCAGTAGCGAGATGTGTGAGGTAAGATACACCGCTGGCGCTTTTAATTTTTCTTATTAACTCATTTGTTTCACCCTATGACTAGTGGGACCCAGCGTACTACGTGGAGAGAGGTAAGGTGACTAAGGCTGCATTATTTCTGCACCACTTTGGATAGGCTTACCACCAAAGCTAGATGACACGATTATGATTTAAATCCCAATGACTCCCACACACAAAAACACAACATGCTTGTCACATGAATGCGGGAATGTATAAAAGGTTATTTTCCTCTCGTTGAACATAACGGGAGGGTTGTGTAGCTGGTTAGCCTGTTCGCTCATCAAACTTGAGGTCTCGGGTTCGATAACTACACTTGAGCATATTTCATGCCAGGATGATTCTTTGACTGGTCAAAATGGATGGATACGGAGCTATACGATCTCGTAGTGACCGTATAATCACCTCATCACGTATAAGCTGCAGCCTCGGCGCTTGTTTTCTAGGGTTTGCACTCTTCTCCAGTATATATATACACGATGGAGCCTCATCGCTTGTAGTTGCTCTCTTCACACTCTCGCACCCTCTCCAGATCTAAACAAGACTTTGTTGGCCTCTCTGTCCCCTCATTTCTGGTCTGCTTGTAGTTGCTCTCTTCACACTCTCCAGATCTAAACAAGACTTCGTTGGCCTCTCTCTCTCTCCCCTCACTGCTGGTCTGCTTGTAATTGCTCTTTTCACACTCTCTCACCCTCTCCAGATCTAAACAAGACTTCGTTGGCCTCTCTCTCTCCCCTCACTGCTGGTCAAAGAGCCGGCAGGATCCGTCCGCCGGGAAGGGAAGGAGGCTTAACATTGTCGCCGTCGGCGAGGGAGGGAATCCACTACCGGCGCAGCTATTCAATTTCACCCAGCAGCAGCGCGGGAGGGCCTCCGACCCCTTCTTATTTGTCGTCGTATAGTGTGGGTCGAACGGCCTCCGGTCGCCCACCGAACCACACCCCAAGAACCTTAAGGTATAATTTACTTATTCCACATGCATTGCTCTAGCTGCATGTGGGCTTTTTCCGCTCCTGCACTCGAATCTAGGTGTTGGATCAAACAGGAAAGTAGTGGGGAAAGTTGTATACCATGAATCTAGGACGTGGTTCAAAGAGGAAAGGAATGGGGGAAAGTAGTGGGAAAAGTTGTATAGCATGAATCTAGGACGTGGTTCAAAAAGTAAAGGAAGGGGGAAAGTAGTGGGGAAAGTTGTATCGCATGAATCTAAGACGTGGTTCAAAGAGGACAGGAATGGGGGAAAGTAGTGGGGAAAGTTGTATAGCATAAATCTAGGACGTGGTTCACAGAGGAAAGGAAGTGGGGAAAGTACTAGTACAGACTGGCTATCTAGCACCTACGTTGGTCGAAAAGGGAAAACAATGACAAATGCAGTATGCACATCTGTAATGAACTGATCTTTTGTTTTGGGGGACAAGGCTATAGAGTTTGAGCAGGACTAGATTTGCTGCGCTCACATAGGGAAAGGTGTCTAAAGATAACAAAACCGGGACCAACACAAATATGCTCCTTGGTTGTTTGTTCTTTGTTGCAACAGATTGTGCATCACCCCAGTACATCGGTAGATGCACATGGTGCTGGTGCGTCCACTATCCCGTTCAACTCTTTAGCTATTGTTAATCTAAGGCCCTGTTTGGTTAAAAACTCCCTAGTCCCTACCTGCTTGGTTCCAGGGACTAAACATGGACTAGATGTTATTAAATGACATGCTAAAAGACCATGTTACCCCTAGTAATGAACTAATAGAGACAAGGTGCGATGCGTGGCAGGGGCAACTATTGGAAAAAGTCCCAAAAAGACTCTCCCTCGGGGTCTTCTTTCTTTAGTCCCAAATGCCCACTTTTAGTCCCTAAAAGTCCCTCCTGTTTGGTTTAGATGGGACTGACATGGAGTTTTTTTAGTCCCTCAACCAAAATGTCCCTGTAAACAAACACCCTCTAATAATGCCGCTGGAAAATTGATGCAATGCCACAGTTAAAAGCAAATTACATGTTTAACAAATTTTATTGTTAATATAATCTCTCTATTAATATTAATCAATGCCACCGTTTGAGAAATACTACTGTCTTGCTTTCTTTCCCATTTAGATAAGGTATATGCTTCTTTTTGTTGGCTTCTGTGTCATCCACCGTTATTGACCACTAGTTGTTTCATTTGCACCTCTGTGTAAACAGGGTTATCTACTTCACCTCGTTGCCATTGTGACCTTTTGTTGCACTGCACAAAACACTTTTGTTTTAAGAGTGTTTTGTGCAGTTCAACCAAAATGTCGCACCGACAACATTGCTTGATTGCTTGATCTTAGTGGAACTACACAAGAGGAGATCTTACTTCCTATCCGTGTTGGCAAATTTGGTTCAGATCTTCTTCTTGTGAGTTGTTTGAATTCCGCGTCATGAGAGGTCAGTACTAGCCTTCTTTCACATGATTCTGCATTGTGCTTTCATATATTGTGCTACTTGTACGGTAGTGTTGCTTGATTTTAGTGAACTGCACAAATGGAGACAAGACTTCCAATCTGTATCTGCACCGCAATATCCCATTGAGGTAAGATAAGGATATTTCACAATTGTTGGCCTGTATTTTGCCACTTTCATCTGAAAATTAATGTCATTGTTTAGTGCTATACTTGTGCAACCTAATTGACATGCCAAATCTTACATTGAAGGTGAAGCTTGTCTGTTATTGAACCAAGTGATGAAGGGCAAGAACAAGCGGAAGAAAAACAAGAATCAACTCCTGGTGCTGTAATGAAGCACTGGAACTGTTGATACGTCTCCAAAGTATCTATAATTTTTTATTGTTCCATGCTATTATATTATCTGTTTTGGATGTTTATGGGCTTTATATTTACTTTAGTGTTTCGCAGAAAAGGAATATCAAACGAAGTCCAAACATAATGAAACCTTCGAGAGAGTTATTTTTGGAACGGAAGCAATCCAGGAGACTTGGAGTGTACGTCACGGAAGCAACGAGGTGTCCACCAGGCAGGGAGGCGCGCCTGCCCCCTGGGCGCGCCCCCACCCTCGTGGGCCCCTCGTGGCTCCCCTAACCGACTTCTTTCGCCTATATATATCCATATACCCTAAAACCATCGGGGAACAGAATAGATTGGGAGTTCCGCCGCTGCAAGCCCATGTAGCCACCAAAAACCAATCGGGACCCTGTTCCGGCACCCTGCCGGAGGGGGGGATCCCTCACCGGTGGCCATATTCATCATTCCAGTGCTCTCCATGACGAGGAGGGAGTAGTTCACCCTCAGGGCTGAGGGTATGTACCAGTAGCTATGTGTTTGATCTCTCTCTCTCTCTCTCTCTCTCTCTCTCGTGTTCTTGAGGTGGTACGATCTTGATGTATCGCGAGCTTTGCTATTATAGTTGGATCTTATGATGTTTCTCCCCCTCTACTCTCTTGTAATAGATTGAGTTTTCCCTTTGAAGTTATCTTATCGGATTGAGTCTTTAAGGATTTGAGAACAATTGATGTATGTCTTGCATGTGCTTATCTGTGGTGACAATGGGATATCACGTGATCTACTTGATGTATGTTTGGGTGATCAACTTGCGGGTTCCGTGACCTCGTGAACTTATGCATAGGGGTTGGCACACGTTTTCGTCTTGACTCTCCGGTAGAAACTTTCGGCACTCTTTGAAGTACTTTGTGTTGGTTTGAATAGATGAATCTGAGATTGTGTGATGCATATCGTATAATCATACCCACGGATACTTGAGGTGACATTGGAGTATCTAGGTGACATTAGGGTTTTGGTTGATTTGTGTCTTAATGTGTTATTCTAGTACGAACTCTATGATAGATCGAACGGAAAGAATAGCTTCATGTTATTTTACTACGGACTCTTGAATAGAGCGATCAGAAAGGATAACTTTGAGGTGGTTTCGTACCCTACAACAATCTCTTCGTTTGGTCTCCGCTATTAGTGACTTTGGAGTGACTCTTTGTTGCATGTTGAGGGATAGTTATATGATCCAATTATGCTATTATTGTTGAGAGAACTTGCACTAGTGAAAGTATGAACCCTGGGCCTTGTTTCAACGCATTGCCATACCGTTTATGCTCACTTTTATCATTAGTTACCTTGCTGTTTTTATATTTTCAGATTAAAAATACTCATATCTATCATCCGTATCGCACTTGTATCACCATCTCTTCGCCGAACTAGTGCACCTATACAATTTACCATTGTATTGGGTATGTTGGGGACACAAGAGACTCTTTGTTATTTGATTGCAGGGTTGCTTGAGAGAAACCATCTTCATCCTACGCCTCCCACGGATTGATAAACCTTAGGTCATCCACTTGAGGGAAATTTGCTACTGTCCTACAAACCTCTGCACTTGGAGGCCCAACACCATCTACAATAAGAAGGTTGTGTAGTAGACGTCAACTGTGATGACACAAGTAATGATATAGTTTTGCATCTTAATTTATTGCTATGGCTGGAACGAGCAATTGTTTTGCCACTGATTTGATGCCACTCTTAATGTAATACGTAATTATCTCTACTTGTGCAAACAAGGATCTTCTTTGAAGATACCATATATTTTAGTGGAACTGCACAAGAAGATGTTGGAAACATTAATCTAATCGAGGAGTATATAGTAAGCATGGCCACCACAGTAGATAGCAACAGATGGTTCCGAAGAAGTGCTTCATCTGTATGTTCTACACAATAAGCCTCCTGACAAAGGTTGGTACTCGCCCACTGATTTCATCCATATGATTGAGCTTTGTCATCTCTATTGGTGTTGTGCTACTGTTTAGATACTATCATCAAAAAGTGGTATTGTCCTTGAGAAGTGATTCATCTGTGCTGTTTTAAATATTTCCTTTCCTTTTTTCCGAGCAAACAGGGATGCTATCATTTAGTTATCCTCTTGTCTTTGCACAACAGGATCATCCTCCTCTGAAGAAGAATATGGAGTACGTGAAGTGACTAGTTCCGATTATGCCAGGATGAAGAAGCCATGTCTATCTTCTCATCAGAAGGAGCAGTTGAAGGATGGTTACATTACCCCCCACAAGACCAAACTAACTTCAGCTCAGAAGGACTGACAAATCTCCATTTTCTTGATGTGATGCGCGAGTACAATATTGTTCTAGGATTGTTTCCAGTGAGTTCCATTTTTCTAAAAGTGTGCCCTACATGGACCATGCAGGTGCCTGTTTAAACTGTCAATTCATAGTACCGTTTGCTTTATACTTATCATTTTTTTGTATTTGTGCAAACAGGGGTGCTCAGCTTGATTTCAATGGGAACTGCACAAAATGTTCATGAATACATCGAATCATTCATTTCCACTACAAGAAAGGAGGTTCCTATAAGTTCAAGGCGTTGCAACATATAAGGGCGAAATCATACAAGCTACGCGCGAATTTGGTTGATTTTGGTGGAACTGCACAAAAAGAACAGCTGGTTTATTTAGCACGAGGTGCCATTTCAATGTTCGAACTGATGGCAAATCCTGCCCATTCCACAATTGTAGGCATTTGATATTTTGGAATGGGAAAACCTTGTCAAATTTTTCTCATTGATTTTAGCAAGAAGACATGCGTTTGATATTTTCGAATGGGACGCCCTTTGCTGTTAGCAGCGTTGATCCATTTTTCTTTATTATTTAGTTGTGAAGTAAATATTGGCTCTGACATGTGAATCACTGAGATGCATAATCATCGATTGTTTTGAATGTTCTCTATGAATTGCCAGGCCTGTGTGTTTGATTGCAATGTACATGAACGCGAAAAAGCTGCTCAAACTCTTTGTACTCCTTCTATTCCTTTTTACTTCGCACATTGTGAAACTGCATACTTTTTTCTATAAGATTGGTCAAAGTAGAGATACTTTGACTGCAGACAAAACTTGTATGCAGACTAGAAAGGACCGAAGGGAGTACATGTGAAACTGCTGTAAACGAGGTGATCACCCTGGGAATAATGCTAGTAAGTATTGTTTTGCATGTTCATCCAATGCCAGTGATACAAGAATTCAAACTAATCAAAATAAATTCATTCATACACAGTCGGATTTCATATAAACATGCCAGATTTCATTACATTTCATACATTCTTTAACTATAAAGGGGTGCATTGGAGGTATAATTAATTAACCGAAGATACCCACATGTGTCCGGCTGAGCCGAACAGAAGCTTCAGTGACTTAACTACAGGTGCAGTTGCATAACTGACATGTGGCCCAGATGCCTGTTGGGCCCACGTGTTAGTCAGCCAACTGCACCAGCAGTTAAGTAGAAGCAGCGTCCTTCTCCAACATAGCTCTCCGACTCCACGTCGCCGCCAAGAAGCTAACCGGCCGTCAGTGGTCAACCCGCCTAGCTTGTCATAGCGATTAGGGCAACTAGGAGCCCAATGATGAGGATCCCCACATGACAAACACATTTCTTCTTGTCATTCTTCTTCTTGAAGTTCGTGTGTTGCACAACCTTGTTCTTCCCATCAAACTTTGCTTTACCATCAAACTTGCCCTTGTTCTTGAACTTGTGGGGCTGGAAGTTCTTCTTCTGTACCAGATTGGCACTAGATCCTCCCTCAATTCCTCGAGCATGTGTGTCCTTTGCTCTCGCCTTTTCTTCCACATCAAAGTGCCAATGAGATCCACGAAGGAGGAAGCTTAGTGATGATACCTCCGGCAACAAACTTGTCCGGTAGCATACAACTGAAGTGCTCAAGTTCTCTAGCAAATGACTGTATCTCATGAGCTTGCTCAACCATGGAGCGCGCTCTTCAATCATCCTGCAATCATAGAATTGCTCCATGATGTACAACTCAGTGCCAGCAACCGGAGGGTAGCAGCGGTGGCCTTACTTGGACCCGAGCGGCGGCGACCTACCGTGTTCTACTCTTCCTTGTTTTCTGTGTGGCGCGGCCTCGTTGGCAGCGGGGCGGGGCCTCGGCGGAGCCGGCGATGTCCTCTGTCTCGTTGCCGGTGGGTGGCGCCTCGGCGGAGCGGGGGAAATCCTCCCCCTCATTGCCGGCAGGGTGGGGCCTCGGCGGAGCCGGCGGTGTCCTCGGCCTCGTTGTTGGCGCCACAGGGCCTTGGTGGAGCAGGGCCTCGTCGACACCAGCGGAGCGGGGACTCGTCAGAGCCGGCATTGTCCTATGCCTCGTCCTCGGTCTCACCAAACAACGCCTTGCCCGCTTCATCGCCCTCTTTGTAGGCGGCTGTAGCCTCCGTCACCCGCATGCGGTACCGCCAGCGCTCGAGGCGGCCCTCGCGGGCGGAGCGGTATGAGTTGAGCAGCGCCTTCTGCTCCGCCCGCTCCGCGGGATCTGCTCCTCCGCATGCAGGTGCTCCTGGAGGAGATGGTGGTTGTAGGCGGCGTCGGCCTGCGCCTCCCGAAACTGCTCCTCATGCTTCTACCTCATCGTGTCCATATATTGGGCACGGGCCTCGCCGATGGTCATGGTGCAATGCACCAGCGAGGATGGCGCGGAGGAGGGGGTTGGCGCCGGATCGCCGACTACCATGTTCTCCATTGGGACGTCGTCGTCCTCCGGCTGCCTGCCGGCCAGCCAGTCGGCAGCAATGGCTGCCATCTCCTTGTGGTCCGTCGTCCGCCCGTCCCGAAGAGCGCTGGAGCGCGAGGAAGCCATGGTGGGCAGTAGTGGTGTGGACAAGAGAATAGGAACGGATGCGGATGACTGCGGCTATGGCCGGCGTAGCAGTTTATATAGCAATGGTGGGCGGCGGAGGGACGGACGTGTGGCACCGGAGTAGCCTCCTCGGCAACGTACGCAAGTGCCTCCTTATTAGTATATAAAACTATAATTTTTTTGCTTCCTCCTGGTTTCCTGACATCACGGTCCCACACCATTTTCAACCTATGTAGTAAATAAACGAGAGAATTGCACAAGAAGCGGCCGATAGCTGGGACCAAGCAGCTCGAGTAGTATTTGTGTTTTTGAGGTGTGAGCACTGCAGAATTTTTCTTGAGCGATGTTTAGCTCAAATATTAATTTTTCTCCTCTGAACAACAATGAAAACATCGCTGCAGCTATTAACTGGTCGGGCTGTGGCCTGCCTAGCCCAGGCCAGATATCCAGCCCAGATATTAATTTTTTTCAAGCTGAAAATGGCTAGCCTAGCTATACTTTTTTTAGGAATACCCAGGCAAGGTCAAGTTGTTATTCTCCGCCCCGCTAGGCTGCAAATCTTTCCTAGGAGGGATGCAATAGGCTTAACAAGAAAATGGGCTTTAAGAAATAATAAATGGGATGTAATTATAAAAAATGGGCAGTAACTATAAAAAATGCACCAAACACGTAATTACTTTATAAAATATTATTTTTGGATATTGAAAATTTTAATTTCATTAATTGTTGCAAGCGCAATGTTTTGTTGGATTTTTACGTAATATAAATCTATATTGAAATTGTATTTAATCTGACTAGAAATTTTGGGATAAAAATATTTCGGATCCCATCAAAATGTGGGAAATTTTATTGAATTCTGTTTTGAATGGTTGGTTGAAATGGGTTGTACTTTTAACAAACTGTAAATGTGTTGTAGTAAATTCCATTAGAATTCAAAAATTGTCTGCACATTCTTACAAATCTCAAATGGGCTATAAGTACTCTGCCACACACTTGTGGCCTTACTAAGTTGACGCGTCCCCTCAAAAAAAAAGAGTCGACGCGTATGCAAGGCTTTGTCAACTTATAGTCAACACACGGTTCTAGCAGTAGTGGCCGTTGGATGTCCATCCAACGGATGTCATGCTTCTTCTTCAATCTCGGATATTCTAGCTTCACCCGCCCAAAAAATGATTCCTCCCCCTGACATCTGGGGTGCACCGTTTCGGAAGCTGACCTGTGGGCCTACTAAGTTGAGGCGTACCAAGGGCTTTGTCAACTTAGTCAATATAAACGATTCTAGCTGCAGTGACCGTACGATGTCCATCCAACGGCCGTCGTGTGTAACGTCCCGAGACCGACGCTCCAGATGCCTTCCTTGTTTTGCGAATCAGCTGTGTTATTTATTTGTTTGTTGCATCTCATCTCATAGCATCATGCGCATTGCATTTGCATGTTTTCATAAAGCTTGCATTGTTCGTAGTTGCCGCTCCTCGCTTGTCTCTGTTGACCTTTTGACATGCCCCTTTGTCGTTGTCGACCTCTCTCAGATCTCTCACATGCGTGTCCGAAACTTCTCTGGACCTGACCCGGGCAGTCATGACCGATGTGTCCGGATCACCCCCCAACATCTATAAAACATCTCCGTTTTCTTATTTGGGCTCCCTAGCCAATTTATTCTCGATCGCCCGATTAAGATCGAAGGGACCAAATGCGCCTAACCAAAACTCACTTGCTATATAACCAGACCAAACCCTAAAATCTAGGGAGATGTCCGATCCATTCCATCACCGCGCCGTCACTCCACCCGGTCTCTCCTTCCACCTCGGGATCTTCCCAGATCCAAATCCTCCCCTCCTCGATTTTAGCCACCAGCCAACCATCGCTCTCCACTGCTCCTCCTCGATCCAGAGTTCGCGCCCCCGATCCAAATTCTTCTCGGCCTCCACCTGTGCAGCCTCCTCCCTCCTGCTCGTGCCCGAGGGTTTGTCTCGAGCGCCGCCGCAAGCAGCAGCAGCCATCGGAGGCCCAGAGCCGCTCCTTTTGTCCGTCCGCAGCACCAGGAGCCCAAGCTCCATCTTCTACGCCCGCGTCCGAGCGAGAGGAGCTCGCTGCTCGAGCTCGAGCATGCAGCCCAGTCCCATGGCGCCCTCCCGAGGTCCTCCCATGTGTGCCTCTACTCGTCCTCATCGCCTTCCTTCTTCATCGGAGCATCACCAGACCAACAGCTCCATCGCGCACGCCCGCCGCCGGCAAGAGACCCAGGCCAGTGAGCCAAGCTTCTCCCTTGCCTTCTCCTTTTTCCCGTGCGTCCAGTCTTCTCTTCCCCCGCTAACCTCCCTTTTGCTCTCTGAACGGTAGCCATGGACAGCCCCAGGAGCTACCTCGCAGCCGCCTGGATCTGGCGTCTCGCCGGAGAACGACGTCCTTCCCCGGATCCAGCCGCCACTGCTTCCCGTCGAGCCTCCCCGCCTTGGATCCGGTCGTCCCCACGACGTCCCGCCACGCCAAGCCCCCTCCAGCCGCGGGTCTCCTTCGCTGCATCGAGCGGTAGCAGTTCGGGCAGAGGAGGATGGCGCCTCTGCCTCGACACCCCGCGCGTCGCCTGCGTGTGTTGACCGCGCCCAGGCCCAGCGCCCCCTTCCGGCCTTCCCTTCCACTGACTGGGCCTCAGCCCACTAGGTGAGGCCACCCCCAGCGCCCACTGCACTGTTGGCCCAGCCCGTTTCGGCTCGAGTCACTGTTTTTTTTTTCATGGACGAATTTCTTATTTATCCAGAGTATTACAGATTTGCAGAAAACCCCTTGACTTCATGCATATAATAATTCACAAACCGAGCATCAGATTAAAATGATTTAAACATGTAAACTGCTTAGAATTTAATCTAGTTTCATAATATCCAACTCTCATCCATGTTAAAAAATGTTTAAATTGTTGTTTGCATTAATTTGCTTAAATGCCATGCTAAAATGATTTAATTCATAATTAATTAACCGTAACTCGGTTTTAAATAAACTTTATATGTGAATGGGGTAGAAAAATGCCTAGTTTAACATGGTACCCTTTATTTTGCTGTTTAACAACATTAAAATTGTGTTTAGGGCAGAACAGTACCAAATCTAACATATGCACATGAGGATTTTCCGGAATTGTTGTTTGTTGTTCCGGCCTCATTTAAACTTGCCTAAATAGTTAGTTTACTTATGCTTCACCCCTTGCCATGTTTACTTACATTTAATATTGTTGGGTACATAACCGAGAGAGAACTAAATAATTGATGTGGTGTCTCGTCAATATGCAACTCGTTGCATATTGAGCTCCACTTAATTTGTAGTGTTGTTTGTTGCACTTTGCCATGCCATGCTATTTAAATCGGACATGCATCATCCTTGGTTGTGCATCATGGCATGTTTATGTGATGGTTGTTTACTATGTTGTTTGTTTGCTTCCGGGTTGCTTCTCCCGTTAGCTTCGGTTTCATTCCGGAGTTGTGAGGATTCGTTCGACTACGTCCGTTTGTCTTCTTCATGGACTCGTTCTTCTTCCTAGCGGAATTTCAGGCAAGATGACCATACCCTCGAAATCACTTCTATCTTTGCTTGCTAGTTGCTCGCTCTTTTGCTATGCCTATGCTACAATGCCTACCACTTGCTTATCATGCCTCCCATATTGCCATGTGAAGCCTCTAACCATCCTCCCTAGCAAACCGTTGTTTGGCTATGTTACCACTTTGCTCAGCCCTTCTTATAGCGTTGTTAGTTGCAGGTGAAGATGAAGTTTGTTCCTTGTTGGAACATGGAGATGTTGTTCCTTGTTGGAACATGTTTACTTGTTGGGATATCACAATATATCTTATTTAATTAATGCATCTATATACTTGGTAAAGGGTGGAAGACTCGGCCTTGTGCTTGGTGTTTTGTTCCACTCTTGCCGCCCTAGTTTCCATCATATCGGTATTATGTTCCCAGATTTTGCGTCCCTTACACGGTTGGGTGATTTATGGGACCCCCTTGACAGTTCGCTTTGAATAAGACTCCTCCAGCAAGGCCCAACCTTGGTTTTACCATTTGCCACCTAAGCCTTTTTTCCTTGGGTTCTGTAGACTCAAGGGTCATCTTTATTTTACCCCTCCCGGGACAGTGTTCCTCTGAGTGCTGGTCCAAACTAGAGCACCGTGCGGGACCGTCCCTTGGCAACTTGGGTTATGTTGGTACCTTTACGCTTAGCTTATCCGGTCGTGGCCTGAGACGAGATACGCGCGGCTACTATCAGGGTGTCGGCACGCCGGGAGGTCTTGCTGGACTTGTTTTACCATTGTCGAAATGTCTTGTAGCCGGGATTCCGAGACTGATCGGGTCTTTCCGGGGAGAAGGAATATCCTTCGTTGATCGCGAGAGCTTATAATGGGCTAAGTTGGGACACCCCTGCAGGGTATTATCTTTCGAAAGTCGTGCCCGCGGTTATGAGGCAGATGGGAATTTGTTAATGTCCGGTTGTAGAGAACCTGAAGTTGACCATAATTAAAATACATCAACCGCGTGTGTAACCGTGATGGTCTCTTCTTGGCGGAGTTCGGGAAGTGAACACGGTGTTGGATTTATGCTTGACGTAGGTTGTTCTAGGATCACTTATTGATCATAGTTGTTCGACCGTGCTTTTGCCTCCTCTTCTCGCTCTCTTTTCCGTATGTTAGCCACCATATTTGCTAGTCGCTTGTTGCAGCTCCACCTCACTACCCTGTCCTACCTTTAAGCTTAAATAGTCTTGATCTCGCGGGTGTGAGATTGCTGAGTCCCCATGACTCACAGATACTTCCAAAACCAGTTTGCAGGTGCCGATGAAACTGTGCAGGTGACGCATCCGAGCTCAAGGAGGAGCTCGATGAAGATCTTGTCCTTTGTGTTGTGTCGTTCTAGCTGATCAGTAGTGGAGCCCAGTTGGGGTCGATCAGGGATCTGTGTAGCATTTGGGGTAGTCTTCTTTTATTTTGGTTCCGTAGTCGGACCTTGATTGTATCTGTTTGATGTAATGCTTTACTCATGTATTGCGTGAAGTGGCGATTGTAAGCCAACTATGTATCTCTTTCCCTTATGTATTACATGGGTTGTGTGAAGATTACCTCACTTGCGACATTGCTTTCAATGTGGTTATGCCTCTAAGTCGTGCTTCGACACGTGGGAGATATAGCCGCATCGAGGGCGTGACAAGTTGGTAATCAGAGCCATCCCCGACTTAGGAGCCCCCTTCTTGATTGAATCGCTGACTTTGTTGAGTCTAGAACAAAATGTTTTGAGTCTTAGGATTATATTTATCAGAGTGTAGGATTCTTTTTACTCCTCAGCCCCTTCGTCGCTCTGGTGAGGTCTCCTGAAGTAGATGTTTTGACTTTCCTCTCCTCAAATTTCACTATAAAAAATTTAGGATCACGCGGGTATCTTGGAATCGTTCTGATGGTTTTGTGATGAGAACATTGTTCTTGGTGCCCCCTGACATTTAGGGGTTGTGGCAGTGTCCTGGGGAGTTGAGCTCCGAGGTGTTGTCGTCACAATTTTATCGTTGCAGTTCTGGAATACCTGAGTTTTGCCGACATCGAAAATCTCTTTTATACAGTTGTTAGTGAGATAACCTCGATAACCCAGTACTGGGGTGAGCTCGAGAGTATTGCCATGACTCGTATAACGGATGCTTTTCGAAGGTCAAGGTACATGATTTCCGAAGGTTTCTTGGTTATGTGTTGAAGGATGGATACAGCTGGATCTAGGTATTGTTAGTTTGGGTGATATATTTTGTGTCCCCTGTATCCCCAACACCAGATTGCATAACCACAAAGTTTCGGGAGTTTATAAGTGGGAATTCAAGTATCTCGTAGGATATCTTTCCAACACACACATGATACGATATGGGATCTATCATATGTTTGTTTCCGGCTTATTCTGCGAGCCAAATCCTTTGTTTTTGTTTTGTTTTGTTTTATGGTATTCGAGTTGCTTCAATGCCAAGTGTTGATTCCATACCTTATTCTAAGCGATGTTCTCATATTTCTATGTGGATGCTAATCCTTCTTGTTCATCAAGGTTGTCTTTTCAATCCTTTCCAACCGGTGTGTTTTTCTCCAAGTAAATTCGATCATTCCAACATTCGCAAGATCAATTCTAAGCTTTTTCTCAACGGTGTTCGTTTCATCCGACCCAAGTTGCTTTTGTTTTCCCACCCTCCCACCCTTTTTCTTCAAGGACTCAGATTTCCCTAACCAAGCATCCATTTTATTGAGTGAAGTCTCTCCATTATTTTCCGTCAATGTCCTTATCCGGTGATTCTTAGGAAGATACTAACGGAGCCTTAAGTTTATCATTCTTCATCCTCATATTCTCTCCGGTGGATTCAATTCAAGCTTTCGGTGTTGATCGCATTCTTTTCCTCATCTCAAATGCTTTCTCATGCCGGGTATCTCTTAATCATCCACCTCTCGCTATTCAATTGTTCCGGAGTGATAAAGATATCTCAGAAGATTCAAGTTTCCATTCTCAATTCACTCAAGTTCTTTTGAGGATGCTATCTCATTCAAACCATTTAATTCAACCGGAGCAATCTTTCTTTTCAAGCAATCGTTCAACGGTGTATCTTTTGAGTGGGCCCTAACCCACAAGCCTTTTCCCAGGATCTTACCTGACTCTTCTTATTTTCCCGGAGCTATTCTCATAGTCTTTCCCAAGTTTGACGTAGGAATGAATTTTCATCAGTCAGGTGTCTTTCTCCAAGATCTTACAAATTCTTTTCATCGTGGGTTCAACCTTTCTAATTTTCTTTCCGGAGTGCCTCAACAATTCACGGTGGTGTTTCTCGTCGTCATTCTCAGATTTTGAAGATCAAAGAAGAGTTTCCCTTAAATCTTGTCCATTCTCTTGAAGATGTGTGGTTCTAACTTGTTGCCATCCTCTCATAATTGTTTTTGACTGTGAGAATTCTTTTCAACCATTCGACGCATTTCAGGAGTTGCTTCCTTTCTCGATCATCCGAAGGCCATCATTTCTGAATATTACTCATTCTCAGCCTTCAGCTCTTGTTTTCCAAATCTTACCGGTGGGTCGTTCAAATATCCGCTAATTAGTTCATGGTCTCTTCATTCTCATGTATCTAAATTCTATCAAGTATCTTTATTCGTTTTCTAATTCTTCCCGGTGTATTGTGCCTTTACTACTTTCATTTTCAATTCTTACGGTGGTTCGTTCAAGATTCCTTTTCCTATGTCCTCATACTAATGCATTCGTTGTTTCAATCCTACCGGTGGTTCGTTGAAGACCTTCCCAAGTTGAGCAATATCTCTTTTCAATCCTTTCTACGAGAATAAGTAGTATGCCAAATCCGTTGCTTGTCATCAATCTAAATTGGTGAAGGATACGCATAATGTAAGTCTTATTATTGTTTCATCCAAGTGATCTAGTTTCTTCTTTCCGGAGTTTGTTCAACATATCACATTCTTGGTTCGAGATGCTTCATCTTTTCTTTTCCGGAGTTCCAAGTTTTCCGCATTATCTCGTCGCGGAGCTCCATCTAAATCATCGCAAGGCTTCACCTTGTGTTTTCAACTTCTCTTTCTTTTTATCATCCTTTTATTACCGGAGTTTTTCATGGAGGCTCTACATGGTGGTTTATCAAGGACCCTTTTCATTCTTCAATTGTTGGTCAAGATTTCTCTCGGAGCTAAGATCCGCCAAGCTATACTCTAAAATAAACATGGTGTTCAACACATGTTTTGTTTTGAAGAGCTCAAATATTCTTCTTCCTGCATTCCAAAGTGCAATTCGTTCTACCTTATCATTTGAGGTGGTGTTATCTCATTCTTGACAATTTGAGTTCGCGTTTCATGGTTCACATGTTGTCAAGAATGAGGTATTTTAAATCCATCAATCTTTTCGTTGGAGTTATCTTGTGTCATGTTTCACCTAAAGCCTTCCCTAAGGAATGTTGTTATTATGGTGTTTATCAATGATCCAAGTTTTCTCCTATCCTCTTGGTGAAAGAAGTTTTTCATCGCTTTGGTGCTCTCGCTCAAATCAATGGCTTCCTTTAGTGTCCATTTGTCACCTCATAATGTTGAGATGTTTCCATAAGCCCACTACAAGCTTATTCGTCTCGTTGTTGATTTTCCAACAACTCCGTTATAACCTTCTTGGAAGGGTGCTTTCCGAGCTCATTTGTGGTAGAAGTTGTCATTTTCCTCTCCATTCCTTTATTCAAATGATCTATCTTCTATTTCTTCTTCCGGAGGCATTGTGATGTTGCTCCCTTCACTCTTCTTCTCGAATGGTGAGGATCATGTTCTTTGCTTTTGCTTATCCATTTAACCGGAGTGTTATGTTTATCATTCCTCTTTTAACTGGAGTCTCATCCAAGTGCTTTCATTTTTTCAAGTTCAAATTCTATTCCTCCATTTCCAACCGGAGTGTTGTATCATCTCTTCAATATCGTCTCATCTTATCAAGTTTTCTTCTCTTTTCTACCGGAGTGCTGTCCAAATTCTGTCATTCTTCTTCCTTGACTATCTCATTATACCGAGGTGGTCATATTCTTTTCGTTTGCGAAGATCTTATTTCCATGTCTTTCAACCTACAAGGTTCTAGTAATGTTCCTTGTTCCTCTTTTCTAACGGAGTGTTCACAATCTCGTTCATCTCCATTGTATTATTTCTTTCAATTTTTTCAACCTCTCATGGTTTGTGGTTTCACTCGTTTGCCAAAGAAGCAACTTTGTTTTACCTCTGCCTCTCCCGTTTTCCCTCCGGTGCCATCCTAGATCTCGGGACGAGATCCTCTTGTAGTGGTGGAGTGTTGTAACGCCCCGAGACCGACGCTCCATATGCCTTCCTTGTTTTGCGAATCAGCTGTGTTATTTATTTGTTTGTTGCATCTCATCTCATAGCATCATGCGCATTGCATTTGCATGTTTTCATAAAGCTTGCATTGTTCGTAGTTGCCTCTCCTCGCTTGTCTCTGTTGACCTTTTAACATGCCCCTTTGTCGTTGTCGACCTCTCTCAGATCCCTCACGTGCGTGTCCGAAACTTCTCTGGACCTGACCCGGGCATTCATGACCGATGTGTCCGGATCACCCCCCAACATCTATAAAACATCTCCGTTTTCTTATTTGGGCTCCCTAGCCAATTTATTCTCGATCGCCCGATTAAGATCGAAGGGACCAAATGCGCCTAACCAAAACTCACCTGCTATATAACCAGACCAAACCCTAAAATCTAGGGAGATGTCCGATCCATTCCATCACCGCGCCGCCGCTCCACCCGGTCTCTCCTTCCACCTCGGGATCTTCCCAGATCCAAATCCTCCCCTCCTCGATTTCAGCCACCAGCCAACCATCGCTCTCCACTGCTCCTCCTCGATCCAGAGTTCGCGCCCCCGATCCAAATTCTTCTCAGCCTCCACCCGTGCAGCCTCCTCCCTCCTGCTCGTGCCCGAGGGTTTGTCTCGAGCGCCGCCGCAAGCAGCAGCAGCCATCGGAGGCCCAGAGCCGCTCCTTTTCTCCGTCCGCAGCACCAGGAGCCCAAGATCCATCTTCTACGGTCACGTCCGAGTGAGAGGAGCTCGCTGCTCGAGCTCGAGCATGCAACCCAGTCCCATGGCGCCCTCCCGAGGTCCTCTCGTGCGTGCCTCTACTCGTCCTCATCGCCTTCCTTCTTCATCGGAGCATCACCAGACCAGCAGCTCCATCGCGCATGCCTGCCGCCGGCAAGAGACCCAGGCCAGTGAGCCAAGCTTCTCCCTTGCCTTCTCCTTTTTCCCGTGCTTCCTGTCTTCTCTTCCCCCGCTAACCTCCCTTTTGCTCTCTAAACGGTAGCCATGGACAGCCCCAGGAGCTCCCTCGCAGCCGCCTGGATCTGGCGTCTCACCGGAGAACGACGTCCTTCCTCGGATCCAGCCGCCACTGCTTCCCGTCGAGCCTCCCCGCCTTGGATCCGGTCGTCCCTGCGACGTCCCGCCGCGCCAAGCCCCCTCCAGCCGCGGGTCTCCTTCGCTGCATCGAGCAGCAAAAGTTCGGGCAGAGGAGGATGGCGCCTCTGCCTCGACACCCCGCGCATCGCCTGCGTGCGTTGACCGCGCCCAGGCCCAGCGCCCCCTTCCGGCCTCCCCTTCCACCGACTGGGCCTCAACCCACTAGGTGAGGCCACCCCCAGCGCCCACTGCACTGTTGGCCCAGCCCGTTTCGGCTCGAGTCACTGTTTTTTTTCATGGACGAATTTCTTATTTATCCAGAGTATTACAGATTTGCACAAAATCCCTTGACTTCATGCATATAATAATTCACAAACCGTGAATCAGATTAAAATGATTTAAACATGTAAAGTGCTTAGAATTTCATCTAGTTTCATAATATCCAACTCTCATCCATGTTAAAAAATGTTTAAATTGCTGTTTGCATTAATTTGCTTAAATGCCATGCTAAAATGATTAATTCATAACTAATTAATCGTAACTCGGTTTTTAATAAACTTTATACGTAAATGGGGTAGAAAAATGCCTAGTTTAACATGGTACCCTTTATTTTGCTGTTTAACAACATTAAAATTGTGTTTAGGGCAGAACAGTACCAAATCTAAAATATGCACATGAGGATTTTTCGGAATTGTTGTTTGTTGTTCCGGCCTCATTTAAACTTGCCTAAATAGTTAGTTTACTTATGCTTCACCCCTTGCCATGTTTACTTACATTTAATATTGTTGGGTACATAACCGAGAGAGAACTAAATAATTGATGTTTGTAGTGTTGTTTGTTGCACTTTGCCATGCCATGCTATTTAAATCGGACATGCATCATCCTTGGTTGTGCATCATGCCATGTTTATGTGATGGTTGTTTACTACGTTGTTTGTTTGTTTCCGGGTTGCTTCTCCCGTTAGCTTCGGTTTCGTTCCGGAGTTGTGAGGGTTCGTTCGACTACGTCCGTTTGTCTTCTTCATGGACTCGTTCTTCTTGCTAGCGGGATTTCAGGCAAGATGACCATACCCTCGAAATCACTTCTATCTTTGCTTGCTAGTTGCTCACTCTTTTGCTTTGCCTATGCTATGATGCCTACCACTTGCTTATCATGCCTCCCATATTGCCATGCCAAGACTCTAACCATCCTCCCTAGCAAACCGTTGTTTGGCTATGTTACTGCTTTGCTCAGCCCCTCTTATAGCGTTGTTAGTTGCAGGTGAAGATGAAGTTTGTTCCTTGTTGGAACATGGAGATGTTGTTCCTTGTTGGAACATGTTTACTTGTTGGGATATCACAATATATCTTATTTAATTAATGCATCTATATACTTGGTAAAGGGTGGAAGACTCGGCCTTATGCCTGGTGTTTTGTTCCACTCTTGCCGCCCTAGTTTCCGTCATATCGGTATTATGTTCCCGGATTTTGCGTCCCTTACACGGTTGGGTGATTTATGGGACCCCCTTGACAGTTCGCTTTGAATAAGACTCCTCCAGCAAGGCCCAACCTTGGTTTTACCATTTGCCACCTAAGCCTTTTTTCCTTGGGTTCTGTAGACTCAAGGGTCATCTTTATTTTACCCCTCCCGGGACAGTGTTCCTCTGAGTGCTGGTCCAAACTAGAGCACCGTGCGGGACCGTCCCTTGGCAACTTGGGTTATGTTGGTACCTGTACGCTTAGCTTATCCGGTCGTGGCCTGAGACGAGATACGCGCGGCTACTATCAGGGTGTCGGCACGCCGGGAGGTCTTGCTGGACTTGTTTTACCATTGTCGAAATGTCTTGTAGCCGGGATTCCGAGACTGATCGGGTCTTTCCGGGGAGAAGGAATATCCTTCGTTGATCGCGAGAGCTTATAATGGGCTAAGTTGGGACACCCCTGTAGGGTATTATCTTTCGAAAGTCGTGCCCGCGGTTATGAGGCAGATGGGAATTTGTTAATGTCCGGTTGTAGAGAACCTGAAGTTGACCATAATTAAAATACATCAACCGCGTGTGTAACCGTGATGGTCTCTTCTTGGCGGAGTTCGGGAAGTGAACACGGTGTTGGATTTATGCTTGACGTAGGTTGTTCTAGGATCACTTATTGATCATAGTTGTTCGACCGTGCTTTTGCCTCCTCTTCTCGCTCTCTTTTCCGTATGTTAGCCACCATATTTGCTAGTCGCTTGTTGCAGCTCCACCTCACTACCCTGTCCTACCTTTAAGCTTAAATAGTCTTGATCTCGCGGGTGTGAGATTGCTGAGTCCCCATGACTCACAGATACTTCCAAAACCAGTTTGCAGGTGCCGATGAAACTGTGCAGGTGACGCATCCGAGCTCGAGGAGGAGCTCGATGAAGATCTTGTCCTTTGTGTTGTGTCGTTCTAGTTGATCAGTAGTGGAGCCTAGTTGGGGTCGATCGGGGATCTGTGTAGCATTTGGGGTAGTCTTCTTTTATTTTGGTTCCGTAGTCGGACCTTGATTGTATCTGTTTGATGTAATGCTTTACTCATGTATTGCGTGAAGTGACGATTGTAAGCCAACTATGTATCTCTTTCCCTTATGTATTACATGGGTTGTGTGAAGATTACCTCACTTGCGACATTGCTTTCAATGCGGTTATGCCTCTAAGTCGTGCTTCGACACGTGGGAGATATAGCCGCATCGAGGGTGTTACATCGTGCTTCTTCACCCTCTGGTCTTCTTGCTCCAGCCGCCCAAAGCAGCGCCGGTCGTGTCGCCTGCTCCTGCCTCCCGTGGCCGGCTGTACTGCCGCGGAGGCCTCACCGCCCCTACTACTCCCATCGCTGGCTAGGCCATCCCTCCACTCACCCACACTCCCTGTTATTCTGCAGCGATGGCAGCCTCATATCGCAGCCGAACCAGTGAACCCTCATACTCCTTTCCGCGTGGGTATCCACTGGCGCGTCTTCCCCGGCTCCACGTCGTCCCCTTCCTAGGCCTTGCCGTCGTCCACCGCCGTGGTGCTCTCGGCGCGGCGTGGTCAATGTGGTCAACCGACTTCCATCGGAAGAGTACTATACGTGGAGAGGCTGACAGCTGGGTCCACGGTAGCCACAAGGAAGTGCCTCCTTATTACGTGGAAAATAATTGTTCCTCCACCTGATTGTTGGGACCCACCGGACGGGCCACCGTATTTCACAAAAAAACGTTCCCCCCGCTGTCAGCTCGGACCCACCGGAAGTGCCTCCTTATTACGCACAAAAAAAATGAATACTCCCCCTGCTAGTTGGGACCCACCTTGGTGGGAGGCTGACTTGTGGGCCTACTAAGTTGACGGGGACGGAGTGCTTTGTCAACTTAGTCAATATGAACGATTCTAGCTCCAGTGACCGTACGATGTCCATCCAACGGCCGTAGTGCTTCTTCAACCTCTTGTCTTCTTGCTCCAGCCGCCCAAAGCAGCGCCGGTCGTGCCGCATGCTCCTGCCTCCCGTGGCCGGTTGTGCTGTCGCGCAGGCCTCACGCCCCTACTATTCCCACGGCTGGCCAGGCCCTGCAGCGAAGGCAGCCTCACACCACACCCGAACCAGTGAACCCTCATACTACTCTCCGCGCGGGCTTCCACTGCCGTGTCTTCCCCGGCTCCGCGTCGTCCCCTTCGTAGGCCTCGCCGTCGTCCACCGCCCTGGTGTTCTCGGCACGGCGTGGTCAACGTGGTCAAGGAACGACTTCCATCGGAAGAGTACTGTACGTGGAGAGGCTGACAGCTGGGTCCACGACGGCCGCAAGGATGTGCCTCCTTATTATGCGCAAAATAATTATTCCTCCACCTGACAGCAGGGACCCACCGGACGGGCCACCGTATTTCGCGAAAAAAACATTTCCTCCTGACTGCTGGGACTCACCAGCTACATCCTCGCACGCAAGGAAGTGCGTCCGGGCAAAAAAAATGATTCGCCTTCCTGACTGCTGGGACCCACCAGCTACATCTTCGCAGGCTAGGAAGTGCCTGACAGTCGGGACCCACCTGGTCGAAGCGTACGTAGCGTTGTCATTCTAGTCGCGAACGTGTACGTACATACTGGTCGATGTAGAGACGCGCACGTGTCATCGTACAGGCACGCACGTAGCATGTACACGTACACTACAAAAAAAAGACACATCCGTGACATTTTGGGCCGAACAATTTTTTTTCTGTCATACATATGACACTTCTATGACGATAATTTTGACAAAACCCGGTATCATCATAGATGTGGTGGGCTCCTACTTCTATGACATAAAATCATGACAGAAAATGGGCTTTTCATCCTGGGCGGGCCGGAGACGCAGCTGCATGACATTCTTTGGGCCATCCATGACGGAAAAACCGTGGTAGAAGCGAGGGGGAGGAAAATTTCGGGGAGTTCCCGGTTACGGTGGGAGGTCGGGGGACGAGCGATGCGCATTTCTCTCGTATACGTACGCGCGTGTGTGCGAGGCGTTGGCTCTAACTAAACCCGAGCGATGCGTTGGGCTCTAACTGAACCCGAGCGATTGCACTGCAGGCTACACGTTACTGAACCCTAGCGATCGATCGATGGCTATTAACTGAACCCGATCGAGCGATTCCTTCGCTACTGCTGCTAACTGAAGCCGATCAATGTTGCCTCTGGGATGAACAGTGAGCATTGCGGGGGGGGGGGGGGGGTTGGATGAACAGTGAGCGGTGGCGTTGCCTCTGGATGAACAGGACCCCGTGGTGTGGTGGAGGGCTGGATGAACAATAGACGGTGGAGGGGTGCCCGTGGAGGGGTGGTTGAACAGGACCCCATGGTGTGGAGAGCTGGATGAACAGTAGACGGTGGAGGGGTGCCCGTGGAGGGGTGGTTGAACAGGACCCCGTGGTGTGGAGGGCTGGATGAACAATAGACGATGGAGGGGTGGTTGAACAGTAGCCGGTGGAGTAGCCCGCGGTGGAGGCTGGATGAACAGGAACCCGTGGAGGCTGGAGGAGGTCGACGGTGGAGATGAACAATATCCCATGGAGTCCCGTTTTGCGGTACGCCACACCCCTCCCGATGAACAGGACCCCCGTTTCGACCGTAGTTCTCCATCACAAGTCCGTTTCCTCCGTTTTGCGGTACGCCACACCCCTCCCGATCAACATGACCCCCGTTCGACCGTAGGAGCTCCGTTTCCTCCGTTTTGCGGTACGCCAGACCCCTCCCGATGAACAGGATCCCGTTTCAAACGTGGCCGGTCGAACACAAGGCCGTTTCCTCCGTTCTGCGGTACGCTAGGCCTCGTTTCCATCGCCTGTTCCGTCCAAACCTTCCCGATGAACAGGACCACGCATTCTGTTCCGACCCAGCTGGTTGTCTCCCACGCGTTCCGTTGCCTCCCAATGAACACGACGCATTTTGTTGCCTCCCCATGAACACGACGCTTTCCGTTGCCTCCCCATGAACACGACAAGGACACTATTTCTCCGTTCTGACCCAGCCATGTACACGAGCCCTGGTCGTACGTATGCACGAGTAGGTGTTCGAGACCCCGCCCGTACGTACACATACGTGGCCGTATTTTCTTTCTTGCACCCTGGCCGTTGTACGTACGTGTACATGCTACATGCGCGCCTCTACTACAACACGTACGCGCCTCTACTACGACACGTGCGCGCCTCTACATCCACCAGTATATATGTACATACACATTCGCGACCAGAATGACAACGCTACGTACACTTCGACCAGGTGGGTCCCGACTGTCAGGCACTTCCTTGACTGCGAAGATGTAGCTGGTGGGTCCCAGCAGTCAGGGGGGCGAATCATTTTTTTGCCCGGACACACTTCCTTGCGTGCGAAGATATAGCCGGTGGGTCCCAGCAGTCAGGGGGGCGAATCGTTTTTTGCCCGGACGCACTTCCTTGCGTGCGAAGGTGTAGTTGGTGGGTCCCAGCAGTCAGGGGGCGAATCGGTTTTTTTGCCCGGACGCACTTCCTTGCGTGCGAAGATGAAGTTGGTGGGTCCCAGCAGTCAGGGGGAAACGTTTTTTCCGTGAAATACAGTGGCCCGTCCAGTGGGTCCCAGCTGTCAGGTGGAGGAATCATTATTTTCCGCGTAATAAGGAGGCACTTCCTTGCTGCGGCCGTGGACCCAGCTGTCAGCCTCTCCACGTACAGTCCACGTCCGATGGAAGTCGTTCCTTGACCACGTTGACCACACCGCGCCTAGAGCACCAGGGCGATGGACGATGGCGAGGCCTAGGAAGGGGACGACGCGGAGCCGGGGAAGACGCGACAGTGGAAGCCCGCGCGGAGAGGAGTAAGAGGGTTCACTGGTTCGGCTGCGGTGTGAGGCTGCTGTCGCCGCAGGGCCTGGCCAGCGGTGGGAATAGTAGGGGGCGGTGAGGCCTCCGCGGCAGCACAGCCGGCCACGGGAGGCAAGAGCATGCGGCATGACCGGCGCTGCTTTGGGCGGCTGGAGCAAGAAGATCAGAGGTTGAAGAAGCACTACGGCCGTTGGATGGACATTGTACGGTCACTGGAGCTAGAATCATTCATATTGACTAAGTTGACAAAGCCCTTCGTCCCCGTCAACTTAGTTGGCCCACAAGTCATCCTCCCACTATGGTGGGTCCCAGCTAGCAGGGGGTATTCATTTTTTGTGCGTAATAAGGAGGCACTTCCTTGCGTGCGAAGATATAGCTGGTGGGTCCGACATGTCAGCGGGGGGGTCTTTTTTTCGCGAAATACAGAGGCCCTTCCGGTGAGTCCTAGCTGTCAGGTGGAGGAATCATTATTTTGCGCATACAGTCCACGACCGATGGATGTCGTTTGTTGACCACGTTGACCAGGCCGCACTGAGAGCATCATGGCGGTGGACGACGGCGAGGCCTAGGAAGGGAACGACACGGAGCCGGGGAAGACTCGGCAATGGTTGCCCACGCGGTGGGGAGTACGAGGGTTTACTGGTCCGGCTGCCGTCGCCGGAAAATAACATGAGGTGTGGGTGAGTAGAGTAATGGCTTGACCAGCAATGAAGTAGGGTGAGGCGGTGCGGCCTGTGCGGCAGCACAGCCGGCCATGGGAGGCGGGAGCAGGCAGTCCCACCGGAGCTGGTTTGGGCGGCTGGAGCAAGAAGATCAGATATTGAAGAAGCATCACGGCCGTTGGATTAACATCCAACGGTCACCGCTGCTAGAATCGTTTGCGGACTAAGTTGACAAAGCCAAAGTACACGTCAACCTAGTAGACCCACAAGTCAGCCTCCAAATCTGTCACAAACAGCATACAACCCGAAATTTCTAGCCAGATTCAAATTAATTTTAAATCTAAATATACCTTAATTTAAATTCAATGAAATTTTACCCGCACAAAAACAATGAAATTTAAAATATCAAAATCCGAAAGAAAACAGTATTTTGGAACTAATTGCCTGTTTGTTGTATTTTTTTCATTTTACAGCCCATTTATTATTACTTATATCCCATCTCCTATTACATATAGCCCATTTTCTGGGCAAAATGCATCCCTCCTCGTCTTGAAAGATTTCCGGCCCAGCAGGGCGTAGAAAAGCAAGTAGGCCTACGTTGGTTATTCTGCAAAAAACAAAATAGCTGGCTAGCCATTTTCAGAAAGGAAAAAAACAAACTGGGTTGGTCATGTGCTAAACATATGAAATAAAAGCCTGGGCTAGACGGGCCATGGGTCCCGCACAACCCATTTGATACCCTTCTCCGTCCCGAAAAAACAAAATTACTGCGCGCGCTGCTGGGTCCCTACTGTCATCCTCACCATGTACAGTCATCTCCTTATTCCTCTCGGTTGTTGACCATGTTAACAACACCAGAGGGCGGCGCCGTGGCGAGCGAACCAAGGCAGAGGACGATGGTGAGGCCTCAGACGGGAACGAACAGGAGCTGGGGAAGATCACAGCCAGCCGTGGGGGGCGGGAGCAGGCGGTCTCGCCGGCGCTGGTTTGGCTTTGGCGGCTCGAGGAAGAAGAGACTGAAGAAACGCGACAGACGTTCAATGTCAATCCAACGGTCAAGGTTGGCACAATCGTTTGTTGACTAAGCGGACACCAAGTAGCATACTTTTTTATATATAGGAAGAAAACTGCGAGGAAAATGCGTTCGTTTGTCGTCCTCCTCATAGGGAATGTTCGCCACATAAGTGACTAGAACCCTTGGTTTTCAACCGAGAGGTCTTGGGTTCGAGTCCCAGGAACTCTCAATTTTTTCCTCCTTCCTTCCTCGCAAAAAAAAGGGAAAGAAAATCAAAGACTTGGGAAGGCGTACAGAACAAGCTAGTGTACCAGTAAAGAGACATTGTCGAGTTTTAGAAAAAAGAAAGACATGCTCCTGTAGCTGGTTCGAATCCAAACCTAGACTATGACTATATATGGTGCTATGCTACTCTGCAAGTAATGAAACTAACATATCCAACGTTCGCTTCTCCTCTTCTCTACTTACTATCTTACTCTGCCTAGCATCAGAAGCTCTGGCCGCAGCAACCATGTCCGCTGGCTGCTCGTCCACCTGCTCTTCAGCAGGCAACAACCAGATATGCGCCAAGTCGCCACCCGTACCATCGCCTGTGGGTCTCATCACACCCCCGCCAGCACGCACACCGCAGCCGATTGCTCATCGCAACCCGCTGCCGTTGGTGTGGTGCCACTGCTGCAAATCACGCAGAGTCATCCATCGCGTCTCAACCACAATCCGCAACCCTGGCCGAGTCTTCTACAAATGCCTGAATCATGGGGTAATAATATGTTTAAGTGTTGTTCTGTTGGTTTTAGTTGATGATTTTTTAATAGTTTGGTTGATGATCTTCCAATTTGATTCTTGCAGAAAAGGGAAGATTCGTGTGATTTGTATTTCTGGGAAGTTGCTGATGTGGGGGAATACAACTACGTTGATTATTTGGTTAGCCGAGGAATCCCAATACCAACAGGTTGGGGTGTTGGATAGGTAACTGAAGGAACGACAGAAGAGGAAGATGCAGAGCAGAAGGTTAAAGATGCAGTTCCTCTGATCATGGCCAAGTAACAGCTGCTGAACGGCCTTGACAGCAATGAGGAGATGAAAGAGCTTGTGAAGATAATGGGCAAAATCGATGTGCTCTGTAGGATGATTGTCTCTTTATTTGCAGTGTATGTAGCACTCGTGATGTATTCAGTGGCTATGACATGAGCACTTTGCTGAAACTAGTAATGAATGAAACATGTGTAGCAGGCTGGGCGTAGTGTTGTGAACATCTAATGATTTCTATTAACGAAAGTCAGGGGGTATCCCATTTTGCTCATATAAATAAATAAATAGCAGAGGCCCTGTCGGGTCAGCTTTGTTCTCATTCGAAGACGTCGAGCAAATTGCAGTCCAACAACAAACTATGTCATCAAATTCAAGTTTCACGGCCAAATATGAGTACAACTAAACAACAATGTCATCATGTTTTAGTTGTCATACAATCCCCAAACACAAATCAGCATACATAACAAGTGATGTTCTCACAGCAAAATACTAAACAACATGTTCATCGGGTTTCAGTTGTCATATCAAACACAATTTCACATAGTAGATAAAAAAACGTCTTCTGACAGGCAAATACAACAAAAGCAATGTAATCATCATCCGCAGCAGCAGCGTCAACATCTTCGCCATGTGTATCAGTCTGAATCGTAATTCCCTACGGTGTCATCTTCTTCTTTGTCCTCAACGTCCTCGAACGTTGGCTTCTTCTTGATCAACTCTTGTATGTCCACAGCACGACAGGCAATCTTTTCACCGGCGTCACTGACGTGATGGTTCTCAAAGATATTAGGAACATCTATGTTATCTTGTACATCAGGAGCAGTGTAAGCATCATCTTGTTGTGCAACTTCATTAAACAAATTCCTCTACTCAAACCTTTGCAATACTCTCCAGTCATCGCTACGTGCAAATGTGTCTTCCAAGAAAAATATTTGTGTTGCTTGATTTGCCAAAATAAAAGGCTCGTTGGTCTGGTACGCCGCCTTGACATTGATGCATTTGAAATAATCATCAGCTCTGGGTTTTGCGATCCTGGAAAATAGGTTATACCAACGACATCACAACAGAACCACACACCGATGATCCTCGAAACTAGAGATATATTGCAACTGAACAATGTCTGTTTTGTTAGCATACATTTCAGTCCGTGCTCATGATGGCACTGTTTTGTGTCTTCCTGCCTTCGTCTCGTGCAAGGATGTTGTAGCGCACATCTCCAACAACGCAAGATTCATAATGTCTTACCCGAGTATCAGGACCCATTGCTAGTGAGTAAAGGGCATCATCAACTGCCTGCCCATCCTCCCGCATCTTCTTAACCTATCGCTAGAAAATAGACAAGCTGATCATCTCATGTACTCAATATATTAAAAAAAACTAACAGTGCACTTCAAAAGCTTACATGGTTCTTGAACCATTTCGCAAATCCTGCCATAACCAGTTTGTCAATGTTTCTTGGATTTTGCAGCAGTAACTCCTCTTTGTAGATGCTGCACAACATAGTGATCGCGTCAAACATCTAAATATATAAGAATGTGTTGCAAGCTTAGTAGATTACAATGTATAAGCTGCAGTACTGCACTCACTTGATATAAGGTAGTATCTCAGGACAGTTATTCAACACATACCAAACCATTTTGTCCAAATCTTTAGGTTTGTCCTCTTGTCGACTCTTCCCTGTAACTCGAACAGAATAATCGAAAACATTGAGCCCGGGATTGTCTTCACCCACCTCTTTGCTAAGCTGATCAGCTGTTTCAATGTATTTTGAGCAGAATGTCAATGCTTCTGTAGCAATGTAGGCCTCTGCAATGGAACCCTCGGGTCTAGCTCTGTTCCTAACATAGCCCTTGAAAGTGCCTAGCCGCCTTTCAATAGGGTACATCCAGCCATACTGTATTGGACCTCTAAGTAGTGCCTCATCAGGTAGATGAACAGACAAATGCACCATCACATCAAAGAAGGTTGGAGGATATATCTTCTCAAGGTCGCATAGGATAGTTGGTATCTTGTCTCTAAGACACTCCAAAGCATCTATCTTGATATTCCTACTGCAGAGTTCCCTAAAGAATTGTCCCAACTCTGCAACTGCTCTGTATAAGTCAGAGCGGCCCAATCCTCTAAGGATAACAGGTAAAACCCTTTGAAGTAGGACGTGGCAGTCATGAGTTTTCAACCCTTGTACCTTGTTTCCATCTGCACTAACTCTCCTTTCGGGGTTGGAAGCAAATCCATGTGGGAATCTCACACGTGACAGGACCTCACAGAATTCTTTTCTTTTTACCTTGTCCAAGACGTACATAGCTGGTGCCATATCCCGTGGTTTACCTTCATCTTGCACCTGCAAATCCTTTCTGATACCCAGGTGTGTCAAATCAATCCTAGATTTTAAGGTATCTTTCGTCTTGCCTTCAATATTAAGAAGTGTGCCGATAATGCTGTCACATATATTTTTCTTGATGTGCATCACATCAAGATTATGCCGCAGATCCAAATCTTTCCAATACTCCAAGTCCCACAAAGTGGACCTACGGGTAAACAATAATATCTCTTCTACCCTGTCATGCTTCCTTTTCCCGCTACCATTACCAGGATGGTTTCCTGGTGTAATATGCCTGACCTTCTCTAATTCCACTTGCAACTCATCGGCGGTGAGCCTCTTTGGTGCATCACGGTTTTCATGCTTTGCATTGAACACATGTCTTCGGTATTTTCTAGGATGCGGCTTGTCCTTGGCAAGGAAACGGTGGTGTCCAATGTAACAGATCTTGCCAAGTATTGCATATGACAGCGGATTCCTGTCATAGCGAACACATGCATTATAACCATGTGTCGTTCGCCCTGACATAGTGCCCAAAGCCTGATAATCATGGATGCACCAAATTATAACAGCACGCAGAAAGAAATCAGCTGGTGGGCTGCTATATAGGTCTCGAGTGAGAACACCCTTCCATAGCTGTTGAAGTTCCTCCACAAGAGGCTCCATCAACAAATCAAAATCCTTTCCAGGACTTTTTGGACCTGGGATGAGCAAGGCCATCATGTAGTTTGATTCTTTGGTGCAGACATTTGGAGGCATGTTGTAAGGGATAAGAAGCACTGGCCACATGCTATATGTGGCGCTCTGGTGGCCAAATGGGTTAAATCCATCTGAAGCTAAGCCAAGTCTAATGTTTCTCGGGTCAGCAGCAAACTCTGTGTGTTTATCATTGAAGCTTTTCCACTCACTACCATGAGATGGATGGCTCATTACATTCTGATCTCTCTACTCCTGGTTCCTAGAATGCCACAGTACATCCTCTCTTGTTTCAGCATCATGAAACAACCTCTGCAATCTTGGTGTAATTGGAAAATGTCTCAGAACATTATGAGGAATCCTCTTCACATCATCGCCATCTTTCCATCTTGATGATTTGCATTTCGGGCATTCACTTAAGTTGGCATAATCCTTCCGGAACAGAACACAATTATTCTTACAAACATGGATCATATCATATCCCATTCCAACTGCACGAAGGAAATTCTTCATTTTACTGTAGGTGTGTGGCAGCTCAGACGCATCTGGGAAAGATTCGCGGAAAGCAGCCAACATCGCATCGAATGATTTGTTGGTCATCCGCTCAGATGTCTTCACCTGAAGAAAGGTGACAATAGCTGAGAATATTGACAGCTTATTTCCTGGGGTGATAGCAACGTTGCATTGTTCCAACATGCGGGCCCACCGTTTTTCTTCTGCAGGTGAAAGTTCACGGGATGCACGAGCGTTTCATAGCATTGTTTCAATGTTGGTCAAACTCACTGGCTCCGCCACCACCACCTCCTCCTCCTCTTCCACCTGAGCATCAGGCAGATCAAGATGGTGATCTGCTGCTTCCACGTAGTCAATAACATTGACGTTCACAGCTTCACCATGATGAACCCACCTAGTATATGTGACCGACATCCCATACAAGTGTAGATGATTTTGCACAGTTGACTGGGGTCTTGTAACTGAATTCATACAACTGCTACACAGACAGAGCACATCTGATTTCGGACCACCGTACTCAGCTCTGATAAAGTTCATGAAGTTTTCAACCCCCTCAACATATGCAGCGGAGAATCTTCGAGGAGAAGTTATCCAAGTCATGTCCATCTGTTAGACATGAAAATTAGTTCTTCTACTAGATATTACAGGAAAAACATATATGCTTTTTTATGAAGTCCAGAAAAAAAAACCTAGGTCGATGTCTAAAGCTATGGCAATATATTTGGACGAGCAGATATAAGTAACGAAAAATATGTAAAGCTAATTCAGCAAACAGATTTGAGTGCCAAATTATGGCAGGCTATTTCAGCAGTCAATGAGGCCGAGCACACAGCCGTCGAACTATCGAAGGCCATCGCAGCAACAAAGATCGAGTATAAAACGGTGTAGAGCTATTTCACCTAACAGATTGGCTACTAGACCATGGCAATCTATGTCGCAATAAATATATGGCAGGATATTTTAGCAACTAATCGGCCTTGGCATGCCATCTCATCTAAGCAGATTGAGTGCAGAACAGGGCAAGGAAGCTTCTTAAGCAGAGCATATTGACAGTAAACTACTTTGGCAAACAGTGAGATTAACAGCATCTATCAGCTAACATTCAGCGCTACACCGACATGAACGGGGCCTCAGTCTAGAATGCGCGTACCATGGGAGAAGCTGACCGCCGTGCGTCTCCACACGAACATCGCCAGCGGTGGTGGCGCTGACCGCCGTGCGCCTCCACAAGAACGTAGCCAGAGGCGGCGGCACGGCTAGAGGACGGCAGTCTACGAGAGCGTACTGTGGGAGCGAGAGGATCGCCTGTGATGCCCCGATTCAATCGTACACTAATCATGCACGCAAATGTGTATGATCAAGATCAGGGACTCACGGGAAGATATCACAACACAACTCTAAAACATAAATAAGTCATACAAGCATCATAATACAAGCCAGGGGCCTCGAGGGCTCGAATACAAGTGCTCGATCATAGACGAGTCAGCGGAAGCAACAATATCTGAGTAAAGACATAAGTTAAACAAGTTGCCATAAGATGGCTAGCACAAACTGGGATACAGATCGAAAGAGGTGCGGGCCTCCTGCCTGGGATCCTCCTAACTACTCCTGGTCGTCGTCAGCGGGCTGCACGTAGTAGTAGGCACCTCTAGTGTAGTAGGAGTCGTCGTCGAAGGTGGCATCTGGATCCTGGGCTTCAACATCTGGTTGCGACAACCAGGTAGAAGGGATAGGGGGAAAAGAAGGAGAAAGCAACCGTGAGTACTCATCCAAAGTACTCGCAAGCAAGGAGCTACACTACATATGCATGAGTATATGTGTAAAGGGCCATATCAGTGGACTGGACTGCAGAATGCCAGAATAAGAGGGGGATAGCTAATCCTGTCGAAGACTACGCTTCTGGCAGCCTCCGTCTTGCAGCATGTAGAAGAGAGTAGATTGAAGTCCTCCAAGTAGCATCGCATAGCATAATCCTACCCGGCGATCCCCTCCTCGTTGCCCTGTTAGGGAGCGATCACCGGGTTGTATCTGGCTCTTGGAAGGGTGTGTTTTATTAAGTATCTGGTTCTAATTTTCATAAGGTCAAGGTACAACTCCGGGTCATCCTTTTACCGAGGGACACGGCTATTCGAATAGATAAACTTCCCTGCAGGGGTGCACCACATAACCCAACACGCTCGATCCCATTTGGCCGGACACACTTTTCTGGGTCATGCCCGGCCGCGGACGATCAACATGTCGCAGCCCCACCTAGGCACAACAGAGAGGTCAGCACGCTGGTCTAAACCTAAGCGCACAGGGGTTTGGGCCCATCGCCCTTAGCACACCTGCATGTTGCGAGGGCGGCCGGAAGCAGACCTAGCCTAGTGGCGTTCCAGTCCAATCCGGTGCGCGCCGCTCAGTCGCTGACGTCACGAAGGCTTCGGCTGATACCACGACGCCAAGTGCCCATATCTTTCCCACGTAGTTGGTTAGTGCGTATAGACCAAATGGCCAGACTCAGATCAAATAGCAAGATCTCGTTAAGCATGTTAAGTATCCGGGAACGCCGAACAAGGCCAGGCCCACCTCTCACCCAGGTAGTCTCAACCTTCCCTGCCGCTCCGCCACAAAGATCCACACAGAGGGCCGTCGGGACAAAGGTCCTTTCAGCCCCCAATCCGTGAATCACTCGCGGGTACTCCTCGAGCCGACCCGACTTTAGTCACCACATGTATCATGTATAAAGTATAGTATATACCCGTGATCACCTTGCGAGTGATCACGGCCCGATAGTATAGCACAGCAGACGGACAAGAATGTAGGGCCACTGATGGAAAATTAGCATCCTATACTAGGCATGTAGGATTGCAGGTTATGGTAACAATAGTAGTAACAAGGACATGCTATGCATCAGGATAGGAATAACGGAAACCAGTATCATGCTACACTACTCTAATGCAAGCAGTATAGAGAAGAATAGGCGATATCTGGTGATCAAGGGGGGGGGCTTGCCTGGTTGCTCTGGCAAGTAGGAGGGGTCGTTTTCGATGTAGTCGAACACACGAACGTCGGCAATGGTCTCGGAGTCTATCGGAAAGAAGTAACGGAGGGGGAACACAATAAATAATAGGGCAATCAAATGTAATACAAAGCAAGACGTGGCAATACGTTGTGCTAGGGGTGACCTAACGCAGGGATGGGTGGTACCGGCGAAAGGGGAAACATCCGAGAAAGTATCCCCGGTGTTTCGCGTTTTTGGACAGGTGAACCGGAGGAGGAAAGTTGCGTGTTTGCTATACTAGGGATGCGTGGCGGACGAACGGGCTGCGCATCCGGATTCGTCTCGTCGTTCTGAGCAACCTTCATGTACAAAGTTTTTCCATCCGAGCTAGGGTTTATTTTATATTAATTTTAAAAGATTTAAATCATTTTTAGGATTTATTTAAATATTTAAATTCAACATTATCTAGAGGCGTTGACTGGTCAGCTGACGTGTGGGTCCCGTTCGCCACTGACTGATTAGTCTAATTAGGGTTTAATTAAACTATCTGCTTAATTAAATTAATTAAACAGGATTAATTAACTTAATTAATTTATTAATTATTTTAATTATTAATTAATTAATTATATATCTATTTTTATTTCTCTTTTTTTAAGAAAAACATTTTGGAGTGGGGCCCATTGTCATAGGGCCGCTGGGCCTTAGCGGGCACCTGGAACGTAACCCGAACGGGCGCAGGGAACGGGCGACGGGCGAAGGCGCCCGAAGGACAAACCCGGGGAGCGGCGAGCCGTAGCGGTTGCCCGGAGGCACCGGCGCGAGTGGGGGTGGCCGCGGACGACCGTGGCGGGGCGACAAGCACACATCGGGGTGGTGGGGCTTGCGCAGGCACAGGTGGGCGCACGCGGTTGGGCGTCGGGCGCGGTGGGGAGAGGCGGCGAACGCTCACTGGTTCCCGCGGGTGCGGTAGCGGTGGTGGTACAGAGAGCAGCAACAGGGTGACCATCGGGTCAGCACAGCTCGCAGCGGCAGCGGCTCACGGTGATGCAGGACGCGGCGCGGGCGCGTAGCAGCACGGGGCAGGTGCGGGGGCTGCGGGCCGCGCGGCCAGGAGCAGGGGCGGTGCCGGTGACCGAGAACCAGGGAAGAGAGGAAGGGAAGACGGAGCTCATGGCGGGGCCATAGGGTCTTAGGCAGCGGGGCGCGAGGTGGAGGACGAAGACGGCGTGACGGAGAGGAAGCAGGCCGGCGAGGTGGTCCTGGTCGGCGGAAGGTGGTCGCGGCGGCGTCGGGCGAGGGTGGTAGGCGACGGTTCCTCGGCGCGGGCACGCCGGTGCGGTGGGGCTCCGGCGCGGCAAGGGGTCCGGCGCGGGGTGCTTGTCGTCGTTGGAGAACGAGCGGGTGGGGGTCTCGGTCAGGAGTGGGGGGGCGCGAGATGAGTGGGGGGGTCGTGCGGGGCGACGAGGATGATCCAGATCCAGATCCACTCAGGGGCGGGGTGGGAAGACGAGAGGGGTAGTGCGGTTGTGGACTAGGGTTTCGGGGTGTGAGGGGGTTAAGCAGGGTTGGGGTGGTGGGCTGGGCCGATCGGGTGGCCGAGGTCCAGGTGGGGGGTTGGGGCCTTTTGTTTTCTTTTATTTGTTTTGGCTTTTCTCTTTTCTTATTTTTCTTTCTTGTTTTATTTCCAGTTTCATCTCATTTTAGATTTATAAAAACATAAAAGTTGTACCTAAATTAGTATCACTAATTATACCTGTGCTACAAAAGTTTAAACCCCTAAATAAATAGTTTAACATTTTATAATTAATATAAGGCATTTATTAAATTGGTCATGCAACTGTTTTATTCATTTTAGAGTTTGTAAGCATTTTATAAAAGTGTGGTTCCTCCACCATTATTAGCTAGCGATTATTTGGCACAACCCGAACATTTTATTTTTAATGTTTGAAAACTTTGATGTTTGCCTTTATTTTAAATTTGAATTTGAATCGTTTTTGGACCATCGCGAGATTAACAACAGTAACCGAGGTGACGTGGCATCATTAGCATGGAATTACTGTAGCCTAATTATCCGGGCGTCACAATTCTCCTCCACTACAAGAAATCTCGTCCCGAGATTTAAGAGGTGGTGAAAGGGGGGAAGGTTTGGTAACAAATCTAGCGGGTCTTCTCTGTCTTGGCTGTTCTTCTCGAAGAAGTTAATCCCTTTCATTGATGTCTTCAATTCTCTGCTTCAGGTCATCATGATGAAGTTGGCATCCTTCCTTCGAGAACTCCATCATACTTTCGGTAGAATAAGGCAGGGTTATTCCGGGAGAGCGGACCTCTGCAAGGTTGATTATCTGGTAGCTAACATCGGGGAAGGTGGCGGAAAGTAACTCTTGAACTGAAACTTAAGAAAATATCAAGAGCAAAGAAAGAAGGTACCATGATGAGTTTCAAGCGGGTAGGCAATCGTTTGATGCCTATCAGAAGGTGAAAGGGGTTCAGAGCAACGAGGATAAGTATTGCGTCTGATACCCGAATAGATCACTTCGCAGGTGGCCCGTGAGTTACATAAGAATTCCAGCGCGACTAATAACTTTGGAAACAAGGGGTGTACAGGAGAGTCAAGTTTCGATCCTATGGAACTGTGGGTTATGGGCCCACCATGTGGGTTAAAAGTAGAAAGGGGGCTGACATCTTGCACGGTCATTATAGTAAGGCATGTCAGAGGATAGCCTGCCAGTTATGTTGGCAACAACATTGGTACCAAGGGCGAGGGACGAAGAGAACCATTTTCCTGCTCGTTGAACGAGGCGGACCAATAGGCAAAGTTCTCAACCATCAGTGGCTACCGGAATGTTATCAACAATAGTAACAGGGTCTTACTGACAGAGTTGTACACCGAGGTGTTTGCACAAGCAGGGAATTATTACTACTTATATCATATAGATCATAGAAAGGGTTTAAACAAACCAATGGAAAGGGAAAAGTGTCTATCAGATTTAATCAGAACAATGGAAAGAAAAATGTGTTTAAACACATAATTCAGGGGGTATATCCTTCCCAAGGACAAGCAGAGCATGATATCCATGACAGGGTATAACGTAGAAAACCATTTAGGTTAGGGGAGAGGAAGTTCAAGACATTACCCAAACAACGGTGTTTGGATAATTGAGCAAGAAACATTTAGCATTGCACTTCCAATGTTCTTATTGAAGATCAGAGTACCACAGACAAGCTTCGAGATAGCATTGACATGGTCATTGGGTAAAGATCGGTCTTTGGAAACACAAAGGATTCATCAGGAACAACCTATAGAATAGGTCTTACAATTTCCTTATGGAAGAATGGTTAACCTTGCTAAAATGGAAACTATAACAATAGGTCCTCCAGCCAGGTGTGCTAGGCATGACATCACCTTACCGGGTCATATAAAGACCAATGTTATAACTCTTGGAAATGTCCCAACCATCATATCTGACCGAGGTTCAGATCCTATTGGTGTCAAGATACCTCTGACTTAGGATGCCAGAGAAGAAAAGGTGAAACACAAGTTGACAGGATGACATTGTAAGATTCTCGGGAAATGAACTATGGAAGCGAGTTCCAAACAAGAGTCCATCATTAAACCAAGGAGAGGATGAGGGGGTGGTTGATGAACTAAACAACAATTCATCGAGATATCCAAAAAGATGGATTTCCACAGTTATGTGAACAAGGAGATAACATTTGTCGGATCAAATGATATAATGATGTATGCTCAAGGAAAAACATACACAGTTAAACATTAGTTGAAAAGTGTGCCCAAAATATGGCCTTAGGTAGCATGATCAAATGTTATATTGGTGATTCAATGATCAATAGTCTAAGAATGAACGTTTGACTATTAACTTCAAAGCAATAGGGTTGCTAGAAGGGTAGAATCCAAACAGCACCGTTCACCTGTTGGTATCCCGGTTAAAACCAACACGGGGACCAAGAAAGAATGGTGATGGTGAGAAGTACTACTATATCAAGAATTAATAGTGGAGGTAATTCCCTTAACATTCTTGACGTAACAGATGGTAATACTCCAAGATAGAATCATAATATAAGTTGGATACAAAGGAAACTACACGAAACATGAACAAGTTTTGTGTCAGAGGGAATGCGGGAATGTTGTCGATGTTAATACAAATCATCGGGGGCAAGGATGGTGTTACACATCCTGAATTTGATTGATATCCTGGAAGAGCTCAAAATGTTGATGATGATCACGACAATTTCGTCGAGAGGATCCACGAAGAAGCAATCGAACAATGACTGCTCAAGCAGAAGGACTGATGCAGCAAAAGATTATTGGAACTACGGATACAACACAACCTAGGAATCAAGCTAGTCGTTCGAGGTGAAACGACAAGACAAGGAAGATCGACATAAGCTTAGCTCATCGTCGAAAGTTGGGCTCCGAGAAGAAGGACCAGGTAGCACAGTTAAAAGTTTGCATGATAATGATATAGCCGATAAGGCTAGGAATGACTTAAAGGATTATTAAACTCGTAAGCAACAAGAATTACTTAGAGTTATTGAATCGGAGTGCGGAATCGATTCACTTATCGGTGTTCTCGAGTGACTAACAACCCAGAACCCATGAAGTGACATTGACAGGGAAAGGTAGTACTTCATCAAAAGTTCATAAGATGTAGTGCAATGGCATGATATCCTCGAGATACCAGGGGTAATACTCGAAGGTAGATCATAATAGAGGTTGGGCAGGCATATTGATCTATAGAAGACAAGTGCTTTAACTTGTCCGAGAAACGGGTCAAAGAAGAACAATCATGGCCGGAACCACGGTTGCAAAGGATCAATTCACAGATACCAGATGGTATTTATCAAGAAAATAGTTATTATTACAAGAAGCTTCCATGATAGGATCTACATTGTGTCCATGGGCATGAACACAAAGTTCAAGGTCGACTCCCACTTCTTCAATGTATAACCTTTCATTCACTGCTCTAGATAAAATGATCTCAGTGTCAAAACCTACCTGGTGAATTACCAGAGGAGTATGACCCGTGAAAACTTTCGAGTTAACACGGATTAAGGAAGGCATAGGTTCAACCCATCGGGGCTTCTTAGAACATATACCATGAACTTCAGGAGTAAATAACACAAGCTCAAAAGTAGAGCATGGTTGACAAAAGTAGAGGATACAATTTACCAAGGGCAGTATGTATCAGGTAAAGAACTCACAAGAATTTTGGTTGTGAAGGACATTGTCGGATAATAACCCGGGAATGGGTATGGCGATCCACAATGGAGCTGATGTGAGTATCGATACCCAATTAGAGGGAGAAAGAATGCAAATGCATCGGTTTATAGAACATCTGAATAATTCAATGTTTAAATAGCAAAGGAATTATGAATTTTAAATCAAGGGATCAGGAGCAAATGTTCTGATCAAGGATGGATAAGTTGAATAGACTTAGGGGTACAATCAATGGCAATCTGATTGGCGGAGAACCAGCTCATGTTCGAAAGACGTCTCAGCCGGAAAGATAATTTATAAGGATCAACTGATGATTGCGTGCATTCGCACACATATAGAATCAACGGACTTAAATGATAGTGACAAAGGATGCCAATAAGATTACTAGACTTATGGGATTAACCAAAATGTAAGCAAGCAAGAATTTCAAGGGCAATAGGCTCCTGAGGATTTTTGGAAGATCGAATGGTATTTCGAAGATTTGGGACATACATGAATCAACTGGGGATGAGTGGATACTCGGTAAGTGCGAGAAATTATCCGTAGGGATATTCATGTGGCAAGAACTGCAAGGTAGTAGACACAACGTATTCTCAAAACATTAGAGAGAATTTTGGGGTATCCTGTAATAACAAGATCAACGGGGAATAATTGCATGAATGGCAAGTGTACTTGGTTATCCATTGGGGTTTATCGATGGAATGGAATTGCAAGAGGGATGGCACAAAGTATCGAGGGAACATCCGAGAGTATTGTCTGAATCTTCTGTTGAAGCAGTCGATCATCCGTAATTAAAGGGCTCTCCGGCAGGAAGGGGTAACGTGAACCTAAAGTTAGATTTTAGCAAAATCATTTAACCCGAATAGAAGAGATGTCAGAGTCCCAGAGTATAGGTCAAGGAGTAAAAGATCCTACTACCACCCGATGGCGACGTGTGCCCGTAAGACACACAACCATGTTAGTAAAAGTTTTGCAATGTCTAGACTCGACTTCGGCCAAGGAGTTGGAAAGGGGATTCCTACAGGCAGTCGGCTCTGATACCAACTTGTGACACCCCGATTCAATCGTACACTAATCATGCACGCAAACGTGTACGGTCAAGATCAGGGACTCACGGGAAGATATCACAACACAACTCTAAAACATAAATAAGTCATACAAGCATCATAATACAAGCCAGGGGCCTCGAGGGCTCGAATACAAGTGCTCGATCATAGACGAGTCAGCGGAAGCAACAATATCCGAGTACAGACATAAGTTAAACGAGTTGCCATAAGATGGCTAGCACAAACTGGGATACAGATCGAAAGAGGCACGGGCCTCCTGCCTGGGTTCCTCCTAACTACTCCTGGTCGTCGTCAGCGGGCTGCACGTAGTAGTAGGCACCTCCAGTGTAGTAGGAGTCGTCGTCGAAGGTGGCATCTGGATCCTGGGCTTCAACATCTGGTTGCGACAACCAGGTAGAAGGGATAGGGGGAAAAGAAGGAGAAAGCAACCGTGAGTACTCATCCAAAGTACTCGCAAGCAAGGAGCTACACTACATATGCATGGGTATACGTGTAAAGGGCCATATCAGTGGACTAGACTACAGAATGCCAGAATAAGAGGGGGATAGCTAATCTTGTCGAAGACTACGCTTCTGGCAGCCTCCGTCTTGCAGCATGTAGAAGAGAGTAGACTGAAGTCCTCCAAGTAGCATTGCATAGCATAATCCTACCCGGCGATCCCCTCCTCGTTGCCCTGTTAGAGAGCGATCACCGGGTTGTATCTGGCGCTTGGAAGGGTGTGTTTTATTAAGTATCCGGTTCTAGTTGTCATAAGGTCAAGGTACAACTCTGAGTCGTCCTTTTACCGAGGGACACGGCTATTCGAATAGATAAACTTCCCTGCAGGGGTGCGCCACATAACCCAACACGCTCGATCCCATTTGGCCGGACACACTTTTCTGGGTCATGCCCGGCCGCGGAAGATCAACACGTCGCAGCCCCACCTAGGCACAACAGAGAGGTCAGCACGTTGGTCTAAACCTAAGCACACAGGGGTCTGGGCCCATCGCCCTTAGCACACCTGCACGTTGCGAGGGCGACCGGAAGCAGACCTAGCCCAGTGGCGTTCCAGTCCAATCCGGCGCGTGCCGCTCAGTCGCTGACATCACGAAGGCTTCGGCTGATACCACGACGCCGAGTGCCCATATCTTTCCCATGTAGTTGGTTAGTGCGTATAGAACAAATGGCGAGACTCAGATCAAATACCAAGATCTCGTTAAGCGTGTTAAGTATCCGCGAACGCCGAACAGGGCCAGGCCCACCTCTCAACCAGGTAGTCTCAACCGGCCCTGCCGCTCCACCACAAAGATCCACACAGAGGGCCGTCGGGACAAAGGTCCTTTCAGCCCCCAATCCGTGAATCACTCGCGGGTACTCCTTGAGCCGACCCGACTTTAGTCACCACATGTATCATGTATAAAGTATAGTATATACCCGTGATCACCTCCCGAGTGATCATCGCCCGATAGTATAGCACAGCAGACGGACAAGAATGTAGGGCCACTGATGGAAAACTAGCATCCTATACTAGGCATGTAGGATTGCAGGTAATGGTAACAACAGTAGTAACAAGGACAGGCTATGCATCAGGATAGGAATAACGAAAAGCAGTATCATGCTACACTACTCTAATGCAAGCAGTATAGAGAAGAATAGGCGATATCTGGTGATCAAGGGGGGGCTTGCCTGGTTGCTCTGGCAAGTAGGAGGGGTCGTCTTCGATGTAGTCAAACACACGAACGTCGGCAACGGTCTCGGAGTCTACCGGAAAGAAGTAACGGAGGGGGAACACAATAAATAAGAGAGCAGTCAAATGTAACACAAAGCAAGTGCTAGGGGTGACCTAACGCGGGGATGGGTGGTACCGGCGAAAGGGGAAACATCCGGGAAAGTATCCCCGGTGTTTCGCGTTTTCGGACAGGTGAACCAGAGGAGGAAAGTTGCGTGTTTGCTATGCTAGGGATGCATGGCGGACGAACAGGCTGCGCATCCGGATTCGTCTCGCCATTCTAAGCAACCTTCATGTACAAAGTTTTTCCATCCGAGCTACAGTTTATTTTATATTAATTTTAAAAGATTTAAATCATTTTTAGGATTTATTTAAATATTTAAATTCAACATTATCCAGAACAGTGCATGCTAACGTCAGCATGACGTCAGCAGTCAACAGAGGCGTTGACTGGTCAGCTGACGTGTGGGTCCCGTTCGCCATTGACTGATTAGTCTAATTAGGGTTTAATTAAACTATCTACTTAATTAAATTAATTAAACAAGATTAATTAACTTAATCAATTCATTAATTATTTTAATTATTAATTAATTAATTGATTATATATCTATTTGTATTTCTCTTTTTTTAAGAAAAACATTTTGGAGTGGGGCCCATTGTCATAGGGCCATTGGGCCCTAGCGGGCGCCTGGAGCGTAACCCGAACGGGCGCAGGGAACGGGCGACGGGCGAAGGCGCCCGAAGGACAAACCCGGGGCGCGGCGAGCCGTAGCGGCTGCCCGGAGGCGCCGGCACGAGTGGGGGTGTCCGCGGACGACCGTGGCGGGGCGATGAGCACACATCGGGGCGGTGGGGCTTGCGCATGCACAGGTGGGCGCACGCGGTTGGGCGTCGGGCGCGGTGGGGAGAGGCGGCGGACGCTCACTGGTTCCGCGGGTGCGGTAGCGGTGGTGTTACAGAGAGCAGCAACAGGGTGACCATCGGGTCAGCACAGCTCGCAGCGGCAGCGGCTCACGGTGATGCTGGACGCGGCGCGGGCGCGTAGCAGCACGGGGCAGGTGCGGGGGCTGCGGGCCGCACGGCCAGGAGCAGGGGCGGTGCCGGTGACCGAGAACCAGGGAAGTGAGGAAGGGAGGACGGAGCTCACGGCAGGGCCGTAGGGTCTTGGGCAGCGGGGTGCGAGGTGGAGGACGAAGACGTCGTGACGGAGAGGAAGCAGGCCGGTGAGGTGGTCCTGGTCGGCGGCGAGGTGGTCGCGGCGGCGTCGGGCGATGGTGGTAGGCGACGGTTCCTCGGCACAGGCACGCCAGCGCGGTGGGGCTCCGGCGCGGAAGGGGTCCGGCGCGGGGTGCTTGTCGTCGTTGGACAACGAGCGGGTGGGGGTCTCGGTCAGGAGTGGGGGGTCGCGAGAGGAGTGGGGGGTCGTGCGGGGCAACGGGGATGATCTCGATCCAGATCCACTCAGGGGAGGGGTGGGGAGACGAGAGGGGTAGTGCGGTTGTGGACTAGGGTTTCGGGTTGTGAGGGGGTTAAGCAGGGTAGGGGTGGTGGGCTGGGCCGATCGGGTGGCCGAGGTCCAGGTGGGGGTTGTGGCCTTTTGTTTTCTTTTATTTGTTTTGGCTTTTCTCTTTTCTTATTTTTCTTTCTTGTTTTATTTCCAGTTTCATCTCATTTTAGTTTTATAAAAACATAAAAGTTGTACCTAAATTAGTACCACTAATTATACCTGTGCTACAAAAGTTTAAACCCCTAAATAAATAGTTTAACATTTTATAATTAATATAAGGCATTTATTAAATTGGTCATGCAGTTGTTTTATTCATTTTAGAGTTTGTAAGCATTTTATAAAAGTGTGGTTCCTCCACCATTATTAGCTAGCGATTATTTGGCACAACCCGAACATTTTATTTTTAATGTTTGAAAACTTTGATGTTTGCCTTTATTTTAAATTTGAATTTGAATCGTTTTTGGACCATCGCGAGATTAACAACAGTAACCGAGGTGACGTGGCATCATTAGCATGGAATTATTGTAGCCTAATTATCCGGGCGTCACATCGCCTAACCACGGCGCCGACGTATCGGCGCGGCGGGGAGGGCAGCTTTGGCGGAGCGAATGGAGTGGAGGGGGACAGGGGGAGGGGGTTTGGGGAATATTATTGGCTCGTTGGCCGAAGGGCGGTTGAATCGGATTTGGGGGGAATTTTTGGGTGTGTGGGGGGGAGGATTTTCGCGCGGTGGGCGGGGGGAGTTTGGCGCATGGTCGGTGTCTCCAAGTGCAGTCCCACGTGTCAGTGAAGAGGCAAGCCGAAGCGCGTTCCTTTTGCGTGAGCCGTGTGAAGGACCGAACGTGTGTGGGGTGCAATGCAACCGCGACAGGAGTGTTGTGAGTGTACCACCTGTTTTCCTTTTAAACTAGGTGCTTCGCCCCCTAAAAAAAATTTGTTGCTTCGCGCGATCCATCGATACTACTACTAGTAATCCGGTAATCCCGACTAATAAGGCGCGGCCGGGTCTTTTCCCGCGCGATATGCTGGGAGGTTGGCTTAGTTGGGTTTTTTAGGACGAGTAATGCTACACCTACGTAATCCTAGTTACGTAATTAACGTAATGTGAAACGTGTGAGCTGTTGATTGTAGATTGGGGGGAGGGAGGGGCCCACCACCACAAAAATCAGGGGAGGAGAGAGAGAGGCAATTTACGTTAACCCTTCCGTAGGTTCCCGTAGATGTAGAAAGATGTGAAATGCGTGAATGTGTAGTGGACGTACTATTGGAGTGCCTAAGAAATTTGTGTATGTATAGACCCTATGTGTTTATTTTACTTCGCATGTTAGATTTGTCTCGGTTCAATAAAATGCAGAGTTGGTGATGATGGTGTGCCTGTCGTCCTGCAATATAGGCCATCCGATTTATATCTAACGGATAGGACGGAAACTATGACAATTTACCTGCACTCCTCTCCACATTTACAGATAATGCTTTCCCTCGTTCATCCTTTTCTTCCACAAGATCTTGATCTTCCGTGCAACGCACGGGCATCTTGCTAGTACTCCTACAATATGTATATTATTGTGAAAGTTCATATACACCGTCTGAGATTAATGCAAACCCGGCAGATTTTCATTACATTTCGAACTTTTATAGGACAAAAAATAAAATAAACCCGACCCTAAATGTATTCTACGGCGGCGACCGACGTCCTCCATCTGTGACCTCCATGTACGGGGGCGGGGTTCAAGACCCGTGAAGTGAAGGTGCGGTCTCCGGCGAGGAAAAGTAGAACACGGGAGATGGACCGGCCAATTGGCACACCATGCCTTACTGCCTCCCATGCCCTACTCATCCTCGGAGGAGTCCCCGACCTCGGCGGTGCCGGACGTTGGCCGTCGGCAAGTAGGACGCGTGGCTGACGGTGCTCCCGTCGTCGGCCGCCAGCGTGGCCACCGCTTGTGCGGCGACTTGAGCGAGGGCGGCGACCTCGAGCTCCATCCCCAAAGACAAGCTCTCCTGGAGAGCGTTCGCGCTTGCGGTCATGGCGGATGTGGTTCCAGGTAGGAGGACGATGCGCTATGGTGTGGAGGTTAGCTGGGCGTTGCCGCTTTAAGTAGCACATTCCAGTGAGGCCAAGCGTCCTGGTGCGTCATTATGTCGCCGGAGTTGGTTCCTCGGGCACCGAGCCTCTTAACGACGGCATACGGACGGACGGCGTGAATGCGGGCAGCTGGCGCCGGCTGGGAACGCACCACGCGACGGCGCGAGGGACGAGGTTTTTTGGTGTGCCAGGGTAGTCAGCTACGGTCGTGGCAACGTTGGAGATGCCCTTTGCTCACATGCGATCGATGCATGTCATTGAAAAAGCAAGACGACCCGGCATGGTCTCAGGTCCAGAGGATGCAGTTGGTCGTGCTACACCACTCCATGGACGCGTCGCGGCGCCCCGTGCATCCTCGACGAGCCGGGTGTTGGGATGTGTTTGGATTGTGGCCAAAGTGCACCTTACCAAAATTTTGGTCATGACCCAAAGATTGGTCTTTGTTTGGATGGTTGCCATTTTTTGGCATGCCAATGAACTCTAGCCAACTCTAGTTCATTTTTCTTGCCAATGTTAGCCAAATCATGGGCAACCAATACCTCAACCAAAATTTTAGTCATGACCCAAAGATTGGTCTTTGTTTGGATGGTTGCCATTTCTTTGGCATGCCAATGAACTCTAGCCAACTCTAGTTCATTTTTTTTGCCAATGTCGGCCAAATCATGGGCAACCAATACCTCAACCAAAATTTGGGCTACCTAATGCTTTGATGGGGCAACCTTGGGCACAAACCAAACATACCGTTGGTCGTGCCACAGCACTAACGCCACCCTCGGCACACTGAAACCGACCGTGTCTAGCGACGATATGAGCGTGTCGCTCACCGCGGTCGCCGTGTCCAAAGGCGGTGCTAGAGCTGCGCCCTGTTGTTGGCCCCAACGACCCACATGAACGGTTGTCGGTGGCGAGGAGGTCGTGATCCAGCTCCTCCATTGGACTAGTCTGCGCTACGTCGTCCCGACGGGTGTGCCCCACATGTCGGTTTCCCTGTTTTCCCGGCCATATTCGAGCATCAGTGCTCCGCGTTGCGCATTAGGCCTTTCACTATGTAGGCCAAGCGAGACACCTTATTGTTTATTTGAGTCATTCAAGTATAATCATGTGGTGTTTGCTTATTTCTCATTCCTCTCCAACCCTCTTCTCCATCGATCATGTCGCCCCCCAGTCGAGTCCATCCTCCCGCATGCCTCATTTGAACATTCCACCGAGTATCATTCGCATGTACCCACCCTAGTCCTCTTTCAATATATCTCTGGACCCCGAGATGAAATCGAGAGGGAACAAGTGGGGGCACGTGATACCTAAGGCGGATTCAAAATTTTGAACCTGTGATCATAGCATCCGCAAATCATATATAAAGGGTATTCAATGTTCGTTTCGTTTTTGAACGTACAATATACTCCCTCCTATCCTTTCTAGTTTACATATAAGTTTTATGTGTAGTCAAAGTATCTCTACTTTGATAAAAAAAGGTATCAACATTCAACAACGCCCAATCAATATTGTTAGATTCGTACGTACTCCTAGATTTGTACTCGAGATGGTTTCCAATTTGACTATTGACAAGATTAATAGTACATGAGATGTATAATGTGAAAATTATATCATTGGAAACTCCTTTCACATACGAATTTGACCGTATGCTTTGTGTAAGTTGCATGTCATATATTATTACTCTAACATTTGGTCAGTTAGCCTCGAAAAACGCATTAGACCCTGTATGCTTTGTGTAAGTTGCATGTCATATATTATTACTCTAACATTTGTGTAAGTTGCACGTCATATATTATTACTCTAACATTTGGTCAAAGTAGTATAGTGGAAGTGGATCCTCTGACGTAGGTATCCCTGCCTTACCCTCCCTTCCGGTCACTTACTGGTGGACCCCATGCTTGTAGGCCCTGCATGTCAGTTACTCAATGGGTTCGGCCACGTCAGGGGATCCTCATCCGTAGTATACTCCCTCTGTTTTTATTTACTCCGCATAAAACGGAGGGAGTGGTGGTATAATAAATGATGCGGGCGGGGGAGGGGGAGGGACGTCGATTTGCTCTCAACTGCTGTCCCACAAGCGAGCGAAAATGCAAGACAAAGCGTGTTCCATTCGGTGAGCGACGTGGAGGGTCCAGCGTGCCGGGCTGCAACGCGAACGCGACAAGAGCGATGTACAGTCAAAACCGATTGACTAGTCGTCATCGGAACCACTATTCACACCAGAACCTTCGCTGCTCGACCTACGCCAGCCACTGCCCTAAAACCACACCAAATCTCCAGCCCATTCCCCCACCTTTCGATCCCCTAGCCTGCATCAAGCGTCCCCTAGTTCGCCGGAAAGCCATGGTGCACCGCAAGATCACTTACTACAAGATGCTGACGCCGGAGCGCCGCGCAGAAATCGTGGCGGCAGTCGGCGCCACAGACCTCCGTTCCCAAGCTCGTTTTGCGGCGGGCCAATCCCCGAGTTCTCTGAAGCCAAGCTACGAGGAGGAGGAAGCCAATCCAATGTTCATGGCGGAGGTCGCGGCGCAGAAGACCCCCTATGGGTATGAGACGATAGACGTCGACTTCGTGCCGGCGTCCGAGTCCCCCATGGTGCAGGCGGACCAGCGGTTCAACATGGCGATACTAAAGGATGACCGGGAGGCAGAGGCTCAACTCGACGCGGAGCGCGCACATGCCGCTGCCATCGAGGCTCTCCTGCAGGTGGAACCGGATGTCGTGGATGTGAACCGGGCGGCGGAGACTCAACTTGAGGCCGAGCGCGCGGATGCCGCTGCCATCGAGGCCCTCCTGCAGGCGGAACCGGACGTCATGGACTTGAACCGGGCGGCAGAGGCTCGACTTGACGCAGAGCGCGCGGATGCCGCTCTCATCGACGCCCTCCTGCAGGCGGAACCGGACTTCCTGGACTTGAACCGGGCGGCGGAGGCTTGACTCGACGCGGAGCACGCGGATGCCGCTGCCATCGAGGCCCTCCTGCAGGCGGAACCGGACGTCCTGGACTTGAACCGGGCTGTGCTCTTGTCCGTGCAGAGCACCCGCACGCTCCGCTTGAACGAGTAGCTGGAGGCCAAGGACAACCACGGTGCGGAGACACACGTCGGCATCGACGGCTGGTTTGCGCCGACAGCCAAAGACGACGAGGCCGTCTCTTTCCGCGAGCAGTGATAGTTTTTCTTTATGTTGTTGTTTTTATGGATCTTTTGCTGTGTAAAAACATATATTTGTTATGCAAGTCGCCTGACTTGGGTCAGTCTACCATTTCAGGCGGTTGGATGAATATCGTACGTCTCCTAACCCTTCTTTCCTTCTTCCTCACCTCTTATTCTTCCCCAACAGGCCACCGCACGGGCCGTACGGATACTCCCCAACATGCGGTTGGATAAACATACTCTATGAACGAAAATTATGTGTCAGCGATAGGATGGCTGAGTTTGGTTTGTTCACATGCGACAGCACGTGTCAGTGAGGGTGCGTTCCCTTGGTTGGGTTTGCAGCGTGCAGGAGCGACTGTGTGAGGGTGCGGTGAGACCGCGGCGTGCAGGAGCGACCGTGTGAGGGTGCGGTGCGACCGCGACAGCCGTGCGCAAGTGTACCTCCTTCTCATTTTGAAAACTTTAGGCAAGCTTGGCAAAAATGTGTGGCAAAGTTTGGCAATGCAAGGCCTAGACCCAAACAGGATAAGTACGTACGTACTAGGAGTACTAGTGTTAAAAAAGAAAGGCGGGGTTTTTCCTTCGTGGGATTTAATCAATGCAAATCCTCGTTTCACGTGTCAATTAATGCATATTTTTTTCTCCAAAGACCAAAGAGCTAACCATCTCACTCCTCATCGCTTGATTAATGCAGCGCCATGCAAACCAACGTTCTCACTTCCGCATGCATGCAGGGGATATTAATGTCCTTGGTTGCTAACCCCATCAATTTTGCCTCGATTAGTGTTAGTGGCCCTTTGCAAATTGTAATTTTGATATACTGGCCTTGTGTACAAAAAAATGGAGGTAGTAACTATATTTGACTTCCTTCCCCATTGCGGTGACGTCGACGATATGTTTTTTTTGGTGGTTTGGCGAAGTGCGTTCGACGGAGAACACCATTGAGGAAGACCACGGTAAGTCGTTCGCAAGTGCCGCCTGCAAGCCGAGACAACCGCCTTATTTGCATCCAGGAAGTCCTTTACTAGTACTACTAGGAGTACTAGTGCGGTGAGATGGTTTCTCAAAGAAGATGATGGAGAAGCGGAGTCAGCGAACAGTGAAATGATGGTTGCTTCGTTTGTGCCTTTGTGATTTGACGCCTCACTACTTTGTGATTTGTGATAGAAGGGTCAGGGTAGTAGACTTTGTGCTCTATACTGTACTACATGCGTCCAAGCATGGGAGAAAGAGGAGAGACGTTGAATTTTTCTATTCCTCAATCAATCAATCAATCAGGGAGCTTCGGTTCCATATTTTTGGCTTTGGCAACACCGTCCACAATGGTTCCCACGATGCCAAAAGCTATTTTCACATTTGGCTACACATTGTGGATGCCCTTAACCGTACCACTTGGTTTTGCTCCTGTGTGCTATCTATACAAATCTCAATTATATTGATCTAAAAAATTATAGAATCAATATTAGTAAAAAGGAGGTGATTTTGCCGCGCGGATGGCGGGGGAGGTTTCTTATTTGAGCAATGCTACATCCACGTAATGGTTTACGTAAAGTTACGAACTGACGTGATGTGGGACTATTTGATTGGATTAAAGGAGAGGATTAGGCCCACCCCACCTGAAAATCAGGGGGGCATATATAGATTAGATCGAAAGTATACGTAGCAGCTACGTAGCCCTTTGTAAGTCTAGGATTAGGCTTCTTATTTTCGGAGGACGTTGTCCTGGCGGTTTGCTAACATGCGGTCCCACGTGTCAATGCTTTACCAAGCCGATCCGCGTCCCACATGAGGCAGAACAACTGCAGAAGCAACACGTGGTTAAGTTGAAGAAGATGAGGGAGAAGCGGATTCAGCAACGAGTGAAATAATGGTTGCTTCGTCCCTCCAACTTAACTGCGGGAAAGGTGCAGCTTTTTGATTTGACGCCTCATTGCTCATTACTACGCCGGCGCCATGACTGGGTACTTCACCCCGGCTGCTCTGAACTGTATTCCGGTATGGCACGTGGACCCGGTAGCTTGATGTCCCACATGTCGACGAAAGGGACTAGAAGATTTATGAAAGCGAGCGCTACACTCTTACAACGGAGGAGTAGACGACACGACGGCCCAGTGAACTATCACTTGTAGTGTATAGTACTATAGTTTTGTTGTTTCGCACGATCCATCGATACAAACCCGATTAAACAGGAAAGGGCGAGATTTTTCCCGCGCGGTAGATGATACTGGCCATACATTTCAAAGGCAATATTAATGTATGCAAACTGAACAATTATAAGTAACAATATGATATCTAGTAAAACTAAAAACACATATGATTTATTTTGTTAGAGTGTAGTAGTAGTGCTGTATTGCATAGTTGTTAGATGTAACATGCGAGAACGTGTAGAGATGTAGTTTTGGAGGGCCTACAGAGAGAAAAGCGTAATACGGTCATCGAACTTCAGAATAAGCTGATTACGGTCACTATATACGTTTTGCGGTGATTATACGGTCACTTGCTCACAATTCAACATCGAATTGCACTCTGTTGACCGGCCAAATAGTCTGCGTGGCGCCATGTTGACTAGTTAAATTGACCATGTTCCTTGTGGGTCCCACCTGTCAGTTCGCATAGGCAAAAGGTCAGATAAACACAAATTTACACAGGCGCGACAAGGCTCCAACCCGTGCGCGGGAATCACCTGGTTGTGTATGTGTCTGTCAGGGCCTGATGTGTGCGCATGCACGTGTAGGTTGAGCACTTGAGCATGAGAGTGTGTGTTGGTCATGTGGTGTACTAGTGTGTGCATGCATGCGTGCGTGTGTGCGTGTGAGTGTTGCGTGCGTGCGTGTGAGTGTTGCGTGCGTGCGTTGCTGTGTGTGTACGTGTGAGTGTTGCGTGCCTGCGTGGGTGCATGTGTTTGTGTGAGTGTTGCGTGGATGCAGTTTGTGTGCGTGTGTGCGTGTGTGTATAATCACCACACCAGCTCCAGTGTGTTAAAACAGACGGCTCAGCATACCAATACAAGGCCACCTTGTCCGTTGTGCCCGCAGTCATGACTTCGAACCACCGTCCAAATATATTTTTGTCATTTGTTTTCTTCTTACTAGCAAGATGCCAGTGAGTTGCACGTAACATCAAGATGCATTTGTATGACTTGTTTATCTTGTGAGAGAAAAAGATGAACGAGGGAAGGCCTTATTTGCAAATGTGGAGAGGTGTGTGGGTACCTTTTTGCAAAATTTCCATAGTTTCTTTCCTATCCGTTAGATATAAATCGGACGGCCTATATTGCAGGATGGCAGGCACACCATCATCACCAACTCTGTTTTTTATAAGAGTGTATTTTATGCATTTTATAAGAGTGTAGATGTAGAGTAGATACAAGTCGACAGGTGGCACGATGGTAGTGAGATAATGTGATGCAACACTAGAGGTGCCACGTGGAGCGTTTAACTGGTCAACTAGTCATGTCATGAGCAAATACAAAGTTGTACGGTGAGCCCGTGACTGTATAATAACCACTAAACGTAAATGGTGACCGTAATGAGATTCTGAAGTCCAATGTACGTATCGTGCTTTCGCTTCAAATACAATGATCGTCATTGCATATATCGCGAGAGAAAGATGAAACATGCGTGAATTTTCTGGGGGCTTACTTTTAGAGGACCTGGAGATAGTTTTGTGTGCATACGTGAAAGGGGCATATAGGGGGGTATGCGATGGAGAGAGAGATGCTCTTCTTTCTCTTTATTATGACTAACTTTGTATATAGTATAAAAATATGCAAATTCACAGTGCGGAATAAATATCATTGTGGGCACCATGCAATGCAAATTAGCGTTCGTACTCCTCCATATAACTTTGTAATGTTGTATATATGTAGAAACTCTAAAATAATTTTTTGGCCACACTTTAATTATTCAAAAGGAATGTTGTATGCGAAATAAATGTGAAGAGAGGGCTTTTTAGATCAATGGGGTACGTGATGTAACATGTGTGAATGTGTAGTTGATGCATTTGGCGGGGCCTAGAGAGGTATGTGTGTGTATTACGTATTCGAGAGAGGCATGGATAGAGGGGCCGACGGGGGGTGTGGGAGAGATAGCACGAGAAATGAGAGTGGTTTAGAGAGAGAGACGAATATGACATCACGACAAGAGATTCCATTCCCTTGAGTGTGTATATGCAAGGGGAGAGGGAATAGAGGCACCAGGAGAAATTTTCTGTGTGTGTGGTGTTTGTGTTGGTATGTATGGGTGTGAGAAGATAATGAGACGTGGGGGCAGAGGGTGTGCCACCGCGTGAGGTCCGGTGGGTCGAGGTGAGGCCCTTCATTCGGTTCCGTCCTGCGCCACATTGGTCGGCCCTTGACGCATTTAGGAAGACCCATGGTTGACTAGTCGTACAAGACAAAGATAGCAGAATTGTGAAGGATTCTGTGTCCACTGACAAAGCCGGCTAGGATTTGTAACCCTAGGTTCTCGGACTAAGGTAACCCCTTTATCTCTGATATTACTATTCATCCAACATAACTTTAAGGGGCATCCTATAGAATGCTCTGCTAGAATCATACTAGTCGATTAGGAAGACAGGTGTGAGACAATGCGTGAGAGACAGGCGTAAAGATAATGTGCGTACATGAGACACGTAGGCAGGTCCATGTATATAGAAAGGGTCGATGAGGATTATGCGTGTGTATGTTTGCGAGAGGAAGAGTGCTTGTGATAAAGGTTAGTGAAAACAGTTGTAAATGGTTACAAGAGGGAGGGAGGGTTATATCTAGAGCATGTGTGCGAGAAAGACACCTCGGGAGAGAGTGTGTGAGCATGTGTGAGAGACCACCGATGGAGAGTGAAACTACACGTAAAAGACTGCTCTACACATTGATTAAAGATATAAATTGTATCCAAATATTAGGATGGGATCATGATATTTGCAATTCGAGTAAGGAGCGGTCATTGATCCATTAGACATCTAGATTCTATCGAATTTGAGCATGTCTATGTTATTATTCGACACAATTGATCCACATAGTTAGTATTTTGAACTCCAGACAATGCATCGCTTTAGCAATCGAATATAAACGTGAGTATAGTTCATGTTGTGTGTGTAAAGCACATTATACATACGAAAGTTACACAATGGACATTATAAATAGCTACCTATGAACTAGCATACATTTGAATTCAACTTAAGGTGGTTTAAAAAAATCGAATTCAACATGAAGTCCATTCAATTATTTGAATTTGATATCATGGCATTTGTAAACCATACCTAAATTATGGGGGCACCAATCTTTGCTCTGATTTTGTACATAATAGCATATGTAGTCGTGTACAAAATAGATTCAAATTTAGCTCCTCCATTCCAAAATAATCGTAGTTATAGGATTTTCAAGTGTCAAATTTTCAAAAAGAAGCGGATAATTTAATGATGTTTTCAAACATACAAGGTCAAATATAACGTTGTCTATTTAGGTCAATCCTCATAGTTCAAGAGTACTCTAAACGTGAATGCTTGTATTTCAAAATTTCGAACGAAGCACCAAAAGAGCCTCTACTCGCCCGAAATTGCGTGAGACCAATGTTTGGTAGTACAAGGAAATTACTTTTCTAATAAATTCGACCCGTGAAACCTACCGGCAAAGGTCTAAACCGGGGTAGATTTGTAGCTTCATCTAGACGCCACGCAACCGCATCCGAAAAACATTCATACACAATGGTCGCCTAAGCACACATGCGCGCGGCCGAAATCGCTCCCGGCCACTATTTGGGACACCTGGGATTACCATCCTACCCCCGACCCACAGTAGGTTCGAAATTTAAGAGGAGGGCAAAGTTTGTACTTCCCCCAAATTTCAAACAAGCGTGTCCCATCTTCTGTTCAAAAAAGCCAAAAACAAGCGGGTCCCAAACCGAAACATGGTTCCCCCCACCCGTCTGATTCCCCATTCGTACTCCGTGGGCGCCAAAACTACCTCTCCACCAGTCGCGAAACCCCGGCGTCCTCCGTCCGCCACCCCATCCCACCCATCAACTGCCGCCCTCCTCCATCACGCCGGAGCCGATACCCCGATGTCGTCGTCCACCGCAACCTCAACCGCAACACCCTCCACGGCTAGTAGTTGAGGCTGAGGCCAAGCCGTCCGTACCCGAGCTAGTTCAACCACGTCGTCCTATGCCTCACCGCTGCCGCTCCAACTTCGCCACCCTCCACCGCACCGGAGTTGTTTCTGCTACGCCGTCCTTCGCCGCCTCGGATCTGCTTCCCCTCCGCCGACATACGGCCACGGCAACACAATCAAAAATTTAGCCATGGGTTCGTCCAAGCCTGCACCCTCCAGAACATCGGTTTCCCCGGTAAGAAGAAGAAAATCGGCGCGACATGTGGAGAGAACATCGGTTTCCCTGGTAAAAAGAAGAAAATCGGCGCGACATGTGGAGGTGACCACACCGGCAACCAAAAAAGGTACTCCTCTTCCCTTATTCGTGCAAATCTTACGTCTCTGCTTGGACGGTATTCATACCATAGAAGACACTAGTTGACCGCTTCTTCTTGATACTAGATGTTCCTAGTAACTCGCGATGCACAAGGTTTATCCTCATATACTATTTCGCCTTTGCTAGAGGTCCGTCGCCCCCCTGAATTTCAATTTCTGGCCAGTTGATTCCCAATTAACGGAAGCATTCCCCGGTGTAACAGGCGCTAGTACACCTATTACATCGGGGAAGCAGCGCCTTGGTGTTTATCTTAGGGGCGTGTGCGGCCTAGAGCTACTGGCGCCTGATCTGGAGGTCGGCCGGGATTAAAGGGATGGCCTGGGGGCGCTGCCAAGCACGGCGGTGGTGTGAGGTCGATGGGAGGGCGGGGCGACGGAGGCAGGGGTCTGGGCCGGTGGTCGCTGGCGGTTCGAGAAAGATCGTCAATAGTGAATGGCGGGAGGTCGACGAAGGCCATCTGATCGTTCCTTATAGATCGGACGGTTCATAAAAAAATTGACTGACCTATTTACTTTTAGTCGACTGTTATCTTGATAGGACCACATGTGGTGGTGTGCTGGAGGAGTACCTGCATTTCTTGTGCTCATATATTACAAAATCATACGGAGTAGAATCTAATTTTGTTTGCCATGCAATATTGTAAAGCTATCATATATCTCCTGTCATTTATTTTTCAGCCACCTGCTATCTGCTACTTTTATAGTGCACTACTTCTGCACACACTTCACCCATACTCTCACTATTGTGTTTTTATACAAGGGTATTTCAGACCCTGCCTTGACAGAAGCAGAAAAGAGAAGAGAGAAGTCGCTCCAGCGTGGTACGTGGCTAGGCCAGACACGTTTCAAGACTTTAAAGGGTGTAGTGTCAGCAGATGGAGACGGGGAACATAGCTCTGGAGTTGATGATCTCGCTCGCCGTGAACCACCATCCCAGGTGCTTGCTTTAACTTCACGGTGTCATATGTGGTTGCATGTTGCATATGGTGTCTAGCTTGTATTCGAAAGGCCGAAGTCAGTCTTTATCAAGATAAGGAAAGATATTTTTTACATGAACCACCATCCCGGGAGCACTAGAAGACAAATAGCTATTCAGGGCACTGGCCAAGCCAGTGACAAGCCCAGCAAAGATATGCATCACCTGGAAGCCAACTAAAAAGCTACGATGGTGGCGAAGCAGCCCACCTCCCACCAGGCTCTCAGGTCCTAGATGATCATGCTCACCACTCTAGCCGGATGTCTAGCTTGTATTGCTTCCAATTTGGTTAAATTGCATCTGCTTAGCTTACACATTATACCTTTGAATATGACATGCCTTTCTGTTTTTGGTACATACTAGTACATCTATGTATTAACCATGTTCTTACATCAAACTATTGTTCTTGTGTATCCCTCATCAATCACTTATGACGAGGCAGGCAGGCAAGGGGACTACTCCTCATTTAAAGAATGCAGCGTCAGCCTCCCGGCATGATTCTTAAGAAACAAAAATGCTAGATGAAGATAGTGAATGTAGCTCTGTAGTTGATTACAGCATTTCCCCTACACTAGCATCGCAGGTGCTTGCTCTAACTTGGCAGCGTGATATGTGGTTGCATGTTGCATATGGTGTCTAGATTGTAATTCTTCCAATCTGGTTAAACTGCATGTGCTAGTCTGCTTAGCTTATACATTATACCTGTTAATGTGACATGCCTTCCTGTATTTAGTACATAGTACATCTGTCTATTAAGGATGTCCTTACATAAAACTATTGTTTTTTGTATCCCGCATCAATTAACATGACGAGACACCTTTAGTATATGCAGTGCGATATTAGTTGCATCTTTCATATGATTTATAGCATGCGCTGCTTCTAATTTGTTGAAATTCCATTTATGATGGGACGCTTTTAACTTGGCTTTACCCCTTTCCATTACTAAGAACAGAAATACAAACCAGTTCAAGATAGCAGGAGGAGGGAAAGAGGGTAGAGCGAGTTCAAGCATTACCAAGAAACCCACCACATCTGCCCGCCATCAAAATGGATGTCATTGGGAGAAAACCTGGTAACACTAATATCAAGTCTATTACAGCCAACCAAAATAATGACCAGACAGACGCAAACCACACATCAGAACGCCCGAACTGGCAAGACTAGACAAAAGTATCAGACGACGAAAGAGCGCCTCCAGCTCCCGCCACGCCGAGGCCGCATCTTGGACTTCATGTCTGGATCGATTGCTTGACAGGGTCACACAGCTTCATCAGCTGCAGCGTGCTGTTCCTGATCATCTCTGCACCTACACGAAGCTCTCCAGCCGCCTCTCCTTTCTGCAAACCTGTCCAGTACAAAAGAAACGAACAGAGGGAGAAAACAATCTCAAAAGGAGTCTTAATCTGTTTTTTCTCAAAGGTGGCACGATTACGCGCCAGCCAGATGGTCCAACAAGTAGCAGCTAAGCCCACAGTATAGAAGGTATCTTTGCCAGGAAGAAATTTACCGCACCAGACGAAATACTGCCAATAGTTGTTAGGGCACATATTAGTGCCTAGCACCACCCCAATAGATCTCCAAACCACCCTAGCAACGGGGCAAGTGAAGAAAAGGTGGTTAGAGGTTTCTACCTCCATGCAGAAAGAACATCGAGGATTCCCTGGCCACTTTCTCTCCCTCATCACTTGTCTTGTGAGCACTGCGTCTTGGGATAACTGCCATAAAAAGATTTTGATCTTAAGAGGAATTCTTGCTTTCCATATCCACTTATAGTTACACCCAGTGAGGGGTTTTTCCAACAATTTGTACACAAATTTGGTGGAAAACTTGCCGTTCTGGTTAAGCCCACAGGAGACTTTGTCACCATCACCACTTTTAGCAAGGGGGATGTTATTGATGGTAGATCGCAACGCTTCCCACTGCTTAAGCAGATCAGGGGTAAGCCTGCGTCTAAAGAAAGAGCTGGCGTTGTTGCCGACCAACTTGTTCACAGTACAATCTGGAAAATTGCAGATATCAAACAAGTGAGGGAACTATTCCTGAAGAGCAGGAGACCCATTAATCGAGTCTTTCCACAGCCTAGTGATGTCCCCTTTCTTTGTTTCTATTTTTCTGCCCAACATATATACATTTTTTACTTTGAGCAAAGATTTCCAGCAAGGTGAGTCAGAGAATCTGGCAGTAACATCCGCAACAGTTTTATTGCGAAGGTATCTGGCCCGGACAATATCCTGCAAGAGTCCTTTTTGCGTTTCAAGTTTCCACCACCATTTAACTATCAGGCTAATGTTTTGTTTTCGCAGATCCTTGATACCCAAACCTCCTTTATCCTTGGATCTACAAATTCTACTCCACCTCACAAGGTGGTATCTCTTTTTCTTATTACACCCTTGCCAGAAGAATCTCCTTCTTTGTTTATCCAGTCTCTCAATAAAAGTTTTATTCATAAGCCACATTGACATATGATATAGAGAGATTTGTGTAACCACGGAATCTAGCAGGGTATGTCTCCCACCCATCGAGGCCGCATTACCTATCCAGGCCTCGAATCTCCTCAGGTACTTGCTCACAATGAACTCCCAATCAGAGTTTTTCAGGTTTGTATAACTCACAGGCATGCCCAAGTATTTAATGGGAAAGTTGCATATCTCACAGTTAAACAACTCTACATACTTTTTCACAGCATTTTCATCCCCCTCCCCACGGTGAGAATTTCACTTTTCTAGAAGTTCACTTTTAACCCAGACATCATTTCGAACAGATATAGCAGCAACTTCAAGTTAACTGCCTTATCGATATCATCCTCCAAGCAAATGATGGTGTCGTCTGCGTACTGCAGAACAGCCACCCCTTCAGGAATGAGGTCAGACGCCAGACCCGTGATCAACTTATTATTCTGGGTGTTTTTTATCATTTTGGTGAGGCATTCCACAGCCAAGTTCAACAGGAAAGGAGAGTGGGGGTCGCCTTGGCGGACCCCTTTAGCACTTTGAAAGTAAGGCCCCGTACAATTATTCATCTTGATGCTAACTGTCCCCTCGTATAGTATTTGTTAAATCCATCCACACCAGGTTTCATTAAAACCAAGCATTTTATGACATTCAAGAAGGAAATCCCAGTTTACTTTGTCATAGGCTTTTTCGAAGTCAAGCTTAAGGACAATTCCCACTTTTTTCTTGACATGTGTATAGTTGAGAATTTCATGGAGTGAGAGCACACCATCCATGATGTTTCTCCCTTTCACAAAAGCATTCTGGGTGAGGCTAATTAGTTTATCAGCGTATACTGCAACCCTACGGTCGAGCACTTTAGTTATGAGCTTATAGGGGCAATGGAGTAGACAGATAGGTCTAAATTGCTGAATTCTCTCAACACTAGACACTTTAGGCAGAAGGGTAATAATCCCATAATTGAGACGTTTTACATCAAGCTTACCTTGATGGAAGTGGTCGGAAAGGGCCATAATATCGTCCTTGACTATATCCCAACAGACCTGATAAAATTCGACAGGAATATTATCAGGTCCGAGGGCTCTGTTTGGGGCCATGTCAAACAGAGCAGCCTTAACTTCCTGTTCTGTAAATTCTCGACAAAGATCCACATTACCTTTCGCAGAAAGTTTCTCATTATCAGTCCACATCTTAGGGTTAAGATGGAACAAATTACCAGGGGCTGGGCCAAAAAGATCTTTGTAGAAAGTAGTGGCGTGAGCAATCATATTATCAGTGCCCTCTATGGTAATATCATCCCCCACCTTAAGAGAATGGATGGTGTTTTTACGCTTACGGCCATTGGCAATCTTATGATAGTAATCTGTGTTTAATCCCCTTTAAGGAGCCAACGCTCATGTGTTTGTTGCAGCCAAAAGATCTCTTCATTGACAAGCAACTCGTGCAACTCGAAGTTGGCATCCATCTTCCTACTGTAGAGCTCAGGAGGAAGTGTTCCATCTTCTTCGAGCTCTTCTAGCATGGATAACTCCATTCTAAGGTCCTCTTTCCTCTTCTTATTATGGCCATATCTATCGGAGCCCCACCCTTTGAAAAAGGTTTTGAATCTTTTCAGTTTGATATTCAGGATGTCGATGGGATCAAAAGATTTAACTTTTCTAGTCCAGATCCGACTGACTAGCGGCAGGAAACTATCGTCTTCAATCCAGGAAAGATCAAAACGAAACTCCCTTGGTTTGGGGGCATCTCTCCCCTCCTCACCCGTGGATATAAGCAAAGGATTGTGATCAGATATCTCACGAACTAGTTTTCGAACAGAGACAAGCGGAAACATGTCTTTCCAATCTTCAGACATGAGGATGCGATCCAGTTTTTCCAAAGTGGGGTGGTCCTGTTGATTCGTCCAGGTATACTTACCCCCATTAATGTGTATCTCACGAAGAGCTAAGGTATTGATGATAGAATTAAACAGATCCGAAGATTTATGATTGTTAAGTTTATTATTCTTTTCACCAGAGTGTCTCAGGATTTTAAATCGCCCCCAACAATGTAGGGCACTTGCATCCCAATACAAGTGGCAGCTAGTTCGACCAAAAAATCCCCTTTCAATTCTTCATGAGCTGGACCATAAACTACTATCAACCCCCACTTCAAATTCTTCGGTCTGTCCAGCAACACTAGTTGCAGCATATGTTTCCCCTTAATACAGGAGATGATATCTAGCTTGTCACACCTCAAACCACATAGGATGCCGCCAGATTTCCCAACAGAAGGGATCCAGTTCCAATGGAAGGATCCAAAGGGGTCAATTCTCCTCAAGCAGTTGGGGGAGAAATTTTTCTTCATAGTTTCTTGAAGGCCCAGGAAATCAAGGGAATGGTTACTAATCATGTCTGAGAGGCAGGTGGCCATCCCTTTCTTGCCCACCCCTCGACAGTTCCAAATGAGGCCTCTCATTTGGAACGCTTCTTATGGAAATTGGAACGAGTAACCCTACCAGGAGGCATTGTAGGGTTACAGATCATATCTGTCTCCAGGGCACAACTTTTTTGACTTCTAGTCACAGGTCTAGAAGTTTTGATACCTACTCTCTTTCTATTATTCTTTTTGGATTTACTGGAAGAGATCTTTTCAAGGACGTGTTCTTCTTGATCAAGCCATTCTAGATCCACAGGGTTACTTCTGCCCAACCCATCAATTACCACAATATCTTCATCCGTTCCCTGAGCAATGGAATCAGTTTTGCTCTTGTTAACTAGCTCACCTCTAACAATTTCTAACTCTCTGATAACATCCACAGAGGTCAACGAGTCATCAGGTATATTCACCCCCATTTTACTAGCTCTACTCACTAATTCATAATTGGACAAGACATCAAAAGAGTTTTTACAAGCAGGTTTGGAAGTACCTTGAGGGTCTTTTTTGCAGGCCAGCTTCACCGCCCTATCTTCCATCCTGTCCTGCATTCTGGATGCGTTACGCTTGTTGAACCTGAGTGTAGCTTCAGTTGCAAGAGGAGGTGTGAGGACAAACTCTTCAAGATGGTCCGGGGATGGGAGTTGTACCACATAGTCACATGAAGTTTTGATGCCTGGATCTGTTTCACCCACCACCTCCACAACCTGATCAAAGTTAGTAACAACAGCTACAGAATTTAAGATATCCACATTACAAGCATCGCCAGTCACCTGAACATCATGTGAATCTGTCCCAAAGTTAGCAGTTTCAATGGGCACGATCCACTTGGAGGAGTTCAGCTTTTCCTTTCTAGCACAATCATCAATCTCCTTCTGCATTGTTTCAATAAGTAAGGAAGTGTCTGCCCCACTATCAGATGAGGCCTCCTCCTCAATTTCTTCATTATCACTAGGCAGCAGGCGACAAGCCTTGCCCCCACGATAAGAGTAATCATTTTTGCCAGATCGATGCTTATCAGGTGGGCTCTCTTTTTTCTCCTGATCAGCACGTTTCCTTTTAGGAGTGTATTCAGGATTGGTTTTTTCATCAGCAACAGGATCCACAAGCTCCTCATTAACAGGGTTTTTAACAAGAACCTCTTCAATTTATAGGTGAATATATAGAAGCGTCCCCCAAGTACTCCTTCCTCAGTGACAGGCAGTTGGGATACAGATCTGCATTCTATTTTTGCTCTGACAGAAGAAGGGCGATTAATGGTCAACATATCCACTTCCAGAGTGATCCCAACCAATCCCCCCACATAAGCTACAACTTTATCAGATCTTTTGTTAGGTGGGATCTTGCCAATTCTGACCCATGCAACTTCCAGAAGTCCCTCAGAATCAATATCTTCGGACCAGGGGGAAAATTTCACACTAACTCCACATTGTTTAAGTCTAACATGTTCCACAAAAAGAGCTCTGTCAACCTCTCTAGGGTTCGGCATTCTCATAACAAATTTTTGTGGAGCAAAGAATCTAGCCGAACATCTCCAGCCCTGACCCACATACACGCTCAGCTCATGTTCAATATCTTTAGTAAGAGCGGACCCTTCAGTAATAGTAACAACAATATTGAAAATGCGCTCTCTAGGCTGCCTATCCACACCAAAATCAGGAATGTAAAAGAAACCTTGCCCTTTGGACTGAAATGCCCACATTGCAGGGGTGCATTCCCATGGAAAGAATTCATTGTAAACAACATATAAGTGACCCCTCTTCTTGCAATGATCACAAAGGGCTTGAGGACATCTAGCAGTAAAGTGGCCAGGAGTATTGCAGATCTGACAGACATCAAAAGAGGGTGTATGAGTACCAGAGGAAGTGAGGAGATCTTGATCCCCCGCAACGGCCTTGTTCTTGGTGGAGGCATGCGGATCCACATCGTCGTTGTCCAGGGCTCCCTGCCTCCCATGCGAGGAAGGGGCCATCAGCTTCCCCATCGCCTCCACCCCGGCGTGCTCCTGCCCTACCTCCGTGTTGCTATCCCAGCGGGACTGACGAACATTGGTGGTGTGGCGTTCACTGGCGGCCTCATCCCACTTGTCGAATCCGGACCCGACAAATCCAGAAGCTCCGGTTGAGGACGAATGCACCGTCTCCGGCTTGCGCTTCCACACGTGGTCGAATCCACGGCCACGACCACGGTCGAAGCGACCAGCCCCGCGTCCATGGCGGCCCGCACCGAAGCCCTCTCCTCTCATCTCAACAGCTCTAGGGGGAACGGGTGGATTTGTGGGGCGGGAAGAAGCAACTACTTGAGCGAAGGATCGACTATCACCATGGATCTTGCCTTCCCACCAGGCGAAGGATTGACAAACCCTAGATCTGACAGGAGGCGGAGCGCTCTAGAAGTGAGCGAAACCCTCGTCCAGATCCAAAATGGGGGAAGGGGCGGCGGATGCGTGATTTATATCCGCGGCGCCCCCGGGAACCCTAGGTCCATGGTACTCATGGCGGTCGGATGCGCCTCCCCCCACGTGTCGCGCATCGGGGCCATGGCGGACCGGCGCGCGCCCAAGGAACCTGGGTCCATCTGTCACGTGAGGTGGGCGGCGACGCGCCCCCAGGGGCGTACGATCATGCCCGTGTACCGCGGTGGCCCTAGTCCCCACACGTGACAGCCGCGCAACGTGTACCGACGCGCCCTCGCCGGGGAACGCGGAGATCGCCGGAATCCTGTCCAAAATCCTCACAAAATGGCACGGAAAAGGGACGATGCCACCGACATCGACGAACTCACCTTCCCTGAGAAAGCGCGCATCCACCGTGCAGCCCGTGGCGTCCAGGAGAATGATCCTGAGAGCCTCGGAACGAAGCCACAGTTCGCCGTCGTCGAACCGGACCTGTGTGATGCCCCTGATTCAATCGTACACTAATCATGCACGCAAATGTGTACGATCAAGATCAGGGACTCACGGGAAGATATCACAACACAACTCTACAAATAAAAATAAGTCATACAAGCATCATAATACAAGCCAGGGGCCTCGAGGGCTCGAATACAAGTGCTCGATCATAGACGAGTCAGCGGAAGCAACAATATCTGAGTACAGACATAAGTTAAACAAGTTGCCATAAGATGGCTAGCACAAACTGGGATACAATCGAAAGAGGCGCAGGCCTCCTGCCTGGGATCCTCCTAAACTACTCCTGGTCGTCGTCAGCAGGCAGCACATAGTAGTAGGCACCTCCAGTGTAGTAGAAGTCGTCATCGACGGTGGCGTCTGGATCCTGGGCTCCATCGTCTGATTGCAGCAATCGGGTAGAGAGATTGGGAAAAGGGGAAACAAGGCAACCGTGAGTACTCATCCAAAGTACTCGCAAGCAAGGAGCTACACTACATATGCATGGATATATGTGTAAGGGGCCATATCAGTGGACTGAACTACAGAATGCCAGAATAAGAGGGGGATATCTAATCCTGTCGAAGACTATGCTTCTGGTAGCCTCCGTCTTGCAGCATGTAGAAGAGAGTAGACTGAAGTCCTCCAAGTAGTATCGCATAGCATAAACCTACCCGACGATCCCCTCCTCGATGCCCTGTTAGAGAGCGATCACCGGGTTGTATCTGGCACTTGGAAGGGTGTGTTTTATTAAGTATCCGGTTCTAGTTGTCATAAGGTCAAGGTACAACTCCGGGTCATCCTTTTACCGAGGGACACGGCTATTCGAATAGATTAACTTCCCTGCAGGGGTGCACCACATAACCCAACACGCTTGATCCCATTTGGCCGGACACACTTTTCGGGGTCATGCCCGGCCGCGGAAGAACAACACGTCGCAGCCCCACCTAGGCACAACAGAGAGGTCAGCACGCCGGTCTAAACCTAAGCGCACAGGGGTCTTGGCCCATCGCCCATAGCACACCTGCACGTTGCGAACGCGGCCGGAAGCAGATCTAGCCCCCTTAATACAAGCGCGAGCTTACGATCCAATGCGGCGCACGCCACTCAGTCGCTGACGTCACGAAGGCTTCGGCTGATACCACGACGCCGGGATACCCATAACTACTCCCGCGTAGATGGTTAGTGTGTATAGACCAAATGGCCAGACTCAGATCAAATACCCAGATCTCGTTAAGCGTGTTAAGTATCCGCGAACGCCGACCAAGGCCAGGCCACCTCTCTCCTAGGTGGTCTCAACCTGCCATGTCGCTCCGTCACAAAGTAACAGTCGGGGGCCGTCGGGAACCCTGGCCCACCACTACCTGGGTGGAACCACCTGCCCCTTCATCCCCCATCTCCGAACAGTATCACTGGTGATGTAACAGTGTAAAGTATATAGTATATGCCCGTGATCACCTCCCGAAGTGATCACGGCCCAGTAGTATAGCACGGCAGACGGACAAGAGTGTAGGGCCACTGATGAAACACTAGCATCCTATACTAAGCAGTAGGATAGCAGGTAAAGGTAACAACAGTAGTAGTAAGGACAGGTTATGCAGCAGTATAGGATTAGCTGAAAGCAGTAACATGCTACACTACCCTAATGCAAGCAGTATAGAGAAGAGTAGGCGATATCTGGTGATCAAGGGGGGGCTTGCCTGGTTGCTCTGGCAAGAAGAGAGGGGTCGTCAACTCCGTAGTCGTACTGGGTAGCAGCGACGTCGGTCTCGGTGTCTAGTGAGAGAAGAGGGGGAAGAAACAATAAATATTTAAGCAAGCAGGTGCATAGCGATGCATGACATGACAAGTATCGGTGGTAGAGGTGCCCTAACGCGGTATGAGGTGATACCGGTGAAGGGGGGAAACATCCGGGAAAGAATCCCCGGTGTTTCGCGTTTTTGGGCAGAGGAGCCGGAGGGGGAAAGTTGCGAGTTCGATAGGTTAGGGACGCGTGGCGGACAAACGGGCTGCGTATCCGGATGCGTCTCGTCATTCTAAGCAAGTTTCATGTATAAATTATTTTCATCCGAGTTACAGATTATTTTATATGAATTATTAAAGTTTTAGCAATATTCTGAAATTATTATTAAATCTAAAATGGGGGTTTATTGCATCAGCATGACGTCATCATGACATCAGCAGTCAACAAAGTTGACCAAAGTCAACCCTGATGTGTGGGGCCGTTCTATCATAGCCTAACAATTAATTAATAGTTTTAGTTAACTAATCAAGTTAATTAGGTACTAAACAGAGTTAATTAATTGCCTATTTAATTAATTAATTAATTAACTAATTACTTTTTTATTTTATTTTAAATACATTTTTTAAACGTTTTGGGGGCGGGCCCCACTGTCATAGGCCCAGGGACCAGCAGGTGTGCGGTTAGCGGGCGGAACGGGTGCGGGCGGGGCGTAGCCCGCCTGGGCGTGGGGCGAGGCCACCGGGCGGTGGGAAGCCCGGCGAGGGAAAAGGGGCGGCCAGGGGCGCGACACTGGGCGACGGCGAGCGCAGACGCGGCCGGTGGGGGCGCTGGCGCTGCGGCGCGGGGTAGCGGGGAGCTAGGCGGCGGCGCGAGCGGCAGCAGCAGCAAAGGGCGGCAGCGACGTTGGCAAGCACGGGAAAAGCGCGGCCGTAGGACGCAGCGACGTCACGGCCATGCGCGGGCGCATGCGCGTGAGGGACGGGAAGGAGGACGACCGAGGTCCTCACCGTCCGTTGGAGGGAAGGGGGGCGTCGAGGCGCGATGGCGACCATTGAGGGGGAGGATGGGGACGATCCGGCGAGGGGGGGAGGTCCGGCAATGGCGTGGCGTCGGTTGGTGGCGTCTTGGTGCCTGCAAGGGGGCTCCGAGCGGCGGCGTGTTCCTGTGATGGGGTTCTGCATGTCGAGGCGGTGGCGTCGTCGGGGCGCCGCAGCGAGGTGCCCAGATCTGGAGGGGGAGGAGGCGAGGAGGACGGCAGTGGGGGCGGCGCCGGGGCGCGGTCGTCGGGCACGAGGGAGCTTCTCTCCCTCGAGGACTCATGCGTGCGCGCGAGCGTCCCTGTGGGTGGCGGCGGATAAGGGTGGAGTGGGGATCGTGGGGGCAGGCTAGGGTTTCCCAGGGGGTTATGAAGATGGGGTGGGGCGCGACTGGGCCAGCTGGTTGTGGTCTGGTGGCCTGCTGGGCCATGGTCGGCCCAGTGTTTAGTTATGTTTGCTTTTCCTTTTCTGTTTCTGTTCTTTTTTTATTTATTTCTTTTAATTTTTTATTTTGTTCCTATTAATTTTAGTTTTAGTAAAATGTACACGTAGCATCTAAATTAGTATCCCAACTTAGTCCATAGTCACAAAAAGTATAGTCCTCAAATAAATTAGTTTGACATTTCATTAATTACAAAAGGTATTTAAATAATTGTTTTACTGCTGTTTTATTTATCTTATAGTATTTAAACATTTTGCAAAGGTGTGGTTTCTCCACCATAATTACCTATGCAATATTTGGTTCACTCCGAACATTTTAGTTTTAAAATTTGAAATTTTTTATTGTTTGCTTAATTTTGAATTTGAAATCGAATCGGTTTCGAACAAACGCGAGACTAGCAACAGTAATCAAGGTGACGTGGCATCATTAGCGGAGGGTTACTGTAGCTTAATTATTCGGGCGTCACAACCTGCCTCGCCGACGCGAGGTCGGCCGCGTAGCGGACTCGCCACCGTGCGTCGCCCTCCATCCCTCCGACCGAAATAAGAACTCTCTTCTAATTTTATTGAATTCCATCTGCTTACTTTACACATTATACTTGAATAAGACACGTGTTCCTGTTTCTAGAACATAAAATATCTGTCTATCACACCATGTTCTTACATCAAATTACTACTGTTGTATAACCTGCAACAATCACTTATCATAAGACACGTTTGACATCGGAGTGTGATATAGGTTACATCTCACATTCTTTTCTAGCTTGTACTACTAATTTGTTGAAATGGCACTTATGAGGAGACAGTTTTAACTTGGTAGAGTGATATTCGTTGCATCTTTCATATGGTGTCCAGCTTTCATTGCTTCTAATTTGTTGAAATGCCTTCTCCTTAGTTTACACATCATAAGCTGTGAATATGCAATGGTGTGAATATGCAATGACACTAATGACGAGAGACCTCTAACATGGTAGTGTGATGTTGTTTGCATCTTGCATATGATTTATTTCCTGTACTGCTTCATATTTGTTTAAACGCCATTTATGATGAGACACTGTTAACTTGGCAGAGCGATATTTGTAGCATCTTTCATATGGTGTCTACCTTCCATTTTATTGCTTCTAATTTGGTGAAATGGCTTCTTCTTAGTTTACACATCATAGTTCTGGTTATCTCTTCCGTCCTATTTTTCATACATATTACATCCTCCTATCATGTGGTTGTCTAACATCAAAGTTCAGTTCATCTGCATCACGCATCAATTTGTTCCGAAGAACTAAATTGTTATTCGTTTTTCTTGTCGGCTTGACTTAACATGGCACAGAGAAAGAGGAAGAAACATAGAATGGCAGGGAATGAGAAGCAGATGGATCCTGCAGATTCTGCTGGTACTGATGGTGCAATAGAAGGTCAAAGTCCAGCGGAATATTCTACAAACATGGCATCCCATGCTGCACGAGTTGCAAAAAACGCCAAACAGAAACAAATAGCTACCACCAAACAAGCAGAGATAGCCCTAGTTCTTGCAACACCTACCACAGCACTACCAGCTGCACTACTTACTCGTGCGTTAACTGAGCTAGCAGCACATTCCCAAGATCCCTTGCCACCTGACACTACTTCCCAAGCACTCTTGACACAAGAGGAGTTGGAAATATCAGATGAACCTTGTGAGCTTCAACAGCAAGAAGGTAGTTGCTGGAGTCAAGTTACAGTTGCATGCTTCTTTATATGTAGTCTCACAGTTTGATGTACACTAACACTTCCTATGTTCGTTGTTGGACTAGCACCTAGGCGCAAGAGGAAACAAACATCATGGATAATGCTCAATAGGTTAACTAAATCTAGAGGAGGAAGAATGGAGATCCATTTTGAGGCAGGTTTAAAAAGGCCACGTGATGCTACAGAGTCAGCCAAGTTAGTATCAGAGGCAGCGGTTGCCGTTAGGTGTCATGTATGTATCCTCCCAACATGGATTCAGTACAGGAATGACAAAGACGAAACCCAGTTCAACACCTTCCTCGACCATTTATCTGTAAGTATGGTTATGTATGGAAACTAGTAATATCATCTTGCTCTGTCCCATACTTTCTAGGTTGCTGATAATGAGACTCCCATAATTTTCAACAGATGAGGTTCAAGTTGGATAGCCAAGATGATGCAACCAGACAAGCTTGCACCTATGTTTTCAAGTCTGCTCTGCGACAGTATCGGTATAACTTGAGGAAAACTCACTTTGAAGGCAAGGCTAACAGTGAACTTTCCCAAACATCTCTAGTGGAAAATATATCGGATGAAGACTGGAGGGGCCTTGTTAAACACTGGTCTGATCCGAAGTATCAGGTACATTATATATATGTGATCAGATCACTTGTTGAATTCCTATTTACGCATGTGCCACACAAATCTATCTTCTTGTAGGTGAACTGTTCAAAGAACAAGGCCAACCGTACGAAAGTGAAATTCCAACAGACGACATGATCTTGTAGCTATATTGTACACTGCGAGGCTCTTGTAATTAGCTGTTGTTTCACTCTTTTTGTTGTACCATATTATCAGATCTATATTGACTTGTTCGAAATGCAGAGGAAAGCCTGCAAGGACCAAAAAGTACCTGAACCAAATGTTGTGGAAATCTTCAAGGACTGTCACACCAGCAAGAAGAAGGGCATGACTACACCAGTCAAAGCCGCTGTTGTAAGTCCTTAATCCTCATGCCTTTTAACTACTACTTACTCTGACTTGTGCCTTGAACTGCATGGTTTGCAGCCAATGTCTATTACTCTTTTCAATTTTATACACAATTGTCTTAGCGTATCATTGCACCTTACAAGATTTAAAAGAGAGGAGTGATGTTCCTTTGATCTTGACCCGTAATCTAGTTCCGTGCTGGACTTGCCCACACAACATTACAATTGCCTATTTTTCTGTTCTCAGTTGTTTTGTGATATGAATGATGTGTTGGGGAACGTAGTAATTTCAAAAAAATTCCTACGCACACACAAGATCATGGTGATGCATAACAACGAGAGGGGAGAGTGTTGTCTACGTACCCTCGTAGACCGAAGAGGAAGCGTTGACGCAACATAGAGGAAGTAGTCATACGTCTTCCCGGTCCAACCGATCCAAGCACCGTTACTCCGGCACCTCTGAGTTCTTAGCACACGTCCAGCTTGATGACGCTCCCCGGGCTCCGATCCAGCAAAGCTTCGGGGAGGAGTTCCGTCAGCACGACGGCGTGGTGACGATCTTGATGTTCAACCATCGCAGGGCTTCGCCTAAGCACCGCTACAATATGACCGAGGTGTAATATCGTGGAGGGGGGCACCGCACACGGCTAAGGAACGATCACGAAGATCAACTTGTCTGTTCTAGGGTGCCCCCTTGTTGGGGAACGTAGTAATTTCAAAAAAATTCCTACGCACACGCAAGATCATGGTGATGCATAGCAACAAGAGGGGAGAGTGTTGTCTACGTACCCTCGTAGACCGAAGTGGAAGCGTTGACGCAACGTAGAGGAAGTAGTCGTACGTCTTCCCGATCCGACCGATCCAAGCACCGTTACTCCGGCACCTCCGAGTTCTTGGCACACGTTCAGCTCGATGACGCACCCCTAGCTCCGATCCAGCAAAGCTTCGGGGGGGGGGGGAGTTCCGTCAGCACGACGGCGTGGTGACGATGATGATGTTCTACCGACGCAGGGCTTCGCCTAAACACTGCAACGATATGATTGAGGTGGAATATGGTGGAAGGGGGCACCGCACACGGCTAAGGAACGATCACGAAGATCAACTTGTGTGTCTATGGGGTGCCCCCTGCCCCCGTATATAAAGGAGTGGAGGAGGGGAGGGCCGGCCCTCTCTATGGCGCGCCCTAGGGGAGTCCTACTCCCGGATTCCCCCTTTCCTAGTCTAACTAGGAGTCCTTCCATGTATTAGGAGTAGGAGACAAGGAAGGGGAAGAGGGAACAGAAGGAAGGAGGGGGCGCCGCCCCTCCCCCTAGTCCAATTCGGACTAGCCAATGGGGGGGCGCGCGGCCTGCCTCTCCCTCTCCCCTAAAGCCCAATAAGGCCCATATACTTCTTCCCCCGTATTCCCGTAACTCCCCGGTACTCCCGAAAATACCCGAATCACTCAGAACCTTTCCGATGTCCGAATATAGTCGTCCAATATATTGATCTTTACGTCTCGACCATTTCGAGACTCCTCGTCATGTCCCCGATCTCATCCGGGACTCCGAACTCCTTCGGTACATCAAAACTCATAAACTCATAATATAACTGTCATCGAAACCTTAAGCGTGCGGACCCTACGGTTCGAGAACAATGTAGACATGACCGAGACACATCTCCGGTCAATACCCAATAGCGGGACCTGGATGCCCATATTGGCTCCTACATATTCTACGAAGATATTTATCGGTCAGACCGCATAACAACATACGTTGTTCCCTTTGTCATTGGTATGTTACTTGCCTGAGATTCGATCGTCGGTATCTCAATACCTAGTTCAATCTCATTACCGGCAAGTCTCTTTACTCGTTCCGTAATACATCATCTCGCAACTAGCTCATTAGTTGCAATGCTTGCAAGGCTTATGTGATGTGCATTACCGAGAGGGCCCAGAGATACCTCTCCGACAATCGGAGTGACAAATCCTAATCTCGAAATACGCCAACCCAACATCTACCTTTGGAGACACCTGTAGAGCTCCTTTATAATCACCCAGTTACGTTGTGACGTTTGGTAGCACACAAAGTGTTCCTCCGGCAAACGGGAGTTGCCTAATCTCATAGTCATAGGAACATGTATAAGTCATGAAGAACGCAATAGCAACATACTAAACGATTGGGTGCTAAGCTAACGAATGGGTCATGTCAATCACATCATTCCCCTAATGATGTGATCCCGTTAATCAAATGACAACTCATGTCTATGGCTAGGAAACATAACCATCTTTGATCAACGAGCTAGTCAAGTAGAGGCATACTAGTGACACTCTGTTTGTTTATGTATTCACACATGTATCATGTTTCCGGTTGATACAATTCTAGCATGAATAATAAACATTTATCATGAAATAAGGAAATAAATAATAACTTTATTATTGCCTATAGGGCATATTTCCTTCAGTCTCCCACTTGCACTAGAGTCAATAATCTAGTTCACATCAGCATGTGATTTAACAGCAATAGTTCACATCACCATGTGATTAATGCCCATAGTTCACATCATCATGGGACCAACACCCAAAGGGTTTACTAGAGTCAATAATCTAGTTCACATCCCTATGTGATTAACACCCAAAGAGTACTAAGGTGTGATCATGTTTTGCTTGTGAGAGAATCTTAGTCAACGGGTCTGCCACATTCAGATCCGTATGTATTTTGCAAATTTCTATGTCAACAATACTCTGCTCGGAGCTACTCTAGCTAATTGCTCCCACTTTCAATATGTATCTAGATTGAGACTTAGAGTCATCTAGATTGGTGTCAAAACTTGCATCGACATAACCTTTTACGACGAACCTTTTTGTCACCTCCATAATAGAGAAACATATCTGTCGGTGTCAAAACCGGCGGATCTCGGGTAGGGGGTCCCGATCTGTGCGTCAAGGTCGGATGGTAACAGGAGACACGGGACACTTTATTTTACCCAGGTTCGGGCCCTCTCGATGGAGGTAAAACCCTACTCCTGCTAGATTAATATTGATGATATGGGTAGTACAAGAGTAGATCTACCACGAGATCAAGGAGGCTAAACCCTAGAAGCTAGCCTACAGGTATGATGATGGTTATGATGTGTTCTGTCCTACGGACTACAACCCTCCGGTTTATATAGGCACCGGATAGGGTTAGGGTTACACAGAGTCAGTTACATTGGTAGGAGATCTTGAATATCCGCACGCCTAGCTTGCCTTCCATGCCAAGGAAAGAACCTTCCGGACACAGGACGAAGTCTTCAATCTTGCATCTTCATAGTCCTGGAGTCCGGCTGGAGATATAGTTCGGCTATCCGAACACCCCCTAATCCAGGACTCCCTCAGTAGCCCCTGAACCAGGCTTCAATGACGATGAGTCCGGCGTGCAAATTGTCTTCGGCATTGCAAGGCGGGTTCCTCCTCCAAATTCTTCAAGAAGATAATAAACACCAAAAAATAGTGTCCGGCTCTGCAAAACAAGTTCCCACGTATTGCCATATAGAGAATAATACAAACACAAATCAAATCTGCTGATGTATTCCACAGTGCGTCATAACACTGCGACCAAGCCTTCTGTATGGATTATTTTTGTTGTTCCACCGCAGCACGTTCAACGAGGCGGTTTCCTTGGCACGTCTTGTCGAAGCAGAGATCGTGTGCCCCTTTTAACGGGATTCTCATTAATACGGACGTGGGTAACCCAACCGTGCCTGTTAAGCACGTCCTGCCTTGATTAAAGGCTAGTCCAAGACGGTTACGGGGAGGGCTCTTGATATTCTACCTCTTATAAAGAGACCGAGACCTTGCTCCCCTCTTGTGTTCTCAAAACAAGATCGCCCATAGCCTCGAGTTCCAACACCCCAGGCTTTTAGATTCTAGGCGCACCGGACCATCGACAATGTCCGGCTCCGGCCTTCAAGGCCAATGGATGCCCTCCTCCATTACGGAGGAGGACGTGTCAAGGTTGAGGGAGGCTAGGTTCCTGACCAGCGAGATCCCGCACAGGTTGCCTGCTCAAGGACAAGCGATCCCAAGCCCTCAGCCTGGTGAGAGCGTAGTATTCATCTCCCACTTCCTTCGGGGATTAGGCTTCCCAATGGATCCTTTCGTAAGGGGGCTGATGTTTTATTATGGGCTGGAATTCCATGACCTAGCTCCGGAGTCCATCCTCCATATCTCCTCCTTCATTGTTGTGTGTGAAGCGTTTCTCCATATCATCCCTCACTTCGGATTATGGCTCAAGACCTTCAAGGTAGAACCGAAGATAATCGAGGGGCGTCACGTAGAGTGCAGAGGTGCTGTTATAAAAAGGAATACCGATGCTCCATGGCCCGAGGGCACTTTTCAAGAGGAGCTCGGCTTATGGCAACAGGAGTGGTTCTACATCACTCTCCTCGGGGCACCACTTGGGTAGCGCCTCCTGCCTTTCGCTCGGGCCCCCCACCACGTTTAACATCGTGGATCAACACAGGGTTAGATCAGGGCTTTCCCAAAGACGTTCCTCTGTTGCAGGGCCGCATAAAGGATCTCTTAAAAGGAGACCTCAACCTAGTCAAGGTGACGCAAGTTATGCTGATTTGCCGGATACTGCCCGGCCAACGTCGCCCCCTCCGCTTGTCGGAGTTCAACCCAGAGGGGCCGCGAGTTCTCCGAAATCTCATGGGCATGACGCCTATGGAGATGTATAGACTGTTCTTCGGACCACAAGGAGTGAGTCCGGATTTGACCGAGGATGCTGGTTTAAGCCGCAACCGCCCGGATACAGAAGTAGGTGACCTCGCGCCCAGACCTTCTATCCGTACAACTGACTTATTTTTTAACAGTACCTCTCATTTTTACACAGGAGTGGATAGCGAAGGCGAAGCTGATCCGGTGTCCGGCTCCCCTTCCCGAGACCAGGCTAGATCCTGTGCTAGTCAGGATGTTGGAGGTGGCGCCTCGGGAGGAAAATGAAGGGGCGGACAAGGAAACCGTGGCCTCTTCGAAAGAGGCCATCCCAAAGGGGGGAATCGACAACTCCTCTCCAAAGGGGAAGAAAAGGGCCGCCTCTGATGACCCGGGAGCCGTAGCTCCAAAGCGGGGGAAAGAATCCGCGTCAGAGGACCCGACGCCGGGGAGCCCCTCGGCCGAACTAAATCCTCAAAAGGAGCAGCCCTCCAACGAGCAGTAAGTAGAAAGAGAGTCATTCTTTTAAGAGAAATCCTTAATTTATATCTGAGAAGTTTTAACCGAAACCTTACCTTGTAGTTCGGACCTCGACCCTTCTCGACAGAGCTCGTCATCGGGAGATCTTCTTCCGGAGATGATGGAGAGCGGAACGCCTCCTCCTTCATCGCCTAGCAAGGCAGGCGACGCCGAAGTGTCGTCGCAGAGGATTTCTCCGAATCTGCCAGAGGAAGGTGATCATGCGGCCCCCCGGGGTTCTCCGTGTCCGGCCTCCAAAGAAGGCCATGGGACGAGTCCGGCACCATCTGGTGTTCGGTCGGAGGAGCTGAAGGTTCTGCTGGGCCGAGCCTCTGTTTCAGAGGAGCATCGTGCGTTGATGCACACGGTGATTGAAATGATTCCATCCGCGGAAAGCGGAATGAACGAGGCCGTCAAGAGTTTACTGGCGGGCCTTGAGGTATGTTTTGAATAACGAACATTAGTGTTAATTGCGCATAATAACATGCGCCTGGTATAGATAGTAGCCCCTGAGACTCTGTGTGCCGCGAAGATTAGCGGCGCGCAGAGGATCTTAATCCCAGGTCCATTAAGTGGCACCTTTGTATGTAGGTGGCAGGTTGTCCGGAGTCGAGCCAGACTCGAGATTTTGCCGAAATGAAACGGCAACTCAATGAGGCAGAAGCTGACATCGTGCTTGTTAACGAGCGGCTTGATGATGCTCAAGGTATTGAGTTTATTTGGCGATTGTTAGTAAGAGGAGCTTTATGTCAATATCTTACCTTGTGTATGCTTGATGCAGATGGTGCGGCGGCCGTAGAAGGACTTAGGGCCGAGCTCGCCAAAGCAAAGGAGCAAGCCAGAAAAAGCGATGCGGCTGCCAGAAGAGCCCGTGAAGAGCTAAAAGCCGAACAGGCTTCCCATTGCCGAAGCAAGGACGAGATGGCTGATATAGCCGTAATGTTGAAAAGTGCTACTGACCGTTGCAAACTTCTTGAAGAGGAAGTTCGAGCCCGGCAGACGGATTTAGAGAAGGTCGTCGCCGATGTCAAGGACTCCCGCTCTGGTATGAGAGCGTCAAGGGAAGAGCTGCGTCAAGCCGGACTAATTGCGGATGGAAAGCCCTTCCTGCTGTGGAGAAAATTGTTTGATCCGAAGTTCGCCCCGTTGGACCGAGCGTGGAGCATGGAGGACACCTATCTGGATTTGTCGGCTAGCGCCGCTGATGCGACCAAGTACTTTCAAGATAAGAAAGATCATGAAGTGGAAAATCTCTTCTGGTCGCAGTTCACTAATCCAGAGCGTCCACTATCAGTGGATGATCGCCTGGCCCAATGGGCCGAGCTGAATAGGTTGTCTGGACTCGCCATGAAGCATGCCATGGACCGCCTGTGTCCGGGGAGATCGAAGCCGAGAAGCTATTTCAGTTTGGTGCAGCAATTTCTTGACGTGGTGCCTCGAATTGAAGCTCTAAAGAGGTCTGCTTGCACAGAGGGCGCGCGGCTGGCTCTTGCCCGTGTCAAGACATACTGGGCAGATATGGAGCCCACCGTTGTTGCGTCCCGTGATTCGGATAAAAGCCGAATTCCTTCCGAGCACTATTTTGAGGAAGTCCTCGCGGGCGCTCGTATAATAGAGACGCAGTGTTCGAAAGATGTTGTTTTGTGACAGCATATGTAATCGTAGATCAATATTTTTATAAATTGTAATGGCGTAATTTAGACTTGTGCCTTCAAGTATTAATAACACCTCATGTGCGGCCGTTTTAATATATAAATTCTGAAAGATTGCAGTCGTTGGCTTCAGCCCCCACGCACATAGTGCGGGGGTGCGCGCGGAGAACGCATTTCACACTTAACCCAACGTCTTGGTCCTACAAAGCAGGTGATAGCGCCGCGGGCTAGGCGACCGGACTATAATGCTTTAACACTTTCACTTAGACATAGGAGCTTGAGAGTGGGACTCTTTAGGTAGCCCTTTAATGGCGACTGCGTTTACCCGAATTCGGGACGCATATGTGCCTGACCGGGAAGCGGTCCTTCGTCAAAACGGAGGAATTCGATAAATTCCTATAAGTCATCGAGTGGCGACCAGTCTCGCGCTACATCATGACAGTCGGTTTTCGGCTTTCTCTACTGAGGTGCTCACCCGGCCGAACCGGGGCACAATCGCAGTAGTTCTCCTGGTGCAACCTTAGCCGACAGAACGGAACGTAAGGTGGCCGAACTCAGGAGCCGGGCAACCCAACATCTGACCAAAATCATGACTCGGAGCTGATGCATATAGTGCCAAAACTCGCGACGCCGAACACTCCCTAAGGTGTTCGGTCTTTGTGGGTGCGTGTAAAACAACACCCTTGGAAAAGAAAAAAGCCCCTTGTGTCCAGGTACGAGCAAGAATTCTGGCGTGGCCACATGCCAAAACGCCAGTCTCCTGCATGGTTATAGTGAGGTAAACCAGGGGATGTATAGCAGCAAGAGACAGTAAAAAAGGTTTACGCAGGGTCTTAATCTGAGAAGAATCCTTTGGGGCGGGTCCCTACTGCACGTCTGCGCCTGTGTCTCCGCTGTGCCGTGTCCTGGACGGGCGCCGTACGACATTCATCTGTAAAAGGGAATAACTAAATTGAAAAATGGGTCGTGCGGAAAGAAGAATAAATAAAATGTGAAGTGAGAAATAGATATGGTCGAGTTGTATTGTCTCTGCGTACAGCCCCTGGTGAGGCGTACCAAGCCTATAACGAAAATGGGCTTGTGCCAAACTCATTGAGTCCGGGTCCGCGGCCTTTTGTGACTTACATCGAAAAAGTCTTTTGGCTGGCGAGGCCATTTTGTTGGGCGGCCGTTTAAGCGGCCGCACAATCCTCCGTTTGGAGGGGATGTAGTTTAGTATGCTCCCTTTAAAGAGATGATGCCTCGAGGACCGGGCATCTTTAGCGTGAGGGATGCATAATGCGGTATTGCGTTAAAGCGAGTGAAAGCTCCGCGTCCCATTAGTGCTTGATAGCGACTTGAAAACGGGACTATGTGGAAGGTAAGCTTTTCGCGACGAAAGTTATTGGCAGGGCCAAATATGACCACAAGCCGGAGAAAACCCATACAGTGGGTGTCCGGGCCTGGTGCTACTCCTTGAAAGGAGGTTTTACTATGACGGATTCGTGCAGGGTTTATGCCCATGCGGTGAATTGTATCCTGATATATCAGATTTAGTCCACTACCACCGTCCATAAGGACGTTGGTAAACTGGAACCCGTCTATTATTGGATTAAGTATCAGGGCAGTCCGGCCTGCGTGTTTGATATTGCGAGAATAATCTAGCTGATCAAAAATGATTGGCTTTAGTGACCAGTGGCCAGACTCCTGAGGGATAGGCTTGAATGTGCGAACCTTTATGGGTGCCTCATGCCTTGTTATGTGAAGTGAGTTCACTGTTTTGACTTCTTGCGGGAAGTTCTTTTGCTTCCTGGTGTTCTGCTTTTGGGGTTCGTCCTCTTCCTCACTTGGTGTGTCGAGCCCCTTGTGTTCGGCGTTAAGCCTTCCGGGTTGTTTGAAAACCCAACAGTCTCTGTGGGTATGATTAGCAGGCTTTCCAGGAGTACTGTGTATCTGACATATCCTGTCCATGATTCTCTTTAGACTGGATGGATCTTCCCTATTATCCTGAGGGGGTGATTTTGTCTGATTTTGCCGTGAGCCTTTGAATCCGGCATTGACTGTCGTGCTCTTCAGACTTTTTCTTTTGATTCGGCGAAGGTCCTTGTATCGCCGTGGTTTCCTGTTTCCATCCCTGATCTGGGGCTGCATCGTGCCAACCAGCTGTCCTCTCCTGCGCAAAAGCGGGTCATGAGGCTTGTGAGTGCGGCCATTGTTCTTGGCCTTTCCTGGCCGAGGTGTCTGGCGAGCCATTCGTCTCGGACATTGTGCCTGAAAGACGCTAGGGCTTCGGCGTCCGGACAATCCACTATTTGATTCTTTTTAGTGAGGAATCTGTTCCAGAACTACCGAGCTGATTCTACGGATTGCTGAGTTATGTGACTGAGGTCGTCTGCGTCCGGGGGACGGACGTAGGTCCCTTGAAAATTTGCTCGGAAAGCGTCCTCGAGCTCTTCCCAACTTCCAATTGTGTTTTCGGGAAGGCTTTTAAGCCAGTGCCGGGCTGGCCCTTTAAGCTTAAGGGGTAAATATTTTATGGCGTGGAGATCATCTCCTCTAGCCATATGTATGTGGAGGATATAATCCTCGATCCAGACTCCCGGGTCTGTTGTTCCATCGTACGCCTCTATGTTAACGGGTTTAAATCCCTCTGGGAATTCATATTCCAAGACCTCATCGGTGAAACATAGAGGGTGTGCGGCACCCCTATATTTGGGTGTGCCAGATTCTGATGGTGGATTTTTTGCATTGCTTACGAGAGCTTGCTTTCTTGGCCCGTAAATGGACCTGGCTGGGCCATGATGCGAGTCTTTATTCTGCCGCATGCCGCATTGGGTGCGGCGCCGTTTGTCGTATCGTAGTGTCCGAGAGGTCGTTTATTCGACTGTGTGGCCTTTTTGTTTTTCGAGTTTGGGGGCTCTAGGGCCTCCTGGTCGAATTCGGGCAGTAGCTTTCTCTTTGGATAGCTTTTGGTGCGGCGGCTACCGCCGTATTTGTCTGCGGTCTTGATTACTTTGCTCCATCTTGTTTTGAGTGCATCTTCCGCCGTCTTTAGCTTTTGCTTCTGCTTCTTCAGGCTTCGTGCTGTGGCGACGAGCCTTTCTTGGAGATTCTTCTGCTCCATGATTTTATCCGGCGTGGTATCGTTCGGAGTTCTGTTATGACCGGGGGAGGACTGTTCGTCCTCTCCGCCCGTGTTACCCTGTTCGGACGGCTGCTCTGGGATGCGTTTGTCATCTACTGGCTCGTCCTGCTCTATGGCTGGGTCTTGATCGATGCGGGGCTTCGCTCGGCGTTTTCGTCGCCGCTTTGAGTGCTTTTCGGAGGGTTTACCCTTCTTTTCGCCCCCTTCTTCCTCATTGTGAGTTTTTTCAGGTGTATCCACCATGAATACGTCATTGAGTGGGGTGGAGGTCCAGTGCCCTATGGGCGCTGGTTCCCGTTCGTCTCCGTCTTCGTCGTCCATACCGTCGAAGTCTTCGGAGCCGAAGTCGAGCATGTCGGTTAAATCGTCGACAGTGGCTATTAAGTGGGTGGTGGGTGGGCTTTGAATTTCTTCGTCGTCCGAATCCCAACCTCGCAGGCCATAGTTCGGCCTGGGCTCTTCTGAAAAAGAGAGAGACTTGAGAGATTTCAGAATATCACCGAAAGGCGAATACTGAAAGATGTCCGCGGCGGTGAACTCCATTACCGGCGCCCGATCTGATTCGATTGGCAGGGGCGCGGGAGGTTCGGAGTTCGGAGAAGAGTCCGGCTCCTTGGAGTCATGTGCCATGCGGAATGCGGGGCTTGCGTTTGGCTCAATGGCTTTTAGGATCGCAGCCCCCGAGGTGACGTCCAACCGTTCATCCTCAAAGAACGCAGCGGGCTCCGGATCGATGATCGGGGCTGGAGCGTATGCGGCCTCCAGGACACTGTTCGGAGGCAGAGCTATATCATGCCCCTCGAGATAGTGCGGCGCGCTTGGCTGTGGCTCAAATCCGTCGAAGATCAAGTCTCCGCGGATATCCGCCGTGTAGTTTAGGCTTCCAAACCTGACTTGATGGCCAGGGGCGTAGCTCTCGATCTGCTCCAGATGACCAAGCGAGTTGGCCCGCAGAGCGAAGCCGCCGAAGACGAAGATCTGTCCGGGGAGAAAAGTCTCACCCTGGACCTCATCGTTGTTGATGATCAAAGGAGCCATCGGGCCTAAAGGCGACGACACAGAGGAACTCTCAATGAAAGCACCAATGTCGGTGTCAAAACCGGCGGATCTCGGGTAGGGGGTCCCGATCTGTGCGTCAAGGTCGGATGGTAACAGGAGACAAGGGACACTTTATTTTACCCAGGTTCGGGCCCTCTCAATGGAGGTAAAACCCTACTCCTGCTAGATTAATATTGATGATATGGGTAGTACAAGAGTAGATCTACCACGAGATCAAGGAGGCTAAACCCTAGAATCTAGCCTACAGGTATGATGATGGTTATGATGTGTTCTGTCCTACGGACTACAACCCTCCGGTTTATATAGGCACCGGATAGGGTTAGGGTTACACAGAGTCAGTTACATTGGTAGGAGATCTTGAATATCCGCACGCCTAGCTTGCCTTCCACACCAAGGAAAGAACCTTCCGGACACGGGACGAAGTCTTCAATCTTGCATCTTCATAGTCCTGGAGTCCAGCTGGAGATATAGTTCGGCTATCCGAACACCCCCTAATCCAGGACTCCCTCAATATCCTTATTTCACTAAGGATAAATTTGACCGCTGTCCAGTGATCTACTCCTAGATCACTATTGTACTCCCTTGCCAAAATCAGTGTAGGGTATACAACAGATCTGGTACACAGCATGGCATACTTTATAGAACCTATGGCTAAGGCATAGGGAATGACTTTCATTCTCTTTCTATCTTTTGCCGTGGTCGGGTTTTGAGTCTTACTCAATGTCACACCTTGTAACACAGGCAAGAACTCTTTCTTTGACTGTTACATTTTGAACTACTTCAAAATCTTGTCAAGGTATGTACTCATTGAAAAAACTTATCAAGCGTTTTGATCTATCTCTATAGATCTTGATACTCAATATGTAAGCAACTTCACCGAGGTCTTTCTTTGAAAAACTCCTTTCAAACACTCCTTTATGCTTTGCAGAATAATTCTACATTATTTCCAATCAACAATATGTCATTCACATATATTTATCAAAAATGTTGTAGTGCTCCCACTCACTTTCTTATAAATACAGGCTTCTCCGCAAGTCTGTATAAAACTATATGCTTTGATCAACTTATCAAAGCGTATATTCCAACTCCGAGATGCTTACACCAGTCCATAGATGGATCGCTGGAGCTTGCATATTTTGTTAACACCTTTAGGATTGACAAAACCTTCTGGTTGCATCATATACAACTCTTCTTTAATAAATCCATTAAGGAATGCAGTTTTCTTTTATCCATTTGCCAGATTTCATAAAATGCGGCAATTGCTAACATGATTCGGACAGACTTAAGCATAGATACGAGTGAGAAACTCTCGTCGTAGTCAACACCTTGAACTTGTCGAAAACCTTTTGCGACAATTCTAGCTTTGTAGATAGTATCGCTACTATCAGCGTCCGTCTTCCTCTTGAGGATCCATTTATTTTCTATGGCTTGCCGATCATCGGGCAAATCCATCAAAGTCCATACTTTGTTTTTATACATGGATCATCTCTCAAATTTCATGGCCTCAAACCATTTCACGGAATCTGGGCTCATCATCGCTTCCTCATAGTTCGCAAGTTCGTCATGTTCTAGTAACATGACTTCCAGAACAGGATTACCGTACCACTCTGGTGCGGATCTCACTCTGGTTTACCTACGAGATTCGGTAGTAACTTGATCTGACGTTATATGATCATCATTAACTTCCTCACTAATTGGTGTAGTAGTCACAGGAACAGATTTCTGTGATGAACTACTTTCCAATAAGGGAGCAGGTACAGTTACCACATCAAGTTCTACTTTCCTCCCACTCACTTCTTTCGAGAGATAACTCTTTCTCTAGAAATGATCCATTCTTGGCAACGAATGTCTTGCCTTCGGATCTGTGATAGAAGGCCGACAGTCTCCTTTGGGTATCCTATGAAGACATATTTCTCCGATTTGGGTTTGAGCTTATCAGGATGAAACTTTTTCATATAAGCATCACAATCCCAAACTTTAAGAAACTACAATTTTGGTTTCTTGCTAAACCACAGTTCAGATTGTGTCGTCTGAACGGACTTAGATGGTGCCCTTTAAAACGTGAATGCAGCTGTCTCTAATGCATGATCCCAAAACGATATTGGTAAATCGGTAAGAAACATCATATATTGTACTATATCCAATAAAGTACGGTTATGACGTTCAGACACACCATTATGCTGTGGTGTTCCAGGTGGCATGAGTTTGTGAAACTATTCCACATTGTTTTAATTGAAGACCAAACTCGTAACTCAAATATTCTCCTCCACGATCATATCGTAGAATCTTTTATTTTCTTGTTACGATGATTCTCCACTTCACTCTGAAATACTCTGAACTTTTCAGACTTATGTTTCATCAAGTAGATATGCTCATATCTGCTTAAATCATCTGTGAAGGTCAGAAAATAATGATACTTGTCGCGAGCCTTAACACTCATCGGATCGCATACATCAGTATGTATTATTTCCAACAAGTCAGTTTCTCGCTCCATTGTTCCGGAGAACGGAGTTTTAGTCATCTTGCCCATAAGGCATGGTACGCAAGCATCAAGTGATTCATAATCAAGTGATTCCAAAATCCCATCAGCATGGAGTTTCTTCATGCGCTTTACACCAATATGACCTAAACGACAGTGCCACAAATAAGTTGCACTATCATTATTAACTTCGCATCTTTTGGCTTCAATATTATGAATATGTGTATCACTACGATTGAGATCCAACAAACCATTTTGTTGGTGTGTATGACCATAGAAGGTTTTATTCATGTAAACAGAACAACAATTTATTCTCTTACTTAAATGAATAACCGTATTGCAATAAACATGAACAAATCATATTCATGCTCAACACCAAATAACACTTATTTAGGTTCCACACTAATCCCGAAAGTATAGGGAGTGTGCGATGATGATCATATCAATCTTGGAACTACTTCCAACTTTCATCGTCACTTCACCCTTAACTAGTCTCTGTTCATTCTGCAACTCCCGTTTCGAGTTACTAATCATAGCAACTGAACTAGTACCAAATACTGAGGAGTTGCTATGAACACTAGTAAAGTACACATCAATAACATGTATATCAAATATACTTTTGTTTCCTTTGCCATCCTTTCTTATCCACCAAATACTTGGGGTAGTTCCGCTTCCAATGACCAATCCCTTTGCAGTAGAAGCACTTAGTCTCAGGCTTAGGACCAGACTTGGGTTTCTTCACTTGAGCAGCAACTTGCTTGCTGTTCTTCTTGAAGTTTTTCCTTTGCCCTTTACTTGAAACTAGTGGTCTTGTCTACCATCAATACTTGATGTTTTTCTTGATTTCTACCTTCATCGATGTTTTTCTTGGAGTTTCTTCATACTTGAACATCATTATGTTGATCATATCTACTATATGATTCACGCTCGACCTTTCGGTCTCCGTGTTCCGAGGCCATATCTGCATATGCTAGGCTCGTCAAGTATAACCCGAGTATTCCGCGTGTGCAAAACTGGCTTGCACCCGTTGTAGATGGACGTAGAGCTTATCACACCCGATCATCACGTGGTGTCTGGGCACGACAAACTTTGGCAACGATGCATACTCAGGGAGAACACTTCTTGATAATTTAGTGAGAGATCATCTTATAATGCTACCGTCAATCAAAGCAAGATAAGATGCATAAAAAGATAAACATCACATGCAATCAATATAAGTGATATGATATGGCCATCATCATCTTCGTGCTTGTGATCTCCATCTCTGAAGCACCGTCATGATCACCATCGTCACCGGCGCGACACCTTGATCTCCATCGTAGCATCATTGTCGTCTCGCCAATCTTATGCTACTACGACTATCGCTACCGCTTAGTGATAAAGTAAAGCATTACAGGGCGATTGCATTGCATACAATAAAGCGACAACCATATGGCTCCTGCCAGTTGCCGATAACTCGGTTACAAAACATGATCATCTCATACAATAAAATTTAGCATCATGTCTTGACCATATCACATCACAACATGCCCTGCAAAAACAAGTTAGACGTCCTCTACTTTGTTTGTTGCAAGTTTTATGTGGCTGCTACGGGCTTAAGCAAGAACCAATCTCACCTACGCATCAAAACCACAACGATAGTTTGTCAAATAGACTCCGTTTTAACCTTTGCAAGGACCGGGCGTAGCCATACTCGGTTCAACTAAAGTTGGAGAAACTGACACCCGCCAGCCACCTGTGTGCAAAGCACGTCGGTAGAACCAGTCTCGTGTAAGCGTACGCGTAATGTCGGTCCGGGCCGCTTCATCCAACAATACCGCCGAACCAAAGTATGACATGCTGGTAGGCAGTATGACTTATATCGTCCACAACTCATTTGTGTTCTACTCGTGCAAATAACATCAAACCATAAAAACTTGGCTCGGATGCCACTGTTGGGGAACGTAGTAATTTCAAAAAAATTCCTACGCACACGCAAGATCATGGCGATGCATAACAATGAGAGGGGAGAGTGTTGTCTACGTACCCTCGTAGACCGAAGCGGAAACGTTGATGCAACGTAGAGGAAGTAGTCGTACGTCTTCCCCATCCGACCGATCCAAGCACCGTACTCCGGCACCTCCGAGTTCTTGGCACACGTTCAGCTCAATGACGCACCCCTAGCTCCGATCCAGCAAAGCTTCGGGGGGGGAGTTCCGTCAGCTTCGGGGGGGGAGGCCCATATAGTTCTTCCCCCGTATTCCTGTACCTCCCCGGTACTTCCGAAAATACCCGAATCACTCAGAACCTTTTCGATGTCCGAATATAGTCGTCCAATATATCGATCTTTACGTCTCGACCATTTCGAGACTCCTCGTCATGTCCCCGATCTCATCCGGGACTCCGAACTCCTTCGGTACATCAAAATTCATAAACTCATAATATAACTGTCATCGAAACCTTAAGCGTGCGGACCCTACGGTTTGAGAACAATGTAGACATGACCGAGACACATCTCCGGTCAATAACCAATAGCGGGACCTGGATACCCATATTGGCTCCTACATATTCTACGAAGATATTTATCGGTCAGACCGCATAACAACATACGTTGTTCCCTTTGTCATCAGTATGTTACTTGCCCGAGATTCGATCGTCGGTATCTCAATACCTAGTTCAATCTCGTTACCGACAAGTATCTTTACTCGTTCCGTAATACATCATCTCGCAACTAGATCATTAGTTGCAATGCTTGCAAGGCTTATGTGATGTGCATTACCGAGAGGGCCCAGAGATACCTCTCCGACAATCGGAGTGATAAATCCTAATCTTGAAATGCGCAAACCCAACATCTACCTTTGGAGACACCTGTAGAGCTCCTTTATAATCACCCAGTTACGTTGTGACGTTTGGTAGCACACAAAGTGTTCCTCCGGCAAACGGGAGTTGCATAATCTCATAGTCATAGGAACATGTATAAGTCATGAAGAAAGCAATAGCAACATACTAAACGATCGGGTACTAAGCTAACGAATGGGTCATGTCAATCACATCATTCCCCTAATGATGTGATCCCGTTAATCAAATGACAACTCATGTCTATGGCTAGGAAACATAACCATCTTTGATCAACGAGCTAGTCAAGTAGAGGCATACGAGTGACACTCTGTTTGTCTATGTATTCACACATGTATCATGTTTCCGGTTGATACAATTCTAGCATTAATAATAAACATTTATCATGAAATAAGGAAATAAATAATAACTTTATTATTGCCTCTAGGGCATATTTCCTTCACCCCTTGCCCCCGTATATAAAGGAGCAAGAGGGAGGGGGCGGCCGGCCTAGGAGGGGGCGCGCCAAGGGGAGTCCTACTCCCACCGGGAGTAGGACTCCCTCCTTCCTTGTTGGAGTAGGAGAAGGGGAAAGAGGGGGAGAGGAAGAAGGAAAAGGGGGTTGCGCCCCTTGTCCAATTTGGACCAGAGGGGGGGCGCAGGCCTCCTTCCTTTTGGCCTCTCTCTTCTATTCCCGTATGGCCCAATAAGGCCTATATGCTCCCCGGCGAATTCCCGTAACTCTCCGGTACTCCGAAAAATACCCGAACCACTCAGAACCTTTCCGATGTCCGAATATAGTCGTCCAATATATCGATCTTTACGTCTCGACCATTTTGAGACTCCTTGTCATGTCCCCGATCTCATCTGGGACTCCGAACTCCTTCGGTACATCAAAACTCATAAGCTCATAATATAATTGTCATCGAAACCTTAAGCGTGCGGACCCTACGGTTCGAGAACAATGTAGACATGACCGAGACACGTCTCCGGTCAATAACCAATAGCGGGACCTGGATGCCCATATTGGTTCCTACATATTCTACGAAGATCTTTATCGGTCAGACCGCATAACAACATACGGTGTTCCCTTTGTCATCGGTATGTTACTTGCCCGAGATTCGATCGTCGGTATCCAATACCTAGTTCAATCTCGTTACCGGCAAGTCTCTTTACTCGTTCCGTAATACATCATCTCGCAACTAACTCATTAGATGCATTGCTTGCAAGGCTTAAGTGATGTGCATTACCGAGAGGGCCCAGAGATACCTCTCCGACAATCGAAGTGACAAATTCTAATCTTGAAATACGTCAACCCAACATGTACCTTTGGAGACACCTGTAGAGCTCGTTTATAATCACCCAGTTACGTTGTGACGTTTGGTAGCACACAAAGTGTTCCTCCGGCAAACGGGAGTTGCATAATCTCATAGTCATAGGAACATGTATAAGTCATGAAGAAAGCAATAGCAACATACTAAACGATCGGGCGCTAAGCCAATGGAATGGGTCATGTCAATCACATCATTCTCCTAATGATGTGATCCTGTTAATCAAATGACAACTCATGTCTATGGCTAGGAAACTTAACCATCTTGGATCAACGAGCTAGTCAAGTAGAGGCATCCTAGTGACACTCTGTGTGTCTATGTATTCACACATGTATTATGTTTCCGGTTAATACAATTCTAGCATGAATAATTGTTGGGGAACGTAGCAGAAATTCAAAATTTTCCTACGTGTCACCAAGATCTATCTATGGAGAAACCAGCAACGAGGGGAAGGAGAGTGCATCTACATACCCTTGTAGATCGCTAAGCGGAAGCGTTCAAGTGAACGGGGTTGATGGAGTCGTACTCGTCGTGATTCAGATCACCGATGATCCTAGTGCCGAACGGACAGCACCTCCGCGTTCAACACACGTACAACCCGATGACGTCTCCCACGCCTTGATCCAGCAAGGAGAGAGGGAGAGGTTGAGGAAGACTCCATCCAGCAGCAGCACAACGGCGTGGTGGTGGTGGAGGAGCGTGGCAATCCTGCAGGGCTTCGCCAAGCACCTGCGGGAGAGGAGAAGAACTTGGGAGAGGGAGGGGCTGCACCAAAAGCAAAAGGTGTCTCCCAAGAGGCCCTCTACCCCCACTATATATAGGGATCCCAAGGGGGGGTGCGCTAGCCCTAGGAGATCCAATCTCCTAGGGGGGGCGGCCAGGGGAGGTTTCCCTCCCCCCCAAGGCACCTAGGAGGTGCCTTCCCTCCTTGGGACTCTTCCTTAGGGTTCCCCTTTCACCCTAGGCGCATGGGCCATAAGGGAAGTGGCGCCCCAGCCCACTTTGGGATGGATCCCTTCCCACTTCAGCCCATGGGACCCTCCGGGATGGGTGGCCCCACCCGGTGGGCCCCCGGGACCCCTCCGGTGGTCCCGGTACAATACCGATGACCCCGAAACTTGTCCCGATGGCCGAAATAGGACTTCCTATATATAAATCTTTACCTCCGAACCATTCCGGAACTCCTCGTGACGTCCAGGATCTCATCCGGGACTCCGAACAACATTCGGTAACCACATACAAGCTTCCTTTATAACCCTAGCGTCATCGAACCTTAAGTGTGTAGACCCTACGGGTTCGGGAGACATGCAGACATGACCGAGATGTTCTCCGGTCAATAACCAACAGCGGGATCTGGATACCCATGTTGGCTCCCACATGTTCCACGATGATCTCATCGGTTGAACCACGATGTCAAGGACTTAATCAATCCCGTATACAATTCCCTTTGTCTATCGGTACGATACTTGCCCGAGATTTGATCGTCGGTATTCCGATACCTTGTTCAATCTCATTACTGGCAAGTCTCTTTTACTTGTTCCGCAACACATCATCCCGTGATCAACTCCTTGATCACATTGTGCACATTATGATGATGTCCTACCGAGTGGGCCCAGAGATACCTCTCCGTCACACGGAGTGACAAATCCCAATCTCGATTCGTGCCACCCAACAGACACTTTCGGAGATACCTGTAGTGTACCTTTATAGCCACCCAGTTACGTTGTGACGTTTGGCACACCCAAAGCATTCCTACGGTATCCGGGAGTTGCACAATCTCATGGTCTAAGGAAATGATACTTGACATTATAAAAGCTTTAGCATACGAACTACATGATCTTGTGCTAGGCTTAGGATTGGGTCTTGTCCATCACATCATTCTCCTAATGATGTGATCCCGTTATCAATGACATCCAATGTCCATGGTCAGGAAACCGTAACCATCTATTGATCAACGAGCTAGTCAACTAGAGGCTTACTAGGGACATGGTGTTGTCTATGTATCCACACATATATCTGAGTTTCCTATCAATACAATTCTAGCATGGATAATAAACGATTGTCATGAACAAGGAAATATAATAATAATCAATTTATTATTGCCTCTAGGGCATATTTCCAACAGTCTCCCACTTGCACTAGAGTCAATAATCTAGTTCACATCGATATGTGATTAACACTCAAGGTCACATCCCTATGTGACTAACACCCAAGAGTTCTGGGTTTGATCATGTTATGCTTGTGAGAGATGTTATAGTCAACGGGTCTGAACCTTTCAGATCCGTGTGTGCTTTACAAATCTCTATGTCATCTCCTAGATGCAGTTACCACACTCTATTTGGAGCTATTCCAAATAACTGTTCTACTATACGAATCCAATTTACTACTTAGAATAATCTGGATCAGTGTCAAAGTTTGCATCGGCGTAACCCTTTACGACGAACTCTTTTACCACCTCCATAATCGAGAAAATTCCTCAGTCCACCAGTTACCAAGGATAACCTTGACCGCTGTCCTGTGATCCATTCCTGGATCACTCTTGTACCTCTTGACAGACTCATGGCAAGGCACACTTCAGATGCGGTACACTGCATAGCATACTGTAGAGCCTATGACTAAAGCACAGGGGACGACCTTCGTCCTTTCCCTCTATTCTGCCGTGGTCATGTCTTGAGTCTTGCTCAATACTCACACCTTGTAACACAGCTGAGAACTCCTTCTTTTACTGATCTATTTTGAACTCTTTCAAAATCTTGTCATGGTATGTGTTTGTTTGAAAGTACTATTAAGCGATTTTGATCTATCCTTATAGATCTTGATGCTCAATGTTTAAGTAGCTTAATCCAGGTTTTCCATAGAAAACACCTTTCAAATAACCCTATATGCTTTCCAGAAATTCTACATCATTTCTGATCAACAATATGTCAACAACATATACTCATCAGAAATTCTATAGTGCTCCCACTCACTTCTTTGGAAATAAAAGTTTCTGATAAACTTTGTAAAAACCCAAATCTTTGATCATCTCATCAAAGCGTACATTCCAACTCCGAGATGCTTACTCCAGTCCTTAGACGGATTGCTGGAGCTTTGCATACTTGTTAGCATCTTTCAGGATTGACAAAAATCTTCTGGTTGTATCACATACAACCTTTCCTCAAGAAAATCGTCGAGGAAACAATGTTTTGACATCCTATCTGCATAATTTCATAAATAATGCAGTAATCGCTAACATAATTCAAACAGACTTTTAGCATCGCTACGGGTGAGAAAGTCTCATCGTAGTCAACTCCTTTAACTTGTCGAAAAACATTTTAATGACAAGTCGAGCTTTCTTAATGGTGACATTTACCATCATTGTCCGTCTTCCTTTTAAAATCCATATGTACCTAACAGTCTTACGACCATCAAGTAGTTCTTTCAAAGTCTACACTTTGTTTTCATATATGGATCCTCTCTCGGATTATATGGCCTCGAGCCATTCATCGGAATCCGGGCCCACCATCGCTTCTCCATAGCTCGTAGGTTCATTGTTGTCTAGCAACATGTCTTCCAAGACAGGATTACGTACCACTCTGAAGTAGTACGCATCCTTGTCATCCTACGAGGTTTGGGAGTGACTTGATCCGAAGTCTCATGATCACTATCATAAGCTTCCACTTCAATTGGTGTAGGTGCCATAGGAACAATTCCTGTGCCTTTCTACACACTAGTTGAAGTGACGGTTCAACAACCTCATCAAGTCTCCACCATCCTCCCACTCAATTCTTTCGAGAGAAACTTTTCCTCGAGAAAGGACCCGATTCTAGAAACAATCCCTATTGCTTTCGGATCTGAGACAGGAGGTATACCCAACTGTTTTGGGTGTCCTATGAAGATGCATTTGTCCGCTTTGGGTTTGAGCTTATCAGCCTGAAACTTTTTCATATAAGCGTCGCAGCCCCAAACTTTTAAGAAACGACAGCTCAGATTTCTCCAAACCATAGTTCAAACGGCTTCGTCTCAACGGAATTACGTGGTTCCCTATTAAAGTGAGTGCGGTTGTCTCTAATGCCTAACCCATGAACGATAGTGGTAATTTGATAAGAGACATCATGGTATGCATCATATCCAATAGGGTGCAGTTATGATGTTCGGACACACCATCACACTATGGTGTTCCAGGCGGTACTAGTCGTGAAACAATTTCCACAATGTCTCAATTGTGTACCAAACTCACAACTCAGATATTCATCTCTATGATCATATCATAGATATTTTATCCTCTTGTCAAGACGATATTCAACTTCACTCTGAAATTAGTTGAACCATTCAATAATTCAGACTTGTGTTTCATCAAGTAAATATGCTCAGTATCTACTCAAATCATCTGTGAAGTAAGAGCATAACGATATCCACTACATGCCTCAGCACTCATTGGACTGCACACATCAAAATGTGTTACTTCCAATAAGTTGCTTTCTTGTTCCATTTTACTGAAACCGAAGCTTTCAGTCATCTTGCCCATGTGGTATGATCTGCATGTCTCAAGCGATTCAAAATCAAGTGAGTCCAAATGGTCCATCTGCATGGAGTTTCTTCATGCGTATATACCAATAGACATGGTTCACATGTCTCAATCTTTTCAGAAATGAGTGAGTTCAAAGATCCATCAACATGGAGCTTCTTCATGCATTTTATACCAATATGACTTACATGGCAGTGCCACAAGCAGGTGGTACTATCATTACTATCCTATATCTTTTGGCATGAACATGTGTATCACTATGATCGAGATTCAATAAACCATTCATTTTAGGTGCAAGACCATTGAAGGTATTATTCAAATAAATAGAGTAACCATTATTCTCCTTAAATGAATAACCGTATTGCGATAGACATAATCCAATCATGTCTATGCTCAACGCAAACACCAAATAACAATTATTTAGGTTTAACACCAATCTCGATGGTAGAGGGAGCGTGTGATGCTTGATCATATCAACCTTGGAAACACTTCCAACACATCTCGTTAGCTCACCTTTAGCTAGTCTCCGTTTATTCCGCAGCTTTTATTTCGAGTTACTAACACTTAGCAACCGAACCGGTATCTAATACCCTGATGCTACTAGGAGTACTAGTAAAGTACACATTCACATAATGTATATCCAATATACTTCTATCGACAGCCTTCTCATCTACCAAGTATCTAGGGTAATTCTGCTCTAGTGACTGTTCCCCTTATTACAGAAGCACTCCGTCTCGGGTTTGGGTTCAACCTTGGGTTTCTCCACTAGAGCAGCAGCTGATTTGCCGTTTCATGAAGTATCCCTTCTTGCCCTTGCCCTTCTTGAAACTAGTGGTTTCACTAACCATCAACAATTGATGCTTCTTCTTGATTTCTACTTTCGCGGTGTCAAACATCGCGAATATTTCAAGGATCATCATATCTATCCCTGATATGTTATAGTTCATCACGAAGCTCTAGCAGCTTGGTGGCAATGACTTTGGAGAAATATCACTATCTTATCTGGAAGATCAACTCCCACTCGATTCAAGTGATTGTTGTGCTCAGACAATCTAAGCACAAGCTCAACGATTGAGCTTTTCTCCCTTAGTTTGCAGGCCAAGAAAATCGTCGGAGGTCTCATACCTCTTGACGTGGGCACGAGCCTGAAATCCCAATTTCAGCCCTTGAAACATCTCATATGTTCCGCGACATTTCAAAAAATGTCTTCGGTGCCTCAATTCTAAACCATTTAACATTACTGACTATCATGTAGTCATCAACACGTGTATGTCGGATGTTCGCAACATCCACAGACCACGTTCGAGGTCCAGCACACAGAGCGGTGCATTAAGGACATAAGCCTTCTACTGTCCGCATAATTGCTACTGTCAACTTTCAACTATATTTTCTCTAGGAACGTATCTAACTCAGTAGAACTAAAGCGCGAGCTTACGACATAATTTGCAAAGACCTTTTGACTATGTTCAGGATAATTAAGTTCATCTTATGAACTCCCACTCAGATAGACATCCCTCTAGTCATCTAAGTGATTACATGATCCGAGTCAACTAGGCCGTGTCCGATCATCACGTGAGACGGACTAGTCAACATCGGTGAACATCTTCATGTTGATCGTATCTGTCATACGACTCATGCTCGACCTTTCGGTCTTCTGTGTTCCGAGGCCATGTTTGTACATGCTAGGCTCGTCAAGTCAACCTAAGTGTTTCGCGTGTGTAAATCTGTCTTACACCCGTTGTATGTGAACGTAAGAATCTATCACACCCGATCATCACGTGGTGCTTCGAAACGACGAACTTTCGCAATGGTGCACAGTTAGGGGGAACACTTTCTTGAAATTTTAATGAGGGATCATCTTATTTACTACCGTCGTTCTAAGCAAATAAGACGCAAAAACATGATAAACATCACATGCAATCAAATAGTGACATGATATGGCCATCATCACTTTGCTCCTTTTGATCTCCATCTTCGGGGCTCCATGATCATCGTCGTCACCGGCATGACACCATGATCTCCATCATCATGATCTCCATCATCGTGTCTTCATGAAGTTGTCACGTCAACTATTACTTCTACTACTATGGCTAACGCTTTAGCAATGAAGTAAAGTAATTACATGACGTTTATGTTGACACGCAGGTCATAAATAAATTAAAGACAACTCCTATGGCTCCTGCCGGTTGTCATACTCATCGACATGCAAGTCGTGATTCCTATTACAAGAACATGATCATCTCATACATCACATATATCATACATCACATCCTTTGGCCATATCACATCACAAGGCATACCCTGCAAAAACAAGTTAGACGTCCTCTAATTGTTGTTTGCATGTTTTACGTGGCTGCTATGGGTTTCTAGCAAGAACGTTTCTTACCTATGCAAAACCACAACGTGATATGTCAATTACTATTTACCCTTCATAAGGACCCTTTTCATCGAATCCGATCCGACTAAAGTGGGAGAGACTGGCACCCGCTAGCCACCTTATGCAACTAGTGCATGTCAGTCGGTGGAACCTGTCTCACGTAAGTGTACGTGTAAGGTCGGTCCGGGCCGCTTCATCCCACAATGCCGCCGAATCAAGATTGACTAGTAACGGTAAGCATATTGAACAAAATCAACGCCCACAACTACTTTGTGTTCTACTCGTGCAAAGAATCTACACAATAGACCTAGCTCATGATGCCACTGTTGGGGAACGTAGCAGAAATTCAAAATTTTCCTACGTGTCACCAAGATCTATCTATGGAGAAACCAGCAACGAGGGGAAGGAGAGTGCATCTACATACCCTTGTAGATCGCTAAGCGGAAGCGTTCAAGTGAACGGGGTTGATGGAGTCGTACTCGTCGTGATTCAGATCACCGATGATCCTAGTGCCGAACGGACAGCACCTCCGCGTTCAACACACGTACAACCCGATGACGTCTCCCACGCCTTGATCCAGCAAGGAGAGAGGGAGAGGTTGAGGAAGACTCCATCCAGCAGCAGCACAACGGCGTGGTGGTGGTGGAGGAGCGTGGCAATCCTGCAGGGCTTCGCCAAGCACCTGCGGGAGAGGAGAAGAACTTGGGAGAGGGAGGGGCTGCACCAAAAGCAAAAGGTGTCTCCCAAGAGGCCCTCTACCCCCACTATATATAGGGATCCCAAGGGGGGGTGCGCCAGCCCTAGGAGATCCAATCTCCTAGGGGGCGGCGGCCAGGGGAGGTTTCCCTCCCCCCCAAGGCACCTAGGAGGTGCCTTCCCTCCTTGGGACTCTTCTTTAGGGTTCCCCTTTCACCCTAGGCGCATGGGCCATAAGGGAAGTGGCGCCCTAGCCCACTTTGGGCAGGATCCCTTCCCACTTCAGCCCATGGGACCCTCCGAGATGGGTGGCCCCACCCGGTGGGCCCCCGGGACCCCTCCGGTGGTCCCGGTACAATACCGATGACCCCGAAACTTGTCCCGATGGCCGAAATAGGACTTCCTATATATAAATCTTTACCTCCGGACCATTCCGGAACTCCTCGTGACGTCCGGGATCTCATTCGGGACTCCGAACAACATTCGGTAACCACATACAAGCTTCCTTTATAACCCTAGCGTCATCGAACCTTAAGTGTGTAGACCCTACGGGTTCGGGAGACATGCAGACATGACCGAGATGTTCTCCGGTCAATAACCAACAGCGGGATCTGGATACCCATGTTGGCTCCAACATGTTCCACGATGATCTCATCGGATGAACCACGATGTCAAGGACTTAATCAATCCCGTATACAATTCCCTTTGTCTATCGGTGTGATACTTGCCCGAGATTCGATCGTCGGTATTCCGATACCTTGTTCAATCTCGTTACTGGCAAGTCTCTTTTACTCGTTGCGCAACACATCATCCCGTGATCAACTCCTTGATCACATTGTGCACATTATGATGATGTCCTACCGAGTGGGCCCAGAGATACCTCTCCATCACACGGAGTGACAAATCCCAATCTCGATTCGTGCCACCCAACAGACACTTTCGGAGATACCTGTAGTGTACCTTTATAGCCACCCAGTTACGTTGTGACGTTTGGCACACCCAAAGCATTCCTACGGTATCCGGGAGTTGCACAATCTCATGGTCTAAGGAAATGATACTTGACATTATAAAAGCTTTAGCATACGAACTACATGATCTTGTGCTAGGCTTAGGATTGGGTCTTGTCCATCACATCATTCTCCTAATGATGTGATCCCGTTATCAATGACATCCAATGTCCATGGTTAGGAAACCGTAACCATCTATTGATCAACGAGCTAGTCAACTAGAGGCTTACTAGGGACATGGTGTTGTCTATGTATCCACACATGTATCTGAGTTTCCTATCAATACAATTCTAGCATGGATAATAAACGATTGTCATGAACAAGGAAATATAATAATAATCAATTTATTATTGCCTCTAGGGCATATTTCCAACAATAATAAACATTTATCATGAAATAAGGAAATAAATAATAACTTTATTATTGTCTCTAGGGCATATTTCCTTCAGTCTCCCACTTGCACTAGAGTCAATAATCTAGTTCACATCGCCATGTGATTTAACAGCAATAGTTCACATCACCATGTGATTAACACCCATAGTTCACATCGATACATGATCAACACCCAAAGGGTTTACTAGAGTCAGTAATCTAGTTCACATCGCTAAGTGATTAACACCCAAAGAGTACTAAGGTGTGATCATGTTTTTTTGTGGGATAATTTTAGTCAACGGGTCTGTCATATTCAGATCTGTAAGTATTTTGCAAATTTCTATGTCAACAATGCTCTGCACGGAGCTACTATAGCTAATTGCTCCCACTTTCAATATGTATCCAGATTGAGACTTAGAGTCATCCAGATCAGTGTCAAAATTTGCATCGGCGTAACCCTTTACGACGAACCTTTTTTTTCATGTCCATAATCGAGAAACATATCCTTATTCCACTAAGGATAATTTTGACCGTTGTCCAGTGATCTACTCCTCGATCACTATTGTACTCCCTTGCCAAAATCAGTGCTAGGGTATGCAATAGATCTGGTACACAGCATGGCATACTTTATAGAACCTATGGCTGAGACATAGGGAATGACTTTCATTCTCTTTCTATCTTCTGCCGTGGTCGGGCTTTGAGTCTTACTCAATTTCACACCTTGTAACACAGGCAAGAAACTCTTTCTTTGATTGTTCCATTTTGAACTACTTCAAAATCTTGTCAAGGTATGTACTCATTGAAAAAACTTATCAAGCATCTTGATCTATCTCTATAGATCTTGATGCTCAATATATAAGCAGCTTCACCGAGGTCCTTCTTTGTAACACTACTTTCAAATACTCCTTTATGCTTTGCAGAACAATTCTACATTATTTCCGATCAACAACATGTCATTCACATATACTTTTCAGAAATGTTGTAGTGCTCCCACTCACTTTCTTGCAAATACAGGCTTCACCGCAAGTCTGTATAAAACTATATCCTTTGATCAACTTATCAAAGTGTATATTCCAACTCTGAGATGCTTGCACCAGTCCATAGATGGATCGCTGGAGCTTGCACATTTTGTTAACACCTTTAGGATCGACAAAACCTTCTGGTTGCATCATATACAACTCTTCTTTAATAAATCCATTAAGGAATGCAGTTTTGTTTATCCATTTGCCAGATTTCATAAAATGCGGCAATTGTTAACATGATTCGAACAGACTTAAGCATAGATACGAGTGAGAAACTCTCATCGTAGTTAACACCTTGAACTTGTCAAAAACCTTTTGCGACAATTCTAGCTTTGTAGATAGTAACACTACTATCAGCGTTCGTCTTCCTCTTGAAGATCCATTTAATCTCAATGGCTCGCCGATCATTGGGCAAGTCAATCAAAGTCCATACTTTGTTCTCATACATGGATCTTATCTCAGATTTCATGGCCTCAAACCATTTCGCGGAATCTGGGCTCCTCATCGCTTCCTCATAGTTCGCAAGTTCGTCATGGTCTAGTAACATGACTTCCAGAACAGGATTACCGTACCACTCTGGTGCGGATCTCACTCTGGTTTACCTACGAGATTCGGTAGTAACTTGATCTGAAGTTATATGATCATCATCATTAGCTTCCTCACTAATTGGTGTAGTAGTCACAGGAACAGATTTCTGTGATGAACTACTTTCCAATAAGGGAGAAGGTACAATTACCTTATCAAGTTTTACTTTCCTCCCACTCACTTCTTTCGAGAGAAACTCCTTCTCTAGAAAGGATCCATTCTCAGCAACGAATATCTTGCCTTCGGATCTGTGATAGAAGGTGTACCCAACATTTTCTTTTGGGTATCCTATGAAGACGCACTTCTCCGATTTGGGTTTGAGCTTATCAGGTTGAAACTTTTTCACATAAGCATTGCAACCTCAAACTTTAAGAAACGACAACTTTGGTTTCTTGCCAAACCACAGTTCATACGGTGTCGTCTCAACGGATTTAGATGGTGCCCTATTTAATGTGAATGCAGCTGTCTCTAATGCATAACCCCAAAATGATAGTGGTAAATCGGTAAGAAACATCATAGATTGCACTATATCTAATAAAGTACGGTTATGACTTTCGGACACACCATTATGCTGTGGTGTTCCAGGTGGCATGAGTTTGTGAAACTATTCCACATTTTTTTAATTGAAGACCAAACTCGTAACTCAAATATTTTACCTCCGCGATCATATCGTAGAAACTTTTATTTTTGTTACGATGATTCTCCACTTCACTCTGAAATGCTTTGAACTTTTCAAATGTTTTAGACTAGTGTTTCATCAAGTAGATATACCCATATCTGCTCAAATCATCTGTGAAGGTCAGAAAATAATGATACTTGTCGCGAGCCTTAACACTCATCGGATTGCATACATCAGTATGTATTATTTCCAACAAGTCAGTTTCTCGCTCCATTGTTCCGGAGAACGGAGTTTTAGTCATCTTGCCCATAAGGCATGGTACGCAAGCATCAAGTGATTCATAATCAAGTGATTCCAAAATCCCATCAGCATGGAGTTTCTTCATGCGCTTTACACCAATATGACCTAAATGGCAGTGCCACCAATAAGTTGCACTATCATTATTAACTTTGCATCTTTTGGTTTCAATATTATGAATATGTGTATCACTATGATCGAGATCCAACAAACCATTTTCGTTGGAGTGTATGACCATAGAAGGTTTTATTCATGTAAACAGAACAACAATTGTTCTCTAACTTAAATGAATAACCGTATTGCAATAAATATGATCAAATCATATTCATGCTCAACGCAAACACCAAATAACACTTATTTAGTTTCAACACTAATCCCGAAAGTATAGGGAGTGTGCGATGATGATCATAGCAATCTTGGAACCACTTCCAACTCTCATCATCACTTCACCCTTAACTAGTCTCTGTTCATTCTACAACTCCCGTTTCGAGTTACTACTCTTCAGCAACTAAACCAGTATCAAATACCGAGGGTTTGCTACGAACACTAGTAAAATACACATCAATAATCTGTATATCAAATATACCTTTGTTCACTTTGCCATCCTTCTTATCCACCAATTACTTAGGGTAGTTCCGCTTCTAGTGACCAGTCCCTTTGCAGTAGAAGCACTCAGTCTCAGGCTTAGGTCCAGACTTGGGCTTCTTCACTTGAGCAGCAACTTGCTTCCCGTTCTTATTGAAGTTCCCCTTCTTCCCTTTGCCCTTTTCTTGAAATTAGTGATCTTGTTAACCATCAACACTTGATGTTTTTCTTGATTTCTACCTTCGTCGATTTTAGCATCACGAAGAGCTTTGGAATCGTTTCCGTTATCCCTTGCATATTATAGTTCATCACGAAATTCTACTAACTTGGTGATGGTGACTAGAGAATTCTGTCAATCACTATCTTATCTAGAAGATTAACTCCCACTTGATTCAAGCGATTGTAGTACCCAGACAATCTGAGCACATGCTCACTAGTTGAGCAATTCTCCTCCATCTTTTAGCTATAGAACTTGTTTGAGACTTCATATCTCTCAACTCGGGTATTTGCTTGAAATATTAACTTCAACTCCTGGAACATATCATATGGTCCATGACGTTCAAAACGTCTTTGAAGTCCCGATTCTAAGCTGTTAAGCATGGTGCACTTAAACTATCAAGTAGTCATTATATTGAGCTAGCCAAACGTTCATAACGTCTGCATCTGCTCCTGCAATAGGTCTGTCACCTAGCGGTGCATCAAGGACATAATTCTTCTGGGCAGCAATGAGGATAAACCTCAGATCATGGATCCAATCCGCTTCATTGCTACTAACATCTTTTCAACACAATTTTCTCTAGGAACATATCAAAATAAACACAGGGAAGCAACAACGCGAGTTATTGATCTACAACATAGATATGCTAATACTACCAGGACGAAGTTCATGATAAATTAAAGTTCAATTAATCATATTACTTAAGAACTCTCACTTAGATAGACATCCCTCTAATCCTCTAAGTGATCACGTGATCCAAATCAACTAAACCATAACCGATCATCACGTGAAATGGAATAGTCTTCAATGGTGAACATCATTATGTTGATCATATCTGCTATATGATTCACGCTCGACCTTTCGGTCTCCGTGTTCCGAGGCCATATCTGCATATGCTTGGCTCGTCAAGTATAACCCGAGTATTCTGCGTGTGCAAAACTGGCTTGCACCCGTTGTGGATGGACGTAGAGCTTATCACACCCGATCATCATGTGGTGTCTAGGCACGACGAACTTTGGCAACGGTGCATACTCAGGGAGAACATTTCTTGATAATTTAGTGAGAGATCATCTTATAATGCTACCGTCAATCAGAGCAAGATAAGATGCATAAAAAGATAAACATCACATGCAATCAATATAAGTGATATGATATGGCCATCATCATCTTGTGCTTGTGATCTCCATCTCCGAAGCAGCGTCATGATCACCATCGTCATCGGCGCGACACCTTGATCTCCATCGTAGCATCGTTGTCATCTCACCAATCTTATGCTTCTACGACTATCGCTACCGCTTATTGATAAAGTAAAGCATTACAGGGCGATTGCATTGCATACAATAAAGCGACAACCATATGGCTCCTGCCAGTTGCCTATAACTTAGTTACAAAACATGATCATCTCATACAATAAAATTTAGCATCATGCCTTGACCATATCACATCACAACATGCCCTGCAAAAACAAGTTAGACGTCCTCTACTTTGTTTGTTGCAAGTTTTACGTGGCTGCTACGGGCTTAGCAAGAACCAATCTTACCTACGCATCAAAACCACAATGATAGTTTGTCAAGTTAGTGCTGTTTTAACCTTCGCAAGGACCGGCGTAGCCACACTCGGTTCAACTAAAGTTGGAGAAACTGACACCCACCAGCCACCTGTCTGCAAAGCACGATGGTAGAACCAGTCTCGCGTAAGCGTACGCGTAATGTCGGTCCGGGCTGCTTCATCCAACAATACCGCCGAACCAAAGTATGACATGCTGGTAAGCAGTATGACTTATATCGCCCACAACTCACTTGTGTTCTACTCGTGCATATAACATCAAACCATAAAACCTAGGCTCGGATGCCATTATTGGGGAACGTAGTAATTTCAAAAAAATTCCTACGCACACACAAGATCATGGTGATGCATAGCAACGAGAGGGGAGAGTGTTGTCTACGTACCCTCGTAGACCGAAGCGGAAGCGTTGACGCAACATAGAGGAAGTAGTCGTACGTCTTCCCGGTCCAACCGATCCAAGCACCGTTACTCCGGCACCTCCGAGTTCTTAGCACACGTCCAGCTCGATGACGCTCCCCGGGCTCCGATCCAGCAAAGCTTCGGGGAGGAGTTCCGTCAGCACGACGGCGTGGTGACGATCTTGATGTTCAACCGTCGCAGGGCTTCGCCTAAGCACCGCTACAATACGACCAAGGTGTAATAACGTGGAGGGGGGCACCGAACACGGCTAAGGAACGATCACGAAGATCAACTTGTGTGTTCTAGGGTGCCCCCTTGCCCCCGTATATAAAGGAGCAAGAGGGAGGGGGCGGCCGGCCTAGGAGGGGGCGCGCCAAGGGGAGTCCTACTCCCACCGGGAGTAGGACTCCCTCCTTCCTTGTTGGAGTAGGAGAAGGGGAAAGAGGGGGAGAAGAAGAAGGAAAAGGGGGCTGCACCCCTTGTCCAATTCGGACCACAGGGGGGCGCAGGCCTCCTTCCTTTTGGCCTCTCTCTTCTATTCCCGTATGGCCCAATAAGGCCCATATGCTCCCCGGCGAATTCCCGTAACTCTCCGGTACTTCGAAAAATACCCGAACCACTCAGAACCTTTCCGATGTCCGAATATAGTCGTCCAATATATCGATCTTTACGTCTCGACCATTTCGAGACTCCTCGTCATGTCCCCGATCTCATCCGGGACTCAGAACTCCTTCGGTACATCAAAACTCATAAACTCATAATATAACTGTCATCGAAACCTTAAGCGTGCGGACCCTACGGTTCAAGAACAATGTAGACATGACCGAGACACGTCTCCGGTCAATAACCAATAGCGGGACCTGGATGCTCATATTGGTTCCTACATATTCTATGAAGATCTTTATCGGTCAGACCGCATAACAACATACGGTGTTCCCTTTGTCATCGGTATGTTACTTGCCCGAGTTTCGATCATCGGTATCCAATACCTAGTTCAATCTCGTTACCGGCAAGTCTCTTTACTCGTTCCGTAATACATCATCTCGCAACTAACTCATTAGATGCATTGCTTGCAAGGCTTAAGTGATGTGCATTACCGAGAGGGCCCAGAGATACCTCTCCGACAATCGGAGTGACAAATTCTAATCTCGAAATACGCCAACCCAACATGTACCTTTGGAGACACCTGTAGAGCTCCTTTATAATCACCCAGTTACGTTGTGACGTTTGGTAGCACACAAAGTGTTCCTCCGGCAAATGGGAGTTGCATAATCTCATAGTCATAGGAACATGTATAAGTCATGAAGAAAGCAATAGCAACATACTAAACGATCGGGTGCTAAGCTAATGGAATGGGTCATGTCAATCACATCATTCTCCTAATGATGTGATCCCGTTAATCAAATGACAACTCATGTCTATGGCTAGGAAACTTAACCATCTTTGATCAACGAGCTAGTCAAGTAGAGGCATACTAGTGACACTCTGTTTGTCTATGTATTCACACATGTATTATGTTTCCGGTTAATACAATTCTAGCATGAATAATAAACATTTATCATGAAATAAGGAAATAAATAATAAATTTATTATTGCCTCTAGGGCATATTTCCTTCATGATGTCATACTATGCTTACCGTATTATAAACTTCGTCTCTTTATCCTTAGCCCTCAATACAATGTGAAGAAATAGACAATACATCAACGATGGTACATGGTCATATGTTTGGAACCTGGTTTTATTATGTAGTTTGCAATAAAATACAACTAATATTTTACATGGGTTCACCAGAATAAGTTCTGTATATAGACCAAAGCTATTTTGTTTGGTTTTGCTGCCTCCTTAATATCTTCTGTTCTGGTACTACTAATATAAAACCTCAACTTTTCAGCGAGCTATGGAAAAAATGGTGGAACCGCCACCTTCTAAAGGTGGCGAGGCAACTATAACCGCAATGTCAGCTCTTGCTGCAGTGGGTCAGTACCTGTCCACTAACAGTGTCAAAAGCATGTTCCTGCGTAATACTGGGTTGGTTGTTAAGGCAATATCATCCAAGCTGCCTCATGATCAAGATATGCAAGCTCAAAGCAATGTTGTATCTGCGCTCCAGACACAAGTCCATTCCCTAATAGAGACCCTTTGTGAAACAAGGAGAAACGTTGCTCAATGTCGTCAAGATATGCATGGTTTTGAAACCAGACTATCAGACATTTGCTATGTTGTTCAGGAGCCTAGGGGAAATGAAGGCGAGGGTTATGGTGCTCCATCGGACAATACAGCATGAAAACGTAACAATTATGGTCAAATGAACTGAGCTTCTGAACTTCTGGTGGTGCATTTATCTGCTAGACTATTAAGTTTTATGCCAACCTCCTTTTGGTGCGATACAAAATTTATTCTTAACGTGCAGCCACCGGCTGAAGAAAACATCAAGCCATTTTTGTATAGTGTAGGGTGTTCCCTAAATTTGCACTGGTGGCGATCTTTGATGCCGAGTGGATGTAATTTGTGCAATCGCCTTAATAGCCTAGCATTAGTTTCGGCCTTATTTATTTCCTAGTCTTCTTTTTCCCTGGTTTGCTAGTAGCCGCAACTACCATGGGCCATATACGGTACGTAGGATCCATGGGTCTCCTACGGGCCGTCGATAAATGGGCCTGTAATCGGTGGGCCTCGGGCCGTCGGATAAATGGGTCTACATGGGTCGTAATCGGGCGTAATTGGTATCAGCCCAACACGGTAACAGGCCATAGGACAGCAAAGTCTTAATTCTATCACAGGCATAACGGGTCGTTAATGGGCCAGAATATAGGACGGGCTAGAAACGGCGCAACGGGTTAACAGGCCAGAAACGGGCCGACTCTTGCCATGGGCCGAATTTGGCCCATTAGGGTAACAGGCCAGTAACGGGCCGACTCTTGCCATGGGCCGAATTTGGCCCATCAGGGGAACAGGCCAGTAACGGGCCGACTCTTGCCATGGGCCGAATTTGGCCCATTAGGGGAACAGGCCAGTAACGGGCCGAAAGTAATGGAGGGCCGAAAAGGAGCCCAAGAACGTATGGGTCGTCAATAGGCCGAAAGCTAACACGGGCTGGAAACGGCCCATGTAAGTCATGGGTCGTTAACGGGTATAAAGAAAATTACTATTCATTATGGGCTAGAGTCACCGTGGGCCTGTAAAGGGCCGAAAGATACGAAGGCCTCATATGGGCCGAAAGACGTCGTGGGCCATACATGGGCCGAAAGTGAAATGGGCTGGTGTTATATTTGACGGCCCACATGACGTTGTTGGGCCGATTTCCTTTAGGGCCTAACGGGCCGTGAGTTAACAGGCCGTAAAATGGGCTATTTGCGAAGAGACCGTTAACAGGCTTTTCATGGGCCAGCCCGTTAACTTTTGACCAAGTCAAACGGGCCGGCTTTGTAAGCTAAATGGGCCAGTGGTGGGTCGTGGCATGTGTCGACATATCATAGGCGCCTATCTGACCCACTGACGAGTTGACACGTGTTTCGTCCGGCCAATAAGAATTTTACATGTAGAAATTTCCCATTGGTCGGGGCTGTTAACGGGTTATCGGATCCAAAACCCGACCCGGTAGCTTAACGGCGTTCCGTTACAGTGGATGCCACGTGTCGGTCACCCTTAACGAAAGCACTTCTGTGACGCGCGATTTATCGTCATGGAAGTGGACACTTCCGTGATGATAATTTTGGTAATGTCATGGAACACTTCTACGACAACACACGTATGACTATCTTGATTCTGTCATAAATTTGTCATGGATGTACATGCATGACAAAAAATGCGACCTACTGTGACAAACACGTATCATCACGGAAGTGTATTTTTTTGTAGTGGTACGTACAGAGGCCAGTGTGCAAGAAACAAAATACAACCACGTACGTACATATGGGCAGGGTCTCGAGCGCCTACTCGCGCATATGGACGGCCAGGGCTCGTGTACATTGCTGGGTCGAAACAGAGAAACAACGTCGTCGTCGTGTCCATGGGGAGCCAATCGGCTGGGTCGGAACGGAATGTGTCGTCGTGTTCATCGGGAGGGCTTGGACGGAACAGCCGATGGAAACAAGGCAAGGCATACCGCAGAACGGAAGAAACGGCCTTGTGTTCGACCGGCCACGGTCGAAACAGGATCCTGTTCATCGGGAGGGGTCTGGTGTACCACAAAACTGAGAAAACAGACCTCCTACGGTCGAAACGGGGGTCCTGTTGATCGGGATGGGTGTGGCGTACCGCAAAACGTAGGAAACGGACTTGTGTTGGAGCGCTATGGTTGAAACGGGGGTCCTGTTCATCGGGAGGGGTGTGGCGTACCGCAAAACGGGACTCCACGGGATATTGTTCATCTCCACCGTCGACCCCCTCCAGCCTCTACGGGTTGTTGTTCATCCACCGTCGACCTCCTCCAGCCTCCACCTGCGACTGTTCATCCACGGGCTCCTGTTCAACCAGTCTCCATCGCGCGCTACTCCACCGGCTACTATTCAACCAGCCCTCTCCACGGGCTCCTGTTCAACCACCCCTCCACGCGGGCTACTATTCATCCAGCCCTCCACCGTCTATTGTTCATCCAGCCCTCCACGGGGTGGTCTTGTTCATCCTGCCCTCCACGGGGTCCTTTCATCCAGCCCCAACCGGCTCGATCGATCGGGGTCCTGTTCATCCAGAGGCAACACCACGGGGTCCTGTTCATCCACCCCCACCGGGAACTGTTCATCCAAACCCTCCCAACAACGCTCACTGTTCATCCAGAGACAGCATCGATCGGCTTCAGTTAGCAGCAGTAGCGAAGGAATCACTCGATCGGGTTCAGTTAACAGCCATCGATCGATTGCTCGGGTTCAGTAACATGTAGCCTGCAGTGCAATCGCTCGGGTTCAGTTAGAACCCAACGCCTCACTCGAGTTCAGTTAGAGCCCAACGCCTCGCACCCACGCGCGTGCGTGTACGAGAGAAACGCGCATCGCTCGGCCCCGACCACCCACCGTAACCGGGAACACCCCGATATTTTCCTCGCCCTCGCTTCTACCACGGTTTTTTGCGTCATGGACGGCCCAAAGAATGTCATGCAGCTGCGTCTCCGGCCCTCCCAAGACGAAAAGCCCATTTTCTGTCATGATTTTTTGTCATAGAAGTTGGATCCCACCAAATCTATGATGATACCGGGTTTTGTCACAATTATCGTCATAGAAGTGTCATAAGTATGACAGAAAAAAAATTCGTTCGGCCCAAAAGTCACGGGTGTGTCTTTTTTTTGTAGTGAATATATCTTAATGCTATGGTTGGGTTTTACCTTAATGAACATTAGTAGTTGCGGATGCTTGCTAATAGTTCCAATCATAAGTGCATAGAATTCCAAGTCAGGGATGACATGCTAGCAGTAGCCTCTCCCACATAAAACTTGCTATCGGTCTAGTAAAGTAGTCAATTGCTTAGGGACAATTTCGCAACTCCTACCACCACTTATTTACACTCGCTATACTAACTTTATTGTGTCTTTATCTAAACAGCCCCTAGATTTTATTTACGTGCTCTTTATTATCTTGCAAACCTATCCAACAACACCTACAAAGTACTTCTAGTTTCATACTTGTTCTAGGTAAAACGAACGTCAAGCGTGCGTAGAGTTGTATCAGTGGTCGATAGAACTTGAGGGAATATTTGTTCTACCTTTAGCTCCTCGTTGGGTTCGACACTCTTACTTATCGAAAGAGGCTACAATTGATCCACTCTACTTGTGGGTTATCAGTGACGGTGATGATGAAGTTACCGACGCAGGGCTTCGCCTAAGCACTACGACAATATGACTGAGGTGGAAAAATGTGGAGGGGGGCACCGCACATGGCTAAAGATCAACTTGTGTGTCTATGGGGTGCCCCCTCCCCCGTATATAAATGAGGGGAGGAGGAGGAGGACCGGCCACAAGGGGCGCGCCCATGGGAGGGATTCCTACTCCTAGTAGGAGTAGGTTCCCCCCTTTCCTAGTCCAAGTAGGAGAAGAAGGAAGGAGAGGGAGAGAGAGAGGGAAAGAGGGGCCGTGCCCCCCTCCCCTAGTCCTATTCGGACTCCCCTTGGGGGGGCGCCACCTCCTGTCTGCTGCCCTCTCTCTCCCCTAAGGCCCATTACATCCCCGGGGGGTTCCGGAAACCCCTCCGGCACTCCGATTTTATCCGAAACTACCCAGAACACTTCTAGTGTCCGAATAACATGGTCCAATATATCAATATTTATGTCTCGGCCATTTCGAGACTCCTGTCATGTCCGTGATCTCATCCGGGACTCCGAACAACCTTCGGTACATCAAATCAAATAAACTCATAATATGAATCGTCATCGAACGTTAAGCGTGCGGACCCTACGGGTTAGAGAACTATGTAGACATGACCGAGACACATCTCCGGTCAATAACCAATAACAGAACCTGGATGCTCATATTGGTTCCTACATATTCTATGAAGATCTTTATCGGTCAAACCGCACAACAACATACGTTGTTCCCTTTGTCATCGGTATGTTACTTGCCCGAGATTCGATCGTCGGTATCCTCATACCTAGTTCAATCTTGCTACCAGCAAGTCCCTTTACTCGTTCCGTAATGCATCATCCCACAACTAACTCATTAATCACATTGCTTGCAAGGCTTATAGTGATGTGCATTACCGAGAGGGCCCAGAGATACCTCTCCGATACACAGAGTGACAAATCCTAATCTCGATCTATGCCAACTCAACAAACACCATCGGAGAAACCTGTAGAGCATCTTTATAATCACCCAGTTACGTTGTGATGTTTGATAGCACACAAGGTGTTCCTCCGGTATTCGGGAGTTGCATAATCTCATAGTTAGAGAAACATGTATAAGTCATGAAGAAAGCAATAGCAATAAAACTGAACGATCAACATGCTAAGCTAACGGATGGGTCTTGTCCATCACATCATTCTCCCAATGATGTGATCCCGTTCATCAAATGACAACACATGTCTATGGTTAGGAAACTTAACCATCTTTGATTAACGAGCTAGTCAAGTAGAGGCATACTAGGGACATTCTGTTTTGTCTATGTATTCACACATGTACTTAAGTTTACGGTTAATAAAATTCTAGCATGAATAATAAACATTTATCATGATATAAGGAAATATAAATAACAACTTTATTATTGCCTCTAGGGCATATTTCCTTCACTTTTATGAAGAAGACTATGAATTCCGGTGGGATCTTTTGGAAAGAATTAAATGCAACTCTGAAGATTGGGAACTCAACAAAGGTAAAGAGTCAGGTATTAAACTTAAGTATGATTGTGTTAAATATTTTATGGATACCGATGCTTTTCACAAGTTTAGCCCTAAATATGGACTTGACTCTAAGATAGTAGCCTCCTTTTGTGAATCATTTGCTACTCATGTTGATATCCCTAAGGAGAAGTGGTTTAAATATCACCCACCTATTAAAGAAGAAATTAAAGAACCGGTACCAATTAAAGAAGAAATTATACTTTACAATGTTGATCCAGTTGTTCCTTCTGCTTATATTGAGAAACCACCTTTCCCTATTAGGATAAAGGAACATGCTAAAGTTTCAACTGCGGTTAACAAAAGCTATATTAGAACACCTAAACCTGATGAATAAATTAAAGTAGAACCTAGTATTTCTATGGTTAAAGATCTCTTGGAAGAAGATATGGATGGGCCTGTTATTTACTTCTATGAAGAAGCTGCTAGAATTGCCAAACCTGATAAAAATGATAAACATAGACCTATTGTTGTCATGCCCGTTATCTCAGTTAAAATAGGAGATCACTGGTATCATGGTTTAGGTGACATAGGTGCTAGTGTGAGTGCTATTCCTTATACCTTATATCAAGAAATTATGAAAGACATAGCACCGCATGGATAGAAGACATAGATGTTACTATTAAACTTGCTAATAGAGACACTATATCACCAATTGGGATTGTTAGAGATGTTGAAGTCTTGTGTGAAAAAATAAAATACCCTATTGATTTTCTTGTTCTTGGTTCCCCACAAGATAACTTTTGTCCCATTATCTTTGGTAGACCTTTATTGAACACCATTAATGCTAAGGTAGATTGTAAGAAACAAACTGTCGGTGTTAGTTTTGGTGATGAGTCTCATGAGTTTATTTTTTCCAATTTTAGTAGAAAGCTTCATGAAAAAGTATTGCCTAGTAAGGATGAATTAATTGGTCTTGCTTCTATTTATGTACCACCTATTGATCCTTTAGAACAATGTTTGCTAGACCATGAAAATGATTTACATATGCATGAAAGAAATGAAATAGATAATATTTTCTTTGAACAACGTCTTCTACTTAAACACAATTTGCCTATTGAAACTCTGGGAGGTCCTCCTCCACCTAAAGGTGATCCTGTGTTTGAATTAAAACAGTTACCAGACACTTTGAAATATGCTTATCTTGATGAAAAGAAGATATATCATGTTATTATCAGTGCTAACCTTTCAGAACATGAAGAAGAAAGATTATTGAAAGTTCTAAGGAAGCACCGGGCTGCTATGGATATACTCTTAATGATTTAAAGGGCATTAGTCCCCTTCTATGTCAGCACAAAATTAATATGGAACCTGATGTTAAACCCATTGTTGATCACCAACGTCGGTTAAATCCAAAAATGAAGGAAGTGGTAAGAACGGAAATCTTAAAACTTCTGGAAGCAGGTATAATCTATCCTATAGCTGATAGTAGATGGGTAAGTCCTGTTCATTGTGTCCCTAAGAAAGGAGGTATAACTGTTGTTCCTAATGATAAGAATGAACTTATTCCACAAAGAATTGTTACAGGCTATAGAATGTTAATTGATTTTATAAAATTAAATAAAGCAACTAGAAAAGATCATTACCCTCTGCCTTTTATTGATCAAATTCTTGAAAGATTATCTAAGCACACACACTTTTGCTTCCTTGATGGATATTCTGGTTTTACATAAATACCTGTTTCTCAACCTGATCAAGAAAATACCACTTTTACTTGTCCCTTTGGAACCTATGCTTATAGACGTATGCCTTTCGGTTTATGTAATGCACCTGCTACCTTTCAAAGATGCATAACTGCTATATTCTCTGACTTTTGTGAACAGATTGTTGAGGTTTTCATGGATGATTTCTCTGTTTATGGGAAGTCTTTTGATGATTGTTTAAGCAATCTTGAGTGAGTTTTGCAGAGATGTGAACAAACAAAGATTGTCTTGAATTAGGAGATGTGCCACTTTATGGTTAATCAAGGCATTGTCTTGGGTCATAAAATTTCTGAAAGAGGTATTGAAGTGGACCAAGCTAAGGTTGATGCGAGAAAATGTCATGTCCTAAAGATATAAAAGGTATTCGTAGTTTCTTAGGTCATGTTGGTTTCTATATGAGATTTGTCAAAGACTTCTCTAAAATTTCTAGGCCTCTTACGAATCTTTTGCAAAAGGATATTCCTTTTGTTTTTGATGATGATTGTTTAGAAGCCTTTGAAACACTCAAGAAAGCCTTAATTTCTGCACCTATTGTTCAACCACCTGATTGGAACTTGCCTTTTCAAATTATGTGTGATGTTAGTGATTATGTTGTTTGTGTTGTTCTAGGACAAAGAGTTGATAAGGAACTGAATGAAATTCATTATGCTAGTAAAACTCTAGACAGTGCTCAAAGAAATTATGGTACTACTGAAAAAGGATTCTTAGCAGTGGTATTTGCTTGTGATAAATTTCGACCTTATATTGTTGATTCCAAAGTAAATGTTCACACAGACCAAGCTGCTATTAAATATCTTATGGAAAAGAAAGATGCTAAACCTTGACTTATTCGATGGATTCTCTTATTACAAGAATTTGATTTACATATCACTGATAGAAAAGGAGCAGAGAACCTAGTAGCTGATAATTTGTCTAGGCGTGAAAATGTGCCTGATGACCCACTACCTATTGATGATAGTTTTCCTGATGAGCAGTTAGCTGCAATAAATGTTGCTCACAGTACTCCTTGGTATGCTGATTATGCTAATTACATTGTTGCTAAATATTTACCGCCTACCTTTACATACCAACAAAAGAAAAAAAATCTTCTATGATTTAAGACATTACTTTTGGGATGACCCACATCTTTATAAAGAAGGAGTAGATGGTATTATTAGACGTTGTGTACCTAAGCATGAACAGGGACAAATCCTATGGAAATGTCACTCCCAAGCTTATGGAGGGCATCATGTTGGAGATAGAACTGCTCACAAGGTATTGAAATCTAGATTTTATTAGCCTACTCTCTTCAAGGATGCCCGTAAGTTCGTCTTATCTTGTGATGAATGCCAACGAATAGGTAATATTGATAAGCGTCAAGAAATGCCTATGAATTATTCACTTGCTGTTGAACCATTTGATGTTTGGGGATTTGATTACATGGGACCTTTTCCTTCCTCTAATGGGTATACACATATTTTGGTTGCTGTTGATTATGTTACTAAATGGGTAGAAGCTATTCCAACCAATAGTGTTGATCACAACACCTCTATTAAAATGCTTAAGTAAGTTATTTTCCGAAGGTTTGGAGTCCCTAGATATTTAATGACTGATGGTGGTTCACACATTATTCATGGTGCTTTCCGTAAAATGCTTGCCAAGTATGATGTTAATCATAGAATTGCATCACCTTATTATCCTCAGTCTAGTGGTCAAGTTGAACTTAGCAATAGAGAAATAAAATTAATTTTGCAAAAGACTGTCAATAGGTCCAGGAAGAATTGGTCTAAGAAATTAGATGATGCACTTTGGGCTTATAGAACAACATATAAAAATCCTATGGGTATGTCTCCTTATAAAATGGTTTATGGAAAAGCTTGTCATTTGCCTCTTGAGTTAGAACATAAAGCATATTGCGCCATCAAAGAGCTCAATTATGATTTCAAGCTTGCTGGTGAAAAGAGGTTATTTGATATTAGCTCATTAGATGAATGGAGAACCCAAGCTTATTAAAATGCAAAATTATTCAAAGAAAAATTTAAAAGATGGCATGACAAAAGAATCCAAAAGCGTGATTTTAAAGTTGGAGAATATGTTCTTTTGTACAACTCTTGTTTCAGATTCTTTGCAGGAAAACTCCTCTCAAAATGGGAAGGCCCCCATGTTATCGAGGAGGTTTATCGGTCTGGAGCCATCAAAATAAATAATTCCGAAGGTACTATCCCGAAGGTTGTCAATGGGTAATGAATAAAACATTATATCTCAGGTACGCCAATTAATGTTGAAAGTAATATTATCCAAACTTTGACACCGGAAGAACACATAAAAGAGTCCTTCCGGAACACTCCAGAATCGTGAAAATAAGGAGGTACGTGATACGGTAAGTAAACGGACTCCGAAAAATCCGCAAAAATATTTTTTATCAGTTTTGGAATATTTTTTAGGAACTAAAGAAACTTCCAGGAAGCATACCCTGGTGGGCACAAGACACCAGGGCCTGGTGCACCCAGGTGGGTTGTGCCCACCTGGGACACCTTCCGGACTCCATTTTTCTACTGTATGCTTGTCCCCCAAGATAAAAAAATTTATATATACTTACCGAACCTATTGATCACCGTATCGCGGAGAAATCCTTTGTTCTCTGTTCTTGCTGTTTTCTACACAGTTCTGAAAATATGTCGTCCCAAGACTCCGATGGAGAGAGCTATGTCTCACATCTCATTGCTGACCCAAAGACCTATGGGGACCTATCCCCTTATGGTCGAACTACAGATGACGAAGAGGATGCTCACTTGATGAAGATTGATGATTCAAGCTCGGAGGAGGAGGATGTCCCTCTACCTCAACCTGGGGATATGCACATGGAATTCAAGAAGTTAAGTCTTCCTAAGAGAGCTAACCGGTCTAAAAACCAATCTATTCCTTTTTGTTTTAGGCAGAAAAGCAAAGGGGATTTATGTGACAAGATCCTGAAGCTGGAGTTGGAAGTCGATGATTTAAAGGAGGAAGTTGCTCTCCTCAACTATATTATGAAAAAGTTGAAGGCACAATTATCATCATCACCATCATCTTTTTCACCACCAAAAGAGAACTGAGTATTGGGTATGGACACTCCCCTTGGCTTCCGCCAAGCTTGGGGGAGGTGCCCCGTTATCGTATCATCCCACTATCCTTTTGCTTTTACTTACTTTAGTTCGATCTTTTGCTTTAGATGAATAAAAGTTTAGTTCGATCATTTCTTCTTTGAGAGTTTGCTTAGTGATTTATCCTTGTAATCGTGTGCAAGTTATATTATAAAGTTTAGTTTGAGATTTTGCTTGCTTTACTTTCATGTTGCAAATAAAATAAAAGAAATAAGAAAGAAAAATAGAAAGGAAATAAATAAAAGAAAGGAAATAAATGAAGAAAAGATCATATACTAATTTTATGGTAGGTGATGACACCACATAAGGAAAAGTATAAGTAGAAAATTTTATTCGAGATTGACAAACATAGCATTAGTCAATGATGCAACTCATGAAATAATTAATAAGGGAAGAGAAGATTCACTTATAAATATACTATCCTAGAAATCTTTTGTGATTGTGAGCCCTCATTAAAATATTATATGCCAAAATTGTTGACGTTGGACAAGGAAGACAACTTAATGGTTTATGTTTGTTTATATTCACATAGAAGTCATATTGTCATAGATCCTTTAACATGTGGTGCTTGCCCCCTATCTTTGCTAGCCAAAAATTTCGCACTAAGTAGAGATACTACTTCTGCATCCAAAAACCCTTAAACCCAAATCTTATTTTCAAGTGTCCACCATACCTACCTAGGGATTGAGCAAGATACCTCAAGTAAGTTGTCATCGGTGCAAAAAGGCAATAAAAATTGCTTCTAAATGTGTGAGATCATTTAGTGTAAGAGAAAATTGAGCGTTGCACGAACTTGTGATGGTGAAGAATAAAAGCGACATACTGCATAATAAAGGTCGCTATCACAAGGGGCAATGTAATGTGACGTTATTTTGCACTAAGGGTTGAGCATACAAACAAATAAGCGCATGGCAACCTCTGCTTCCCTCTGCGAAGGGCCTATCTTTTACTTTTATGCAAAGAGTCAAAGTTTTCCTTCTATCCCTTTTTATTTTTCTCCTTTGGCAAGCATCGTGTGGTGAGGAAATATCTAGGCACATATGTCCAGTTGAATATAGATAGCATGAGTTATTATTGTTGACATCACCCTTGAGGTGAATACGTTGGGAGGCGAAACTATAAGCCCCTATCTTTCTATGTGTCTGATTGAAACGTTTTGTTCATGTGTACGCGGTGAGTGTTAGCAATCATAGAAGACTATGATGATTGAGTATGTGGACTTGCCAAAAGGCTCCGATATGCGACCCTTCCTGAAAAGATGATGAATTGTAGTTGCAAAGTTGAATGAGAACATAGTTTGTTGGTTTCTAATAAAGTTTTTGCTTCATACTTTAATTGTGTGATGAATTGTTACTTATTCATTAGAAGTATATGATAGAAGTTCATGATAGAAGTTCTATGATAAATGTCTTATGTTTAATTTTATTGTTGTTATAATAATCAACATGATGCTTCTATGTCCGTATTTTGTTTTTATCGACACCTCTCTCTCAAAGCATGTGGACATGTTTTTCGATTTCGGTTTTCACTTGAGGACAAGCGAGGTCTAAGCTTGGGGGAGTTGATACGTCCATTTTGTATTATGTTTTCTTACTGTTATTTATAATGTTTTTATCCATAATAATGCTTTTTGGAGTAATTCTAATGCCTTTTCTCTCATAATATGCAAGGTATACACAAAGAGGAAGAATTTCGGCAACTGAAAATCTGGACCTGGAAAAGCTACGTCAGGCTACCTCTTCTGCACAACTCCAAACAAGCTGAAACTTCACGGAAATTTTTTATGGAATATTTGAGGAATATTGAAGCAAATAACTATCAGAAGGGGCCCACCAGGTGGGCACAACCCATTTGGGCGCGTTAGGGAGCCCAGGCCCGCCCTGGTGGGTTGTGCTCACCCCCCACCTCCGGTGACCATCTTCTAGTATATAGGTCATTTTCACCTAGAAAAAAAATAAGGAGAGGACTTTCGGGACGGAGCGCCACCGTCTCGAGGCGGAACTTGGGCAGGAGCACTTTTGCCCTCCGGCGGAGCGATTCCGCCGGGGGAACTTCCCTCCCGGAGGGGGAAATCATCGTCATCATCATCACCAACAACTCTCCCATCTTGGGGAGAGAAATCTCTATCAACATCTTTAACATCACCATCTCTTCTCAAACACTAGTTCATCTCTTGTGTTCAATCTTGTTACAGGAACTATAGATTGGTGCTTGTGGGTGACTAGTAGTGTTGATTACATCTTGTAGTTGATTACTATATGGTTTATTCGGTTGAAGACTATATGTTCAGATCCAATATGTTATTTAATATCTGATCTTGAGCATGATTATCATTTGTGAGTAGTTACTTTTGTTCTTGAGCTCACGGGAGAAATCATGTTGCAAGTAATCATGTGAATTTGGTATGTGTTCGATATTTTGATAGTATGTATGTCGTGATTCCCTTAGTGGTGTCATGTGAACGTCGACTACATGACACTTCACCATATTTGGGCCTAAGGGAATGCATTGTGGAGTAACAATTAGATGATGGGTTGCGAGAGTGACAGAAGCTTAAACCTCAGTTTATGCGCTATTCCGTAAGGGACCGATTGGATCCAAAAGTTTAATGCTATGGTTAGGATTTATTCTTAATACTTTTCTTGTAGTTGCGGATGCTTGCGGGAGGGTTAATCATAAGTAGTAGGTTTGTTCAAGTAAGAACATCACCTAAGCACTGGTCCACCCACATATCAAATTATCAAAGTACCGAACAGGAATTAAACCAACATGATGAAAGTGACTAGATGAAATTCCCGTGTACCCTCAAGAATGCTTTGCTTATCATAAGAGACCGTTTTTGCCTGTCCTTTGCCTTAAAAGGATTTGGCTACCTTGCTACACTTTTGTTACTACTATCGTTATTTGCTCGTTACAAATTATCTTGCTATCAAACTACTCTGCTACTTACAATTTCAGCACTTGCAGACATTACCTTGCTGAAAACCACTTGTCATTTCCTTCTGCTCCTCGTTGGGTTCGACACTCTTACTTATCGAAAAGAGCTACAATTGATCCCCTATACTTGTGGGTCATCACGGAAGCCATCCAACGCGTGTCTGTATCGGTCTGCGGGGTTATCCGGACATGATTTGTCCCGCATACCGGAGACAAACATGTGGGGGGTTTTGCGGACCAATCCCAAGCACTGTTCCGACTGCCCTGGCCCAACAAAAACCCCATCCCACTCCCGCGCGTTTTCAGTCAGCGCTGCTGCAGAGCGTTAGTGCCCGCATTCTTGCCCGGCCAAAGCGGATGCGACCGATCACTAGCACCGGCATTGCAGGCGACTATTGCACGTTCAAACGACACGACGGCCACCAAAACCTTCGGAGGACGGGATATTTCCCCCAAGGAAGAGGTTGGGGGACCAAAAACTTGCTTCAGGACACCGCTACGGCCCCAGCGACGACGGGTCACCCTCCCTTTGATCCGGTTGGTAGCAAGCAGGCGAGGAAGTCGACGACGACCATGAAGGCACTCGCCAAGGCGGAGGCAAAGAAGAAGGGGACTCCTGGGCAAGGCCGGCCGACGATCCAGGATCACACCCTTCAGTCCCGCCAAGGTTCAGGGCTCATTCGGTTTGGAGGAAACTAAAACGTAGGAATTAGGATTAGTATAGAAATTTGATAGGATGTCACTTGTCATCCCAAGGAATTGACTTGCCTCATTTCTATGCATAAAATGAGCTTTGAGTGGATGTGTAGTTTCCTTCAAAAACATAGGAAATGAGTAGTATTCCTACGAGATTCTTGTACGCATTTTCTACAAACCGAATGCATCTATAGAAAATTTTCCTCTGCAATCCTTATTTCTATGTTTTCCTACAAACCGAATGCATCTATAGAAAATTTTCCTCTGCAATCCTTATTTCTATGTTTTTTCTATGAAAATCCTCCAAACCGAACAAGGCCTCAAGCGGGGTTGACAGCAAGGCCAGCAGGTTGGCGGCGAGAGCAAGTAGCCCTAACGAAGGGAACTGCACGATATATTGTTTCAGCCCCCTCTTTCGCCATTTTCTGCTTAAAATATTATTTCCTTTTGGGTGCATATATAGAATTGCATTCTATGAAATGCAGTACAAAATCACATCTACAGGTCATACATTAGCGAACCTTCCAGCAAAAAAGGAAAAAAAAACACTAGCTAATCGATACAACGCATACATAAGAAAAGAAAAAACACTAGCGGATGAATACAAATTTGTCCTGTGAATTTTGGTCAAAAGAAAACATTATTATGCCTGTAGCTCAGACTGTGTCACCTGGGCCATCATTTGATTTAGAAATGTCCAACCATACCGACAAGGCGACAATCAATTCGCACGGCGCGTATGCGTGCGTGCATACATCATTTGGCTTGTCGTGCATGTTCTTCCAAAATCACATCGAAAATATCGACTATGTAGCTTCGGAGGATCCTCCAGCACCTTTCGTCTTCGTCACAATCTCAGTGAGACTTTTTCCACACAAATATCTTATCAACATCATGAACAATGAAAAAACTCATGTGCAAATGTCCAATCAAACGTCGGGTTTCTCTTCCCGTCATCAGTGACTTTTTTCCACACCAAATGCCACCATGGGCAACAGGTAACTTTCTATTCATAAGAGCCCAACGGACATGGACTTGAGAACCAATCACAGAGCAGCAAAGGGTGGAGAATTGGGATAAGAATGTACCCTAACAGTCTAAAGTGCAAGCAGATCCTTTAAATCTAGTCAGGGTAAGCAGATCTCAATTCCGCTTCCTGTCCTTTGTGGGGCGAACAGGGCTGCTGCTCGGGGATGGTGTAGACGGTCCAGGAAGAATTGTGCCCCCTTGTATATCACTTGAGATTGATCCAGGAGCTGCTGCCACAGCGTTTTGGCACTCGATATGGGCTATCAAATCTCTTAGCTGTCACAGGACAACGGGGAAGGGTTAGCTGTAGGCTAACAACTATGCATATACTACTATAAAAAACAGAAAGAAATGGTGTGTACCGTAAACAGCATAGTAATGTGTGTGTTCATCAAACCAAACATCGGCTGATAGATGCATTGATTGTATTGTCACATTTTGCAAGCCAATTCAGTTATTAACTTTTTGTTTAAAGATGACATGCAGTATCGTAACATGACACAGGTTACTATTTGAACCAACACAGCAGTTACTTTAACATACTAACCTCCGCCTCCAGCTTCTCAATCTTCTCATCTTTCAATTTAAGTGCAGCTTGTTCCCTGAAAATAAAATCGAGCACTTCAGATCAACAGTAAAATAGGAACTACAACTATGTTCTGAATCCTAATGATCTAGATATTTCAACAACTAGGGCGATGGCCCAAGACAATGCCATAAAAGTGAAAATAAAAAATTGTCATGTATAGCTGTGCATGAAACTTTCACAGCTGCAATCCCATATTAATATCATGAGCATTAGCTTTAGCTCTATGGAAGGTACATCCATTTTTCTGGTAATAATTCTAAAAGCAATGAAGAAGATACCTTTCTTGAACTTTCCGAACCCTTTCTTTCCACATCTCTTGATTTTTCACAAGATTGGCATTGATCTGAAAAGGTTAATTATGAGTAATGCGGCATCGCTGATTTTTAAGTTCTAACATTTAGACCTAGCTTCAACAAATACTATAGTGCTCACATCATCAAGAAAACTTTTCTCTTCAAGGCACTTATCAAGCTTTGCCTGTAACTTTTGGAGTTTCATCATGCTCACAGATTTCGAAGTGGCTGCAGAAATTTCTTTCTCATTCTCCTCTTTGACTTCTGACAGAAGTGACTCATAGTACTACATTAGCACCAGAAAAAAAGTCAGAATTTACCTTACTCTCTCAAATACTATATGTCAACAATATGGCAAGTAGTAGTCTTATAAATATAAAGGAGCAGCAACAAGTGGTGCATTGTTGTCTATCAGATAAGCACAAAAACATACAAACTTACATTTCTTTGTTTGTCAAGCTGAGACGTGAGGAGATCATTGTACTCTTCAACAATCTAAAAGAAGAGAAGTGCAAAGTTATAAAAGAAGATATGCACAAACATACCAGGGTGGTATAGCTAATAATATCCACAAAGATTATTTACTTAGTACATTACAGCTTCAACTTTACTGTTTAGTAGAGCTTCATCCATTCCTGCATCACCACTGCATATCGAACAGATACCATCTGCTTCATGACCACCATAGCAATTGTACTCAACCAGTTTACCATCTGTTTTGGACTGAATCAAACGATGGACATAGTTGTCACCAGCATAATCCCAAACCTTCTGTGTTTCTAATTCAAGTGAATAGCAGTGTTCAGTTTCTTTCCAGTGTTCAATAGCATGACCACCTTTGTACCTATGACCGCACCAATCAAAGTTAATAAGTTAACTAGTAAGATTTGCAACTTACAGAATGAACAGGAAATATTTTACCTTCCGCAGCCAACATTACCACAGATTACACAAATCCAAAGATTTTCCGAAGTTCCACAAACAGAACACATTGATTTCTCAGGTTGCTGCTGACAATACCTACAAACCTGTGATACTTTCAAACATAAGCAAAAGGTACTCTTTGCATTGATAGGAAAAAACTTGCATGACTTCCCTAGACCAAGGGAAAACAAAACAGAGCAAGGCCAAATCATACAGTCATGAACGAAACAGAGTGACTGAGTGCTGTATTTCAAAACGCTATCAACTTTGGCAAAGCAAAGTTTCCCTCAGGATTCAGGTGTTGATAACACCATTAGGTCTTTATAATTCCGTTGTTAATTTCAAGTACAGTAGTATAACATAAACATTATAATTCCAATTAGTAAACTAATACTCCCTCCGTCCCAAAATTTTTGTCTTAGATTTGTCTAAATACGGATGTATCAAGTCACATTTTAGTAGTAGATACATCCGTATCTAGACAAATCTAAGACAAGAATTTTGGGACGGAGGGAGTATAAAACAGTAAGAGTCATAAACTAAATATATCATATTAAGCTCTTACTGGGCACGAAGAGTCTGTCCATTTTGATATGCATGAACAGTGGAAAGAATGGTTGCATATTGTAGTAAGAATGCCTCCAGGATCTTGGTCAAGTCGCTCTGATTGAAAATAGAAACGAATAAACAACACGATCAACATAAATTCAAAATCCTATTGCTTGGGCTTAGGTAAATAGTAAGATAACAAATGTTCTACGAAGCTAATAAATAGGCATGCAGTAACCTCAAGAGAGTAACACCTCTATATCATGAGTTGAACATAAAATGTGTGGTGGATAGTTTACATGTAATAGTTGTAAAGATGCATATGACACCCATTGCCAAAGCGCTTAAAACTATACGGCGACAGGCCGACAGCATAGCATAGGCAAGAGATCATCTTGCCTTCTTAGCTTCATATACTTGCATTTTAAATGTATATGCATGACAATCACAAAATTACACATCTGGGGTTAACAGCAGTTACAAGACATAAACAAGCTAAAATAATGCATATCAGCACAGATCAAATGGGGTTTAAATATTCAACAGCACTAGCATTAGATGAAAGCTTATAACGTGACTTAAGTTTATTAGAGGAATAGAGATGGCAAAGATACATGCTTCAAAATCAGGTTTCACTTATGTGAGATACATTTATTACATGACACACAGGTCCATGGTGTGGTTTACATCCTAACATCAGCACACTGCAATCATGTCTCTTTCTCATATTAGGTGAATTATGGCATAATTCAGAAACGTGGTTAGGCAAACATTCTAATCATTTTAATTTTAAAAGAACTAAAACTGCACAAAATTATTTCAGACAACAAACAAAAATGTGGTACTCTAATTTCCTAATACATAGCTAGATTAATTCAAAACATCTCCACATACCTAGACACACTGGGCAGGTAGGCTGCTCAGCTGAGCTCAGAATCGAGCTATGCGCATGCTCGATCAATTGAGTGTAGTGCACGTCTTCCACAAAACGTATACGAGAAACATCACCCTGGAAACACATCAATCTCCAATTAATCACGATGGCACACATTTAATCACAACAGCAGAAAAAACAAGTATATATTCTGCAGAATTAGAAGAAACCAACACCTCCAGTGATGAGAACTGCTTTCCATTGAAGTGCTTGTAGAAGCTATCGGTGGAGCTCAGAGTGTCAAACTTTATGAGAACACTATACTGGTCCTCCGCTCCATCAATCCTACATTATGAGCACCAATTAATACACCAATCCGCGCATACATCAAAGTAGCTCAAGCCCCATCAAAGAGGCAAAGTTGGCCAGTTTTGAGGGCACAAGTCTAATACAGCACAACAAACCATGGGATCGAGGAAACTGAACCTATCAGAAGTTCAGAACCACTCGGATTGGACCAAGCTAGGCGATTGAGGCCTTGGGCCAACCAACTGCACGAAGCTAAGCGAAGGCAAGCAGTGGTGAACAAGCGAGGTACCTGACGATGCGCATCTCGAGCATGTGGGGGACGAAGGAGCCGCAGAAGCGGCAGAAGTCCGCGTAGGTCATGTGGTTGGGCACCGCAGGCACAAACACCTGCGGCTTCCTCTCTGCCTACAAACACGCCGCGCGAGCGAGCGTTAGAGATGACAACACCCAATACACAAACAGCCAAAAATACAAAACCCTAGAACAGGAATAGCTTACCGGAAGATGAGATGACGAGGAGGAGGCGGCGGCCGCGGCAGCGGCGGGTTGGTCGGGGTGGAGGAGGACGACGCCGCGGGTCTCCTCGATGCGGGGGTTCCCGGAGGAGAAGGGGACAGACTCGAGCGCGCGGGTGGACGAGAAGGGAGGGGCGGAAGGGGGGAGGGAGGCGGGATCGCCGGCGGTCGCCATGGCCGGAGAGGATCAGAGGCCTAGGGCAACGACGAGAAGAAGGGGTTATTCGGAAAAGTTCCTGGCTCAACTGCTCTGTCCCAAGTCTCCGCTGGTTCCTATTCGGCGCCTTAAGCGCCCGCTACAGTTGTTTCTACTAACGGGCGCATACCCCCCTTGTCACATTGCGCCGGACCATTTTCGATTTTTTTTTTGTTTTCTAAACAGCAAAAAGTCCGCCAGAGCTGGGTTTCGAACCGTGACGGGCGAGTTCCGAGCGCGACGTGACAACCACCAGGGCAATTCAGTTGGCGTGACTATGTACAGGTTTTCTTTTTTTCTTCTTTTCTTTTCTTTTTTTCTTTTTTCAAATTCGTGAAACTTTTCTTTCTTCATGAGTTTTTCCTATACAAAATCAATGGAGTTTTTCTCGAATTTGATGAGTTTGTGAAAAATTCGATGAACTTTTTTTCAAATCGTATGAACCATTTAAAAATTCGATGAACTTTTATCAAATTCGATGAACTTATTTTGAAATTTGGTGAACTCTTTTCAAAACTAATGAACTCTTTTCAAATTCGATGAACTTTTTTCAAAACCAGTGAACTTTTTTCTAATTCGGCGAACCTTTTTTCTAATCCGATGAACTTTTTTCAAATCCGATGAACTTTTTCTCAAATCGGATGAACCATTTAAAAATTCGATGAACTTTTTATCAAATTTGGTGAACATTTTTCAAATTCAATGAACTTTTTTCAAAACCAGTGAACTTTTTTCTAATTCGGCAAACCTTTTTTCTAATCCGATGAACTTTTTTTCAAATCCGATGATCTTTTTTCAAATTCGATCAACCTTTTCAATTTTTGTGTTCAAAATTGATGAACTTTTTTAGAATTGATGAACTTTGTCAAATTCATGAAATATTTTTTAAACTCCATTTATTTGGTGAACTTTTCTCAAATTCGATGAACTTTTTTTCGATTCGGTGAACTTTTTCTCAAAATTGATAAACTTTTTTTCAAATAGATGAACTTTTTCCAAAAATTGATGAAGTTTTGTTAAAGAGATTAACTTTTTTTAAAGAGAAGGTCAACGCAGTCAACTAAATTGATCAACTAGGTCAACTGAACCTATCGAGCGATGGAACAAAGCGTTCTCGAGCGCCACGGTGGTCGATAGAAACAGGCGAGCGAGCGGGGCGCGACCTCGCGCTGTTGGGCCGGCCCATTCGAGCGCGTTGTGAGCGCTGTTTTCGCTAGGCGGCGCAACGAGCGCCGAGGAGGAGCTCTCCCAAGTCTCCTGCCCCCTACTCGACCAGGTGGGGCCAACCTGGCAGTGAGATAAAGCGATGGCGTATGATTTACCAATCGCGCGAGAATTCTCAAAAAAAATATCGAAGTAGAACGGTGGAAACAAATTGTGGAGGACGGGGAGGCCGACCGAGCTGATGCGGGGGAGGGGAGGCAGCGCCGGGAGGGCCTCCGCTGGCCCGGCGGCGGACCTTGGCGTCGGGGGAGCGGCTACAATCGAGTTCTTTCCGGCTTCGGCTGTTTTCTCACCTATGTAAGTCAAAGCCGCAGAGAACTGGGCCAGCATTTTCCAAGTAGCAAATGCACATCGCCTCGTAAAAAAGAAGTTCATAATCCACTGCGCCTGTGGCTCGGGCTTCGCGTGCATCTTCCGGTTGCTTCGGGTTGTGGCGGAAAGGTTGGAAAGGTCGGCATTACGTTACTGAAACTGGATAGTTGGTTGCCCGCCAAGTGGTCGACGTAATGCTGTGCGCGTTACAGTGCAGTGCAGCGCAGCTCAGCTATCCAGGGTTGGCGCCCATGCGATCACCAGATGGTGGAGTGCTCAGTGTTAAGGTTTGTTAGGTATGAGGTGTCCACTCTGTTCATGAGCTTTCGATGCCTCTTAGTGTGGGCGATGAGCGGAACGTGTCTAGGCTCTCAGAATTCAGATGATGAGCCTAGTTCCGAGTTTACCCGGCCATGGCAATAAGGCATGGTGGAACCTTATGCTGGTTGCAGTGGATAAGAGTGAACCGATAGCGTGTTGTTTTAGGATTTCAGTTCACAGATATCTGACTTACTACTGACTTGTTGTGTTTCTTGGAGAATTCACTTAGAATGTATTCTGTCATCGTCTTCTAATTGGTTTATTTTGTCACTGTCAGGATGCGGATTTAGATTCCGATACATACATCATTCCCCCTTCAGGCTTGCTTGGATACACCATAGTCCAATTTGACCTTTTGGATTGGAAGGGATTTTAGTTCAATTTCACTGTTTGTTCGATGGGATTGAGAGATGCAATCAGCTTAGAGTGTGCCCAAACAGGCCACAGGATTCACAGTACTGTTGTGCAACTTTACACGATGGCATAAAGATTGGAAGCCAAATCTTTGATGGAATCTATGGCTGGTTTGTCATGGGCAAGCTTTGGTTATATCAGTTCCTTGTTCATTTGGCCTCATGTATCTTCCAGGCTAGCAACTCATAGGCGTGAAATTCAGGCGTTCACAGCACAGTAAGTTTGTCCATGGGCAAAAGCATGTCTGTTCACCCATTATGGGACAGGTAAATTTTGGGGGGAAAAACCCACCGTTTATATTCTGTTAGCTGAAATGTTAAACTATACACTATTCTACTCTGGTGTAATTTATCCTTTAGATTAATTGACCAGTTATTGTCCATATATACAGTTGAACTGAAGTGGAGTTAAAAGATGTGTGTTTATATTGTAGTCTTGATTACTTTACGGAGCAAGGTACAGAGGCTTATCATGCTTTCAATATTGATGCATCAAAGTAATAGCCATAACTTTCATTCAGCTTACATGTTCAACTCAAAGTCCTAATTTCTTTGAAGTGATTGGAATGTTTGTACATGATAATCGCATAAAAATATAGGCATATTTTCTGGGAACCTTCTTTGTTAAAGGAAATGGTGATGCAAAATGGTAAAATGAGACACTATTTCAAAAAAAAAATATGTTAATGAGTGTGGTCCATATTTTTCCTGGAAATAATGGTAGGACAAGTAATTGTGTTAGTTAAACATATGAACATGGTCTGGCTAGTTATTAGGGGAAATGTAATCAACCAACCTTGTTTTACTATTTGCAAAACTATGGACCTATAATGTACCTACCAAGGTTGCAGTCAACATGCCTGGAGATCTTCACAAATCTGGTTTCAACTGATCCTCTGCTATTTGGTTATTATTAATAAATATGTTGGCTGAGCATCCCCAGAAACAAAAAATTGTGTTATTTGTGAATCTAGTTGACTGTTTGCGGTGATTAGCTCTGCTTTTAGTCAATGAGTTCGTGTGGTTGACTTACCAGATGTGAATTATGGAGATGGCTTTTGCTAGGCCTCTCGGTGTCCAGGTTGTTGGGCGTAAGGATGCAAGCGGGCATCCTGCAAAGCCCACATATAAGTATATTGAAAACCAAATATGTATTAATCTGAATAAAAATTACACTAGGGCCCCGCTTGGATTAGCGTTTTCTCTCGTATACGTCTGGTTTAGAATACACGCCTCGGCGGGTCATTTTGTTTCCAGGCGAAAAATCAGTTATGACCGGTAATTTACACCTGTAAAATAAATACAGGTGTAGAAGTTTACACCCATTCCAAGCGGGGCCTAGGTTGCCTTTTCGATCACCTATATGCTGATATATGCGGGCTCTGTAGTTGGGCAGTGATTATTGTGCTGTAGAACCTGTATGATGTCTGCTGGCCGGGGTAGGAATAGAATGTGCCCTAATGCTCGACCTTCTTTTAATGCTAAGGTACATGAATGTTTAACATATTCTGGAAATATTATCAGTGCTCCCTGATGATCAGGAAAGAAGTTATTATAGAACCCAATGATCGGTTTAGTCTTTAGGTTTCACAACCTCTATGCAAATTGCTCCAGTTGATGACAATTAACGTTTACGAATTTGAAGAGAGTCACATCACAATATTGTTTCTGCTGTGTACTAGAGTTTAGGAGAGAGGTATGGGAAGGGGATAGAAGAATGACTCTTCTGTTTCTTTATAGAGGTCTAACAGTCCAATCTAAAGTAATAAGCCATAAATCTTATGTTTACGTAATGGGCCTAGGCTGGCGGTATAGCCCATTAGTCTTAGGGTTAATTAGAGATAAGGGTCGCTTGCTTGGGAGTCAAGTAAACCTCTCTATATAAGAGAGGAGATGTATCAATCTAATCAAGCAAGAATTAAGAAGGAAATCCCTTCCCTCTTGCCCGGCCGTGGGCAAAAAGGCCCCCGGCCGGCCCTCTCGCGCCCTCCTTCTAGCAGCGCCATAACAATTTGGTATCAGCTAGCTTCGGTTCGATCATGTTTTCACCGCCGCCCAACCCGTCTCTCCCGCTGTCCTCCGTCGCTCCCGCCCCCGCCGTCCTCACCCCGGAGGAGGTGTCCGCGGCATTGCGGAACCTAACCCAGGCGGTCCAGGAGATCCGCCTGTTCTTGGCCGGGTCCTATGGGCCGCACCAGGCTGCGCCGCCCATCGCCGCCACCGCGCCGCCGTGGCTGCCGTGGCAGCCGCCGCACCAGGCGGCCCCCGCCGCGCTCGCCGGGTTGCTGCAGCTGCCATCCACCGCCCCGCCCTGGCTGCAGTGGCAGCCGCCGCTCCTGGCGGCCTCTGCCGCGCTCGCCGGGCCGCAGCAGCTGCCATCCACCGCCCCGCCATGGCTACAGTGGCAGCCGCCGCGCCCGGCGCTCCGCCGCAGCAGCCGCTGCCGCTGCCCAGCGCGACACGGCAGCAGCCGCTGCAGCTGCAGCGGCCCCCGTCGGTCAGCTCCGGCCCCGCATCAACCGCGCCGACGGGAGTAACGATCCACCAGATGAAGTTCCTGCCGTCGCCATCACCGCTTTCCTAGGGCGTCCCCATCCAGCAGATCAAGTTCCCGCCGTCGCCGTCACCGCTTCCGGCTTGGATCGCTACCCGCCACGTGTCGGCGGCGGTGAGGCTGCAGGCTGTTGCGCGCGGCCTCCTAGCGCGTAGGCGTGTGCGGGAGATGCGTGGTCTGCAGCTCCCGCTCCTCCCAGTTGTCCTTCGCTGCGCAAAGGACCTCGATCTCGTCCCCACGGACAGCGACCTCAAAGTCTGCGACATCGGCGGTTGGGGGGGCGCACCCCTCCTCGTCATTCTCCATCGCAAGCCCTCCACTCTTCTCTGTGCGGTGCAGACCAACAGCTGTCCGGCGGGGAGAAGGCAGGGTGTCACCGACAGGAGCGCACCGCGTAGCACCACGGCATTCCGCCGGCCGCCGCAAGGGCGCCTCTGCTGGTCGCTCTTGCAACCACTTCCAGGTGGCCATACCCATGCACTCCTTTTGTCCAAATGGTGTCCATGGGATCCAAGTGGCTGTACACGTGCACGTCCGACGTGCGGATGGTGTCCACTTTTTGTTAAGGGTCCAAAATAAAGCGTCCCAGTCCATTTCAGGTTGAGAGTAATAAAACAAGCCGAGATGTAAAAGGCTTGTTTTTAGGTGTTAGGTTTGTGTTGCGTTGAGTCATGGTTATAAGTTGGTTAGGCTGCAGCTCGAGGACAAGCTGCATGTCCAGGTGGTGTAGTGTTAGAGTACGTAATGGGCCTAGGCTGGCGGTATAGCCCATTAGTCTTAGGGTTAATTAGAGATAAGGGTCGCTTGCTTGGGAGTCAAGTAAACCTCTCTATATAAAGAGAGGAGATGTATCAATCTAATCAAGCAAGAATTAAGAAGGAAATCCCTTCCCTCTTGCCCGGCCGTGGGCAAAAAGGCCCCCGGCCGGCCCTCTCGCGCCCTCCTTCTAGCAGCGCCATAACATCTTATCTCTGCCTTAAGGCCCGAACTAAAATATATCTTCCTAATTTAAATGATAAACTATGTAACCGAGGGATTTGTGATCTTATCCTATAATTTGGAGTCATCTCCTTGCCATGGTGACGATATGTACTTCCATACATAGCAGTTTCTGCCCACATGAATTCAAAGTGAAGTGAAATTTGGGAACTGGAAGCTGTGGGGACAATACAAAAAGGATCTTATCTTGGAACAATGGAGGAAGTCAACAAGCATAGACCAGAAACTGTTGAGATTTTTGAACAAATTAATTTTTGTGAGTCAATGAGAATTCATCATTGCTCTCTATATGTTGAACCATTTGGTTGCATAATGTCCGGCTGCATCCTAGTATAGGAAATCTGAAGCATCCAGTTGGTCATCCAATGGCTCAGTTCATGGCAAAGAGGGGAGTAATTTCTTTGCACCCAGAAAAAGAGAACACTTTTGGCGAGCCTTGACTCTGAGCCCTTGGTTACTACTTCGGCCAGGCAGATTAAATTGCAACTCCACATCATCTTATGTTAAGCTGAATTCACATCGGATTCATTCCTTAGAATCATTTGCCAAGAGATGGGCTACATGTGTTTATGTATCATGCCTAGTTGGAAACATACTTTTATCAAATTAGTACTTCCGTACTGCTGCGGCCTTTATGAAACTTTGGTTGTTAAAAGCCAAATACATTGAGTTTCATCTTTCGTTCTTGAAGGACTAAACCTTTGCACATGACTGTGTTTCTACCTCCAAATTTCTCAATGGTGCGGTGGTTCTGGTTTCTTTTTTCATCAATCTTTGTGTTTTTTCCATCATAAGAGGTTAATAACTGAATGGAACAACTGCTGGTTTTGTGCATCAAATTACGCATGTATTGAGATCTGTGCTACTTTATTTGCTAAGTGCGTTGGCATTCTATTGTTTTTACCATTAAACTATTGTCTTGTTGAGTTCATTACTTCGTCCTAACATGACCATATAACTCAGTCATATGAAGCTAATCTGATTTAAGCAAGAGAATGTGACGCATTTGATCTGATCAGAATTGTTGGAGAAACTTAAGCTAGCTTAGCGATCGGCTAGCTGTCACTTATTTGCTTACTTGCTTCTCTTTTCCCATTAAATGCCAGTTCAAATCGTCTGGATCACCAGACATCTACAAGACAATGACCATTTAGTTGACATTTGAATATTACTTCTGAACTTGTTCTTCTGTAACTTGCATATTACCTCAGGCACTAAGTGTTACTAGTATTTGCATGAATTTGAGATCTGCAACCAAACTTGATGGTTCATGCATCTGTATTGTGGCAAGACAACACAATAGAAAGTACTAAGCAATTAAAGCGGTTAAAACTTAAGCGCTTCCAGAAAATCCGAGGAAAATAATATGGTTGGCTCCAGTCAAAGTCAAGAAGAGAGAGAGAGAGTGCCTGTAACTAGGGCAATCCCTTTTTTTTAATAATTCATCATCATTGGAGGATGACAAAGATTTTACTGTTTAAATAGACATTTGATTATCTTAGTGTGCTTATAATATTTAGTAGATGACGCGCACGAGTGCACTTCCCGAGCTTTCCAGCTATATGTGCCGAATCATATCACGAGGTGCTTGGAAAAAATATTAATCTCGCGTTCTGATCTCGAGATGATCTGACTAGGCATCACTGAGGGCTTCAGTAGTTAAACTGCAATTGCTCAAATTCCAATGGTTTAAAGTTTTTTTAACTTTATTTCTTAACCCTTCCTTGCAAAGGAATATGTAAGCAAATAAGAAGAACCAGTGTTTTTGTGCATCAGATTGATTGTGAGACTACTAAGATGTTGAGAAGTATGTTCCCTTTTTCTTCTGACATATCGTTGTAGGCATGAAATGGGCAATGGAAGGTAAACCATCACCCCATCAGTGCAAACTTGTGTTTGGTAGGAGAAACTTGCTCTTTCTGTCTCTTGATCTGTACAGGTGCACCTTTTTTTGCGATGATAGTTGCACCTCTTTTGTGTTTGACAGACCTATTGCCTACGAAAATATATATTAACTAGGCTTGCATTTCTTTACAATAAGAAAACGTCTTGGGATGCCATTTTTAGCATCTATAATGCATGTTTGTTATGGATCCACATTGCTTCATGTGCTTTCAGTTTAAAGAAGATAATAAATGAGTAGAGTACTTCATTTCTGAAATCAGGGTAGTAGAAGATAATCTCAAAATATTTTCCTATTATTTTGTCCTTCATCGCTGTTGTTTCATGACTAATCATTTTACTAAATCTGCTATGCATAGCCCTGAAGCTGTTTCCTAGTGTTTTTGTGTAATAATTGTTAGTGCTCAGAACAGGGCTTAGAATATTGTTGATTGACATGAGTACGAGACTGTAGAAAATTCGTTGATCTTATATTGGTCATAAATAATGCAACCACTATATGTCTTCCATTACATGAAATACTTTAGGTCAATTGCTATTTCGTTAAAAAAAAACTGCAACTGCCCATGATTCCACAGAAATCTACGGTAGATTCCTTGTGTGGTAGATATGATGATTACAACAAAATGCTTCTTTTTGGCAGGTTATTACCTATTAAATTTAGCTATGCCTGCCAAAAAAGAGCATTACATTTCAAAACAACCCCTCTGCTTTATCCAGATTGTGGAGGTAAGGCAATATAGTAAACTTTATTCAAAAACAACCCCTCTGCTTAGCCAAAAATACACTCTTAGGACTATCTATTGAATACTTAAAACTCATGTATTGATTTTTTTACCATGGTTCTAGGCGTGTCAAGAATTGCTCGCATAATTAGGTATAAATCTTAATTAATGACCTACACAGAAATTGTTGAGTGCATTTGGTATTTGATCGATAACAACATTTAGAAAAACTAATAGATAAAGGAATAATATGAACCATGTTAAGGCGTACATATATATGAACTGGTGCATCTACCTGAAGAATTTGGGTACAATTGCCTCTGGTGATGTACATTGAAATTACATGGTTCCATCAAGACAAAATTCTGTCAGTAGTGCACCAGCTTAGTCCAAGAGATAAAGAGCATCAAAGAAGTAAAAAGAAGAAGACTATTTAGTGTTTTATTTTTATTAGCACAAAGGTGATCGTTGAGGCACCCCTTTCCTTCTGCTCATGTTTGTGGCCATGTCATCATCAGAGACCCGGTTTGCAGATCGTGCACAGATATATGGTCCGCTGCGCTTCTTCCGGACAAAATTTGTGTATGGTATGCTCAAATTATCGGAGTCTGATGATCCCATAGGCTCATCAGCATCAACAAGTGTTGATTGGGTTGTCTCATCATCAGCGTCATGAGGAATGAAGAAGTCAGGACCAAGCTGCAAGGTCTTGCATGGACGCAAGTATGCTGACAAGTCTTTCTTCTTCCGTAATATGTACTCAACCTGAAAAGGATGGATATGAGTGAACTTGACAGGTAGTTTTCATATGTATGTCCAGAAATTGACAGTTCGCTTTAAATGCATTTAATGCCTATCTGAACATATTTTTCTGAATTTACTAACATTCATTTTCATTTTTTTTTACTTTATAGTGCTTCTACCAGTTGATTCCCCAATCAGATTCTTCAGGTAGCTAAATACTCTGATATGGATATTGCATGGCAAATGAGGTCAGATGCTATTGTAGCTAAGTACCTTTTAGAATCTAGATCAAAATTGTGCTGCTTCTCTCATTTAGTATGAATTATATTCTTTGATTCTATCAGCCATCGTAATTCAGTTGAACATAATTGTATTATTTTGTTAGTCATCATAATTCAACTCAATATAACTACACTATTTCTCAGCCATCAGAATTAAATTGCATGTAATCACATGGAATAACACTAGATCGCGAGTTCTACTAAATCACCTTGCAATCCAGAGAGCAGTAGAAATAGGGCTCTTGAAGGCTCCTGTCGCAGGAGGTGCAAATATTCCCTGACCCCTTAAATTGCCTATTCTGTGGTCTCTTCTTCAGGAAAACGACCTTAGAGCTGTTAATCGTGTATGACTGCACCATGTAGATACAGAATTATGAGCATGCATGCATCTCAGACAACAATTATCAGACTCACATGCATACTGTGTAGACTCATATTACCTGAACACCGGAACAGTCAATAAGCTTCTCAAGGTCCTCCAGCCGAACGACGTCGTGGTAGACATATCGCCGAACCTGCAGCAGCCGGTGTACCCGGTGTGTCGACACACAGTGTGGGCAGATGCTGGTGCAGCAGTCAAGGCAGCATATGTTCTTCTCGTTCTTCTTGGCATGCTCATGGAAGGAGCATGCCACGAAGAACTTCTCTGTGCTGAGGGCCTCTAACCATGCTGGCTTCCACATTGCCTGCTGATGCTGCAAAACTCCAAACGATCTTTGCATCACTAAAAGATGAACTTAAATGCGGAAGCATGAAGATGGTGGGAATTCTCACCATGATTATGTATGTCGGTGTAAAGCCTTTGGTGTTCTATGTGTTCTTTGTTGGAAGAGGAATGGGGAGCTTTGACGAAGAGAGTACGTGTAGCTTGTGAAGGATGAGAGATGGGGTGTTTAGTGGGCTAAGACGGATTAGACCAGCCAGAAGAAGGGGGTTATATACTTGCATTGCTAGAGCTTTTGACATTTGACTCCTTAATATATGGAACTATCATGCGATGAGCCTTGCTTTATGAAGGAGTAGTGATAGGCATGTGTAGTTACTTTGTGCATCATATTAAGAACATGTTCCTGAATTGCCGTTGTAGCCTTGTAGGTGCCGGGATGTCATATTTCAAAACGGAAAGTTGTTTCACAAAATATAATTACCCATTCGAAGGAGCTGCAAAATCATTTCGCATGGGTTGCCATGCACTCTGATTGGTAAAGTTGTCCTCTTAAAATTTCCAATTTATAGCATAAAGTGGCTTTTACTTCTCAGAGAAAAAGTCAACTAATTATGATAGTTTTGTCAGGTTCGTCCTCAGATAAGTAATGCAGTTCCAGTAGAACGTTATATTGCATGACATTGATTAGAGTTTTCTACAGGTAAATTACCTGCGTGAACATAAGTTTTCGATCTATTTTGTAGTTTCAGTATCAGGTTGAATTACCGTATTCACTAATAAGTTACTACAACGGTGGCTCTTCTCTGGAGAAATTATGAAAATATGAAAATACCATGCAAAACAAAACAGATCATCACAGTTAACTGGTAAGCCTGATTGATGCCGGTAAGTGTTTCTTGTAAAATTTCAGTCACTTGGATTTTCCTTGTAAACAAGAAGTATTTATTTCTTCAAGAATGAATCAAGATGTATTTCACAGATGCTCGCTCCGGACGGCATGCAAACGGCAAGGTCTGAAGTTTTAGCATTAAAATCTGCTGCATCTCTTGGAGATTGGGCTGATGTGCATGACATGTACTGATGTACACAGGGAGCCAACAAAGCACACAAAAACAAATCTAAAGGAAAGAAAGGGAGGTGGGGAGGTGAGGAGAACGTGGATGCTGTTTCTAGTGTTTCCCAACCCTTGTGCCAACTTTTTAACTTATGACCAAAGCTCAAATCTCTAGCCTTGGCTATTGAGCTCGCCCCTCTAAACAAATGCAGTCCCCAAGGACGCGTTGATTCCTTGTTTGGAGCCTTATGTGGGGGGGAGGGGATGGCCTTTCTTGGGCAACCCATGCATACAATATAAATCTGCGGTCTCCACTAACAAATTACTGCCTTGGGCTTTGCCCCATCCATCGTGTTTGCACAGGCTAGGTGTTGTTTTACCCGAGTATTATATCTCAAATGGTGAACTATAGTAGCTCAAATCTGTTACGGAAGCGCACTCTGTAACTTTTGGGGAATCTACATTCTGTTTTACTCTTCGACTGTTCTTGTTCCGAGCACAAATATGTGTGGTTTATATCTTTGTTAATTTTGAATGGGTATCCTAAGTGACAGTCTACAATTACTTTCTGTGGATCAAGAGTCTCTTGTTATGGAGTATGGACTATTATTATGTACTTTGTGCCATGAAACCTTTTTCCTGGTAATTGGTGTGGCCTAGTTACTGCCTTTTGCAGTTTGCACTGCATTGCATATGCTGTCTATATTTAGCTTTCACATGCAAGGGTTACAGGTTCCAATATCTAGCTTGGCTTGTTCTGGGAGTGGATTCAGCGAAGTGCTTAATGGCTTGTCCCAGGTGTGGATCCGATGAGGTTTTGCAAAGAAACAATTATATGTAGATGTGTATAGTCCATTTAGAAGTTTAAGATGGTACTCTTCTGGTTGATCCGAGCCGTTTGTATGATTTTTCTAATGATTCATTGAAAAAGAACCTTACTTCCTTGCAGCTATTGGCCCACTATCCCTGGAGAGGTGAGCTGATGGACAGCTCCACCTTAAAATGTCTGAGTGGCCTTTCAATTGTGGAAGTCAAACAAAATATTGTAGAAGTGCATGCTCTAGCCAATGCAACCAAAAGACCGATCTGATGGAAGAGACTAGGCAACACATTATACGTCAACACTCCCCCTCACGTGTGGCTCCCTTAGGCCTAAACGTGGACCGAAAGTGGGCTGCAATTTAATTGCGCCAGCCGGGTCTTGAACTCAAGACCTCTTGACTCTGATACCATGTAGAAGTGCATGCTCTAGCCAATGCAAGCAAAAGACCGATCTGATGGAAAAGACTAGGCAACACATTATACGTCAACAAATATTTGATGATAGCTGGTTCTAAGAAAAGCAAGGTTTGCTCAGTTTCATCCCTGATACTTTTTGATATTGTCTATGATTGGTGCATTTGCAAGAGCCTTAAATTGTGTCATTGCCAATTGGCCATTATCGCTATTTCGCTATGTAACAACTGGTCCTTTTCAGTTCATGTACTCCCTCCGTCCCGGTGTATAAGTCATTCGCGTAGTTTTAGGTCGATAATTTACTATCTAAATATGTATTATATGTGACAAAAAATATATATTTAGAAACTACATCCGTGTAGAAATCTAGTGATATACTTTTCATGACATATAACACATATTTAATTTCTCAAATCGATGACGTAGAACTACGCGAATGACTTATACACCGAGACGGAGGTAGTAGGTTGGTTCAGTTCACTGATTTCAGGGAAAAGACAGCTTATTACCTTTTTGTGGTACTCGATGACGATGTTCAATGCCGATTTGTGCATAATTAATCAGGGCAGCTATACTGCTACAGGGAGACTCTTTGCTTCGTTACTACTAGTTTCTGGTATCGGTTTCGAATTCTCATTCCAGCCTACTTTGATAAACTTCGGCTGCTAATATACTTCTTTTTTGGTGTCGGCTGCTGATATACAATTATCTTGATGTTTTTTTAGTACTGCTAAATTTATTTTATTTTTGAGAATTAGTACTACTAATTTTACTGGTAGTAACATTCAGACAGGGGAGAGTAGTAGCCGAAAGACCGAAACTATTTTGGAGATTGTGCAGGCGTACACGAAGATGACAAGTAAAAGAGAACGCAGGCTAAATGCTTTTATACTAACTGTAGTTCTTGTCGATTCTTCCTAGCAGCATGCACCCCCCTCAAAACCGAAGCCGCGTGCATACGTGCAACGGCAAGGCTCCAAAGCCTACGCCCCTCAAATTCGCGTTCCTTCCGTCTCCTAGGATTTGACCTACGAAATGAACCAGGACTGCTAATTTGATTCGCCGGAAGGGTGGTGCCTTTTTTTTTTATAAAAGGATTTGATTGAGGAGTGGTGTCTAAGCAACGGATGTTGTTTCTTGCTTGCGATTGTAGCCATGTAATCATTAATCCAGCTTGGGTTGTCACAGGCTCGCTCACACGACCACAAACCCAAGTCGACCCACCCTCCCCCTGTATTTTTCTATTCTAACCGGCGATCTTTCACGGTTCTAAACACCGCTTTGTCGGTCCCTAAACCCCGGTCAAATTTGCTCCAGTGTACTACCGGAAAGCTATTCAAATTGTACGGACGCCGAATCCGAATATTTTTACCTTCAGTCTGAACGCTTCACCCGTTGATCTCGGGCACTAGTCTATGACGCGCGGGCCGCACGACTTGGATTGCCTACACGACCCAGTGAGCTCAGAGAGGCACGGTGGTAATGGAGAGACTGTGGAGTGGGTTAGCTTTAGCAAGTGATGGTCCATGGAGATCCCCGACCCCCGAGTTCCAACCCGGCCCGAGCTTTTCTCTCTTTCTTCCCTTTATCTTCCGTCGCACGCACGCAGGCACGTCCGCATGTGCAGCGCCGCACGTGTGCACGTACGCCCTTTCGCGTAGAGAATCCAGGGCGCGCACACGTGGCGGGATCCGAGGTGGCGGGCCAGGGGGCCGGCCGGCTGGTGGCCTCCACGTGAGGGCGTCTGACACAAGGTTAATGCGTGGAGGCGCCCTCACGTGACGTGCATCGGCCTCCGCGTTAGACCGGATGCGCTGCGGTGCCTTCCGCTATGGCCTTCTCTGTTTGTTGCTGCTGTTGTGGAAGTTTCGGGGTGATGAGCCTAATTGCACAGTTGGTCGGTCTTCTTGTTTCACCTCCCTTCTTGAGATCTGGTTTGCCTTTCTTGAAATCTGGAGCTGTGTTATGCGTACCGGCTTTTTTTTGAAAAACTTTCATTTTATTGATCTTCAATCACGACAATACAAAAAACATCAGAGGTAATAAAAAATTACAACCAAGTCCATGAGCCACTTAACGAACGACTACAAGCATTGGAGCGAGCCGAAGGCATGATGCCGTCATCGCCCCTTTTTCCTTGGAGTCGGACAAACCTTATTGTAGTAGACAGTCTGAAAGTCATCGTGCTAAGATCCCGTACGAACAACATACCAGAGCAGCAACAATTGCCTATGATGAAAGTCGTAGATTGAAAGGATCGAACCTATAAACGCCCAAACTAAAATGAACAAAGACCGGACCCAAACAGATCTAGCGAAGACGAGCACCGACCTAATCCCGCGAGATCCGATGAAGACACATCTCCACACACCCTCTGACGAAGTTAGACGCACCATCAGGACATGGATAGAACGTACTTGTTAGTCTTGTAGCAAAACAAGTACTCTCTCCATCCGGTATTGTAAGACTAGCGTCAAAAAACGTCTTACAATATAGGACAGAGAGAGGATTTTGTAGAGAAATTCATCATGAAAATATATTTTGTGAGTTTTCATAAAACATTAAAAAAATCACATATGCGCATACTTCTGCCGTCCTCAAATAAGTGGACATTTAGACATTTTAAGATATATTATGGAATTGAGCAGGAAATACATTGAGAAGGTGTAAGCCATACTCTCTCTTCTATAGTTACCCAATCTTTAATGAGCTAAGACTTAGTAACATGCATCTCCAATGCTGACCCGCAAAATGGCCACCACATCCGTCCCACGGTTCGTGGGACCAGTCTGCGGACACTGATGTGAGAATCGGCCATCCAAACCTAGACGGCATACACCCTGCTCTATTTTTTTATTTAAAGTCCGCATACATCTGCATGCTCAAAATAGCCGCATATCTAGTTCTAGTTCAACTAAAAAATATTCAGTTGTTCAAATGTAGCAGCAGTTATAAGAGAGGGCCCTTTTGGAGGCCGAGCTACATGGCTCCTGTTATCTCGTCCAACCATTGTCACGTTGGGATTTGTGTGGCCTGCTTTTCACACTACTATACGCTGGCTGTTCGATGGAAATACATCAGTGCCATGCGTTGGTGTGCTGGTTGTGTACATGGGCACCCATTCTGTCTGATTGCACGAACAAGTGAGTGAGCTGTGCTGACGGCTGCAGTGTGTGTTAAAGCAGATGGTTGAGTTTAATGCCGAGTGTGACAGAAAGGAAAAGATTCCCAATAGTGAGACTATGCATGCAGCTGAGACGGCTAGTGTTATGCTACAGACCAAGTAAAATGGTTTTTTTTATTCTGAGAACAAAATATGTCATTATAAATTTTAGGGAAAATTATAGAACAAAAAATGAACTAAAGCCACAGACAGTAAGATATAAAAAGGCCGAGACACTTGGTGAGTTATTATTTTTTAAATATCTGAAAATGTACACATACTCGATGGTGTACTGTCATGCTATTGCGAGAAAATGGATTAAATCCTCTATGGAACAATCAGGAGGAAATGGCCAACGGGTTTGAAAATTAGTCGCATGCTCGATATGATGTTTTGTCAATGTCTCCTAGCACGCTAGTGGTGTGGGTGTCGAGAAAATTAAAATAAGTCAATTATACGATAATTTTTGGTGCATGGTTAGTTGGTTGATGAAAATATTGGTGAGGGTGCAGTTGAGATCAAAATAATGTCGTATCTATGGCCCCGCGTGCACATCACCATTATATGGTTACTATGAATTTTTTGTACAAAACGGCATTTGCTGATGAGATTTGGCTTGGTGTTTGAAAATTTACAAGCGACAGTCAGTATGCTTTGTAATGGCATGGTGTCTGCATTAGGAGTCGTGCGAATCATGCCTTAAAATACTCAATTAAGGTGAGTCAGATTTTTAATATGGTGCAATGGATTTATTTTAGGTTTTTTTAAGAAAAATATGAAAGATAAAACAAAAAATTGAAAACAAGATTTGTCAGTGGTTTGATGTTTGTCTTTATGTAGGTATGTTTCAAAGCACAGAGCGACATCCTTGTCATGCCGTACCATCTACAAAGCCATGCATAGCGGTCTTTACAATACAAAATTAGATGGTGCTAATGTTTTAATGTGGTTCTCCTGATATTAAGCAAGTGCTTTTCTTTTAAAAGGTTTAAATATAAATAGAGGAGTTTTGTTTGTGAAAATGTGATATGTATGTGGTTTAAGGTTTGTCTTTTTTTGCATCCATTGTGTGCTGGAGTGGATGCCGGTGGGAGAGTGGTGGTCAGGAGAGAGGTTTGTAGGAGTTTTTGAGGGACATTTCGGATAAACGGACTGCGTGTCGAATTCAAAACAGTGTCTATACCGCCCATATAAATTTTTGGTAGTCTGACGCACATTTGATCCATGTCATTTTCCAAACGGTTTTTACATGATCGTTATGCAGGCAAAACATCAACATGGGGTCTTATCCATTAAGTAAAATGGGAAAAGCCACCAAGGGTAAACGGTGGAGAGAAACTCTAGTTTGCACAGATAAAATTGAACTCAAAAAATGATCGACGTACGTGTAATTAATCGTTATATGTGTCCGCATAGTTCGCGTCGAGTGGCGAGGCTGTTGTCTTGACTGGATTGATCTCCTACCTAATTAAATGACATACCTGTCCGTGACTTTGATTGGGTGTGTGCTCAGTGGCAGAGGGGACGGCCTTTACCACAGGTGGTAGGACATCTGACATGGGATAGCACTTTTGCTGAAGGGAGAATACGGTGGCTTGTAAACAGCTGGAGGATGAAATACGCGGCAGTAATACAGGGTTGCGTCTGATCACCACAAAGATTGATGTGCAGGATAAAGAGCACCATGGTGCTCGGCCTTCAAACAGCATTTCCGTAGTTATAATTTAAATATTACAATCCAACATGTTGTCCCCTTTAACCGCTCACATATACTCAATCAGATCTTCCTTCAGTTGCTCATGAGTTGATTGATGCTGAATTTGTTGATGCATTTAAACAAACTCATCAAATTTCGCCGGATTCTGGTTTATAAGTTCGATAGGATGAGGATCACACATGTGTGGGATCGAAAGTATGTCTAGAAGGAGGGGGGGGCTGATTAGACTACTTGACCAAATAAAAGCTAGTATTTTTCTATTTTTAGTTGCAGACAAGTTTTAGCAATTCCACCAAGTCAAGCAACACCCTACACATACAAGTCTAAGACTTTGACCAGTGGAAAGTAAAGACTTTGCATATGAACGTAAAGGAGGGATCAGAGATATCAAACGTAATGAAGACACGGAGATTTTTTGCGTGGTTTCGATAGATGGTGCTATCGTACATCCACGTTGGAGACTTCAACCCACGAAGAGTAATGTAAGACCATCTCCAGCCGCGCAACCAGAAAGGCCTCCCCAGACGATTTTTTTGCGCCGGCGCCGAAAAAACGGCCCAGTCGCGCACCTAGGAGCCCGATTTCGCCGGCCTGGGCCGAAATCAGCGCTGGCGGACCCAGGCCGGACCCGGCACGCTGGGGACGCCCGGGGGTGCCGGGGCGAGTTGTTTTGGCATGAAGCAGCCGCGGGCCCGCCGAGTCAGCGAGACGGGCGCTTCGTTGCCCTCATCGCCTCGGTTTCCGCGGGAATCAATGCCAAGGCTGCCGCGCTGCCGCCACCGGTCAGCCTTGCCATTGATTCATCATCACGGACGGCGCGTCACGGGGCGGCGCGGCGACGCTTCCCCTCCCGCTACGCGTACACACGGGCGCGGCTATATAAGCCGGTGGCCTCCCTCGCCTCTGGCCACACCAGCCCTAGCCGCCGAGATCTCCCTCTCCCGTGTGCTGTCGCTGAGCCCCGCCAGGACTCCCTGAAGATGGTGAGGGAGCGCCAGTGTGCCGCCCTGCGGCGCTTCGAGCAGCGCCGCCGGGGCCGCGACGAAGGAGGAGTCATCGTCCTCGAAGACAACGATGACGACGACGCGCCGCCGCCACCAGTCCGCCATGGCGACGCCGGTCAGGGGTCCACCAGGGACGGCAGCGTCAAGGAGGAGAAGGCCGATGATGATGACGGCTTTGAGGATGGCGGCGACGACGGCGACTACTCCGCGCTTCAGCCAGTTCCTTTTTTAGATATATTTGCTATGTAAAAAGCCGCGAACATGTCTAATATATGCCAAAGTTTGCTGAAATTTAGACGTGTTTAGCCGAACTTCGCCAAACCTTTTCTTTTTTGAAAAATTTTAGACGCGTCTGGCGGCGGCCCTGGGGCCGGCGGCTGGGGACCAACTCGCCCCAGGCCGTTTTTTTGCGACGGCTCACCCCCAGGCGGCGATTTTAGGCGCCCCTGGGGGGCCAACGGCTGGAGATGCTCTAACACCCCTGATGTCATGCTACGGTAAACTCCCTTAATGGTGCCATGCCAGCACAATTAATTTTGCTAAACTTCACTTGATCCAAACCCAATTCGAATTAAATGCAACTCAAATTACTATTTCTTCAAACTGTCCAACATAAATGTTCATTGGGTTGCAAATATTTAAATATTTGGGTTGCAAATATTTAAATATTTAAAACTGGGCCAGCAACATTTAAATTAACCATTTTGATTTACATAATCCTTTCAAAATAAATTGGGGCTTAGTGGGGTAGCTCAAAACCTTGCCTAATATTTATGTGTCGAGTATCATCTACAACTAAAATTATTGCAGTTAAAAGCAAAGTGCAAAACAATGGCTAAAACAGAATAGAGAAAAAGAAAAAGAATAAAAGCTAAATACTACTGTGCAGATGGGCTCTAGGTTAACAGTGTAGGCCCAACCCATTTTTCTCCTCCTTCTTCCTACCGCTCATCATGGCGCGCTGGACGCACGCGCCACGTCCACGCCCTGGATCGCCATGCGTCGGCCACCCCGCAGCCTCCCCGTCATTGTCGATGCCTACAAGGATGCCCCCTCGTCCCCTGGCAAACCCTAGCCCTCTCGGTTCCCCCCTCCCGCACAAGGCCCGAGCCCTCGCCGCCATGGCCTCCCTCGTCCACGCGCCCACCGAGCTTTCCCTTGTCTAGCTCCGTGTCCAGGAGTTTGATAACCCACAAGTATAGGTGATCGTAACAGTTTTCGAGGGTAGAGTATTCAACCCAAATTTATTGAGTTAACACAAGTGGAGCCAAAGAATATTTGCAAGTATTAACAGTTGAGTTGTCAATTCAATCACACCTAGAGAACTAAATATCCGCAACAGAGTGATCAGTAGAACAATAGTATGATAGTTTGATAGCTGTAGTAACGATAGCAAGAGTAACGGTAAGAACGGTAGCAGTAGTTTTATAGCAATTGTGATAGTAGCGACAACAGTAGTAACTTAGCAATGATCAATATGTGAAAAGCTCGTAGGCATTGGATTGGTGATGGATAATTATGTTGGATGACATTCATCATGTAACAGTTATAACCTAGGGCGACACAAAACTAGCTTCAATTCATCAATGTAATGTAGGCATGTATTATGTATATAGTCATACATGCTTATGATAAGAACTTGCATGACAACTTTTGTCCTACCCTCCCGTGACAGCGGGGTCCATAAGGAAACTAAGGGATATTAAGGCCTCTTTTTAATAAAGAACCGAACAAAGCATTAACACATGATGAATACATGAACTCCTCAAACTACGATAATCACCGGAAAGAATCTCAATTATTGTCACCTTGGGGTGTGCGGATCATAACACGTAATAGGTGCGTATAACTTGAAAGATAGGATCAAGAACACAAATATATTCAAGAAAACATAAAGGGTTCAGATCTAAAATCATGGCACTCGGGCCCTAGTGACAAGCATTAAGCATAGCAAAGTCATACAACACCTATCTCAGAACATAGTGGATACTAGGGATCGAGCCCTAATAAAACTAACTCGATTACATAATAAATCTCATCCAACCAGCGTCCAACAAGCCTATGAAGAATTACTCACTCCCGGCGATGAGCATCATAAAATTGGCGATGGAGGATGGTTGATGATGATGATGACGAAGGATCCCCCTCTCCGGAGCCTTGAACGGACTCTAGATATGGCCTCCCGATGAAGAATAGGAAGTGGCGGAGGCTCCGTATCATAAATCATGATGAAACTTTCTTCTTCTTTTTTTCTCAGGAATTATGAATTTATAGTGCTGGGATCGGGTCAGCAGAGCCTCATGGGCCCCACAAGCCACTAGGGCGCACCCAGCCGGGTGGGCGCACCCTGGTGCCTCGTGGGAAGCAGGTGGCCCCCTCCAATGGGTCTTTGCTCTAGTATTTTTTTATTCCATAAAAATCTCCAAAAAGTTTGGTCCAATTCCAAGAACTTTTATTTATGCACAAAAAACAACACCATGGTAGTTCTGCTAAAAGCAGCGTCAGTCCGGGTTAGTTCCATTCGAATCATGCAAATTAGAGTCCAAAACAAGAACAAAAGTGTTGGAAAAGTAGATACGACGGGGACGTATCAACTCCCCCAAGCTTAACTCATTCATTGTCCTTAAGCAATTCAGTTGACAAACTGAAAGTGATAAAAAAACTTTTACGAACTCTTTTGTTCTTGTATCTATATATATATATGCTCAAATAATACCTAGTTTTCAGCAAAGATCATAACTAACCATGCAAATGATAACTCTTAAAAATTATATTCACTCATATCAATGGCATAATCAACTAGTGAGCAATAAAATATCTCAAATGCCAACACTTTGTCAAAATAATCATGATATAATATGACAACATGGTCTCGCTAGCCCTTTCTGAGACCACAAAACATAAATGCACAACACCTCCAAAGTTCAAGCAGCGACTAAACATTGTAATTCATGGTAGAAAAGATCCAGTCATGATGCGCACAATATTAACTATGCACAATGCATTAGAATGACAATAGTGCCCACAGGACGGGTGCTTGTTTAAGGAGGTGATGACTCAATGATAAAAGTAAAATAACATAAAAGTAAATGATAGGCCATTCAAAGAGGGGAGCAGGAATTTGTAGAGGTGCCAGGGCTCAAAGCTTAAATCAGAGATAAATATAATTGTAGGAGGTATGCCTTTCCTGTCAACATCATGACCAAGAGTTTTCAATATCTTCCATGCTAAACAAATTAGCGGCGGTTCCCAAGCGGTAAAGTAAAGTTTACCCCCCTCCACCAGCAAACACAAGCCATGGCTAGCCGAATCCTCGGGTTCCCTCCATACCAACAACTTTTCGGGGGAGTTTGTTTTATTATTTGCAATTTTAAACATGGGACTAGGCATCCCGATTATCAGCCCGTCTCGTGCAAGGACAAGTGAATAAACACTCATCATGAGAATAACCCGCTTAGCATGGAAGATACTGACCATCCACTATCGCTCCATGAGTTGTACGGGCACACGAAACAAATGTTCAATTGAATATTTAGAGGTGGCACATGCAAATTTACTTCAAACGACAGAGTAATACGCATATAGGTAGATATAATGGACTCATCTAGAATAACTTTAGTTTAGGGATTTGGATGCACTAGTAGTATTCCCGCTTAGTACAAGCGAAAGCTAGCAAAAAGATTGAGAAGCAACCAACTAGAGAGCAAAAGTGGTCGTAATCATGCATTATGAATAATTAACATTGAATACTAGCATGAGTAGGATATAAGCACCATGAACATAAATATTGTGAAGGCTATGTTGGTTTTGAATCAACTACATGCGTGAATATGTGCCAAGTCAAGCCACTTGAAACATTGAGAGGAGGATACCATATCATCATACTACATCATAATCATTTCAATGTATGTTGACACCCAAGATAAATCATTATCCACTCCTAGCTACTTAAGCATGGCATGAGCAACTATAATCTCTAATTGTCATCATAAACATGTTTAACCATAATATGCCGAATCATGGATACTGAGTTGAACAAATTTACACAAACACAAACAAGTTGAGTTCATACCCGCTTTTCTTTGCCACATTCACTTCATCAAATATCGTCATTATTGCCTTTCACTTGCATGATCGAATGATATAAAAATAATAATAGTGCAAGAGTGTTGTGGACTAAGCTGGAATCTACAAACATTTTATTCAAATAAGAAGAACAAAATAATATGGGCTCTTTGTCAGATCAACCATAATGCATATGAGAGCCACTCAACATTTTCATCGTGATCTTCTCCTTACAATGACTCAACAAAAGAAAAGAATTTTAGAGAAACACACTGAAATATGTTTGGAGTTTTTATTTTTTTTTCTTAGAAGCAATTTTAACTAAGGAAAAGCAAAAACAAGAAAAACTATTTACACGTGGAAACTCCCAACAAGCAAAAGAAGAAACGAGAAATCTTTTTGGGTTTTCTTTTAATACTACAACTAATTAAACTAGAAAGAAACACCAAAAAGAAGCAAGAGATATTTTTGGGTTTTCTCAAAGTTTTTCAAAAACACAAGAAGAAAGGAAGAAAATAAAACTAAATGAATTATTACTACTGCAGGATGCTGCTAACGCGACACTACGCTCAAAGACCCGACCCTTCGACGGAACTGTGTGTGATGCAATAATCGCAAACAGTGGTGTAAAAAACCCGTCAAAAGGTGCAAAATGTTTGCAATGACGGATGCATAAACAGAGTTCAGAATTTAGTTGCATGTGGGATGAGGGGCATACAGTTCAGTTCAATGAACTGTTTGTGATGAGGCAAAAGAACAGAAACTGGCAGCCAGATGAAGGTGTGTGCGATATACAACATACAGTTCACTTGGATGAACTGTTTGTGATTAGGCAACACAAAAGAACGGTCAACCAGATCAAGGTGTGTGCGATATACGGCAGACGGTTCACTCGCATAAACTGTTTGCGTTGAGCCAAGAGAACATAAACGGTTCAATTTAACAAAATGTGTGTCATACGCGACAAACATGTCTGCAATCATAAATGTGTGTGAAGACCGATAATAACACAGACGATTGCTGCTAATAAGACGTGTGTGTTGTGCGATGGGATTGCATACAGAACAACAACACATATATGTACACACTTATAAGGACATGGTTGCATTACCAAATTAAACATCCAATTACATAGGTGGCTACTACAACCATGGCATTTGTACACACCAAAGTAAACTATTACATGCATAATTATATAGGTGGCTACTACACACATGACATTTCTACACACCAAAGTAAACTATATATTACATGCATGATTAACTAGGATAAACGATCATCTGATCATTATCTACTTCTTGTGACGCTTCCTCTGCTTGTGGCTCGATCCGGCCTCGTCGATTTGGGTCACGAGGTACTTCCTCATGTCAACGATCCGCCTGTGCATTGATACGTCTCCAACGTATCTATAATTTTTTATTGTTCCATGCTATTATATTTATCAATCTTGGATGTTTTATAATCATTTTATAGTCATTTTATATCTTTTTGGTACTAACCTATTGACATAGTGTCAAGTGCGAGTTGTTGTTTTCTACTCCCTCCGTCCCAAAATTCTTGTCTTAGATTTGTCTAAATACATATGTATCAAGTCACGTTTTAGTACTAGGTACATCCGTATCTAGACAAATTTAAGACAAGAATTTTGGGATGGAGGGAGTACATGTTTTTACATCGCAGGAAATCAATATCAGATGGAGTCCAAATGCAATGAAACTTCAGGGAGATTTTTTATGGACCAGAAGATACCTAATGGGCCAAGGCTGCGCCTGGGGGTTCTCCGAGGAGAGCACAACCCACCACGGCGTGCCAGGAGGCCCAGGCGTGCCTTGGTGGGTTGTGCCCACCTCGGGTGCCCCCTGGACCGCCTCTTTGCTCTATAAATACCCCAATATTCAAGAAACCCTAGGGGAGTCGACGAAAATCAATTCCAGCCGCCGCAGAGTCCAGAACCACCATATCTAATCTAGACACCATCACGGAGGGGTTCACCACTTCCATTGGTGCCTCTCCGATGATGCGTGAGTAGTTCTTTGTAGACCTTCGGTCCGTAGTTAGTAGCTAGATAGCTTCCTCTCTCTCGCTGAATTCTCAATACAATGGTCTCTTGGAGATCCATATGATGTAACTCTTTTTGCGGTGTGTTTGTTGGGATCAGATGAACTTTGAGTTTATGATCAGATATACCATTTTATATCCATGATAGTTATTTGACTTTCTTTGATCTCTTATATGCATGATCTCTTATAGCCTCGTATTTCTTCTCCAATATTTGGGTTTTGTTTGGCCAACTTGATCTATTTATCTTGCAATGGGAAGAGGTGCTTTGTAGTGGGTTCGATCTTACGGTGCTTGATCCTAGTGACAGAAGGGGAACCGACACGTATGTATCGTTGCTACTAAGGATAAAACGATGGGGTCTATCTCGACATAGATAGATCTTGTCTACAACATGTCATCGTTCTTATTGCATTACTCTGTTTCCCCATGAACTTAATACACTAGATGCTTGCTGGATAGCGGTCGATGTGTGGAGTAATAGTAGTAGATGCAGGCATGAGTCAGTCTACTAATCTTGGACGTGAAGCCTATATAATGATCATTGCCTGGATATCGTCATGATTATTTGAAGTTCTATCAATTTCCCAGCAGTAATTTGTTTACCCACCGTTTGCTATTTTTCTCGAGAGAAGCCACTAGTGAAACCTACGGCCCCCGGGTCTCTTTCTGATATTATTTGCCTTTGCGATCTACTTTTCCTTTGCTTTTATTTTCAAATCTATTAAACCAAAAATACAAAAATACCTTGCTTCACTTTATTTTATTTGTGAGCTATTCAATCTATTACAACTTTCTCCCATCCACGCACCAATTTCTGGCGCCGTTACCCGAAAGGGATTGACAACCCCTTTAACACGTCGGGTTGCTAGTAGTTGTTATTTGTGTGCAGGGGCTGTTTACGTTGTGTTGCTTGGTTCTCCTACTGGTTCGATAACCTTGGTTTCATCACTGAGGAAAATAACTATTGTCGCTGTGCTGCATCATCCCTTCCTCTTTGGGGAAATACCGACGTAATCCTAGCACGCATCAAAAGGAATTTCTGGCACCGTTGCCGGGGAGGATCTTCAACATATACCAGGTTCCTAATCACAAATCTCATCTCCTCGCAATTTACATTATTTTCCATTTGCCTCTTGTTTTGCTCTCCCCCACTTCACAAAAACTTGCCGCTTTATCCGCCCTTCTTTTTCGTTCGTCGTTTTCTCGTCATATCTATTCTCTGCTTACAATCATGAGTGATTTCGGTATGGCACCAACAAATGATGGCCTAACTCCTAAGATTGGACGTACGAGCAATTTGGATGCTAAAACGTTTATCTTGGGGCAAGGGAATGTTATGGGAAAAGAACGCATCCAAGAATTTTTCAATTGTGTTGGAAATCTAAGTCTTGATGACGCTCCTATACTTAAAACTACTAGATCTTATGTGGATGCTATTTCAACACTAGTTCTGAAACTTGAAAGTAAATTTATTCGTACTCATCCCACTTTGCAAAGATTGTTTTTTGAGCTTCCCGTAATAAAGAATCCTAGGGCTAAAAAGTTGGCCACTCTCGTTCTTATGAATGAGTTTGACTACATAATATGGGAAGCTAGGGAAATCTTTGATTTTTATGGTATGAATCGTGAAAACCCCGTGATAGATGAAACTCTTTACAATAGTGACTATGCTCTAAGGCATTTGCTTGGGGATAATAAAATCTTTGATGAGAGTCTTAAAAAGGAAGTCCCCGTTTTAGATCTAATCCAACAAGTTTTCAATAATGTTAATCAACATTACTCTTGGATTGTTGTTGGAAATCAAAGGGGATATGATGAAAACCAACTTAGGGATGCTAAAGTTTCTATGGATAATATGTTTTATGTTGTGTTTACAAAACCTCATGATTACAACACCTCTAAGAAAATTAAGAAGAAAGATGAAAAAACTTAGATCCTTGCTTTATGCCTAGCTAAGGGCGTAAAACTATAGCGCTTGTTGGGAGGCAACCCAATGAATAAAATATATTTTTGCTTTTTGCTTTATGTTCTTGAGTGTTTGCACAATTATGCTACTGTTATGATTGTGTTTTTTGTGTGTTTAGTTAGTGTTTGTGCCAAGTAAAGCCTTTAAGATCTTCTTGGGTGATAGCTGTTTGATATTACTAAAAAACAGAAACTTTTGCGCTCATGAAAAAAATTGTTAAAAATCACCAGAGAGTGCTAAAATACCAATTATTTTTGTAGAAGATTAATTTACAAATTGCTCAGGTCAACCTAATGTTTCAGAATTTTGGAGTTATAGAAGTATTCGAAATAGTTAGATTGCTACAGACTGTTCTGTTTTGACAGATTATGTTTTCTTTGCGTTGTGTGCTTGTTTTGATGGCTCTATCATTTTATTTGATGAGTTTTTTGCCATAGACAAGTTGGAATACAGTAGATATAATGCAAGAACAAAATATGAATTGGTTTGATACAGTACTTATAGTAGTGATTTGCTTTCTTATACTAATGGATCTCACGAAGGTTTTGTTGAGTTTTGTGTGATTGAAGTTTTCAAGTTTTGGGTTATCTTACGACGGATGATGGAATAAGGAGTAAGAAGAGCCTAAGCTTGGGGATTCCCCGACATCCCAAGCTATTAGCCAAAAGAGAGCAAGCAGCTAAGCTTGGGTATGCCCCGAGTGACATCCCCTCTTTCTTCTAACGACAATCAGTATTTTACTCAAAGCTATATTTTTATCTGTCACATACTATGAGTTTTGCTTGGAGCGTCTTGTATGATATGAGTCTTTGCTCATTTTATTTTGTGTTTTAAGTCTTGATTCCTTGCTAGACACACCTATTTGAGAGAGCCAAAATTATGTCATGACTTGTTAGAATTTCTCTCTATGCTTCACTTAAATTTTTATGAGCTATGGACTTGCTCTAGTGCTTCACTTATATCTTTTTGAGCATGGTGTGCTTTAGTAATTTTTAAGAAATGCTCTCTTGCTTCACTTAGATTTATTTGAGAGTTAGTAATTTTTTAAGAAATTCTCTCTTGCTTCACTTAAATTATTTTGAGATAAAGAAAATTATGCTCATGATCTTCACTTATATAATTGTTTGAGCTTATCAAAAGCAACGCATGAAAATTAGTCCCAAAGTGATAGATATCCAAGAAGGATATACTAAAAACTTTCATGAAGATCATTGGACAAAATAAACTTGATTCCTTGTAATAGTTTTGAGATATGATGATGTGATATGTGAGTCATGTTGATGAGTAATTATGCTTTAGTAAGAATATTGGTGTTAAGGTTTGTGATTCCCTATGCAAGCACGAAAGTCAATAGTCATGCAATGAAATGATATCCTACTTGTGGTGCATTATTCGGTGTTAATTATGTTTAGTGCTCACTTATGAGATTATTCGTTTCTTGGTTGGTCGCTTCTCAATCTTTTGCTAGCCTTCATTTTGCACTAAGTATGATCACTACTTGTGCATCCAAAATCCTTTGAACCAGTTTTGCCACATGAGTCCACTATATCTACCTATATGCGGTATTATTTTGTCGTTCTAAGAAAATTTGTATGTGCCATCTCTAATTTTCAAAATAAACTTCTCTTTTGTGTGTTTGTACTGCTCGCGGAGCGGTGAGGGGTGGCTAATATTTTCCATGATAGATGTGTTATTCTCATAATGAGAGTTTATTCACTTGTCATTGCACGAGAGTAAGGCAAAGGTATTAGGGATGCCCAGTCCTGAAATGAAAAATGAATTTACTTGGAAAGTGTTAGTATGGAAGACAACCGTGGATTCGGCTAGCCACGGAAAGTGAAAGTATGGTGGAAAAAGGAATAAACTTTATTTTCTATTTGGGAACCACCTATGATATATTTAACATGGAAAGTGTTGGGAACTCTAATTCGTTTTCGTTGGTGGGAAAGGCACACCTCCCAAAATGTTTTTATCTCTCAATTTTTCGCTTTGAGCTCTGGCACCTCTACAAATCCCTACTTCCCTCTGCGAAGGGCCTTTATTTTACTTTATGCAATTTTTATTTTGAATTTGAGTCTCCATCTTCTCTTATAAAGGCACCAACTAGGAGGCAATATCATCATGCTTGAGTATTTGGTGTAGTTAATATCCGAGTGTATTTCATGAATGGATCAATGACTGAGCATGATGGGCTAGGGATAACTTATTTTAGCGTTGATATTTTGAAAGACATGGTTGCTTGTTGATATGCTTGAGTATTTAAGTCATCATGTCAAAACTAGACTATTGCTTTGAATCATATAAAATTCCAAATGTCCATGCTATAAAGAAAATAATATGATATGACATGTTAGGCAACATTCCACATAAAAAATTCTGTTTTATCACTTAACTACTCGAGGACGAGCAGGAGTTAAGCTTGGGGATGCTGATACGTCTCCAACATATCTATAATTTTTGATTGTTCCCTGCTGTTATATTATCAATCTTGGTTGTTTTATAATCATTTTATATCATTTTTTGGTACTAACCTATTGACATAGTGCCAAGTGCGAGTTGCTATTTTCTGCATGTTTTTTACATCACGGGAAATCAATATCAGACGGAGTCCAAATGCAACAAAACTTCACAGAGATTTTTTATGGATCAGAAGACACCTAATGGGCCAAGGCTGCGCCTAGGGGTTCTCCGAGGAGAGCACAACCCACCAGGGCGCGCCAGGAGGCCCAAGCGCGCCCTGGTGGGTGTGCCCACCTCGGGTGCCCCCCCCCGGACCGCCTCTTTGCTCTATAAATACCCCAATATTCCAGAAACCCTAGGGAACTCGACGAAAATCAATTCCAAGCGCCGCAGAGTCTAGAATCACCAGATCCAATCTAGACACCATCACGGAGGGGTTCACCCCTTCCATTGGTGCCTCTCTGATGATGCGTGAGTAGTTCTTTGTAGACCTTCGGGTCCGTAGTTAGTAGCTAGATGGCTTCCTCTCTCTCGCTGAATTCTCAATACAATGGTCTCTTGGAGATCCATATGATGTAACTCTTTTTGCGTTGTGTTCGTTGGGATCGGATGAACTTTGAGTTTATGATCAGATCTATCTTTTTGTATCCATGAAAGTTATTTGAGTTTCTTTGATCTCTTATATGCATGTTCTCTTATAGCCTCGTATTTCTTCTCCGATATTTGGGTTTTGTTTGGCCAACTTGATCTATTTATCTTGCAATGGGAAGAGGTGCTTTCTAGTGGGTTCGATCTTACGGTGTTTGATCCTAGTGACAGAAGGGGAACAGACACGTATGTATCGTTGCTGCTAAGAATAAAATGATGGGGTCTATCTCTACATAGATAGATCTTGTGTATATCATGTCATCATTCCTATTGCATTACTATGTTTCCCCATGAACTTAATACACTAGATGCATGCTGGATAGTGGTCGATGTGTGGAGTAATAGTAGTAGATGGAGGCAGGAGTCGGTCTACTAATCTTGGACGTGGTGCCTATATAATGATCATTGCCTGGATATCGTCATGATTATTTGAAGTTCTATCAATTTCCCAACAGTAATTTGTTTACCCACTGTTTGCTATTTTTCTCGAGAGAAGCCACTAGCGAAACCTACGGCCCCCGAGTCTCTTTCTGATATTATTTGCCTTTATGATCTACTTTTCCTTTGCTTTTATTTTCAGATCTATTAAACTAGAAATACAAAAATACCTTGCTGCACTTTATTTTATTTGCGATCTATTCAATCTATTACAACTTTCTCTCGTCTACGTACCAATTTCTGGCGCCGTTACCCGAAGGGGATTGACAACCCCTTTAACACGTGGGTTGCGAGTAGTTGTTATTTGTGTGTAGGGGCTGTTTACATTGTGTTGCTTGGTTCTCCTACTGGTTCGATAACCTTGGTTTCATCACTGAGGGAAATACCTACCGTCGTTGTGCTGTATCATCCCTTCCTCTTTGGGGAAATACCAACGTAGTCCTAGCCAATATCATACATCTCGTAGCATGTGTACACGCTCTTGGCCGCGAACCTGAGGTGAGGTTCATCCAGTTGCTGCATCCAGGCCCCATGCGAGGATACGAGATGTGTTCTGTTGGCATCATGCTTCATCTTTTTGTAGTATGGGTCGATGATGGCCGGGGAGTCCTTCTTGATGCTGCCCCAAACCCTGTAGTGCTCAAGGATTTCGACAAGGTTCTTGCAGGCCAAGCCCGTAACCCTGAGTGCTTTTACATCATCGGTGGTTTCCACCATAGCAAGCTTGTAGTCGGTGCTATTGACAAACCTGGCGAAATGGTCGAAAGGCTCTGTGGCCATGCAGTAGTGGTAGATGAGGACATGATGGCGCACACACAGCTGGGCGACAGCAACCTTCTGATCTATGTTGGGACGACCGACGGTGTACTGGAGGTCGATGCCGACCACCTTGTACTTGTCTCGAGCAAGCAGCTGCTCAATGGTGTTGATGTAGTCGTCCACCACGGTCGGGTCGATGGTGTACACCACCGAGATATCTGTCTCCCTCGCATGGGTCTCCACTTTATGCTCGCCAAACTCCATTGGAGCACCGCTAGACATCCTCTCTCTATGTGTCATCGTGGGTGTGCTTGTTGTGTTGTGGGGCGCGATCGAAACGTTGAAGCGACTTAGGTTATAATGGCCGTGGGAATTAAAGGGGGAGTCAGACGGCCTGGAATATCGGCACACCCTGATGGCAGTTCTAATTTGCACCGCGTAACTCCAGCGTGCCGCACGTAACTGCATCGCGTAGCAACGCGCGCGGCGTGACCGCATGCATATGGGGGCCTCGACGTGATCGTGCGCAGGCCCAACCGCTAGCAGAGCGCGCACGGAGGGACGCGAGCAGAGCGCTCTGCGGTCTCCTCAATGGCGAGCAACCATATATATGCATATAGCACTTGAACACGCAAGGAAAAGTTGTCCACAAGCCGAGCGCACCGACGAACACGAGCAGAGCGTGCCGACGGACGCAAGCAGAGCATGCTGCGGCGCCTAACGGCGAGCAGAGATTGCTGAGGGACGCGATGTCGTGACCGGTTTTTCCGGACATAAATTTCCAGAAAAATGGTCGTCGAGCTCATCAGCCCCAGGATTACTGTTAGCTGATGAGGCACCAACTTGTTACAGAAATTCCAAGCAAAGGTACAAAATATGTAGTACAATACCATTGTGGCCTATGAGTACAACAAATGGTTTCTAGTGGTTGGGGGCGGAAGCGGTTTGTGGATCACCACGGTCTGTGGGGCTCCATTTCCCACGGGAACAGCTGACCAGGATAACTCCTATCTTCGCGAGGCTGCTAACACCGTTGCTTAGTCTCCGGGGCTATCATCGCAACGCTCCTCTCCAAGCAAGCAATCTGGCCAAGACAATAGCCAGGGACAAGCCAGTGAGTACTTTGAATGTACTTGCAAACATTAAGAACACAGGTATAATATAACCATTGATAATCATGCCTTGCAATATTCTTATGCTCACTTAGTTAGTCATGAAAATAAATATCTTGATGCTTGCAAGCAGATTATTCATATGCAACCGGAAATTTATGCAATGACCAAATAAAAATAAGGTGTGCTGATCGGATGTCTGAAGCGACGTCTCGGAAGGATAGAAAAAAAAATATACCATAGTCGGGCGTCTGAGCGACACCACATAAAGGGCTTTAAAAGAAATGCCACAGTCGGGCGTCTGAGCGACACCACATAAAGGGCTTTAAAAGAAATGCCACAGTCGGGCGTCTGAGCGACACCACATAAAGGGCTTTAAAAGAAATGCCACAGTCGGGCGTCTGAGCGACACCACATAAAGGGCTTTAAAAGAAATGCCATAGTCGGGCGTCTGAGCGACACCACATAAAAGGGCTTTAAAAGAAAAGAAACAATCATGGTGAATATCCAGGAGGTAGTACTGTCCCAGGGATATTCTTTATTTCAAATCATGCAAACGGTTAGTCCATAATGATAATAATCATAACCATCATATATCACAAGTCATAATCAATATTCGGGTTTTAGTGGTTTCTCCTCCGAAGGCCGACACTAAGACCGACACTTGACCCATCCCAGACTGAAATCCTTGACCATGGACACGGCTATTCGAATAGGTTTGATCTCTGCAGAGGGTGTACTCTTTACCCACGAGTAACGGATTCCTTTAGTCCATCGGGACTAATTCCGTCTACGGTCTTTTAATTGAAAACACACCTGACTTGCACACACCAGCTCAACTCACCGGTGTCTGGAATCACCCACGACACCTGTCAAGCAAACTCTAAGTGGGGAGGCTACAACCTCGACGTAGCATGGGATCAAATTTCTATTCGCGCGCTCTAAGGGGTATCCCCCTCTCGGTCCCAACCGGATACACCCATGCCCCCGGACCAGGTGGCATGCCTACCGGATGCAGCCGGTATCTTCCACCATGGCCTCTCTGTACGGTGTGTGCCAAGACAAGGGTTAACAACTTACTGAACCATACCCTCCTACGGTAGGGACTAGTGGCAGTACGAAACAAGTATGGGGGTTACCGGAACAAGACTCGATCTATGGCCGACTCAGGAGGCTTATAAGAGTTCCCTGCATGGTTAGCGCAACAAAAATACTTCAACCAACAATTCACCACTCAATATACCTTACCATGCCATACCGGATGTAACCGTCCCGACGGAGACCGGCGACAAGCTCACACCTACCTAAGGCAGAGGCTTTCCCGGATTCCTTACCGGCACGCATGTAAGGCACATGAGGATGATTGCCATCACACGGGTATGCTCATTTCCAACAGCAAGGAAATCCACAAAATGCATCCATGCAAAAGATCATATCACATGAAATAACACTACTCCGAAACGAGGTGGTATTTATAAACGTGTCAATCATCACACCAACATGTTATTCCGGGGTTCAGAATGCTTGCCTTAAAGGTGTGGAGAGGTGGGGGTGCTCTCCAAAACTTTTGGAAGTTTTTCTTCTCTTCCAAAATCCTATTTCCAAAAAGATTATGCAAACAACACATATTTCAAAAACAGCACAAAAATTTGTTTGGAAAATTTTCAAATAAATCTTAAAATAAACTAGACAGAATTTGAGAGATGTAGGAAAAAGAATTAATTCATTTGGAGTTATATTTAAAAAGTTACAGCCGGTCAAAGTTTAGTCAAATCTGTTTTTAAAATAAATATATAAAAGAAAACGATTCGGACAGAATACGCTTTCGGTGTAGGGAAGACGCACTGTGGGGTTTACGCTTCCACTTAAACACGTGGACGGCGCGGATGCCACTAACAGTGGGTCCAGGGGGGCCACTAGTCAGGTTTGACTAGTCCTTCTCCCTCTCCTTCCTTTGTCCCGAGCGGAGGCGGAGCTCCGGCGATCGTCGCCGGCGATTGGCGGCTCCTCGCGGGGCTTCGAGGGCGGGGATGGATCCGCCACTCCAGGGCGATCCTTCCGGTGGTTGCCAGGCAGGTAGGGGCGGCGGGAGCTGCCGGCGGTGAGCTTCGCGGCGGAGGAGGCTTCGGGAGCGGAGTGATCTTTGGGCCACGGTGGTTCCCGATCAAAATTGAGTAGGGGGTTGGGTTCGTGGGAGGAAGGGGAGGTTTCTGGTGAGGAGAACGAAGCGGGGGAGGCCTTGGTGGCGCCAGAACGGCCGGGGCACTGGCGTCGGCAGGAGTTGCCGGAGACGGGGAAGAAAGCTTCCCTGGGTCGAATGCGAGCTAGGGGAGCACCATACGGGTGGCCTGAGGTCGCCTGCGTGCTCGGGGAAGTTCGGGGACCTCTTTTATAGCTCGACGAGGTCGGTGCTGCGGCGGTGGGGATAAGAACGGCGGCGAACCGCCTCTCTGTGCTGCAGGGCAACGTGGCGGTGACGGGCGCTAGTGGACAAGGCTGCGGATGAGCTCGGGCTGTTCAAGGGGCCAGGTGGCGAGCCGGGGTGGCTTGGGCGGCGCTGGACGAAGCAGCGGTTGTCGGCCGACGCCGGCGTGCCGCCAAAATGCTCTGGCGGTGGCGCTGTTGGTTGCCAGGGCGGCTTGGCGCGATGCTGTGAGGAGGGTAGCGCGTGGCGTGGTGCCGCAGAGCGAGCCAAAACCAGGGGGGCCAGCGTGTCGGCTCGGTCAGGTTCGTGCAATACGCGCGCTCTGGGCGCGTCCAGTGCATGCACGGAAGGTGTTCGACGCAATGCCGTGGCATGCTACAGTTCACAGGTGAGGTTGGCACGCAACAGGGCTAGGTTAGAGCTGGAGGGAAACTCAAAGGACAAGGTGGTCTGGTCATGTGGTCAAGACCATAGTGCAAACAAAAACTCATGTCAAAACTGATCATGCCCACAGGGTGTTTGATAAAATGCTAAGGTCATCTAGGTAGCTCTTGGAGGGGTCAAATCCTCCAGATCAGTGTCTCTTTGATTGCAAAAGAGGGTGGTGAGGTTAGTTGGTGGAAAGCACAAACTTGCTAGTGCAAATTTTGCAGAACTCCAAATCTGGACGGGAGGTGGATGGCATTATTTCATGAATCAAAAATATGCCAATGGTTGCATGCTCCTGGACTTAGGGGTTTAACAGGGAGGACTATAAGCAGGAAGAGTAATCCTGGATAACAGAACAAGCAAAAATGTGGTTGCTGTACAAACCATCATGTTGGACCAGAATGAAGATGAGGTTGAAACACTCAAAACTTTCAAGGAACAACACTGGGTTTTTACATAAAGTTGAATCATATGTTGCTACTAACATCCCATAATTTTGGTGGAGGCTAGAAGCAAAGATTTGAATGGGTTGTAGTGCAAATTGGCACTCTGGACCAGAGAAAGAAATAGGGTGTAGAGCTCAAAATATTTTATGAATCAAAGTTATTTTTGTATAAAAGTGATTTAAAAACATCACCTGACATCTCCAAATTTTGGTTGGAATTTTAAATGAATTTATCAAATGGTTGTAGTTCAAATATGGCCATTTAACTTGTAAAAACCATTTTCAAGAAAATAAAGAGCAAGCAAATTAATTATGTAAATTTGTTCTACTAATAAAAGAAAAGTATTTCTTGAGAGGTTTAAACAATCCCAAAAACATATTTGAAAGGTTCTCTTTTTGGGGAAAAACTCCATAACAACAGGGAAGAAAATGATTAAAAAAATCAAAATGGAGCTCAGAAATTCAAAGTTTTAATTCCTGACAATATTTTAATTTATTAAAACAAGGTCAAATTTTTTTCGGGGTGTCACACGCGAACAAAGGCCGTCATAGTGATACGTGGCAAATAAGACAAACTGTGGGCAAATGATTGCTGGTATATAACCGTTTGCGATTGATGAATTCATCGCTGATGGGTTACCTAGTGCGGTACGTGTGCGATGTGATATGCTCTGTCTGTAGAACATCTATGCTCCGTGTACAGAAGAACAACATATATATACTTGTAACATGACATGATTGCATTACCAAATTAAACATCCAATTACGTTATGTAACAAATACCATAAATATTGAAAGGTTCAAATTCAAAGATTACAATCTCCAAATTCAAACATTCCAAACCTCAGCATTTCTGCAAAGGGATCAGCCGCTGACAAGTCATGTATGGGTTTGACACAATGACTTCCAATTGCTTTATCATATGCTCTTCCAATACGAAGTTTAGCTTTTTTGGAGCCTCTTCCATTCCGCAGTACCTGCCGGCTCTGCTCAACATACCATTCATCTTTCCTAATTAAATGTGTGTTCAACCTCAGTACCCTTGCTCTAGCAAGAAAGAACCTGGCGAGTGTAACCTCCGGTAAGGTCCCTCGGTAGGAGTTCAAAGTAATATTTGAGAGATGCAGATCCAGGCATTCGATGTGATTTTAGTTATAAACATTATCCACCTCCGGGCCTATTATTATCTGCAAAAGAAGAGAACGTGTTAGTGCCTACATGCAGTTTTGAACACTACTACACGCCTATTTGGTTTGCAGGATTTGTAAAATGCACCAACGTACCATCTTTGATCTGACATGATTAACATGGGCATTTGATTACAATCTAGAAACATGTAGCCTTCTTCACAAGAGGTTGGATTGGATGAAAAATTCCCTAAGAAAACTAGTACAGATGAATCCAAAGGAGAAATGCTTATGGATTGTAACCATATGAATCAAGCAACCAATATGGGGTGGGGGTGTATGTCCTTAAATCTTCCAAAATTCCTTCAGAAATCATAGTACATTGTCATTGTAAACTTGGGAAAAGGTGCAAAAAATTGAACTCCCTTATGGTTAACATTTAACAGGAAAGGAACATCACCTCGATATACAACTTCTTCAGGCACGGAAAGCATCTCAAGCAATTGACAACTTGGTCCAGGTTGGGGCCGACAAATTCTAGTGCCAAGACCTTCACTGTGCCCAGAATCTGGGTGAAGCTTTGCTGGATGACAAACGAACATACATCTTCAAAACAAGAAATAATGTTGATATCAAGAAGGAAAGGTATACGAAGACTGTTGTACCTGAAAGTAGTAGTATTTGACAGACGAGTAGCCCACCGCTGTCAATTTCGGCGCAGAAATGACATTGATTCTTGTTGGACCTTGTTGATGTGGAAGGTACTCGACCAATTCATCGTCTAAAGATGAAGGAACTCGAGTGCAGTACAAATCGCGGAGTAGGTGCTCCATGTCATCCTTTGGGATGCAGACGGCGACGAGCTCGAGGTGCTTTAGTTGTGGTAGAAAAAGAGCGGGCACATTATTAAGGGGGGATGGCAGTTCATGAACTTGGCGAGGCACAGCATGGGCGCGAAGCGGAGTACGGTCGTTGGCAGCGAGCGCATATGGCCATCATTGAAGCTGAGCTCCTCGAGCTGATCTATGGCAGGGGATCGGAGCCACTCGTCAAGCTTGGCTCGGTCCTTGCCATTGGAATAGAACTTGCCTGTGATAAGGCCTCTGATTGGGCCATGGTGACTGCTGAGGATCTTGGAGAATGCATCCAAGCTTTTGCGATAGCCATCACAGAGCTCATGGGCGTTGAGGAGGTCTACAGGGGTGAGGAGCCATAGGGGGCGCCACCGCCGGGAAAGGGCGGTTGTCCTCGCCCCATATTTGATTGGGAGAAGAGATATGATGACCCTCAACATATCATCGGGGAGGTTGCTGATGAACTCTAGGCCCGCTGGAGTTGCTTGCAATTCTTTCTCGACCCGCCTTCGCTTGTTAGCAGCCTCATTCTCCACCTCGTCGGCGGCGACGGAAACCTCTGTCTCCATAATCACGTCGTGCTCCGGTGCTTCAGCAGCCTCGTCGCCATTCCCTCTGATGGGGCGCTTCGGCGGCATCCTCATAAACTGACGGCTATGAGGACTAAGGGTGGTGTCGAGGATGCGGGCGGAGAGAGAGGATTGTGTGTGTGGCGAGGAAGGGGGTGTCGGCTTTGAGGACTAAGAGCGGCGTCGAGGATATGGGTGGAGAGAGAGGATTATGTGTGTGGCGAGGATGGGGGGTGCGGCCGCTCGGGCATGCCAATAATACAGACCAGTGGGAGTGAGGCGGGCGGCGGTCAAAGGCTATCTCGCTTCCTGGTGAGAACAACTGCTTAATCTATGAATGAAAATCTATGCTTAATTACTGAATTTTAGTTGCAAAAATTAGATAGTGCTAGTGATTTTTAGCTGCATTGAAGAGATACTGTATTCAATCTGAACCATTTGTGTTGAAGAGATGCACAAATCCTGCGTTGAACATCACGCACGCTTCCCAGTGAGCATGCACATTGGAGGACAGCTTGCACGCCTCTCGGTCAGCCTACGCACCGGACTACGCTTGCACGCCTCCCGTTCAGTCAAGCAGCTGTCCGCACGGCACCTCCTATAGCCATTAAAAACCAAGAGACATGGCGTCACGTGAATGGTTAACAGAACGCACACGATTTGAATTATACAAATGTTTGAGATATTAAAGTGGCAGCTATTTTTTCAAAATGCCTTTGTTGGCTGTTATTCGAGTGTGCCTTCTCTCAAAATGGACACGAAAAATACCACAACATGTCGGGTGCCATTCCATGATAGCATGCCAAGTTTCATGAATTTTATACGAGTTTTGGATTTACTAGAATTTAAAAACAAAGTATCTCAACATTTTGCCGATGATCAACAGTGCCCTGGTGTTTGAAATTCATTCCCATTTCTTGTATGGGACCTAAGCATGCACCCAATGACACAGATATGATTTTTCAACCAATTTATATGCACTAGAGCATATGCATGCAGTTCAAATTTGAGTTATGCATATAAAAGCATTGAAAACTCAACTAATGTATAAAAATGTCCAAACGAACCCCGAAAAATTCCAAAATTTAACACAACACTCCTGTTGTTCTACGTTGACACACTACAAGAAATGTGGCCATTTATGACAAAAATATAATGACCGTGCTCAATTGGTCATGGATCAATGACAAAAAATTACAAGATGGTGACAGGGTGTCCAAGGGGGTCTAAACTCCTCACAATTGTGACCATCTATGTTAGAAAGGTCAAAGTCTCATCACTCCAATTGGTCATAAAATGTATAACACTATCCATGGCCTTATTTTGGGCCCAACATGACAAAATTAATATGGTCACATGCTTGAATAATGATGACTGGGCAGACACATCAGCAATTTTCCCTTGTATCATTGTATATGTGTAGTAATTTTGTTTACGTGTCATGTATACGTGTGAAATCAACATGCGAGTGCATGACAAATGGGGTATATCTACACGTGGAATGAGTGACCCGAATATTTAGCAGGTCCCGGATTTGATGTGTGGGTCCAACAAACTTACGAGACACACTAACCCACCGGACATGTGGGATTAGCTAGCATGCAGGGCCCACATGTATGACGAGGGGCCAAATGATCAATGGACCCACCTTACACATGGGATCATCTGATCTATAAGTACAATTGAATACCGAGAAAATAAAAGGAGCTCCAACGGCTGGTCTAGGTCCATTACAAAGAAGAATAATAGTTGAGAGGTTGCCTGCTTACGATCAAGGCTAGTTTTCTATCCAAAAATCTAAGGGCTTCCCGTTTATATTTTTCAATTTAAACAACTTAAAATTGTTTGAGGATTATCTAAATTATTTCATGTCTAAATAAAAAAGTGTTTTTTTTGTAGTCGCGTCATATTATTGATATTTGCCGTTTAGTGAATGTGCATTATCCTTATAAAATTGGAACTTTGACTTAGAACAAAAGCTAAAAACACACTTATTCGCGGACGAAGGGTGTATAAGTCAGCACGTTATACCATTGAAAATCTCATTTCATTAATTCAATGCTAATTTTTTATCACATATAACCCATATTTGGCTGGTCTAGTTTATAGTTAAAATTAAATTTTAAGATGCATGCATTCATTGGAATGGAGGGAATATCTCTGGCAATTTTTGAGCTCGCGCCATATGTCTTCACCGTATTTTCCCGCAAAACGCATTACGCGCGCGAGACCTTCCGGGCCCAAAGGCCCGAAACTAGACCAACCCAGGTCACATAAAATGTTCTGAAACCCTAACTCCTCCCAAATCCCCTCCAGCGCCGCTCCCAACTTCTACTCTCTCCATGATCCCCTCCCCTCCCACCCCACCTCGTCGAGCCTCGATCTGGCCGGATCTTGCCAATCCACACACGGATCCGGCCTAACCATCCCGCAGCTGCGGCGGCAGGCCACCAGGACGGCTATGGGACCAACCCATCTTGAGACCTTAACGAGGGAGGGTACCAAGAACCGATGCTGCACCAACCGCGCGCGTCACAAGGAGGGCGGGTGTGGTTGCTGCCGGAGCAGTGAACGCTGCGCTTGGCCCTGGACCAGCGGGGGCTGGGTGGGCAGCGACGCTTGATTGGGTCGTTTCCAACTGCCCCGGCGTCGGCGGCGACGAGACGGTGCGCCAGCAGACATGGCCATTCGCGGGCAAGGACCTCATGAATCCCGTGTACGCGGCCAAGGTGACCATGCCGCTCGCAGCTCCATCTGGGCTATCCTCACTGTCGTCGTCACTTTTGATTTCAGCATCGGCCGGTCTCTTTCTTTTCTTTCTGAACACTACCGGTTGATGAAGTTGTTTGGGCTGCCCAAATTGATGTTTGAATGTGCCAGATCTGCTGCTCTGTAGGTGCCAGCGTCGATGACATAATTTATCAATGGTGGGTTCAGTAGTAACTCAAATCTGTTGCTCTGAATGTGTCAGCGTGTGATTGATGGGTCTGGTAGTAACTAAAATCTGCTGCTATGTTGTTTTCAGCCTGGTAAGATAGTTGTTCATGCCACTTGCTTAACTGTGTTACCTGTTTTCAGCTAGTGTACAAACAAACAAATTCTAGACATGCATGAGTAGTGCAAGTATGCATTTGATAGTGCATCTTACCTGAGATGGACAAAGTCTTGCTTTGTTTAATCACACATAAACATGCATGGTAAAAACAAAATCCTGATTGATTACAGAGAAAGCAAATTGATACTCCCATTACTGAGAACAAGCTTGGTTAGTTGAGAGTGTTCTATGCAAACTTCAGTCAGTTTTCCTGCATTTACTATTCATAAATCATGCATTCCGAGCGCGCTATATTCAATCAATCCTATGGAAACTGAGTTCCTACAGTTTTCCCATGGAATTACTCCACTCAGAACATGCCCTAAATAGTTTTATTTGTGAACTGACTATGTACTAATGTACTTCTCCGTGGCCTAATTGTCAATGTGCAAGATGTACATTGGTAGTGCATTTTGTGTCACTTGCTCTATGTTTCTGCTGTCTGTAGTTACCCAGTAATCACCCGACATTAATCTTAAGGTGTTTTAGTTGCCCAATTCTATAGGTGATAACAACCCATTGTTTATTTTTAAGTTTGTTTTCATCAGAAATTTCACCATAAGTACGAAGGCATTGAAGCATAGTCACCATTTTTTTTCTTGTATACGTGTGCATTAGACATTCTGTAATTAACTCATCAAAAATTAAAATCGGGTATGTCCATGCCATATATGCTCTCTGCTGTTGAGACATTATGATATGCCATTTTTTGTGTCATGTTAGCCTGGACAACCTTATGGTTTGAACTGTTGTACTTGATGGTTTCCGTCTGTGTATCGATGGATGCACCCAATAGGTAGTATAGAATGTTTAATATTTTTCTCAAATATGGAAAGTGAATTTATGGGAAATTTCTTTCGAGTAATTTGATACTATAACAGGTAGTAATATATTTAACCACATATATTGTCCTTTTGTCTTTCCTGTGGACATACATGTCACTTCGCTCACAAAATCTTACTTGGCTCACTGAAAATTTGCATACTTATCAAACAGCTGCTGAGCTCTCTTTACTTTGGGCACTGTTTACCGGCATCTCAATCCCGACCTAGCAGGTCTTCTTACCAGCATCAACAGGTACTGCTCTCTCCCCTTCTCCTTTAGGAAAAATGCATAAATAGAGAATTCACGGCAGTTTGTTACATTGGATCTCTTTGTGGTTAATTTCCCCATTCTGGAGGATTCATGCTTGTTCGCTAACCTTGTGTATTTTTCCAGAACACAACATTGGCTAAACAAACTGCACATGGCTTCATTTATTCTGAGCATATGCATAGTATAGTGATATTTATTTATTTATTGCACCAGTATGTGAATCATACCCTATTGAACAGTATGTAACCACAACAAATGCCATGTATTTATTTGATAATAGGGCATGTAAACTAGAACCTATACCACATTGCTATTCTTTAAGATATTTATTAGTTTGATGAGTTACTCCTCTTGGTAGTCAGAAAATTGCAACTACACTTACGTTTCTTGCTTTGATATGATTCTTGCTTCTACTGACTGCAACACAGTGTTACAATGAGATTTTAAGTTTGAATTCGTATATCATTGTATGGTTTATGATTTACATTTTCAAGGGTTCTTAATTATAACGTTTTGTTAAGTATGTGGTTGTTCTTTTGGAGACTAGGAAACAAGCTAACATACATTTTTGTCGGCAAGACTTTTACCTACCCTTTGACGTTACAGATTGCTAATCCTGCAATACCATTTTGTGCACATGGAACATGCACATTAACTCGTTGACATGTTTGGGCCAAACAATATGGAACATGGAGGGTGTCTTGTCCTCAGACCTGAGCCATTCACCTGTATCGTAACGCTTTCCCTTACCTCTGGTGCATCATGCAAATGTATTTCTTTTTTCTAATTCCCCAACTGCTAATGAGTTACCTAAAGCTGAATCTATATTGAATACTCATTTACTTTAATAACTTGGTCAATACTTCATGTGCGCCTAGAAAAGTGTAGCTACACATTGGAATTTTAAATTTTATTTCAGGGTGGCATTTGTATTCTTTATCTGGAAATAATACTTGCTTTTTAACCTCTATTACACTGTCATGATAGTCGTTGTTAAGCTACAATGAGAACATTTCGTCCAACCTTTGTCCTATAGTGGGTGGTTGTCTTGTGAAAAAATACCTCGGTATTGTACTTTCTTGTGGAAAAAATACCTCTGTACTGTACTGTCATGACACTTTGGTTTGCTTATCATAATTGTAGTTGTTTCCTTCTTATTACAGTATATGTGTCTTACAACAAAGATGTTTCAATTCAATTGCTATGTGGTCTGCATGTTCTTCTCATGTGTGATCTTTCTTAATGCGAGGATATTCTGCAATCCAGAAGAACTAGCTACTCAGAAGTGGATGACAGTGAACATGAGAAGCTATGGTTTCCTGATTTGTTGTTATGTGTAGTGTTGTCATGAAGCATAGTGGTTCTGGCTTTGTGTAAAATCATTATAAGTATTGTACCTCTTTAGAGGAGTTGAACGTTGAACTATGTATGTGATTCATGTACCTGAAGTATCCACTATGATGCCTATTGCTGAAACGAATATAACAATTTACTGATACTATTAGTTTCTGGGTGGAATTATCTATGATGCCTTTTTTTGAGGTAAATCTACTATGCCTAATGTAACAAAAATGTGCAAAATAATGACTTGGCCAAATTAACAAAATTAATGGGCTAAAATTGATCGGTCTCTGGATGTGGCCCAAAAATGAAACGGGCTAAACCGAATGGGCTGTATTGTTGGGCTTTGCTCATTTAGATGCCTTATTGGACTGGGCTGGTGAAAATCGTGACCTTATTTTTCAGTCATTGGTAATGCCATCAAGGCTGCCACATCATCACCTTAGCCACATGGCTGAAGCCATGTCAGATCCTACATGGTTCAAGAAGACCTCTAGTGACGAAAACAATTAGTCAAAGATGTACCGACCAAATGTTTTTGGTCATAGAATCTTTGACCAAAGCATTCAAAAGGTCATGTTTGTTCGTTCTTGACGGCCAACTGTTGACCATCCAAATATGGTCATAAAAAGGTCATAAATGGATAACAGCGACGATTCTTTGACAAAAATTGAGGGTCATGATTGAGTGTTTTTCTTGTAGTGACACTAGATAAAAAATTGAAATCAAGAAGAGGCAACGGATATCGTTTCGTCCCCAAAGGTGAAACGTTCCCTACGAAAACATCAGGCTTGTTGTGAGAAGCTATGGTTTGTGAGAAGCTTATACCCAAACCTGCCCAAAATGCGACAAAATTTTTACCACAACATATTGATCCCGCTTCATGATAGCACGCCAAGTTTCATGAATTTCAGATGACTTTTGGATTTACTAGAATTTAAAAACCAGGTATCTCAATGTTTGCGGCCGAGTGACGGTGGTAGGGTGTTTGAAATCCATTCACATTTCTTGCATGGGACCTAAGCATGCACCCAAGGACACATATTTGATTTTTCAATCAATTTGTATGCACTGGAGCATGTGCTTGTAGTTCAAATTTGGATTATGCACATAAAATGCCTAGAAAACCTAGTTAATATATAAAAAATGCCGAAACGAACCCCGAAAAATTCCAAAATTTAACACAACACTCATGTTGTTCTATGTTGATACTAGAAATTTTTTGAAAGCAATAAGAGGCAACGGATATCACTTCGTCCCCAAAGGTGGCATGTTCCCTACCGAAACCATCACGCTTGTTGTGAGAAGCTCTGGTTTGTGAGAAGCTTATACCCAAACCTGCCCCAAATGGGACAAAATTTTTACCATGGCATGTTGATGCCGCTCCATGATAGCATGCCAAGTTTCATGAATTTCAGACGAGTTTTGGATTTACTAGAATTAAAAACCAGGTATCTCAATGTTTGCGGCCGAGTGACGGTGGCAGGTGAAGGAAATATGCCCTAGAGGCAATAATAAAGTTGTTATTTTATATTTCCTTATATCATGATAAATGGTTATTATTCATGCTAGAATTATATTAACTGGAAACTTGATACATGTGTGGATACATAGACAAAACATCGTGTCCCTACTAAGCCTCTACTAAGACTAGCTCATTAATCAAAGATGGTTAAGTTTCCTAACCATAGACATGTGTTGTCATTTGATGAACGGGATCGCCTCATTAGGAGAATGATGTGATGTGCAAGACCCACCTGTTAGCTTAGCATGTTGATCATTCAGTTTTATTGCTATTGCTTTCTTCATGTCAAATACATATTCCTTCGACTATGAGATTATGCAACTCCCGGATACCAGAGGAATGCCTTGTGTGCTATCAAACTTCACAATGTAATTGGGTGATTATAAAGATGCTCTACAGGTATCTCCGAAGGTGTTTGTTGGGTTGGCATAGATCGAGATTAGGGTTTGTCACTCCGAGTATCGGAGAGGTATCTCTGGGCCCTCTCGGTAATACACATCATAAGCTTGCAAGCAAACGACTAAGGAGTTAGTCACGAGGTGATGTATTACGGAACGAGTAAAGAGACTTGCCGGTAACGAGATTGAACTAGGTATGAGGATACCGATGATCAAATCTTGGGAAAATAACATACCGATGACAAAGGGAATAACGCATGTTGTCATAAGGTTTGGCCGATAAAGATCTTTGTAGAATATGTAGGAACCAATATGGGCATCCAGGTTCTGCTATTGGTTACTGACCAGAGAGGTGTCTGGGTCATGTCTACATAGTTCTCAAACCCGTAGAGTCCACACGCTTAACATTCGTTGATGATATATTACCATATGAGTTATGTATGTTGGTGACCGAATGTTGTTCGGAGTCCCGGATGAGATCACGGACATGACGAGGAGCTCCGGAATGGTCTGGAGGTAAAGATAGATATATAGGATTATATGGTTCGGCCAAGGGGTGAAGCCCACGAGGCTTTAGGTCGGTCTAAAAGGAGTTTTGCAGAGACCATGGGGCCAAACGCCGGAGACCCTGGCATCTGGCCCTGGGCTAGACGTCGAGGCCCATGGTGTCTGGGCCTCTTGTCCTGGAAGTCCGAGAAGGACTCTTCCTTGCGGGCAAAACCGACTTTGAGGAGGCCTTTACTCCAAGTTTCGACCCCAGGGCTCAACATATAAATAGACGGGCAGGGCTAGCACCTGAAATAGATCAAGAATCACCAAGCCGTGTGCCAGCAACCCCGTCCCCTCTAGTTTATCCTTCGTCATAGTTTCCGTAGTGCTTGGCAAAGCCCTGCGAAGATTGTTCTTCACCAACACCGTCACCACGCCGTCGTGCTGCCGGAACTCATCTACTACTTCACCCGTCTTGCTGGATCAAGAAGGCGAGGATGTCATCGAGCTAAACGTATGCTGAATGCGGAGGTGCCGTACATTCGGTACTTGATCGAGAGGATCGTGAAGGTGTATGACTACATCAACCGCGTTGATAAACGCTTCCACTTTGCGATCTTCAAGGGTATGAAGATGCTCTTCCCCTCTCGTTGCTATGCATCTCCTAGATAGATCTTGCATGATCGTAGGATTTTTTTTGAAATACTATGTTCCCCAACAGTGGCATCTGAGCCAGGTTTGTGCGTAGATGTTATATGCATGAGTGTGGGCGATAATAGTCATACTGCTTACCAGCAATGTCTTACTTTGATTCGACGACATTGTTGTGAAAGTGCAACTATCCCTAGGTGGTTTTGGTAATTCATAACAACATATAGCTCATTGAGCTAATGTTATTCCAAGACAACTATTTCAGGAAAGCTCAATGATTGGCATGGCATGGATGGTGAAAGTGGAATCCTCAAAATGCTAAGGACAAAGGATTGGCTCAAGCTCAAAAGCTCAAGACTCTTCATTTTACATTTTAGTGATCCAAGATCACATTGAGTCAATAGGAAAAGCCAGTACTATCAAGGAGGGATGAGGTGTTGCTTAATGAGCTTTTTGCTTCATGTGCTTAATGATATGCTCCAAAATCCTCAGCTACTTTCCCATATCCACATATGACCTAAACCCTAAGCCAAACTCGGACCTACCGATTCTTTCTATCCGGCGCCACCGAGTTTCACTTGTCATAGCCACTGCCAAAACCCTAGCAAATTGGTTCTCCCGATAGGGATCTCGGTCTCACCGAGATGGGATTGCAATTTCTCTGTTTCCTTTTTGTAACTTTTCGGTCTCACCGAAAGAGCGGATCGGTCCCACCAAGATTGCAATATAAACTCTCTGTTTCCCTTTTGTAACATTTCGGTCTCACCGAAAGAGCAAATCGGTCCCACCGAGTTTACCTGACCAACTCTCTGGTTAGCTAATTACCAAATCGGTCTCACCGAGTTTGTGTAATCGGTCTCACCGAGATTACGTTATGCCCTAACCCTAACCATATCGGTCCTACCGAGTTGCATGTCAGTCCCACCGAAAATTTCTAACGGTCACTAGGTTTACTATTTCGGTCCGACCGAGTTTGTTGATTCGGTCCCACCGAGATTGGTAAATTGTGTGTAACGGTTGGATTTTGTGTGGAGGCTATATATACCCCTCCACCTCCTCTTCACTCGTGGAGAGAGCCATCATAACACATCTACACTTCCAACTCATATGTTCTGAGAGAGAACCACCTACCCTTGTGTTGAGGCCAAGATATTCCATTCCTACCATATGAATCTTGATCTCTAGCCTTCCCCAAGTTGCTTTCCACTCAAATCTTCTTTCCACCAAATCCTAATCCTGTGAGAGAGAGTTGAGTGTTGGGGAGACTATCATTTGAAGCACAAGAGCAAGGAGTTCATCATCAACACACCATTTGTTACTTCTTGGAGAGTGGTGTCTCCTAGATTGGCTAGGTGTCACTTGGGAGCCTCCGACAAGATTGTGGAGTTGAACCAAGAAGTTTGTAAGGGCAAGGAGATCGCCTACTTCGTGAAGATCTACCGCTAGTGAGGCAAGTCCTTCGTGGGCGATGGCCATGGTGGGATAGACAAGGTTGCTTCTTCGTGGACCCTTCGTGGGTGGAGCCCTCCGTGGACTCGCGCAACCGTTACCCTTCGTGGATTGAAGTCTCCATCAACGTGGATGTAGGATAGCACCACCTATCCGAACCACGGGAAAAACATCTGTGTCTCCAATTGCGTTTGAATTCTCCAAACCCTTCCCTTTACATTCTTGCAAGTTTCATGCTTTACTTTCCGCTGCCTATATACTCTTTGCATGCTTGCTTGAATTGTGTGACGATTGCTTGACTTGTCCTAAAGTTGCTAAAATCTGCCAAGAACTAAAATTGGGAAAAGGTTAAGTTTTTATTTGGTCAAGTAGTCTAATCACCCCCCTATAGACATACTTCCGATCCTACAAGTGGTATCAGAGCTTTGGTCTCCATTTGCTTTGATTTCCATAGCTTTTGGTAGTCATAGCCTTGGTTTCACAACCTAGGAGAGTATGGCGTCTAGTGAGGGAAATTATCACCGTAGAGGTCCTTACTTTGATGGTACTAATTTTGCTAGTTGGAAGCATAAAATGAAAATGCATATTCTCGGACATAACCCCGCCGTTTGGGCTATTGTGTGTGTTGGTTTGCAAGGTGACTTCTTTGATGGGAAAGAACCAAACCATAAAGCCACCGCGGATGAGTTGAAGATGCTGCAATACAACGCTCAAGCTTGTGATATTCTCTTCAACGGATTGTGCCCCGAAGAATTCAACAAAATCAGCCGTCTTGAGAATGCAAAGGAAATTTGGGATACCTTGATTGATATGCACGAAGGTACCGACTCCATCAAGGAATCCAAATTGTATGTGCTTCAAAGTCAACTTGACAAGTTCAAAATGAAGGATGGTGAAGGCGTCGCTGAAATGTAATCTAGGCTTGCTCTCATCACAAATGAGATTGCCGGCTTAGGGAGTGAAGAGATGACTGATAGATTCATCATCAATAAGATCCTAAGAGCCTTGGATGGAAAATATGATACCATGTGCACATTGATCCAAATGATGCCCAATTACAAAGATCTCAAGCCAATGGAGGTCATTGGAAGAATTGTTGCTCATGAGATGTCATTCAAGGATAAAGAGGAACTTCACAACAAATCAAGTGGTGCTTACAAAGCCTCATGTGAAGCCCCCACATCATCAAGTGAGAAACAAAACTTCAACGAAGAATTGAGTTTAATGGTGAAGAACTTCAACAAGTTCTACAAGAGTAGAAGCAAAGATAGAAGCTCCAAGTCACGGTCCTACAATGACAAAAGATCTTCTAGTCGAGAGCGAAACTGCTACAATTGTGGAAGACCCGGACACTATTCCAATGAGTGTACGGCTCCCTACAAAATAAGAGAAGATTATCCAAAAAGAAGAAGCAAAAGAGAAGAATCACCATCAAGAGAGAGAAGGAGTATAGATGATCGTTATGAACGAAGATACTCACGGAGAAACAAGGATTCGGAAATAAAGGAAAAGTCATCAAGGAGCTACACAAAATGAAGACATCAAGCTCATGTTGGTGAATGGGTATCCGGCTCCGACTCCGACAACCACTCCGAGAGAAGTTATCACTCCGACTCCGAATATACTCAAGATGAAGGTGTTGTCGGTCTAGCACTTGTGTCAACCAACTCCTACAATATATTTGACTCACCAAATGAAGGAATTGGAAGATGCTTCATGGCCAAAGGTCCTAAGGTAACACACCCCGAGTATGTTGATTTTAATAGTGATGAAGATGACTTGTTAGGTGATGATGATTTACTTGTTGACAACTCTAGTGATGAATACTATGATGAAACGTCAATTAATCATGCTAATCAAGATAAAACGAATGACAATGATAAGGAGAAAATTGAGGCTCTAACTAAAGAACTAAACACTCTTAAGTTAGCTCATGAAACTATCTTCGAAGATCATCGAGAACTTTTAGGAGCTCATGAGAAGTTACGCTTTGAAAAGCTCAATATTGAGCAAGAGCTTGAGTTTTTAAAGGCAATCAATGATGATCTCCGCAAGAAAAGTTCTTCTTACATTGCCAAGCGTTCACTCTTATCCACTTACATGCCTCAAGTCAAGTCTAGTAACAAGAACAAGAAAGATTCTTCCTCTAGTAGTAACAATAATCATGTTAAATCCAATATTGTTGCTTCTAGTAGTTCTCTTGATTCCACTAATGATTCTCTTATCCAAGTTACACTTGAGCAAGAAAATAGCTTATTGAAGGGAATCATAGAGAAAGGAGTGTACAAAAGCCTTGCCGAGAGTAAGCAATTCGAGGAGATTGTACGCAAGCAAGGAAGGCACCGGAAGAATCAAGGTGTTGGTTTTGAATGAAAGTTCAATGCCAATGGAGTTGAGTGGGAAGAAGATCAATACCCCAAGACAAAGTTTGTTCCTCAACAAGAGAAGTATGGTCCTACTTCTTTCAAGGGGACACAAGCTCAAGATGATCTTCCACCACAAGACTACAAGCAAAAAGGCAAGGACAAGCTTCAAGAGGAAATTGATACATTTGAAGAAGCTCCTAAGACCTTAGTCAAGTGTATTCCCAAGACTACTTCAAGTTCCACTTCATCAAGTACGACTACAACTCCAAGGATTCCCATCAAGATGGTGTGGATCCAAAAGAAGAAGAACTAGAGAGTTCTTGAGGGTGACTCCGCCAACATACTTCACTCTTATCATTTTGGCAAGAACAAGTGCAATCAACTTCCACATCTTGCACTAGTTCAAGGAGTCACAAACCCTCTTGTTGGTAAGTCAAGGGACAAGGTAACCTAAAAGTTTTCATGGACATCATCTTGTGTGTGCATCACTCTATGTCTATGGATATCCTTGTTTGTTCCTTGTGGGACTAACCCATGTAGGTATTGAAAGTGCAATTCACTCAAAAGGATAGCTTCAAGTGATCTACATCAACATTGAGCATCCACATCTTCAATATCTACATGAAGTCATCATCGACAAAACCCAAGGTTAGTTCATCCCTCTTAGGGGGGATATCACATCTAGGGGGAGCTTTACTCTAAGACTTGAGCTAAAGCAACTCTAATGATGTGAACACAACAATGCTTTATGTAAAAGTGGTAACCCCACTTGAGCTTAAACGATGAGTATGACCTATGATCAAGTGTTCTCATTTGACTCCTAAGTCAATATACTCATATATAGATGACCTAGTCATCGCCAATTGCTTGATAGATGCTAGAATTGGTTGTGCATGCTTTGTCACATATTTCAATTGCCATTTTATTGTGTGAGCATGTTGGTTGCATATTTTACTCATTCGAGGACATCCACTTGTTGTTTTGATTGTCTGGTTTTATTTTTCTTTTGCCAAGTGGATGGACAAGAATGCCTAAGAACCTTCTCTAGCTATCTATGCATTTCTCGTCTCAAACTCTATTCATGCTACATCACAAAATTGATCAAGTCAGATTCGAACCACTCTGTGTGAGGAGCACTCGGAGTCCCCGATTCGTCATAGACTTAAACTTCCAAAACCTCTTTGTGATTCTCGGTCTGACCGATACCCCACTCTCGGTCTTACCGAGATCATTAAGTTGATCTATGGTTTCGATCTCGGTGCAACCGATTTGAACCATTCGGTCACATCGAGTTGCAATAACTGTATACAGTTTTGCATATCAGTGCCACCAAGTTGTTCCACTCGGTCACACCGATAGGGTCGGGCTATATATAGACACGGGAAAAAATTTGGAAATTTCTCCGAACCCTTTCGCCCGCGCGATAGCTCGCTCTGCCAACGTGGTCTCCGGATCGTCTCCTCGCCGCCAGCCGCCTCCAGTCGCTGGTCTCTGTCGCCGTCAACGGAATTCAACCCCGCCGTTGCCGCCGTAGCGAGTCTCCGCCGAACTAGGGTATGGACTCGATCTTTGTGCTATTCCCCAATCAGATTCCTAGCACATTGTGATCATATTGTTTCTAGCCACATTTGAAACACTCCAATCCAGTCAATGCGATTCGTAGAATAGGTTTGATTCGAAATTTTAGGGTTAGGTTTCCGCCGAAACCATCTCGGACCCACCGAGTTGAAAAACTCGGTCCCACCGATTTGGCTCATGCTATTGCACAAGTGAGACTTGGTCTGACCGAGTATTGCTAATCGGTGTGACCGATTTTGGAACTTTGTGAAACCCTAGCAGTCTCGGTGCCACTGAACTGTGACTCGGTCTGACCGAGTTCCCTAGTTTAGGTTCCAAAAATTGCTTCGGTATCACCGAGAATAAAAATCGGTAGATCCGAAATGATTTCTGTGGGAAACTAAAACTAAGATTTTGAATCATTCTTTTGCAAAAATCTCTGCATCTTGTGATGCTTGTCCACTCTACCTCATCTATAAACTATTCACAGGGTCAGCAGTCAGCTTGTTCATCATGTCAGATCAAAGTGACAGCCAGAATGTGTCAGAACAGCCAGTGCACATGAGTGAGGGCACTAGTCCCTCCAGTTCATCAGATGAAGGCAGCAGGTGCACTCCCAGTAATTTTCCAAAAGCTGCCACCAGACAAAGGAAGAAAAGAACCTCATAATCAGAGGATGAGGACTATGTGGCAGAAGAAGAAGCTACTTCCAAGAAAGTTGTGCTCAAGAAGGAGTATGGCTCAGCTGCAACCATCAAGCCAGGGATGAAAATCAAAAGGTCAGCAGGCAGGCAGCCTATGCCAAAGGACAGAGCCTCAACAAAGATTCCTGAGAAGCCTGCACCCAAAGAGCCAGTTGCTGCTGAAGGGAAGAAGGAAAGGAAAAGAGGCAGATGGTGCAAGAAAGTTGATCCCATGGCTGAATTTGAACAACATTCTTCTGATGAGGAGGAAGAAGAAGAGGTTGCTGCTCCAGCACCTAAGGCACCCAAGCTAATGGGTGATGCAATCAAATCAGGCGCTACGACATCCAAGCCCAAGGAAGCACCCAAGACTGCATCAAAGGCCAAGACAACTCCAAAGAGGAATACAAGGAGCATCCCAGCTGCTGAGAAGAACAAGGCCCCAGTGCCTGACACTGCAGAAGAAGAGGAAGGCCATGTTCTCAGAAAGTTGAAGCCCAAGATCCCAGACCACAATGATGCTCATCCTGTGGCTGAGGATATGAAGATCAGAAGAGACTCAGGGCTGAGAAAGTGGAGAGCAGAAGATCCATATGCTACCAGGAGGAGAACTGCTGTTGACTACAGGTTCCACACTAAGGAACAACAGGACTTCTATGAGACAGTCTTATTGGATAAGAAGCCCATTGTTTGTGACATGAGATGGGTCGACTGGGAATACATCAAGGACAATGAAGAGCACTATCCTGGAGTGCAAGACAGCTTCAAGGCATGTGGAGTAGCTGACTTTGTTGGGCAGAAGCTCACAAAGTGGAATGAAGAGCTGATCATGCAGTTCTACTCCACAACACACTTTTATCCAGATGGCAGAATTGTATGGATGTCTGAAGGTACGAGGTACCAATCAACAGTTGCTGAGTGGGCACAGCTCATCAATGCCCCAGAGGAGCATGAGGATGACCTAGATATATATGCCAAGAAGAAGATGGACCACAACTCTATGTCCAACATGTACAAGGAGATCCCAAACAAGGCACTTGACACTTTCAAGTTTGGATCAGTACATTATATTCTATCAGGATTGCCAACCATCAATTGGATACTGAGGCACACTTTGTTGCCCAAGTCAGGTGATCACAAGATGATCAGAGGCCATGCAATCAACTTACTTCATATCTTTGATGTGCCACAGAAATTCAAAGTCATGAGCCTCATGGTAGAAACAATCAAGAGGACTGCAGCAGACCAGAAGAGGAGCTGTGGATATGCCCCTCAGATCCAGGAGCTGATTAACTCCAAGATGGGCACATGCATATACCTCTTGGACAAGGAACATTTGCCTATTCATCCAGATTTTGAAGATAATGAAGTTGTGATGAACAAGGATGAACCATCTTCAGCCCATGCACAAGCACAGAAGGAGAAGGCAAGGAAGGAGAAAGCTGCAAGGATGCCAACTCAAGAGGAGGCATCTGAATATTTCTTGAAAACCAAGTAAGAGCAGCTCAGTTACTTGATTGCATCCACCCTGAGGATAGAGAAAGGACTGGCCACCCTCACTCAGAATCAGGAGAGCTTAGAGAGAATCGTAGAACAAAAGTTCTATGACTTGGATGTCAAAGTGACAGAGATTCAGTCTGCAGTGGAGCAACTTCAAGATGACATGCAGGAGAGGAAAGGGAAGACTACCACTGATGCATTTGCCAGAGTGCCACGAGCCCAGAGGTCGTCTGCAGTGCCAGTTCCTGACACAAGAGCCACCACCTCAGCTCTAGCCAGAGCACCAGCCCAACCAGCTCCAGCATCTACTTCAGCTCCAGCTCCAACCACGTCTACAGAAGCCTTCGTCCTTGGCGTGATCCAGACTCCACCACCACCAGAAGATCAAGCCTGAGTGTCGATCTAGCACTATGCATTTTCTAGGATCTTTTTGGTAACTTGTTGCCAAAGGGGGAGAAAAATGTATAGATCATAGGCTTCGAGAGAGAGAGTGTTGCTTTTATTCTCTCTTGCTTTATTTGGTGGTTTTTCAAACTTTGTTTGCTTTTGGTCGAGATACTTTGATATGCTTGTGAGACATTGATGATCATGTGTTTGATCATAAGCTATACTTATGCATGCTTGATATATCTTATCTATCTTATGTGACCATTCACTTTTCTTGGTGATGAGTGCATGTATTTCATTCTTATCATTTTGAGCGCTCCACCAAGATGTATGTGACATGGAAGAGTAACCCATGATTCTAACTCTTTGTGCATTTGCAGTGCAAAGCAAATTTTAAATATGCACAAATTTAGGGGGAGCTCTTACTTATCACATACTTCTCAAAGAGACGATATAATTCATTCTTATTATCATTTGTCGAAGCTTTGATCTATATGTTATCATCAATTACCAAAAAGGGGGAGATTGAAAGTGCAACTATCCCTAGGTGGTTTTGGTAATTCATAACAACATATAGCTCATGGAGCTAATGCTATTCCAAGACAATTATTTCAGGAAAGCTCAATGATTGGCATGGCATGGATGGTGAAAGTGGAACCCTCAAAATGCTAAGGACAAAGGATTGGCTCAAGCTCAAAAGCTCAAGACTCTTCATTTTACATTTTAGTGATCCAAGATCACATTGAGTCAATAGGAAAAGCCAGTACTATCAAGGAGGGATGAGGTGTTGCTTAATGAGCTTTTTGCTTCATGTGCTTAATGATATGCTCCAAAATCCTCAGCTACTTTCCCATATCCACATATGACCTAAACCCTAAGCCAAACTCGGACCTACCGATTCTTTCTATCCGGCGCCACCGAGTTTCACTTGTCATAGCCATTGCCAAAACCCTAGCAAATCGGTTCTCCCGATAGGGATCTCGGTCTCACCGAGATGGGATTGCAATTTCTCTGTTTCCTTTTCGTAACTTTTCGGTCTCACCGAAAGAGCGGATCGGTCCCACCAAGATTGCAATATAAACTCTCTGTTTCCCTTTTGTAACATTTCAGTCTCACCGAAAGAGCAAATCGGTCCCACCGAGTTTACCTGACCAACTCTCTGGTTAGCTAATTACCAAATCGGTCTCACCGAGTTTGTGTAATCGGTCTCACCGAGATTACGTTATGCCCTAACCCTAACCATATCGGTCCTACCGAGTTGCATGTCAGTCCCACCGAAAATTTCTAACGGTCACTAGGTTTACTATTTCGGTCTGACCGAGTTTGTTGATTCGGTCCCACCGAGATTGGTAAATTATGTGTAACGGTTGGATTTTGTGTGGAGGCTATATATACCCCTCCACCTCCTCTTCACTCGTGGAGAGAGCCATCATAACACATCTACACTTCCAACTCATATGTTCTGAGAGAGAACCACCTACCCTTGTGTTGAGGCCAAGATATTCCATTCCTACCATATGAATCTTGATCTCTAGCCTTCCCCAAGTTGCTTTCCACTCAAATCTTCTTTCCACCAAATCCTAATCCTGTGAGAGAGAGTTGAGTGTTGGGGAGACTATCATTTGAAGCACAAGAGCAAGGAGTTCATCATCAACACACCATTTGTTACTCCTTGGAGAGTGGTGTCTCCTAGATTGGCTAGGTGTTACTTGGGAGCCTCCGACAAGATTGTGGAGTTGAACCAAGGAGTTTGTAAGGGCAAGGAGATCGCCTACTTCGTGAAGATCTACCGCTAGTGAGGCAAGTCCTTCGTGGGCGATGGCCATGGTGGGATAGACAAGGTTGCTTCTTCGTGGACCCTTCGTGGGTGGAGTCCTCCGTGGACTCGCGCAACCGTTACCCTTTGTGGATTGAAGTCTCCATCAACGTGGATGTAGGATAGCACCACCTATCCGAACCACGGGAAAAACATCTGTGTCTCCAATTGCGTTTGAATTCTCCAAACCCTTCCCTTTACATTCTTGCAAGTTGCATGCTTTACTTTCCGCTGCCTATATACTCTTTGCATGCTTGCTTGAATTGTGTGACGATTGCTTGACTTGTCCTAAAGTTGCTAAAATCTGCCAAGAACTAAAATTGGGAAAAGGTTAAGTTTTTATTTGGTCAAGTAGTCTAATCACCCCCCCTCTAGACATACTTTCGATCCTACATGTTGGATGAAGCTGCCCGGACCGACAATGATGATGGCCATATAAATTGTTGTATGAGATGATCATGTTTTGTAACCGTTATCGGCAACAGGCAGGAGCCTTATGGTTGTCGCTTTATTGTATGAAATGCAATCGCCATGTAATTGCTTTACTTTATCACTAAGCGGTAGCGATAGTCGTAGAAGCAATAGTTGGCGAGACGACAATGATGCTACAATGGATATCAAGGTGTCAAGCCGGTGATGATGGTGATCATGACGGTGCTTTGGAGATGGAGATCAAAGGCACAAAGATGATGATGGCCATATCATATCACTTATATTGATTGGATGTGATGTTTATCCTTTATGCATCTTATTTTTCTTAGTACGGTGGTAGCATTATAAGATGATCCCTCACTAAATTTCAAGGTACAAGTGTTCTCCCTAAGTATGCACTGTTTCTACAGTTCTTCGTACCGAGACACCACGTGATGATCGGGTGTGGTAAGCTCTATGTTCACATACAACGGGTGCAAGCCAGTTTTGCACACGTAGAATACTCGGGTTAAACTTGACGAGCCTAGCATATGCAGATATGGCCTCGGAACACTGAGACTAAAAGGTCGAGCGTGAATCATATAGTAGATATGATCAACATAGTGATGTTCACCATTGAAAACTACTCCATCTCACGTGATGATCGAACATGGTTTAGTTGATATGGATCACGTGATCATTTAGATGACTAGAGGGATGTCTATCTAAGTGGGAGTTCTTAAGTAATATGATTAATTCAACTTTAATTTATCATGACCTTAGTCCTCATAGTATTTGCATATCTATGTTGTAGATCAATAGCTTGCGATGTAGATCCCCATTTATTTTTGATATGTTCCTAGAGAAACATAAGTTGAAAGATGATAGTAGCAATGATGCGGACTAGGTCCGTGATCTGAGGATTTTCCTCATAGCCGCACAGAAGAATTATGTCCTTAATGCACCGCTAGGTGACAGACCTATTGTAGGAGCAGATGCAGATGTTATGAATGTTTGACAATCTTAGTATGATGACTACTTGATAGTTTAGTGCTCCATGCTTTACGACTTAGAATCGGGGCTGCAAAGATGTTTTGAACACCATGGAGCATATGAGATGTTCCAAGAGCTGAAATTGGTATTTCAGACTCATGCCCTTGTTAAGAGGTATGAGACCTCCGACAAGTACTTTGCCTACAAGATGGAGGAGAATAGCTCAGCTAGTGAGCATGTACTTAGAATGTCTGAGTACTACAATCACTTGAATCAAGTGGGAGTTAATCTTGCACAAAGTTCTCTAGTCACTATCACCAAGTTACTAGAACTTCATGATGAACTATAATATGCAAGGGATGACGAAAACGATTCCTGAGATGTTCACGATGCTAAAATCAGCAAAGGTAGAAATCTAGAAAGAGAATCAAGTGTTGATGGTTCACAAGACCACTAGTTTCAAGTAAAAGGGCAAGGGAAAGAAAGGGAACTTCAAGAAGAATGGCAAACAAGTTGCCACTCCCATGAAGAAGCCCAAAGCTATACCCACGCTTGAAACTGAGTGCTTCTACTGCAAAGGAAATGGTCACTGGAAGCGGAACTACCCCAAATAATTAGCGGATAAGAAGGATGGCAAAGTGAACAAAGGTATATTTGATATACATGTTATTGATGTGTACTTTACTAGTGTTCATAGTAGCCCCTCGGTATTTTATACCAGTTCAGTTGCAAAGATTAGTAACTTGAAACAAGAGTTGCAAAATGAACAGAGACTATTTAAGGGCGAGGTGACGATGTATGTTGGAAGTGATTCCAAGGTTGATAAGATCACCATCGCATACTCCCTCGACCTTCGGGATTAGTATTGGACCTAAATAAATGTTATTTGGTGTTTGCGTTGAGCATGAGTATGATTGGATCATGTTTATTGCGATACGGTTATTCATTTAAGTCAGAGAATAATTGTTGTTCTGTTTACATGAATAAAACCTTCTATGGTCTTACATCCATTGTAAATGGTTTACTGAATCTCGATTGCAGTGATACACATATTCATATTATTGATGCCAAAAGATGCAAAGTTAACTATGATAGTTCAACATGTTTGTGGCACTGCCGTTTAGGTCATATTGATGTAAAGTGCATGAAGAAACTCCATACTGATGGGCTTTTGGAATCACTTGATTATGGATCACTTGATGCTTGCGAACCATGCCTCATGCACTATAAAAAAATACACTTCCGTGATGATACGTGTTTGTCATAGTAGGTCACGTTTTCTGTCATGCATGTACATCCATGACAAATTTATGACAGAATGAAGATAGTCATACATGTGTTGTCGTAGAAGTGTTCCATGACATTACCCAAATTATCATCACGGAAGTGTCCACTTCCATGACGATAAATCGTGCGTCACAGAAGTGCTTTCGTCAAGGGTGACCGACACGTGGCATCCACCGTAACGGAACGCCGTTAAGCTATCGGGTCCGGTTTTGGATCCGATAACCCGTTAATAGCCCCGACCAATGGGGATTTTCCACATGTAAAATCATCATTGGCTGGAAGAAACACGTGTCGGCTCACCGTTGGGACAGATGTCATCCACTCATTGGACCCAAAGCGCCTATGATATGTCGACACATGGCACGCCCAACAGAGGCCCATTCCTGTGAAAAGGCCGGCCCATTTGACTTGGTCAAAAGGTGGTGGGTCGGCCCACGGTAAGCCTGTTAACGGCCTGTTCGCATATAGCCCATTTACAGCCCGCTAACCCAGGGCCCGTTTACGGCCTATCCAAATTAGGCCCAGTAGCGTCATCTGCGCCGTCCAATATAATTCCAGCCCGTTTTAACTTCCGACCCATGTATGTCCCATGACGTCTTTTGGCCCATATGAGGCCCTTAGTAAACCTCGGCCCATTAATGGCCTGTGGTAAAACTGGCCTGCAATGAACAGTGTATCACTTTATACCCATTAACGGCCCATTATTCCATTGGGCCGTTTGCAGCCCATGTTATCTGTCGGCCTTCTCAGGGCCCATTTATTCTTGGGCTCATTTCCAGCATTCATTTACTTTTGGCTCGTTACTGTCATTTTCTGCTTGTGGGCCAAATACAGCCCGTGGTTATAGTCGGCCCGTTTGTGGCCCGTTAATACGTTGGGCCGTTTTCATAGAGTCATCAAATATGGCCTATTAACGATGGCCTGTTATGGTCGGCCCATGAACGGACGATTTCAACTCTAGCCCATTTACGACCATAATGTGGTCTGTTATTGGCCCATGTTTGGCCAACCGATCTTACGGCCCGTTGAAGGCCCATTGATGATACGGCCTGTAGAAGGCCCATTGTGTCTATGCCTCGTAGAAGGCCCATTGTGTCTATGCCCCGTAGAAGGCCCATTGTTTCTACGGCACATAGAAGGCCCATTGTTTCTATAGCCCTTAGAAGGCCCATTGTTTCTATGGCCCATAGGAGGCCCATGTTAACTACAGTAAATATGTAGCCCATTGTTAATGTGGCCTAGTTTTAAAAAATAGGTTATTCCGGCCACTAGCAAACCGCGGAAAAAGAACTGCACTGAAATGAATAAACAAGACAACAGAGATAAATAAGCAAGCAAGTTATGCTAGGCTATCACGGCTATTACACATATCACATCCACTGGGCATCAAAGTTCGCCACAAGTGCAAATATTGGGAACAAAGCAGCATATAAACGCCGCAGCAAAACACGTCCATAACTGAAACCACTTCAGAAGAGCTCAAGAAACAATATCCTGGGTACCCATAATGCTGGCAAGATGCTTAGCAAGCTTATTAACTTTCTCTTGTTTGGCGCTTAAATCGTCCAGCACTTGATGTTGCACCAGAAAGTATGCATCTGAATTCTGCAGGGACTTCCTCAGTCCTTCGGCTTCCTGCCGCATAACATCTGATCGATGTCTTTCAACTTGAAGTTGAGACTCAAGAAGTCGAACTGATTTAGGCAGCGAGTTCAAAGAGCTAGTGCCAACAGTAGTAGACAGTAACTCGAACACTACATCAAGACAGGACTCTGGGGTTGTCTCAGTGTCTTCAGTATAGTTTTGATCAGCTTTCTTGGAGAACAACAGGGATGTCTCACTATCTTGAACCTGATCTGCATTACTTCCTTTACCATTGCATAACGGGGTACTCTTCTCCAATATTTTATCCGTGTTCTAAAGGAGAAACAAACAAACACATCACAGGTTTACAATGTAGTATATGAAACTCATTTTGGTAAACTAGTTTAGTAGTAAGGTGGACAGGATAACATCATGAAACAAACATATATCTATGTAGTATGGTCACTGTATGGTCTATATCATTCTAGTTTATGTTGCCAAATCAAGATAGATACAATTCAAATCATATCTATTTAAGACAAAGCAGCATAGATAGAATACAAGTGTGGGAAACTACACAGCAATAACAACACTTGTAATGTGCATGGCATGAGAACATAACTGTTTATTCAATTGAAACTGAAATCAACATAGAGCAAGTTACAACAGCAAACACGTTAAAGAAACAGGTTTAAAACATACCTGTTGCGCCATTGGAGTTTCAATTGCATCCTTCAAATTTGAAATTAGTTGGTATGAGAAAATACAGTGATGCAAGAGCAAAGTAGTATGAACCATAGCTACGAAACCTGACCTGAGAACAATTCTTATTATGCTTTAAGCGTTGACTTGCGGTTCAGAGTGGTGGTGCTCGTGCTTTGGGCACTGCAGTTGCCTTACTAACTGCTCGTGTTTGAGTGCTCTGTGGTGGAGACGGTGCTGTGTCAACGGGAACTGGGTTACTATCTGCTGGGGTTGGGGTTAGAAGGGGTGTAGCTGGTTCTCTGTCCAACTGGGTAGGGGCACAATCTGCGTGAGTCTGGGTTATGTGTGGTGGGGCTGGTTCTTGGGCAAGTACAACCGTGGTTCTATCTCCGTCGACAGGTAGCACGATCTTTTCTGAAGACCATGTTTTTACTCCCACAAATACTGCCATCACCCCCTCCAATTGAAATGGCTGATAAACAAGAAAAGTAATTGAATGTACAGACATTGTAAGATAGGCAGGTGCAATGGATAGTAGGGAAGAAAACAGGGCATGAAATAATTCACATTTATGTTGTCTAACCAAACAGAATAGCTAGACATAATTTCAAATATATGATGGCTAATTAAACAGGATAGCATGACACAATCTCACATGTATGATGGCTAACTAAGCAAGATAGAATGACATACTTCAAAATATGATGACTATGTAAACAGGATGACATGATATAACTATACGATGTGTCTATTAAAGTGGTTGGCATGCCATAAATCACAAACATGCCGTCAATGGAAACATGATGGCATGATATAATTCACGGATAGAATGACAAAATTCAAAATATGATGACTATGTGAACAGGATGAGATGATATAACTATATTATGTCTTTAGAAAATGGGTTGGCATGCCATAATTCAGATACATGCTGTCTATGTAAACATCATGGCATGATATAGTTCAAATATATGATTTATATACTAAGGAAGTGAGCAGAGGGAAATCACATATATGATGTGTCAACTAAGGAGATGGCATTCAATATCGTGTATATGATGTAAAAACTAAGCATTGCAATACAACATATGCATGATATGAGTAATATAACCCTGCCAAGTTTGAGCATACACCTCAGGGGGATAATAGGACTGGTCATCTGCCTCTGAAGAGCTATCTGTAACCAGCAACATATCGGCTTCACCAGGTAGCATTGTCTGCTCTGAAGACCTTGTTTTCAGTCCAGATTTCTCCATCACCAATTCAAATGGCTGATGCACAGGAAGAGCAGTTCAATATACAAACATTGTTGACAAAAGCAATGAGAAATAGAAAAAAAAGGATGGCATGATATAATTCACATATATGATGCTTGGCTAAACAGCATGGCATTGCATAATTTACATATATAATGCCTTGCAACAAGATAGCATTGCATAATTCACATGTATAATATCTTGCAAAAAGATGACATTGCATAATTCACATATATGATAATTAGACACTAAACAGGTGGCATTCACACAAATCATGTCTAAACTAAGCAAATGACATAGCAATGCAAGATACCATACGCACAATATGAGCAACATAACCATGCCAAGTTAGAGCATGCACCTCGGGGGGGGGGGGTATAGGACTGGTCATCTATCTCTGAATCCTCCTCTGAGGAGCTATCCGTAACCAGCGAGATATGCGCTTCGTCAGATAGCATAGTCCGCTCTGAAGACCTTGTTTTCACTCCAGAATTTTCCATCACCGTGTCAAATGGCTGATGCACACAAAGAGTAGTTGAATGTACTAACATTGTTGACAAATGTAATACATAACAAAAAAAGGATGGCCTGATATAATTCACATATAAGATGACTGGCTAAGCAGGGTGGCATTGCAAAATTCACATATATGATGCCTGGCTAAACAAGATGGCATTGCATCATTCACATAAACGATGAATAAACTAAACATATGGCATTCACACAAAGCATGTCTAAACTAAGCAGTTGACATATTTGATGTATAAAGTAAGCAATGCAAGGCACCATATGCATGATATAACCAACATCAGCATGCCAAGTTAGAGCAAAGACCTCATGGGTAAATAGGAGTGGTCTTCTGCTTCTGAACCCCCCTCAGAACAGTTATCTTCCTCTTGACTACGATCCGAAATGGGTGGAGGGGGGGCTGCCTTTGCGCCCACCATGGAGCGACGTCTGCATGAAATTTTATTGCCATGCAAGGCTTGTCTCTTTTGCTCTACATGTTCAGTTCCATTGTGTACAATAACTGACATGCATAGGAATAAAACATAGTGAGATTATGTAAGGAGTGCATGCACAAATCCAGAGTGATGGTAGCAAACTGTGGAAAGACCCAAAACCAATGATAGCAGGCAGATAATAGCTGTAGTTAAAAAATACAGATAATGGCTCCTTTAATGTTTGTGTGCACCCAACATGAAACTCATAGTAGACACCCGAGATTAACCAGATAGTAGACAGATAGTACTGATTGCTGCCCCAATATGTACCCCACAACCATTTAAAAACTCAAGTTTCAGCATAAGTTTGGACCTGAGTCGGAGTCTAATAGGTGAACACGACGATAAAGTAGCATGTCATCATATTAAGCGATGCATAACGTAAGCAGACACGGAAGAGTGCAACCTCTCTTGCGGATCCGTCTAGTCCTTAAGGTCATATGCTCAGTTGATGATGGTAATGCAGTTGTCGTGGCTGCCGACGACGAGGAAGAAGATCTGAGGCAGCGAAAGACAGTCTGGAGAGTGGATCTCTGCTGTGGTGAACCCTTTCGTCGTTGGAGCAGCTGAGCTGGGGTGGAACACAACACCGTAGGAGCAGGACAAACCACACAAGGTTTTCTTTGACACATATCTGTAACAGAAGTAATTGTGTAAGGGCTTGTTTGAATTTGAGGATTCTAACAATGCAGGGATAGGAAATAGACAGGAATAGGATAGGAATGCATGTGCAAAACAGAGAATTTAAAAACACAGGATTTCTGCCAATCTGGGTGTTTGGTTCACAAGAATTGGAAGATCACAGGATGCAAAGAAGCATGGTGAGATTAAGTCAAACCACAAGAAGTGTACAACCTCTTCGGCGAAGCCATGTTGATCTCAGCGTGATTGGGTTGGCCGGTGAGGATGCTCCAGCTGACTTGGATGTCGGAGGAGGGGAAGAAGATCTTAGGCGTCTGGAGATGGAGCCTGAGGTACTGCTCCGCTGTGATGGAGGGTTTCGTCGTTGGAGCAGCTCCGGTGAGTTGTACGACGCCGAGGCTGAAGCAGGACAAGAGAGACAATGTTAACCTGAGTGGAATTCTAATAGCATCTCCAATAGATGACGTAAAATACATAACCACAAAGTGCTAGATGTATACATCAGCCGCTCATCTCTGAACTTAACAGTCGAAATTGAATTTAACTGTCGAAACTGAACTTAATTGTCAAAACTGAATTTTGCTGTCGAAGCTGAATTTTACTGTCGAAACTGAACGCACTAGAGGTGAGGCTACACGTCAGTCGACTGACTTTTTCATCTCTGGTCAGGCGATTTTGTATCCGTTGGATACGAAATCAAGGGCCTGTAGTTCATCATCAACCTCCACCCCCTGAGCCGCCAGCCACCACCGGCCGAACAGCCGCCCCCCGCCGCCCGCGGCCGGCGGTGCGCCGCCCCGCCCGCCCCGAAAACACTCCCCACCGCCGGTCTGCCGCCGCCCCGGCCATCCCTCGAGGCCCCCCCGTGCCGAGCTTTTTCTCCGGCGATCCCCAATCCATCACCCCACCACCACCGACGACCACCGCCCCCACCCTGAACCCTAAGATAGATAGTGGGGTACTTCTCCGGTGAGCCCCCCTCCCCGCTGCGGCTGGTTCTTCCTTAACTCCGGCGAGCCACCCCACCCCCTGAAAATTGACTGACCCAAAAGTTGATTCAGTCGACTGAAGTGTAGCTAAATCGGAGCAGCATCGCAAGCAAGAGCAAGAGCGTGAGCAGCAACGCGAGCAAGAGCATACCAGGCAGGGGATCGAGAGCAAGCGCAGAGCAGCAGCGTGAGCGAGAGATAAAGCAGCAGCAACTCCTACTGATGTGGACGTCGCCGCTGAGGGAGCGACACCATGGAGGAAGTGGCCGGCAACGTCGTGGTGGATGGAGCCGCACCGTGTCGGCTCGAGACCGAGCGCCGGCGGCACCGTGAGATCGAATCAAGAAGAAAATGCGGCGATTAGTGTACAACCTCTTTGGTTGCGCCGATTAGGCCGCAGCTTCATCCGAGGAAACGGTAATGCTGATGCTCTTTCGGTGGTGCAGGTGAAGACGACGGTGTGGGAATGGAGGTGGCACGAAAGACGAGGGGAACGTCGGGGCAGCTCCTTGGAGGTGGAGGACGGGGTGGCTGAACCGGGGGATGACCAGATCGACGACGGATCCACATCCGGTACGATGGATGAGGGACGTCGAGGTGTTGCTGTGGACGACGTCGTTGGGGAAGAGGCTCCGGCTGGGTGGCGGATGGAGGAGGATGTGGGGCTTCGCGGGTTTTCCCGGCCTCATTGTACGAATGGGTGGGCGGATGGGATAGGAGTGGGGAACCATGGCTTAGGGACGCGCTTGTCCGAAATGTGGGGTATGTTACGAAAGTACCCCCACCGATTTGAGGCGGTTCTTTCTGTTCAGGGGTATCACGGGCATTTCGCGTGTCAGGATTTCACAGGAGGTGGGAGTTTTCGCACGTGTTGTAATTTTGGAATAGCAAGGCATGGGTTGAGACGGAGGGAGTTGTCGGAGCACAACGAGACAAAGATATATCTTAAATATTTTGGGCTAACAAGGCGTGGGTTGAAATTTCCGGACAAGCGTAACGTGTACTGTACCAAATCAATTCGCACTAAAAATGTCATTCAAAACTTTGAATTCATGTTATGTTCAATTAAAATATTTCGCTACGTGTATAATGCATGCAACCTAGTACTCAAATGAACGTTTTAGTGCATTCCAAACGTATATACTACCGCTTCAATATGAACTAAATTTGAATTCGTTTCTCTATTGGAATAAGATCTACAATAATGATTGTTGTGAAGTCAAAGTTGGGGAGTCCTGGATTAGGGGGTATCCGGACAGCCGGACTATAACCTTTGGCCGGACTGTTGGACTATGAAGATACAAGATTGAAGACTTCATCCCGTGTCCGGATGGGACTTTCCTTAGCATGGAAGGCAAGCTTGGCAGTACAGATATGTAGATCTCCTCCCTTGTAACCGACTCTGTGTAACCCTAGCCCCCTCCAGTGTCTATATAAACCAGAGGGTTTAGTCCGTAGGACAACAATAACAATCATACCATAGGCTAGCTTCTAGGGTTTAGCCTATCTGATCTCGTGGTAGATCAAATCTTGTACTACCCATATCATCAATATTAATCAAGCAGGAGTAGGGTTTTACCTCCATTGAGAGGGCCCGAACCTGGGTAAAACATCGTGTCCCTTGCCTCCTGTTACCATCCGCCTAGACGCACAGTTCGGGACCCCCTACCCGAGATCCGCCGGTTTTGACACCGACATTCGTGCTTTCATTGAGAGTTCCTCTGTGTCGTCATTGTTAGGCTCGATCGCTCCTTCGATCATCGTTGGCGATGCAGTCCAGGGTGAGACTTTTCTCCCCAGATAGATTTTTTTATTCGGCGGCTTTGCACTGCGGGCCAATTCGCTTGGCCATCTGGAGCAGATTGAAAGTTACGCCCCTGGCGATCAGGTCAGGTTTGGAAGCTTAAACTACACGGCCGACATCCGCGGAGACTTGATCTTCGACGGATTCGAGCCCTGGCCAAGTGCGTCGCACTGTTACGATGGGCATGATTTAGCTCTGCCACCGAACAGTGTTCAGGAGACCGCACCTGCAACCGCTCCGACCTTCAATTCGGAGCCAATTGCGCCATTCGTGGGCGGGTGGTTAGACCCCGCCACAGATGCCGCAGCCTCAACGGCGATCGAGCCGAACACCAGCCTTACCCTTCGCGAGGCCCGTGACTCCACATTGCCGGATTCTCCTCCGGACCCCGAACCACCCGCGCCCCTGCCAATCGAATCCGGTTGGGCGCCGATCATGGAGTTCACCGCCGCGGATATCTTTCAGCCCTCGCCCTTCGGCGACATACTGAATTTACTAAGGTCTCTCTCCTTGTCAGGAGAGTCCTGGCCGGATTATGACTGGCAGGATTGGGATGCGGATGACGAAGAAATTTGACGCCCACCCACCACCCACTACGTAGCCAGTGTCGATGATTTGACCGAGATGCTCGACTTCGACTCCGAAGACATCGACGGTATGGACGACGATGTACGAGACGAACAGAAACCACTGCCCACAGTGCACTGGGCAACCACCTCATCTCACGATGTATGCATGGTGGACACACCCAAAGGAAACAACGACGAGGAACGGAAGGATTGTTCCCTCGAAAAGCAGTCAAAGCGGCGGCATAAGCACCGCTCCAAATCCCGCCTCGACAGAAACAACAGTCATACAGACCCAGCGATAGAACAGGGTGAGCCGGCGGACAGCGAACATGGCATTGAACAACCGTCCGACCATGGCAACACGAATAATCAAACCGAGCAACCCGTTTCGGGTGAAGATAACAGTCCGGATGACCTCACGCCGGACAAGCTCCTGGAGCAGAAGAACCTCCATAAAAGGCTCGTCGCCACTGCGCGTAGCCTGAAAAAGTAGAAGCGGAAGCTCAAGACTGCGGAGGATGCACTCAGAATCAAATGGAGCAAAGTAATCAACACCGCAGACAAATGTGGCGGCAGTCGCCACACAAAGAGCTACCCGAAGCGAAAGCTACTGCCTGAATTTGATGAGGAGGCCTTAGAGCCCCCGCAATCCAAAAACAAAGCAGCCATCCGGTCGGATAGACGACCTCATGGCCAACATAGAGCGGCAAACGACGCCGCACACAAGCCAGCACGTGGTCCACATAAGGACTCGCATTAGAAAGATGGCCCAACCAGATCTATCTACGGGCCAAGAAGGCACGCTCCAGCAAGAAAGGCAACACAACAAAAATCCGAACACCACGGTACACCCAAATATAGGGGTGCCGCACACCCCCTATGTTTCATCGATGAGGTGCTGGACCATGAATTTCCAGAGGGATTCAAACCCGTAAAAATAGAGGCGTATGACGGAACAACAGACCCTAGGGTCTGGATCGAGGACTACATCCTCCATATCCACATGTCTCGAGGAGATGATCTCCACGCCATCAAATACCTACCCCTCAAGCTCAAAGGGCCAGCCAGGCACTGGCTTAAAAGCCTCCCCGAAAACACCATTGGAAGTTGGGAAGAGCTCGAGGACGCCTTTCGGGCAAATTTTCAAGGAACCTATGTCCGACCACCGGATGCAGACGACTTAAGTCATATAACTAAACATCCCGGAGAGTCAGCCCGAAAGCTTTGGAACAAATTTCTTACTAAAAAGAACCAAGTAGTCGACTGTCCGAACGCCGAAGCCTTAGCAGCTTTCAAACACAGCGTTCGAGACGAATGGCTTGCCAGACACCTTGGCCAAGAAAGGCCAAGAACAATGGCTACATTAACAAGCCTCATGACCCGCTTTTGCGCAGGCGAGGACAGCTGGTTGGCAAGATGCAGCACCAGCGACCCAAGTACATCCGAAGTCAGGGACAGGAATGGGAAGCCACGACGCAGCAAAAACCAGCGCCGGAATAAGGAAAATAGCCCGAAGAGCACGGCGGTAAACGCCGGATTCAAAAGCTCTCGGCAGAGTCAGCAAAAGCTACCCCTCAAAGATAACAGGGGCGAACTATCCAGCCTAAACAAAATTCTAGACAGGATATGTCAAATCCACAGCACCCCTGGTAAGCCTGCAAATCTTACCCATAGAGAATGTTGGGTCGTCAAGCAATCTGGCAAACTCAATGCCGAACACAAGGGGCTGGATACACCAAGTGAAGACGATGACGAACCCCACAAGCAAAGCACTGGGGAACAGACCACCAGAAGTCAAAACAGTAAACGTGTTATACGTGACAAAGGGGAGAAACAAAGTGGCGCCCATAGAGATACGTGCCCTATGGCCTATCACAACGGAGTTCTGCCACTGGTCGTCCAAACCGATCACCTTCGACCATCGGGTTTACTCTGCAAATATCCGGCACGCAGGATGGGCTGCCTTGGTGTTAGACTCGATAATTGACGGATACCACTTTACACGAGCCCTGATGGATGGCGGCAGTAGTTTAAACCTGATATATCAGGACACAGTCCGCAAAATGGGGATAGACCCAACAAAAATTAGCCATAGCAATACTTTCTTTAAAGGAGTAACGCCAGGCCCAGAAGCCCATTGCACGGGCTCCTTCCTACTAAAAGTTATGTTCGGCTCCCCCGATAACTTCCGTAGCGAAAAGCTAACCTTCCACATCGCCCCGTTTAAAAGTGGTTATCAAGCACTACTGGGACGCGAACCTTTCGCTCGCTTTAACGCAATACCACATTGTGCGTCTCTCACGCTTAAGATGCCCGGCCCACGAGGCATCATCTCATTGAAGGGAAATATTGAGCGCTCCTCACGCGCGGAAGACTATGCGGCAGCCTTGGCAGCCACACACTAAAATGGCCTCACCAACCAGAGCACCTAACAGGTCGTTAAGACCACGGACTAAGGATGGCAGTGGGTCGGGTTTGGACCAGGTTGAACAATATCAAATCCATATCAATATCCATGAAGACAGTCTTTGCCCGCCCATGAAAAAATTCATGGGTGAAAAATTGTGTCCATGTCCAAACCCGATGGATATCCATACCCACTGGACATCCCTTAGGTCCTCTCAAGACATATAAATAAGACATAACACAATGTTAACATAAGTTCTTCCATTTTTCACCTCGTGGCAGGCTAGGCCTCACTTATGGTAAACATCAACTTAGTCCACTAACAACCGAAAATCATTTAGCATTTTTCTAATAGAGGAAAATGACGAGTCATTTAACAAGGAGGTAAAAATAAGGGAAGGGGTGTTGCCATGTTGGAGTATGTTATGGAGGGGATTGAATGTCAACTAATAAAAGTTACGACTGGGATTATGCAATTTATTTTGCATGTTTTAGATAACAAAGTGTAAAATTGCAGTGGGACATGTGACTATGGGGTAGGGATAGCAGATTTTTCCCTATTAAGTCATACTATCGGGTCGGGTTTGGGTGTACCCACGGGTACAAGATTATATCCATGCCCTGCCCACGAGTAATCGGGTTGGGTTTGGGCGCCGCCCATGGGCACAAAAGCATATCCAAACCCTATCCATTAGGGTCGGATATCCATGGATATTCATGTCCATGGATAAAACTGCCATCCTTACCACGGACACGGCTAGACGAGTCCGGCGCAACCATATAATTAATCAAGGTTTGATGGCTATATACCCCTATACAAGGGGCTCTGTGCATGTAAACAGGCGACAATAAGGCTCAATTTTACCCATCTTGAATTATACTTTGTTTATTATAAACACACATTTTGCACGACTACTTTTTTAGCTAAGTTCCTCTCTTTTACAGATAACCATCGTGCTACACCAGTCCAGGATATGGCACAACGGAGACACAGGCGCAGACGTGCAGCATGGACCCATTCCAAGGATTCTTTTTAGATTAAGACCCTGCGTAAACCTTTCTTACTGTCTCTTGTTGATACACATCCCCCGGATTCTCAGCATTACCGAGAAGGAGGCTGGCGTCTTGGCATGGGGCCACATCAAAATATTGCACGTACCTGGACACCAGGGGCTCATTACAAAGGGTGTTGTTCAGCCCGTTTAAAATCATAAAGACCGAATACCTTAGGGAGTGTTCGGCGTCGCGAGTTTGGCCTTATATGCATCAGCTCCGAATCATGTCTTTGGTCAAATGTTGGGTTTGCCCGGCTCCTGTGTTTTGCTGCCTTACGTTCCGCTCTATCGGCTAAGGCGGCATCAGGAGAACTACTGCGATTGTGCCCCAGTTCAGCCAGGCAAGCAGCTCAGTAGAGAAAGCCGAAAACTGACTGTCATGATATAGCGCGAGACTGGTCAACAACTCGATGACCTAGCGGAATCTTCGGTATTACTCCGCCTTAACGAAGGGCCATTTCCCGGCCAGGCACACACGCTCCTCGAATTTGGGCGAGCGCGGCGCCACCAGGGGCTATATAGTAGCCCCACTGTCAAACTCCTATGGCTAAGTGAAAGTGATAAAGCATTATAGTCCGATTGCCTAGTTCGCTGCGCTATCACCTTCTTAATGGACCAAGACGTTGGATCAAGTGTGAAAATGCATCTTCTGCGAACACCCCTACATTACATGCGTGGGGGCTGAAGCCGAAGACTGCCATCTTTCAGGTTATATACATATATACGTAAGCGGCCGCACAGGAGGTATTATAATTCTTGCAAGCACAAGTATAAAATAGATTTTACATTTCAGCAAAACATTGTTTTCAATGAGAATACATGTTATTTGAACATAATATCCTTCGAGCACTGCGCCTCTATGGAACAAGCGCCCTCCAGAACTTCTTGAAAGTAGTGCTCGGCAGGTACTCGGCTTTCGTCCGAATCTTGGGCTGCAATGGCGGTGGCCTCCATCCCTGCCCAGTATGTTTTGACACGGGCAAGGGCCATCCGCGCACCCGCCACGCACGCTGACCTCTTCATCGCGTTGATATGTGGCACCGCACCAAGGAACAGCTGCACCAAGCTAAAATAACTGTTCGGCTTTGGCCTTTCCAGCCACAGATGATCCACGACATACCTCATGGCAAGTCTGGACAACCTATTTAGCTTGGCCCACTCGGCCAGCCGATCAGGCAATGGAAGCAGACGCTCTGGATCGTTAAATTGTGACCAGAATAGCTCTTCCACTTCGTGATCCTTTTGATCTCGGAAGTGTTCGGCCGCATCAGCAGCACTCACCGCTAAATCCAGATATGTGTCCGCAGAACTCCACATCCGGTCCAAAGGAGCATATTTAGGATCTCCGAACTTCATCTGCAGCATAAAGGGCTTCCCAGCCGCGATATCTCCGGCTTGATGCAGCTCCTCCTTCAGCGCTCTCATTGCAGAACGAGTATCCTTGGCCGCCATCGCGGCCTTCTCAAGGTCTGTCCTCTTCGCCTGGTCTTCCTTTTCAAGAAGCTTGCAACGGTCAGCGGCGTCCTTCAACTTCACAGCCATCTTGGCCATCTCTTCCTTGCTTTGGCAGTGAGCAGCCCGTTTGGCCCTTAGCTCCTCAGCCGCCTTTAGGGCAGCCGCATTGCTTTTTCTGGCTTGTTCTTTGACTCGGGCAAGCTCTGCCCGAAGGTTCTCCATGGACGCAGCTCCATCTGCAGCAGCACACACGTTATAAGATACTGGCATCATGCTGCTCTTACCATGTGTCTCCGGAGAAATCACATACCTTGTGCCTCGTCAAGCCGCTTGTTAACAAGCATGATGTCGGCATCTGCCACGTCAAGCTGCCGCTTTAACTCGGCAAATTCATCAGTCCGGCTGGCCACCAGACACTTCGCCACCTGCATATTGAGGCGGCAAAATTATACCTGGGACTATGATCCTCTGCGCGCCGTCGTCTTCGACAGCACCCAGAGTCTCAGGGGCTACTATCTACACAGGGCGCATCTTAAAACATGCGGCACTATCAAAAGGTACACCATTTCACGTACCTCAAAACCTATTAGTAGACTTTTGACAGCTTCATGCAACCCGCTCTCCGCGGATGAAATCCTTTCAATTACCGTACCCATCAACGTATTGTGCTCTTCTGAGATAGACGCTCGCCCTAGCAGATCCCTCAGTACCACCAACCGCACACCGGACGGTGCCGGACTCATTCGATTGCTTTTTTCAAAAGCCGGATAATGAGGGCTTCGGGTGGCTTCATGACTACCATCTGGCCTTGCCGGATCAGGAGAAGCCCTCCGTGACGACACCTCGGGGTCGCCCGCCTCTTGAGGCGGTATGGTAGGGGAGGCGTTCCGCTCTCCATCATCTTTAGAAGAAGATCCCCCGAAGATGAGCTCTGCTGAGAAGGGCTAAGATCCGAACTGCAAAATAAATGCTTCGGTTACTTTCCTTAGGAATAAAGCAAGGGTTTCTCTCATTATTAAAACACCATTTTACTTACAGCTTGGTGGAGGGCTGATCCCCTTGAGGGCACAGTACGGCCGGGGTATCCCCCGGTGCAGGACCCTCTGGCAAAGATTTCTTCCCCCGCTTCGCGACCATTGTCTCCGAGTCTCCAGAGGCGGTCCTCTTCTTCCCCTGAGGAAAGGAATTTTCGATTCCTCCTTTCCGGACAACCTCCTCCGCGGAGGCAGTAGCCTCCTTGTTCCCCCCCCTTCATCTTTTTCTGAAGGCACAATCTCCAGCATCCTGGTTAACACAGGGTCTGACGAGGTCTCAGGAAGGAGGGCCGGACACCTGATCAACTTCGCCTTCGCTACCCACTCCTGGTTCAAGAACAACTCCTTTTTAAGGGCGATATTGCGATAAATAAACGAATAACGTGTTCGGACACAGGGCTACTTACTTGGGTATACGGACGATTGCAGCTCAGACCTGCATCCTCAGTAGGGTCCGGACACATCATTTGTGGTCCGAAGAACAATTTGTACATCTGCACGGGCATCATGCCAAGGAAATGTTGAAGAGCTCGCGGTCCCTACGGATTGAACTCCCACAGGCGGAGGGGACGACGTTTGCAGGGCAGAACTCGGCGAATTAACATGACCTGCGTCACCATGACCAGACTGACATCTCTCTCCAGGAGATCTTGGATGCGGCTCTGCAATAGGGGCACATCCTTTACTGGCCCCCAGTCTAGCCCCTTGTTGACCCATGACGTTACTCGTGGCGGGGGACCTGAGCAAAAAACAGGCGGAGCCACCCACTTGGTACCCCTGGGAGCTGTGATAGAAAACCACTCTTGTTGCCATAAGCCGGACTCCTCTTGAAAAAGCCCTCGGGCCATGGGGCGTTAGCATTTTTGCTTATTATAGCGCCTCCGCACTCCGCGTGCCGTCCCTCGACCATCTTCGGCTCCACTTCGAAGGTCTTTAGCCATAGTCCGAAGTGAGGGGTGATACGGAGGAAGGCTTCACACACGACGATGAACGATGAGATGTGGAGGATAGACTCCGGAGCTAAATCGTGGAAGTCCAGCCCATAATAGAACATGAGCCCCCTCACAAAGGGATCTGGCGTGAAGCCTAGCCCTCGGAGGAAGTGAGATACGAACACGACGCTCTCGCCAGGCTTGGGAGTGGGAATAACCTGCCCTTGAGCAGGTAGCCTATGCGGGATTTCGCCGGTCAAGTACCTGGCCTCCCTTAGATTTAGAACGTCTTCCTCCATGACGGAGGAAGGCATCCATCGGCCTTGAAGGTTGGATCCGGACATCATCAAAGGTCCGAAGCGCCTAAATCTGAAGCTTCGGGTGGTGGAACTCGAGGCGGGAGGCGGATTCGATTGAGATCAAAAGAAAAGAGTAAGGCCTTGGTCTCTTTATGAAGAGGTTGAATACCAAGAGCCCTCCCTATGGCCGTTTGGTACTTACCTTTGATCGAGGGGACATACCAACGGGCACGATTGGGTTACCCACGTCCGTGTTGATGAGAATCCCGTAAATAAGGGGGACACGATCTCTGCTTTGACAAGACGTGCCAAGGAAACCGCCTCGCAAAACGCGTTGAGGTGGGGGGTAAAAAACGATTCGAATAAAGGCTTGGCTGTGGTGTGATGTCACGCTACGGAATACGTCAGTAGAATAGATTTGTGGAAATATAATTCTCTCCACGGTGGTATGTGGAACTTGTTTTGCAGAGCCAGACACGATCCTCGTGTTCAGAATCTTCTATGAAGTATTCGGAGGAAGATCCCGCCTTGCAATGTCGAAGACAATCTGCGCGCCGGACTCATTGTCATTGAAGCCTGGTTCAGGGCTACCAAGGGAGTCCTGGATTAGGGGGTATCCGGACAACCGGACTATAACCTTTGGTCGGACTGTTGGACTATGAAGATACAAGATTGAAGACTTCGTCCCGTGTCCGGATGGGACTTTCCTTGGCGTGGAAGGCAAGCTTGGCAGTACGGATATGTAGATATCCTCCCTTGTAACCGACTCTATGTAACCCTAGCCCCCTCTCCGGTGTCTATATAAACCGGAGGGTTTAGTCCGTAGGACAACAACAACAACAATCATACCATAGGCTAGCTTCTAGGGTTTAGCCTCTCTGATCTCGTGGTAGATCAACTCTTGTACTACCCACATCATCAATATTAATCAAGCAGGAGTAGGGTTTTACCTCCATCGAGAGGGCCCAAACCTGGGTAAAACATCGTGTCCCTTGCCTCCTGTTACCATCCGCCTAGACGCACAGTTCGGGACCCTCTACCTTGCCTCCTGTTGCCTCCTAAGCGTTTGAATTCGTTTCTCTGTTTTAATAAGATCTACAATCGTCATTATTGGCAAGTTAAACCATCGATTGTGTATTATCTTCATAGCACACCACATGATTAGTCTCGAGTTACATATGAACTATGTGTACTATATGAACTCGAACTCGATTTTTTGAATCCACTTTATGTTGATTTCAAATCATAGTACATTTCAAGCTCTAGCTAGATCTTCACAAACTAAACCATGTCTCATATGTATAATGTGTTTATCACATTATGTATGGTGCCCCGCCCCCTATGCCTACAAGTATTTAGATGTGAGTCGCAAACACCACACATTACCACAAATTCAAATAAAATGTTAGAATGTTCGATACATAGTATTGTTTAGATTGTTCGATATTTAGTTGTAAGTTGCAAACGCCACACATTATCACAAATTCAAATAAAATGTGAGATTGTTCAATGTATAGTATGGTTTAGATTGTTCGACATTTAGCTGTGACTTGTAAACGCCATGCATTATCACATTATGGTATAACATGTGCAAAACCACAACACGCGTATCACCGCTATATTCATGCATGCACATGTTTAAAACACTATGATCTCCTATTCAAATATATGAATCCACTTTCATATCAAATTATGATCTTTGTTAGTCTCTCACACCCACACAATCCTCTAACCTTTGTAGCTACCACTAACTTTCTCTCGTGCATGCACACGCCCTCCTCGCCCTCCCCCTCCCTCAGCATTCTATCCATCGCGCACATTCATTTTCTTCTTCTTTAGGTCGTTCTCCCACAGTCTACAGAACTCCTTTCCGACACACACCGATCGATAAACCTCTCCAGCGATGTCTGCCTACAACATACACATGCACCTTAAAGCTCCTCCTTTATGTGTCCTTGCCTTGTGTCTCTCATACGGTCCCACTCACGTGTAAACTCTCGCCCCTCTTTTCATCGATCTCACAACCGCACACTCATCCCCCTATCTAGCTAGTAGCTGGGCCTCTCGCACCACCTCCTAGCTCCATTCTCTCTGTCTATCCGTCTCGCCGGGCCTTATTTGCCTCTAACAAATGGACGTACACCGACCGATCTCCCGCTATACATATAGCTAGCTAGGTCCTTATAACTCGTTTTTTACCATGCGTTGATCGATCTACCTCATTAGTTATGTCTCTCCCTTCCTCCGACAAACAACAATTGATCTACCGATCTAGTTAGGTTTGCTTACCAAACACATGCTTCCCCTTCATCATCCATGGATGTGTCCCGAAAGATCTATCATACACAGGCACACATAGAAACACATCCGAACTCTTATTGATAATATTGCAGTTCCACCCTTAGTTTGTCTAGTAGGCCTCTCCCACCATCTTCGAGAAGCAAATCCATCACCCATCCAGCACTCTACCCCTCTCCCTCCCTCCCTCTCCTCTCTCTCTCTCTCTCCCATCCTATTTCCCATCCTTCAGTTATGTATGGATGTCGACCGATCTCCCTCAAGACATAGCTGGGTCTCTCCTTCTCAACACATATAGGAGTCCTTCTACCTCTATAGTTAGGCCTCTGCCTCCCCCTCCCCCCACCCCCTCCCACACATACACACACTGATACATCGAGCGCTCTAGTCATGTCTCCCTGCCACACACAAACTTGACCTATGCCCTCTGATGTTCCGGTAGCTAGGTCAGTCACCCTATATCTTTGACTTGCACACACACACACACACACACACACACACACACAATTTCGATGGCTCTCTTCATCAATCTCGCACCCACCCACTTGATCCTCTCTTCGACTCTATCGATATCTATGACCCCTCCCTCTCTTCTCGTGGATCGCCCGACCCTCTATATATGATATGGATAGGCCTCCATTTCACAATTTTGTTTGAGATGTCATCGACACATATTCCCACAAATACATTCACGAAATCAACCTCCCCACCCCCCCCCCCCCCCGTCAAGCGGTTTTCGAACATGCGTTTGAAGCGAGCAAGGCATTCTTTCACCGTTGCGGAAGAACGGGTGTAGATGACGTCGAACTCATCACAGGTGATGGTTCTAACGTTGTACTCACCGCCGATCATGGAGATTTGGGATGCCATGGATTTGGGAGGAGAGTTAGGATTAGTGGGACTACCGTAATGTGAAAGGATGGGACGATTGGGAGCGAACTGTTGTAAGGTACTGTACTAGTAGAAGACGGGGACGAGTAGGGCGTGCGAACGGCGTGAGGTTGCTGGCTTGCCCGGTGGATAAACGGCTGCAAGACCCCAAACAGTTCTCAAGAACTATGCGGGACCCACTAGATGTCATGTCTACTAGACCCATACCGTAGGCCTGACGGTATAGCTTCTGCCTGTTCGCACGCCATGCCGGCTTGTGTGTAACTTCAATTAATTCCGTCAACCGTCGCGCCTCCCATGACCTTCGCCTCTCTCACGCGGTCGTGCCCTTTGAGACTTCGACCGGCTATAAATGAGCAGTTTTTTTGCCTACTCCGCATGCATGATACTCCCTCTGGTCCTTTTTACTTCCGTCAACCGTTTATACTAAAATTATCAATATCTACAATACTGATTATAATGAGTATAAAGCACCTCTTGGGTGGGTTAGATTTTTTTGGGTTAGTTGAGTTCAAACTAACCCAAACTAACTCTAACACATGGATCCAAATAGGGCCAAGGTTAGCTATTAGAGTACTACTACCTCCCTTCTAGTTTAAAGGTCTCGATTCAAAAATTTGACCTAGTCTTAGCAAGATAGAGGCGGTGGAATAGTTTTTGTAGTTCTTCACAAAAAATGTGTTTACCAATGCATGCATGAACACTAGTTACTCCAACCCCCCTATCTTCTTTAATTCTTTGCCACATTAGCATGTTTGCTATTCCCGTGTGCATTATACTCCTACCAGCTAAGATACCACCATTATGGCCAGCCTTAATCATCGCATGCAATAATTTAGTGCACCTTGAAATATGAACATGTGTTGGGCGTGTATGTTTTTAATGACTTGAGACTATACCTGGCCTGGCATGCAAGATGAGACTTATTATGCACCGTTCCCCATACCTGCAGGAAGCCCGCCGTCTCCAAATCTTTTCCTCTCCATGTGTGGAAACACCAGACTCTCCTTCTCCCTCCGACGCTCCCACCACTCCACCCCGTGGGGAAAAAAATCTGCATGCATGACTCTCCTCCCCCCGCGCTCGTCCAATTCGTTGTGACCAGCAATATTTCCACCCCTTACCTCCCCCATAATTTACTCCAACAAATATGCCCATGTAGCTGTTACTTAACTGCAGGTGCATTGGGTCACTGACATATGGGCCCAACAAGGGTCTGACCCACATGTCAGTGACACAACTGGACCTGCAATTAAGTCAGTGCAGCTCAGTCCATATCTTACGTAGGTGCGCCATTGCTCGCTATAAATACTGTGCCTCCCACGACATCGCTATCTCCTCCCCCTCACGTTCACGTTCATCGCTATCTCCTAACCCTCCCTGGATCCCTCTCACATCGACCACCATGGCATCGCCCCTTCCAAGCCCTAGGCGCCCCTCGCTGCACCGCGCGGACGGTCACGCGTCGTCGTTCCGTTCCTCGCCGCCACTAGTCGAGGAGGACGTGTCGGCGTTCCGCTGCTCGCCGCGACGCGTCGAGGTGGACGCGTCGGCGTTCCTCTCCTCACCACCACTAGTCGAGGAGGACGCGTCGGTGTTCCGCTCCTCACCGTGACGCGTCGAGGTGGACACGTTGGCATTCCCAATCTCGCCAGCACGCGCGCTGGAGGACGCGTCGGCTCTCCGCTACAAGGAGAACGCCGCACCGCCCGTCGAGCCCCCAGCCTTGAGGAGCTTTGGAAATAAATGGATGTCGCCTTGTGGGAGGCTTTGCCTCCAGCAGAGCGCGCCAAAATAGAGGCGAAGAAGGAGGCCGAGGAAGAGAAGCGCACCGCGGAACAAGCTGCCTGGCAGGCCTATGTCGCGTCCGAGAGAGTCAGGCAATTGGCTCTTTGGCAGAAGGCTCGTGCGAGGGCCGTGAGGGTGGCGGAGGACGCCCGTGCCAAATCCCTGAGTGTAGTCGGGCCCAAGCGCCTCATCTACGCTTGGCGTTACGTGGACTGGGTGCACGCTTCCAGCGAGGAGGAGTACCTGTTGGCGCCGGATCACCACACCGGTGAGATCGTGCTCGCCCGCCAGCAAGCCGCCAATCAGCACCTCGCGAGCTGCGAGGCTGAGGAAGAGGCGTTGTGTCGGCGCGCTGGGAAACGGCCGCGCACCAGGGCACTCGTGGCACGCTGCAAGCGCTCCTGCGAGCGCCGTGGCTTTTAGTAGGAGTATAATTTTTGTTCCGTAAGGCGATCTCATTAGTTTTGGGACGCAAATGATAAATCCCGGACGTTCAGGAATTTTTAGCGTCCTTAATTAAGTATGTAAAAGGGAAAGTTTGGAAACCTTGTGTATTCGTATGCATTTTGTAAGTACGTGCATATAGCACAAACTTTACCATATACTATCGCACTACACGTCTCTCTCTCTATATATGCCTGCAGACTGTGCTACTCCCTCCGTCCAGGTCAATAAGTCATCTTTGGTTGTGCATCGTGACCAAGAAAGAGGGAAGATGTTGTAGGGTGGAACCCTAAGTGAAGATATTTCACGAATTGGAGGGGGAATCCCCAAGAACAAGATGCACACAAGAGGGTAAACAAGAGGAACACTCAAGAACAAGTCCAATCACACATCCACTAGACCAACAAACACAAGATCCACAAGGTACATGAACAATCAAAGGGAAACAATATACATGGTAGAGTTCATCCCGAATCCTATGAAGGAGATGAGGGCTTGATGATCCTATGATGGGGATCCTTCCCTCAAGGGGGCCTTGAGTTGGGTCACTCCAAGAGGAGGTCTTGATCTCCTAGTGGAGTGGATCCATGGAGCAAAGCTCACATATGTGTATCATCTACTTTGCTATCCTCTAAATGAGCTAGGTGGGAGGTACTTATAGTCTAGGGACGAAATAGAGGGAGAGGGGGATACAAAGGTCCAAAATGACCCTGAAAACATAGACACACTCGGACGGGTCCGGACACCCGGACCGGGCAGAGGTGCCGGGCGAAGGAAGGCCGGGCACCCGGGGCGCGAGGGGCCGGGCACCCGGGCCGGTCAGGGAGTGGCGCCCCTTGGCGCTGTAGTGGCCGGGCACCCGGGGTAGTGGCCCGGGCACCCGGTGGGGAGGCTGGGCCGCGCCAGGAGGGGGCCGGGCACCTGGGGTGTGATGGCCCGGGCACCCGGGGTGGGCCGCACCAACGCCCAGGCGGCGGCTGGGCCAAGGGGCGGGCACCCGGGGCTCCAAGGCCGGGCACCCGGGGCCGGTAGAGGCAGCGCCCAGGGGAGGACCGGGCACCCGGGCTGCTGGTGGCCGGGCACCCGGGGTGGCCAGGGACTTGGCCCTCCGGCGGTTTGGGTCCGCGACCTCTCTTGATTCACGCCTCGTGTGTCATTCTTCCTTCTCCTCCTCCATAGGTCTCCGGTGAACTTGGTGATTCCTCCGTGCCTCACCGTGACGATCTCCGAAGTACCTAAGAATGCATAATGCATCTCTTTGAGGTAGAATCCCATTCTCAAGTGAATCCGGATAAAACTCGGAGAGGAAAGAGTTAACCTCGGTTTCGACAGTGCGTGCGCGTGCTCTTGTCATTGGTCCCCGAGGTGCTTGACGAGTTGTAGTCGAGACCATGGGGATGAGCGAGGGATGCTCCGCATCATCTCCCCCCTTGGGAGAGATCCGTCCACGGATCGTGATCTTCATCACCATGCTAACGAGATGGCGTCGCCGTGTAGAAGTGGATAACCACCAAGCACTTGTCATGTGGAAGCTTGAAATGGTCACTCTCCAATGTCGCACCGTCTTGTAGTTCCTTGAAAAGGAGCAACGATAACAAGCACTTGGAAAAACAAATGTGATTGGCATTAAAGCAAAACCAAGCATTCAAGAGGTGATTCACCCAACAAGTGTTGTGATCAAGCATAGCATATGGTTTGACAAAGAAGTGTGGCATGGAATTTAAGCATCTAAATTGAGCACAATCAAGGACATCATGGATACAAGCATGCAAATGTGATGTAGTGATGCAAATATGTTTGACAAGATAGCAAGCATCGACCTCAAGATCATAGCAAACATGCATAAAGCGCTTGACAAATGGTCTATGGTAGGCATAAGAGTCATTCACAACACCAAAAGAAATGAAATGTCTAAACACATGGGGCAAGTGCAAGACAATCCAAGCATAATGTGCATATGGTGTGCTGAAGAAAGTGGGGCACTCAACACAATTGATATAGCAATTTTGCAACATGTGCGAGGCAATCAAATCATTCAAGCTAGTAGTGCAAAGATGCAACATGCTATAGGAAATCATGTCAATCATGTCATGTGAGCAAATAATAGATATAGGAAATGCACATGACATATCGCAAGCGCGAGCACAAAGCAAGATCATAGTATCATCATAGGCATGGGGCACATAGCAAACATGGCAATAACAAGCAATGTCTCCACCAAGCTTGCAAATACACAAACAAGTATGAGAATCAATCGTCATGTGTAATGCAAAGCATGGGTCACAAATGCATGGCAAAGGCATAGGGAATAGCATATCATGCAAAGTGAACATGGCAAGATGGGCATATAATATGTAGTGGACGATAACCCATAACCATGTGAGAGCCATGTAGAAGAAATGCGCGAAGAAAGCGGTGGGAAAGGCAATCCATGTGATCCCAAGTCATCATTGCTCTCTAGAGATCGTTTTGTCAACTCATGGGATTGTGAGGTTGACAAGTATTCATGGGTACCTACACCAAAGAGACACAAACCGAAGAAATTGTGTTCGTGGTAAATGTACACATCATCCATCATGATGTGTATGTGCATGTGTGAGTTAGCACAAGATAAGCATCGCTCAAAGAAATTTGATGTGTGATATAAGAACATGTCATCCATCATGAAAGAATAGTTGTTATGTATGACACGATGGGGACACAAATTGAGAATGCAAGTATATGGCACAACAATATCATTATGATTCATGGGGAGCACATTGTGCACATAATTATTGGGATCATGAAATGGATGGGATGGATCAAAATCTCCTAACATGGATGAGGAAACTATGGGGGTCTCATCATGAGTAATATTGGAAACATCATATGGAGAAAATGGACAACATCCAAAACAATGCATATCCGAAGCTAGGTGGTCATGGCATGGCATATGAGATAAAAGATGCAAAGGGAGCATATCAATATCATCACAAGAAAAACAAATGCCAATAACCATGGTCTTGTCATCTATGCCATATGTACAAATTGGGTTTATGTTTATGGCATATGCATAGTCACTATGAAGAGATTGCAAATATGACATATTGTTGATCTCATTCATAGCATATGACAAGTCAAGCGGATTCTCAAACATCATGTGACCAAGAGAATTATCACAAGAAATCCTATGTAACATGGCATCACAACTAATAGACTCCACATGGCAATCATCAAACTCATCATAAATGGGTAAATCATCGCATGGGGAAATCACACTAGCATGAAGCATGACAATAGGTGGATCAACATCATGCAATCAATCAATGTCACGAACGTCCACTAGTGGGACAAGAGCATCACCTTCACCTATGTTACCTTTCTCGTTCCACTCAAGTGGTGTAGGTGAGGTGGGAAAGACCAAAGCATGGTCAACGTCATCATCATGATGGAACCATGTGGGGGGTGCATCATAGTCCACCATGGCCATCGTCTTGTCCATAGGAAGGACGAAGTCGTCGCGAATCGGCGCATCATGATATATGGGACCTAGCACCAAATGAGAAGACACAATAGAGGTAGAGGTTAAGTTGTTAGAAATGAAAATGGCCTCACGTGCCCTATCAACTTCCTCACTCTCTCTATGTGGCGGTGGCTCACTTACTCCCTCAAGGTAGGTGCACTCAAAGTCACATATGGTGGAGTCGGTCATCTCACTCAAGTGGTGGGGGTTGTGGCTCTCCTCACATGGGAATTGGGGCAGCTCATAATATATGGGGCTAGTGGTGAAGTCACTCTCACTCTCAATATGGTGGCACAAGTCACTCATGTCATCATACGTCGCCGTGGTCGAAGGGAAAATCCCATGCTCAACCATCTCGTCGTCGTCGCCGTAGATGAAGGCCAAAGATGGCACATCATCGCTCTCGCCGTGGATGAAGGATGAAGATGGCACATCATCGCTCTCGTCGTGGATGAAGGCCGAAGATGCCACATCATCACTCTCCTCCATGACCAAAGGGAAAATCCCATGCTCGATCATCTCGTCACCGTCGTCGTGGATGAAGGCCGATGTAGTCGTAGTCGTCGGAGGTAGGCGAAGATGCCGTACGTCCAAAGATGAAGATGCCTTGAGAACACTTGGCGAAGATGCTGAAGTAGTCGAAGTAGTCATAGCTCCGACTTGGTGGTGCTTGTCTCGCGGTCTTCACTTGTGCTCATGAAGTTTGGCCGTAGCTTGATGTAGATCTTGTTGGGACTTTTAGGTGTACGCATCGCGAGCATCGTCATCTTGATGGTGTTGTAGTGCTTGAGCTCAATGACGTTCTGAAGATTGGCCACTTGAGCGTCGCCGCCTTGAAGATGACAAAGGGGAAGAAGACTTGTAGTTGGCCAACATGTCGTGTACTTGATCCCTTTGTTCGGCCAACTTGGTGTTGAGGTAGTCCCTTATCCTTGCTTCGTTTTGGCGAATGTCGATGGCGAGTCGCTCAATGCTTTGCCTTGCTCGTTGTAGTCTGAAGATGGACGTTTTGGTGATGTAGTTGTTCGCGTCGTCGTTGTCGTGGAAGACCGGAGATGAAATGCCTTGCCTATCCATCACAAGACTCGAGTAGAGGTGAGTAGGAAATGAGATAAACAATACCAAGTGACCTTTTCCCAAAGTTGAGGATGTATCCCGTTTCACTCAATGTGAGATTAAATAATAGTGGAATTGGTACCGGACTTGTTCACTCACACCTATCAAGTAAATCTTATAGTGGAGCTCGTTGAGGATAGTGGCACAAAAATTTGATGCAAAATGTTAGCAAGAGTCAATAATGTTGGAAAAGATTCACAAATTCGCAAGTGAAACAAGTAGACCAATAGCAATATGGGTGGCACACGGAAACACACACACGGATAGATAAATGGGGTCGTGCAACCAAGGAGTGAGCACAAAATGTGGAATCCACGGAAAACGCTCGTGTTGCACAACTCAAGAGAGACGCTAGCACGATTGCTCAATAGGCGGATACGACACTTGTGCACAACCTATAGGATGCAAAATGTATGAGATTTATATCCCAAGTATGCTATGTGTATGATGTTCCCGGTGTTTCGCACACGATGATCCAAGATGTTCAATATGGTAGTGTGGTATGCAATGTGGCGATGCTATGCCTCTTGCTTACAAGCTCTTTGCTCTCTTTTCCTCTTTTTTATTGCTTAAAAACTTATTCTATTTTTTTTATATGGACACTATGCGAAATGCACCAACCAAGATAGCAATTGTGTATATGCGGGAACAATCTTGTGACACAAGGGATGATATGATGATACCGAGATGATACCAATATGATATGGTATGTATGCAATGGGGGTACGGATCACTAATGTGCACAAGTAACGTTGCCGACAATACTCAATGGCTAGTCTCGAGAGGCAAGTGACGCAAAATGGGCTAAGGGGTTAACAATGTAATGGCAAGAATGTACAATGAAGGGATACCACGATACCGAGGTGATATGGAGGTTACCGTTCTTGCTTACGGTTAGGGTGTCAAATTGGTGAAGTGGTCGATGTCGAAGACGACCTCGTGGCGATGATGAGTGCCGGTGTTCTTGATGTAGATACCAAGATGATGTAGATCCGTCCCTAAGTAGCCGAAACACCTTAGGAAACGGTAAAAAAACCGCGAACTCAAAATCTCCAAAGGCAGATGTCAAATGGTGGTAGCGGAATGCGTTGGTGGTTCCGGAGTTAGCAGTGCGGAAGTGGTGGTGGTGGGTGATGACGAAGCGACCGTCCCTAAGTAGCCGAAACACCTTAGGAGACTCAAGTCACCCCTCAAGCAACCACAAATGCTAAATGGAGCAAAAATGGGTTAGGTTGCGGAAAGTTATGGTGGTTTGCGTGGATGATATGGTGGATGGCCTATGCAAAGATGCCAAAATGTCAATTTTTTTGATGGAGTCAAATGATGTTGGAACCTATCTAGGTGGATGGGGGATGTTAATAGCTACTCAACGAGCTAAAGAACGCGAAAATCGGACTCCGGGAGCAAAAGTTATGGCCGAAAACGTAAAGTGCACGCGGCTGAAACTGGGAGGTGCTGGTGCCCGAGGTTTGGGGGTGCGGGCACCCCGGGTGGTCAGCGAGGTTCGTCCGGAGAAGAGGCCCGGGGGTCCGGGTGCCCGGGGGCAAGAGGTGCGGGCACCCGGGGCGGTCCGGGGCAAACAGCCCGAGGTGCGGGTGCCCGGGGGCTCGGGGTGCGGGCACCCGGGGTGGTCAGCGGGGGTGGGTGGGAGGGTCCGGGTGCCCGGGGTTTGAGGTCTGGGTGCCCGGGGGTGTCGGATTTGGGCATAAATTCATGGGAAGATGCAAGAAATTGGTGGATTTTGTGGAGGGAAAGGTGGATATGGATGGGGGAATGCTAGATCCACTCGAAACCAAGCAAATCCATGGATCAAATCCAAAAAAACCTCATCAAACCAACAAATCACAAAAATAATTGGGGCTATTTTTGGTGGGGAAATTTTCGAATTTGGGGAAGAACACAACAAAATTAGGCTAGAGAACAACAAGGGGGGCTCCAATTTCGTGAGAAACCATGGCTCATGATACCAAGATGTTGTAGGGTGGAACCCTAAGTGAAGATCTTTCACAAATTGGAGGGGGAATCCCCAAGAACAAGATGAACACAAGAGGGAAAACAAAAGGAACACTCAAGAAAAAGGCCAATCACACATCCACTAGGCCAACAAACACACAAGATCCACAAGGTACATGAACAATCAAAGGGAAACAAGATACATGGTAGAGTTCATCCCAAATCATATGAAGGAGATGAGGGCTTGATGATCCTATGATGGGGATCCTTCCCTCAAGGGGGCCTTGAGTTGGGTCACTCCAAGAGGAGGTCTTGATCTCCTAGTGGAGTGGATCCATGGAGCAAAGCTAATATATGTGTATCATCTACTTTGCTATCCTCTAAATGAGCTAGGTGGGAGGTACTTATAGTCTAGGGACGAAATAGAGGGATAGGGGGATACAAAGGTCCAAAATGACCCTGAAAACATAGACACACTCGGACGGGTCCGGGCACCCGTGGTAAAGGGGTCCGGGCACCCGGACCGGGCAGAGGCGCAGGGCGAAGGAGGACCGGGCACCCGGGGCGCGAGGGGTCGGGCACCCGGGTCGGTCAGGGAGTGGCGCCCCTTGGCGCTGTAGTGGCCGGGCACCCGGGGGTAGTGACTCGGGCACCCGGTGGGGAGGCTGGGCCGCGCCAGGAGGGGGCCGGGCACCCGGGGTGGGCCGCACCAGCGCCCAGGCGGCGGCTGGGCCAAGGGCCGGGCACCCAGGGCCGGCAGAGGCAGCGCCCAGGGGAGGACCGGGCACCCGGGCTGCTGGTGGCCTGGCACCCGAGGTGGCCAGGGACTTGGCCCTCCGGCGGTTGGGGTCCGCGACCTCTCTTGCTTCGCGCCTTGCGTGTCCTTCTTCCTTATCCTTCTCCGTAGGTCTCCGGTGAACTTGGTGATTCCTCCGTGCCTCATCGTGACGATCTTTGAAGTACCTAAGAATGCATAATTTGTCTCTTTGAGGTGAAATCCCATTCTCAAGTGAATCCGGACAAAACTCGAAGAGGAAAGAGTTAACCTCGATTTCGATAGTGCGTGCACGTGCTCTTGTCATTGGTCCTTGAGGTGCTTGACGAGTTGTAGTCGAGACCATGGGGATGAGCGAGGGATGCTCCGCATCAGAAGACTTATACACGTAGACGGAGGGAGTACTACTATTACTTATGTACGTGCAAATGCACGTTTTAACACTACGACGCGGTTTTTGTAAAAGTACAAAAACAACACTAGTCAAGCTTGTGAAATGATTCAATGCAAAACAAATGAAAAAAATGCTCGTTTGATTGTTTACTTTTAGCTTCCTTCTCTGCGGTTATTTCTCTGTCGTACTTTGTACGGAGTATCTCACTGGTCGGAAAGGCATGCAAATTCCCAAACTGCTTCCTACACCCTATATCGAATTTTTTGCCTAACAAGTTGTGCCGTGCAATTGGAATTCCAACTTGAGTACTACTACTAGTAGGAGTACCAGGGGCCAGTTCTTTTAGGCTTCTAGATTAGTAATCCCATAACTACTACCTCCGTCCTGGTTTATTGGTCCCCATTGTAATCTGTGTCACATTTTTATCATAAATTTAACTAATGAAATGATAGTGCATGTCACATGCACTAACATTTTATCAGTTAAATCTTTGGTCAAAATTTAGCACAAATTACAATGGTGAGGAATAAACCAGGACGGAGGTACTACTAGTAGTAGTTTAGAAGCCCAAATAAATGAGTGAGGCGCCTTAATGTTACTCTCCATTGTGACTAGTCTGATGGGAAAAGCTGGGGAAGCCGCCAAAAGAACTGGCCCTAGGAGTAGTAGCTAGGGATTGAGTGTGCGAGATGAACCGAAGAAAGTAAATGCAGAGAGATGAAATGCAAATAAGACGGAGGGATGTGATAGTTGCTTGTCCGTTTATTTTACTAGGCCACTTATTACTGGGAGTGGTTGGGTTTTGTGATATGATGGCTTTACTGCCGCGCCATGAGCGGGGTGAGACTCCCGTGCAGCGCCGCCCTCTACACTAGTACGACTACATCCGTCGTGGTTTATCCCCCATTGATTTTGATTGAAGATTTAACTGACAAAATGTTAGTGCATGTCAACAAAAACAATATCGCTGGATTCGTATTTGAACATAGTTTTCAATGATACTCCTATAATTTTAGGTGACATGCATCATCATTTATCATACTATATATAATGTTAGTAAAAATTTTGGTCGTACTAATCTTTAGTAAGGTGCCCGTGCGTTGCATGGAAGAGTGAAATGCATTCATCGGGGAGTTGTTTATTTTGACAAAGGATGTCGGGGTCATCTCATGTGTAATGGGTATCGATAGGTTTGTTCGGATATTATTTCATCACTAGTGCTCACAAACATCTGGATGAAATAGATAAAAAAGTATCTTTTGCAAACAAAAGCGTTCAACTGTTCAACCTGCATCCAAAACTTGTGAAGAATAACTCTTATTGTGCTTTGCATGAAATGATCTACAAGAATTAGTTTTTGAGTATCCATTTTTATACGTGTTGGCTACAGATGGCATGGCACTTTATTATAGTCAACAGTTGGCTATACTATTTTAGTATTAACCATGCCCTTATACATCTAGACAGAGGGATTAAATCAGGATGACTTGGAAGGGGGCAGAGGATATGTAAGAAATGGTTCATCACAAGTCTTTCACCAGTACTGTAGTAAAAATTCATACATCGAAGATTCTAGACTAAACCATAAATGGATACACTTTCATTCATGCGCGATACTCCAATAGAGCAAGATCATGCATGGAAGTATCCACATGCTTAGACAGCGGATTACATTGAGCGAAGACTAATGATCAACATTTAACTTGATAATGAAGATGTCCAGGTGAACCTCCTTGGAGTCCCCGTGCACATCGTTGGGGTTCAGATAACACCGTGCGCTTTCCATGTCCACATCGGCGGGAAATTCCCAGCTCGGCAGAGTCCAAGTATGCTTGGCGTAGCCAGTGTCGCCGCCCACGTACCTCCGAGGGGTAGCAATAGTGAGCACGCACCCATACATCGGCCTCGTATCACTGTCAGCGTCAGCAGCGTCGCCCCTGACGCACACTACAGATATGTGGCGGCAGCCTGCATGGGCCTCGCCGATGGCCACGATCAAGAGGTAGACACTGCCGTCCTCCTCCGAGACTAGCAGGCGGCGCTGATCCTCCAGCGACTCCGGCACGGTGAACGGGTAGCACGTCTCGTACTTGATGTTCTTCGCCAAGGGCCAGTAGTGATCGCCGCACGCCTGCGTCAGGTGATGCATGATGTCCGCGGAGAGCCCCAAAACGGCACCGGGCTCCTTGGAGGTATCATCCAGGCCGTCCATGAAACGGGAGTGGCTGTAGGGGACGTTCCGCCAGTTGAATATATGAGCAAGTTAATACGATATTTACTACAAAATAAATCATGACAACTATAATAGAGATTAAACTAATCATGCAGACTAGCATAGTAGATGAACAGATCGAATCTAGGATACAGACTAGAAACATGAATTCTACCACGATTTCGAACAGGAAGGACTGTAACACATACGGTGCAACGGGAGCAGCACCATTGGCGTTGAGGTTGTCGCCCATGTCGTTGAGGAAGAGGTTGCCGAGGTCGGGGAAGAAGTCGTTGTCGGTGAAGTCGTCGCTGCTAGCAGTCACGACAGTGCACTACCCAAATTTCAACAGCGCCTACCGAATGGAGCGCAGGAGGGAGTGGCTGTAGCGAATGTTGCGGTCGCCGAATGGAGTGCAGGAGTAGCCCACGAAGCAGTAGATGGTGCTCCTTCCTAGTCTCTATTCTTATCTCTATCTCTACTACTCTTCTTTGTTTTTTATAATATACTAGTTGTAGTTGGCAAATCGAATAGTACTGCGCCGTCCACTGCACGCCCGGCTGAACACGCCTCCTCGCCTCCATCAAACCCCTCCGTTAAACCCGCATGCAAACCAAGAAACCTACTCCGGCCCGCGGGAGGAAATTTGACAGTTGCCGTTGGAGAATAATAGAGTCACGTCCAATCCATCTGAGTTAATTGCGTGTATGATTCTCCCTCTATAAAAAGTTAATTGCATCCTTAACCTTGTATTCTTAGTACTCTGTGGGTTCCACTATCGGTACAGTGTACATGACCTGTAGGCTGGCCACATATTTGTACAAAAAGTTAAAAAGAAACAAATCCATGACTTGCAGGATTGGAGTTAGCACCGATGGCGGTTCGTAGTCGTTCCACGCTCGGGCATTGAAGTTTGTAACTATTTTAGATTAGAACATACTACTCCTCCGGTGCTAGTAGCTAGTAGAGCAGAGTCCTACTCCACTACTACTCTACTCAAGCAAGTTAGGGCATAGTAGCAGGTATTGTAGGGAGTACCAGTACTGTGATCACTCAAGCAAGTTGTCTGACTTCGATATGACCCTACGCTGTTGGTATGTGTGTCATAAGTCAAGGGGCGTGCTGTAGTCATCATCACCTGTCCACATCCCGCAACACATATTCACTTCTCCATCTTTGTCCGCTCTTCCATCCCCGCTAAGGCGCCTATCCCCCTCGTCCAATCTTCCATCCCCGCTAAGGTGCCTCCCCCCTCATCCGAAACCCAAGCACTAGCAATGGCAGAACCGAGCAGCGTCCGCCGAAAGAGTGGCTGGAATTCGCTCCCCACAGAGGTAATAAAGCACATTGTTTCATGTGTGGACAATCTCAGTACCATTCCGTTCGCCGCGTGCTCGTTGGGGCGTACCATTTACTCAAAGCCATCAGGCCGGAGCTTTTTAAGCCAGCTACTTGCTTTCTGATGCCGCCTGATCTTCAGAAACGACGTGTCACGCAGCATAACGATCATAGGGTGGCGAGCATAAACCCCCTTGACTGCGATCCGATCCCCGTCACCCTCAACTACATTAACGGTATGTACTGGGTCGACATGAACACGTCTTGGATGGTGCTCGTCGACGGTCGCGGCAGCTGGATGCTCGTCGAGGTCTACACCCGGCGATTGATCCCCCTTCCTTCGATTAACACTGCACTGCTTTGGCACCGCGGCCCAGAATACTCGGAATCTTACAATAGCCAACATGATACCTGATACGTCTCCAACGTATCTATAATTTATGAAGTATTCATGCTATTATATTATCCATCTTGGATGTTTATGGGCTTTATTATGCACTTTTATATTACTTTTGGGACTAACCTATTAACCCAGAGCCCAGTGCCAGTTTCTGTTTTTTCCCTTGTTTCAGTGTTTCGCAGAAAAGGAATATCAAACGGAGTCCAAATGGAATGAAACCTTTGGGAGAGTTATTTTTGGAACGGAAGCAATCCAGGGGACTTGGAGTGCACGTCAGGGAATCAACAAGGAGAGCACGAGGCAGGGGGGCGTGCCCACCCCCTGGGCGCGCCCTCCACCCTCGTGGGCCCCTTATGGCTCCCCTTACCGACTTCTTTAGCCTATATATATATCCATGTACCCTAAAAACATCGGGGAACATAATAGATCGGGAGTTCCGCCGCCGCAAGCCTCTGTAGCCATCGCAAACCAATCGGTACCCTGTTCCGGCACCCTGCCGGAGGGGGGGTCCATCACCGGTGGCCATCTTCATCATCCCGGCGCTCTCCATGACGAGGAGGGAGTAGTTCACCCTCGGGGCCGAGGGTATGTACCCGTAGCTATGTGTTTGATCTCTCTCTCTCTCTCTCTCTCTCTCTCTCTCTCTCTCGTGTTCTTGAGGTGGTACAATCTTGATGTATCGTGAGCTTTGCTATTGTAGGTGGATCTTATGATGTTTCTCCCCCTCTACTCTCTTGTAATGGATTGAGTTTTGCCTTCGAAGTTATCTTAGCAGATTGAGTCTTTAAGGATTTGAGAACACTTTATGTATGTCTTGCATGTGCGTATCTGTGGTGACAATGGGATATCACGTGATCTACTTGATGTATGTTTTGGTGATCAACTTGCGGGTTCCGTGACCTCGTGAACTTATGCATAGGGGCTGGCACACGTTTTCGTCTTGACTCTCCGGTAGAAACTTTGGGGCACTCTTTGAAGTACTTTGTGTTGGTTTGAATAGATGAATCTGAGATTGTGTGATGCATATCGTATAATCATACCCACGGATACTTGGGGTGACATTGGAGTATCTAGGTGACATTAGGGTTTTGGTTGATTTGTGTCTTAAGGTGTTATTCTAGTATGAATTCTATGATAGATCGAGCGGAAAAATAGCTTCGTGTTATTTTACTACGGACTCTTGAATAGATCGATCCGAAAGAATAACTTTGAGGTGGTTTCGTACCCTACAATAATCTCTTTGTTTGTTCTCTACTATTAGTGACTTTGGAGTGACTCTTTGTTGCATGTTGCGGGATAGTTATATGATCCAATTATGTTATTATTGTTGAGGGAACTTGCACTAGTGAAAGTATGAACCCTAGGCCTTGTTTCAACGCATTGCAATAACGGTTTCTCTCACTTTTATCAGTATTTACCTTGCTGTTTTTATATTTTCAGATTACAAAAACCTATATCTACCATTCATATTGCACTTGTATCACCATCTGTTCGCCGAACTAGTGCACCTATACAATTTACCATTGTATTGGGTGTGTTGGGGACACAAGAGAATCTTTGCTATTTGGTTGCAGGGTTGCTTGAGAGAGACCAACTTCATCCTACGCCTCCCACGGATTGATAAACCTGAGGTCATCTACTTGAGGGAAATTTGCTACTGTCCTACAAACCTCTGCACTTGGAGGCCCAACAACGTCTACAAGAAGAAGGTTGTGTAGTAGAAATCAAGCTCTTTTCTGGCGCCGTTGCCGAGGAGGTGAGTGCTTGAAGGTATATCTTTAGATCTTGCAATCGAATCTTTTTGTTTCGTGTTTTATCACTAGTTTAGTCTATAAAAGAAAACTACCAAAAAATGGAATTGAGTTTGCCTCATACGCTTCATCTTTTTAATATCTTTCATGAGTATGATGGAAAGGAAAATTGTGCTCAAGTGCTAGAAGAAGAAATCTATAGAATGTTTGGCACTAAATCTTTTTATGATGAGCAATATTGCAATGTTGTTAGTATGATTCTATGAATATCCATGATTCTAATGATATGCAAAGCCACAAGCTTGGGGAAGCTATGTTTGATGAAGATGATATTTTTTGTCCCCCAAGTTTTGACGAGCAAATTTATTATGATGAAAGCATGCCTCCTATTTATGATGATTATTGTGATGACACATATGCTATAAATAATAAAGATAACGTGAAACTTGTCATCATGATTTTAATTTTCAATTGGATTATGCTTCACATGATAGTTATTTTGTTGAGTTTGCTCCCACTACTATTGATGAGAATAAATTTGCTTATGTGGAGAGTAGTAAAAGTTCTATGCTTGTACATCATGAAAAGAATGCTTTATGTGATGGTTATATTGTTGAATTCATTCATGATGTTACTGAAAATTATTATGAGAGAGGATCTTATGCTTCCACGTATTGCAATAATATCAAGTTTCCTCTCTATGTGGTGAAAATCTTAAAGTTATGCTTGTTTTGCCTTCCTATGCTAGTTGATTATTGTTCCCATAAGTTTTTGCTCACAAAATCCCTATGCATAGGAAGTGGGTTAGACTTAAATGTGCTAGTCATATTCTTCATGATGCTCTCTTTATGTTTCAATTATTATCTTTTATGTGAGCATCATTGAAATCATCATGCCTAGCTAGGGGCGTTAAACGTTAGCGCTTGTTGGGAGGCAAATCAATTTTATTTTTGTTCCTTACTTTTTGTTCCTGTTTAGTAATAAATAAATCATCTAGCCTCTGGTTAGATGTGGTTTTAAGTAAGACCTATAGGATCTTCTTGGATGATAATTATTTGATCTTGCTGAAAAAGACAGAAACTTTCTGCTCACGAAAACAATTGTTAAAAATCACGAGAAAGTGATAAAATACTGATTCCAATTGCAGTTGATTAATAATCAAATTATCTAGACAGTTCTATTTTGGCAGATGTTTCTGAGTTCCAGAAGTTTGCGTTTGATGCAGATTACTACAGACTGTTCTGTTTTTGACAGATTCTGTTTTCTATGTGCTGTTTGCTTATTTTGATGAATCTATGAGTAGTATCGGAGGGTATGAACCATAGATAAGTTGGAATACAATAGATATTACACTAATATGAATTTAAAATGAGTTCACAACAGTACCTAAGTGGTGGTTTTATTTTCTTATACTAACGGAGCTTACGAGTTTTCTGTTGAGTTTTGTGTTGTGAAGTTTTCAAGTTTTGGGTAAAGATTCGATGGACTATGGAATAAGGAGTGGAAAGAGCCTAAGCTTGGGGATGCCCAAGGCACCCCAAGGTAATATTCAAGGATAACCAAGAGCCTAAGCTTGGGGATGCCCCGGATGTCATCCCCTCTTTCGTCTTCGTTCATTGGTAACTTTACTTGGAGCTATATTTTTATTCACCACATGATATGTGTTTTGCTTGGAGCGTATTTTTATTTTCTTTAGCGTTGCTTGCTGTTTGAATAAAATACCAAGATCTGAAATTCTTAAATGAGAGAGAGTATTCACATAGCTACATAATTATTTAACTACTCATTGATCTTCACTTATATCTTTTTGGAGTAGTTTGTCATTTACTCGCGTGCTTCACTTTTATCCTGTGAGTAAATGGTTGAATGATTTGAATGTCATAAATCTTAAATTATATATGTTTCATATGCCTTTCCCATGGGGAGTAATGCCTTCACATATAAGAAGTAGAAGTGGTAAATTTTTTGAAGGTTAGCAAACATTGTATTGGTCACTTGAACAATTTATGAAAGAATATCGAAGGAAGAGAGATTTCACATATAAATATACTATCTTGGACATCTTCTCTGATTGTGGGCCCCATTAATTATTTTCAAACTTGAGCAGATTAGTTGAAATTGGACAAGGAAGACAACATAATGAGTTATGCTTGGGTATATTTGTATAGAAGTTATATTGTTATGGATCCTCTAACATGTGGTGCTTGCTATTTAGAATCCTTTGCTAGCCAAAATATCTATATTAAGCGGGAATACTGCTTGTGCATCCAAACTCCTTGAACCAAGTTTCTTCCATGAGTGTCCACCATATCTACCTATATGCGGTATTTACCTGCCGTTCCAAGTAAATTTGCATGTGCCAAACTCTAAACCTTCAAATAACAATCTGTTTTGTATGCCCGAATCGCTCATGTAGCGACTAGGGGCTGTCAGTATGTTCCATGCTAGGTGGGTTATTCTCATGATGACCGGACTCCGCTCATCATTCATGAGAAAAATGGCTGGTAGTTGGGATGCCCAGTCCTATGATCAAAAGATCAAAAATAAATTCGCAAATAATTTAAACAAAGTTCCCCAGGATTGTTGATAGTTGGAGGGCACCCGTTGTTTCGGACAAGCCGTGGAGTGTGATTGTTGGTGGAGGGGGAGTAAAATCTTTACCTTTCTATTTGGGAACTGCCTATAATGTATCTAGTATGGAAGATATTGGGAACTCTTGGTCATTATGTTGAAAATGAAAGCATACCTCTCAAAATTATTTTCATCTCTGTTTTTGCTTCGAGCTCTGGCACCTCTGCAAATACCTGCTTCCCTCTGCGAAGGGCCTATCTTTTACTTTTATGCAAGAGTCAGTAGTATTCCTTCTCATTCCAACCTACTCTTTAGTTTGCAAGAATCATGTGATGGAAAGATCTAAGCATATATGGCCATTCAAATATATTTGATCATGAATTACTATTGTTGACAATTATCTATATGATAAATAAGTTGGGAGGCAAAACATTAAGCCCCTATCTTTCTCTGTGTTCGATGCATGCTATTTGTTCTAAAAATATGCTTTGAGTGGTAGCAATCACGGAAGACGATATGATAGTTGTGTATGTGGAGTTTGCTAAATCAAAGCTCTGACATAGACTCTTCCTAAAAATAAGATGAATTGCAATTGTTTGATGACTGAGAACTGTTTGTTAGTTTTCAAGAAAGTTTATGGTCTATACTTTAACATGTGAATAGTTGGTTACTTGATCATGAAAAGTTCTATGAGTTGAGCTATTGTTATGACATATGATGATGCTAGAAAAGGTGATTGAAATTATCATTGATCAAACTTGTGCACCTGCTAGCATTCACACTTCATAAACTATTTCTTTTATCAATTACCTACTCTAGGACGAGCAGGGATTAAGCTTGGCGATGCTGATACGTCTCCAACGTATCTATAATTTATGAAGTATTCATGCTATTATATTATCCATCTTGGATGTTTATGGGCTTTATTATGCACTTTTATATTACTTTTGGGACTAACCTATCAACCCAGAGCCCAGTGCCAGTTTCTATTTTTTCCCTTGTTTCAGTGTTTCGCAGAAAAGGAATATCAAACGGAGTCCAAACGGAATGAAACATCCGGGAGAGTTATTTTTGGAACGGAAGCAATCCAGGGGACTTGGAGTGCATGTTAGGGAACCAACAAGGAGCGCATGAAGCAGGGGGCGCACCCACCCCCTGGGCGCGCCCTCCCTCGTGGGCCCCTCGTGGCTCCCCTTATCGAATTCTTTCGCCTATATATCCATATACCCTAAAAACATCGGGGAACATAATAGATCGGGAGTTTCGCCGCCGCAAGCCTCTGTAGCCACCGAAAACCAATCGGGACCCTGTTCCGGCACCCTGCCGGAGGGGGAGATCCATCACCGGTGGCCATCTTCATTATCCCGGCGCTCTCCATGACGAGGAGGGAGTAGTTCACCCTCGGGGCTGAGGGTATGTACCAGTAGCTATGTGTTTGATCTCTCTCTCTCTCTCTCTCTCTCTCTCTCTCTCTCGTGTTCTTGAGGTGGTATGATCTTGATGTATCGCAAGTTTTGCTATTAGAGTTGGATCTTATGATGTTTCTCCCCCTCTACTCTCTTCTAATGGATTGAGTTTTCCCTTCGAAGTTATCTTATCGGATTGAGTCTTTAAGGATTTGAGAACACTTTATGTATGTCTTGCATGTGCGTATCTGTGGTGACAATGGGATATCACGTGATCTACTTGATGTATGTTTTGGTGTTCAACTTGCGTGTTCCGTGACCTCGTGAACTTATGCATAGGGGTTGGCACACGTTTTCGTCTTGACTCTCCGGTAGAAACTTTGGGTCACTCTTTGAAGTACTTTGTGTTGGTTTGAATAGATGAATCAGAGATTGTGTGATGCATATCGTATAATCATACCCACGGATACTCGAGGTGACATTGGAGTATCTAGGTGACATTAGGGTTTTGGTTGATTTGTGTCTTAAGGTGTTATTCTAGTACGAACTCTATGATAGATGGAATGGAAAAATAGCTTCATGTTATTTTACTATGGACTCTTGAATAGATCAATCTGAAAGAATAACTTTGAGGTGGTTTCGTACCCTACAATAATCTCTTCGTTTGTTCTCGGCTATTAGTGACTTTGGAGTGACTCTTTGTTGCATGTTGAGGGATAGTTATATGATCCAATTATGTTATTATTGTTGAGAGAACTTGCACTAGTGAAAGTATGAACCGTAGGCCTTGTTTCAATGCATTGCAATACCGTTTTCGCTCACTTTTATCAATAGTTACCTTGCTGTTTTTATATTTTCAGATTACAAAAACCTATATCTACCATCCATATTGCACTTGTATCACCATCTCTTCGCCGAACTAGTGCACCTATACAATTTACCATTGTATTGGGTGTGTTGGGGACACAAGAGACTCTTTGCTATTTGGTTGCAGGGTTGCTTGAGAGAGACCATCTTCATCCTACGCCTCCCACGGATTGATAAACCTTAGGTCATCCACTTGAGGGAAATTTGCTACTGTCCTACGAACCTCTGCACTTGGAGGCCCAACAATGTTTAGAAGAAGAAGGGTGTGTAGTAGACATCAATACCAAGTTTGATTTGCTCAAGGTTGTAATATGCCAAGTGCCCACAAGGTCTGCGAATTATAAAGACTTCAGGCTAATTGCGTTCTTCAACCGCGGTCTCACCTATCTGACAGGTCACTGCGGTAAGTGGATAAATCTGCACGTCCATCGCAGGATCATACATCCTCCATGGTTCTCTGATGCCATTGAACACAAGGGCTTCATTACTCCAGTCATCGCTACAAACGGCTGTTACAGCAGTATGTTACTTTCCTATGATATCATGATGGCTTGCTTATATTACTGTCAACATTTACTGAAAAAATATTCATGCTCATAACATGTTGTTCTTAGGATTTACTACATCAAGAGCCCTTTTTTATTTGACTCCAACTTTTTTTAGGGTTATTTGACCCCAACTTGATATGATGTTGTAGGCCGCCTGGTGTCCCTACCCTTCCTAATACCAGAACCTTTCAAAGAAAAGCGGCATGGCAGTTGCAGGTGGTTCCTGGCTCGATCAGACGACGGCGAACGATTGATGATCATTCGCACGTACCGGACGTGTTGTTTCACAGAATACAATCACAGTCCCTGCAAGGTCTTTGAGTAGGATCCCAGCTTCTCTGGGACTTCAGGAATTTTTGACTGGAGGTTGGTATGTAGCCTTGGTACACGCTCTATATTTGTCAGAGTGAATTATCCGATTAACCAGGAGATAACCGACGGCAAGGATCATAATGGCAGCGCGGTTTCGTTCATCAGGCAAAACTGTGTGTACACAGCGTACCATGCGTCTCTGCATGCACCATACCCTGATATGTGTCGCCACGCTCTGCAGCCCAAAGTAGGAGAGAGGGTCGCAAGTATCAAACTTCGACCTGCTGGCTGGAGTTTCCCCCGTCAGGCACCCATCTGGTTCAAGCCTCAGCCAATCTCCACAGCTTAATAAATAGTAACGTCTAACTGAGCCAGTTAGTTAGATGCGTACACTTGGTCTAGTACGATCTTTATTTAGTTTGATGCATACACTTGTTCTTTTTTTGTAGCCCCTTTGTAATAATGGGTGATGTTTGGTTTGGAAGAGAGAGTTGCGTCTTCACTCTTCTGGCCTGCTTACTGCTTCTGTTGCACCCACAGCCCTGGTTGTTATTGCTGCTGTTTTCAATGTACAATCAGTAGTATATTTCGTCTGTTGGTTGAATAAATGTGTTGTTAGAATGACAAACACAATGTTTTGGAAGTTGTTGCACGGTTAGATCCTTTAGTGCCCTGTAACGTACGTAGCGCATACTATTTTTCGTACGGAATACATTTTGCACTTGTTGATGACATGCAACCCACTGATGAAGGCTCAATAGAGAAGCCCATAATTAACTGGAAGGGAGGCTCTCACATGAATCCAGCCCAGGTACATACTCATGGTCCCCTAACCATAAATAAGTAAATAAATAAAGCTAAATGCTCATGCACCAGTTCTTTAAATTGACGATTTAATAGGAGGATATTATTTCCTATGATAGTGTCGTTACATTCATTCGATATTATTCTTCGGCAAATATAGCGACCAGTCTTCTTTCTCCCAGCATTTTCTTCCTGCAACCTGCGGACCCATGCAAATCGTAGTCAACATCGTAAATAGATCCGGTCCATTTTTATTTTTCAATAAGAATGTCCAACCCAGCCCAGCACATTGGCGACAACACTTTATCCTCCGCCTTGGTGCACTCGCGGCGGCGCCGCCGTCCGGCCCTGTCAACATAGTTTTTTTTGAAACGGTCCCTGTCAACATAGTGAAGCGGGAGAGGACTGTAGTTGTGTGTATGGCAGTACGGACCCACCAGGTCCACTCCCGAACACAAGCAAGCGCCTCTTTTACTACTCAGATGAACCACTCGTTTTTTACTCTAATCCACCCTGCTGATATCTGGGACCCACATTATTTTCAACGTATAGTCAATTAATGACATAATTGCACAACTTTTTTTAGTAGTAATTTGGAGGAGCAGGCTATAAACTGGGTTGTGCGGTCTCTGTGGCCCGTCTAACAACATGACCAGCCCAGCAGTTTTTTCTTTGGGAAAATAGGTAGCCGAGTATTTCTTTTTGAAGAATACCCAAGCTAGGCCTATTTGCTTTCTTCGACTTACTGGGCTGCAAATATTTCAAGACGAGGAGGGATGCATTCCGTCCTGGCCAAAGAGTATGGTCAGTGTCTATTAAAAGTAATATCAAAAGGGGTTGAAAATTCCAAAAAAAATTATAGCAAATGGGATATTGGTTTCTTTTTTTTGTTTTTGTTCTTCACTGATATCTTATACGTATTTCATTGGATTTAACATGAAATAATACTAATTTATTTTTAAATTTGTTTTAGTATGGCTACTAATTTTTGGATTAAGAATATTTTGTTCCCCAGCAAAAATTTACGAATTTTGAAAATTTCCCACATATTTAGTTATTTTTTTAACCCTGGTACTGACCAGAAAATGGGCAGCAATTCTAAAAATGGAAAACGGTTTGCAAAAAATTCCATATGAATTAGAAAATGAGTAAAAATTATAAAAATAATAGCAAATGGGCTGTACACTCCACAGATTTCAAGGCTGACTTGTTTACGCAAGGTTTTGTTAGTCAACACACGATTCTAGCAGCAGTGACTGTTGGATGTCCATCCAACGACCGACGTGCTTCTTCAATCTCTGATCATCCTGCTCCAGCTGCCTAAACTAGCGCCGGCGGGACTGCCTGCTCCCTCTTGTGGCCCGCTGTGAGGCCGCGCGGGATTCCCTGGCCCACCCTACTCCCTCCGCTGGCCTGGCCGCACGCAATCAACTGCCTCCTTATTACATGAAAAAATGATTCCTCCCACTGACATCTGGGGCTCACCGGTTGGGAGGCTGACCTGTGGGCCTACTAAGTTGATGCGTACGCAGGGCTTGTCAACTTAGTCAACAAATAATTCTAGCAGCAGTAACCATTGGATTTGAATCGAACAGTCCTGCTGCTTCTTCAATCGCTGCTGCCGGATTTCGGGTTCCGGCAGACCCTTGAGGTTCGAACACTGGGGTGCGCGCGGAAATCTCTCCCCTACCGATCTACGTCTGATCTCCTCGCGTGATCTAGGCTGGAAACGATGAACAAAACAAGGGACACGAGATTTATACTGGTTCGGGCCACCGTTGTGGTGTAATACCCTACTCCAGTGTGTGGTGTGGTGGATTGCCTCAGGGGCTGATGATGAATAGTACAAGGGTAGAACGACCTCGCGAGAGGTGTACTTGAGCTGGTGCGATGAACTGCTTGGGTGAGTTCAGTCGCCTCTCTCTCTCTCTCTCTCTCTCTCTCTCTTTCTCTCTCTCTCTCTCTCTCTCTCTCTCTCTCTCTCTGTTTAGGCTCTATCAGATTTCTAGATGCCTCTACTCTGTGGTGGCTAGCTCTATTTATAGAGGCCCTGGGCCTCTCCCCAAAAAATGAGCGGGAAGGGCACCAACAATTGGCCATTTTGAAGGGGAACATCTAGTACAAGTTATCCTGACCAAAGGTGGTCTTCGGCTGCCAAAAGCACCGGTGGTGACGCCGTCTTGGGCTCCACAGTGACCTCCGTCCTGCCGTCTGGCTGGTCTTGGTCTCGTTGCACTAGAATGGTAACCTTTGCCTGATGCCTTGGCCTGTGCTGGCTCCCTTTGCACCGAAAGGGAAACAAGGACCCTGCGCTGGCCGGCGCCCGCCTGGCGCCCGCCTGGCCTTGATTCGTCATGGCTTGCATCACGGGTTCCTCGCGAGGTACCCCCGCCTTGATCTCTCCGCCTCCTCGTGAGCCTTCCTGACGAGGCTGCCTCTAAAGAAGCTTCCTGTCGTCCGCCCCGCGAGGCTTGGCCCCTTACGAGGGTCTTGGTCTTGAGCTGATGAAGATGGGTCGCGATGGGCCCCCACTTGAGCCACGCCACAGGCCGCAGGCAGGCAAGTCTGGGGACCCTCGTTCCCAGAACGCCGGCAGTAGCCCCCGGGCCCAAGGCGCGCGCGGGCTTGGCCTAGCAGAGAAACGAAGGGGCAAACGCGAAGCGTCGCGGGCCCCAAAAGCCTGTGGCCTTGGGCGCCGCGTGGCGGTTGATTGGACGCATGCGACTGCGCTTCCCCACGACACCTCGGCGACCGCACGACTTGACAAGTCCCTGCATGTAGAGGAACAGATCATGATTACCTGCGATCGTGGTGCGCGGCGGTGGGCCTCCTCCGGCTATAAGTACGGGGCTGTGTGAGCTCCTTCAGTCCATCCCCTCCTGCTACTCCTCTTTTTCTTCTTCTTGGCTGCCCGCCGTTCCCATGGCTCCGAAGAGGTTCTCGGCCGAAGAGAAAGGAGAGGCCCGCCAGGCAGAGCCTGACTCCCCCCGACCAAGCGTGGCTTGGGTCGTCCTCGCAAGCATCCTGCGGTCTCCATAATGGCTTCCCGCGACCACGAAGGCGGTTCCCTGCGCGGCGGTGAGCGCCCGACTGCCGAGGGGAGGCGTGCTATGATCGCGCGGCCCCCCAGGCCGCGCTTTCGCTCAACGGACGTGCTTCCGGAGTTCGTCGTGTGGTCGGCGAACCCGACCAGCACCTGGCTCTAGCTCCCCCGCTTCTTCGTGGGTGAACTGCCGGCCAGCGCCCGGTGCGGCTTCTAGCTCCTGGCGGATGGTTGCTGCAGTAGGGCCTCCTGGGCTTCGCTGGAGGTCTCTGCTTCTGGGAATGGGCCCCTGACCCGCGGCTGGCAAACGTTTGCCCGCGCGCGCGGCCTGAACCAGCGGTGCACCCTGCACTTCAAGTTTGACGGCGACGCCACCCTCTACGTGAGGGTTTTCGGGGAAGACGGTCGCCGCGCTGGGTGCTGCCCCGAAGACGATGATCGCGGTCGCCTGCCCAGCCCCGGTACTGACCAGGATGAAGATGGCGGCAGGCGTACAGGCGGCGGTGCTCGAGGTTCGCCAAGCTTCGGCGACTCTCCCCCAGGCAGCAGCTCCTCCAGCGGGTGCCGCGACCAGCCCCCGCGCCGTCGTGCCCGCCTGGGTGAAGGTAGCGGGTCAGCCCGCCATCACGCCCTGGTGAAGCGAGAAGCGGGGTCCGCTTGAGCCCCAGGAACAACTCAAGCTTTTGTTATAGGTTGGTGACGGACGAGACATGCCCATTTTGCTTTTCTTCTTCTCTTGCGCAAAAGGAGGGTAGCATAGGGCCCCGCGGGGGCGCGTTAGAGCTGTTGCCGTTAATGACCGTGCTGCACCCGCTATTTCTACGCCGTGTTTCCGCGCCGCAAGCCCGCGTGCATTGATCGTTTCAGCTTGGTGGGGCCTGACACGGTCCCCGCCTCGCGAGGCCAAGGCTTTGTCGTGCGCTTCGTGCCCTGCAAAGATCAGTAGGAGGGGTAACTTTCGGTCGTGGTTGTGGAGGCGATCGGCCAGGTCCTGTGCTCGTGTCGCGATGCTTGTGAGGCACGGACCGAGAGGGGTCCTCCCACAGAGAACTCGGACGGGAAAGCCTCAAATGACTGGGGCAGAAAACGCTCGCGAGGGCGCCTGCGAACCTCCCTCGCGTGACTTGTGCGAGAGAGAACGAGGCAAGCGAGTGAAAAAGACAGAGAGTCTCAAGCCATGAACGCCAACAACTCCAATAAGACTTCAAACGAGAATAAACACGCCAACTTCAGAAAGCAAATGAAAAAGCCGCGTCCGGCACGTATTCTAGTCTTCAACGTCTTCTCACCAGTGCGGAGCTAAGTGCTACCACTGGGCGTGGGCGGGAGCCCCCGAGGCCCAAGGGCGGCACTCCGGAGACTCCGGGGTGTGTACAACCCCACTCATTATTACGTGAGAGTGTCACGGGCGGCGAGCTTCACAGGCATTGGCCTTCTTCACAGGCACCAGGCCTTTCCAAACGCGGCAGCTTCACAGGCGTTCGCCTTCTCACAGGCACCGGGCCTTTCCAAAACGCGGCAGCTTCACAGGCGTTCGCCTTCTTCACACGCACCGGGCCTTTCCAAAACGCGGCATCTTCATAGGCATTCGCCTTCTTCACAGGCACCGGGCCTTTTCCAGGCGCTAGGTCTCGCTCAGGGATAAAACCTCTGGAGATGCTGAATGTTCCATGCGTTCTGGATGGGCACTCCCTCCTGAGTCTCCAAGCGCGTGGAGCCAGGCCTGGAAACATGAGCAACCTTGAACGGGCCCTCCCACATGGGAGAGAGCTTGTGCAGCCCCTCCCTGGAGAGAACCCGTCTGAGCACAAGATCCCCTACCTCAAGAGTTCTGGGGCGGATGTTGCGGCAGTGGTATCGTCGTAGCGCCTGTTGATACCTCGCCGCTCGTAGTGCGGCTTCCCATCGGCATTCCTCCCCCAGCACAAGATCCGTTCCCCGCATTGCGTCCTGCTGCGTCTCGTCGAACGCCAGGACCCGTGCGGAGCGACGCCTGACCTCGTGAGGGAGAACAGCCTCTGCTCCGTAGACGAGGAAGAACGGGGTCTCGCCAGTCGGCTTGGTCGCAGTTGTGCGGATTGACCACAACACGGACTAGAGCTCGTCGTACCAGCCCCTGCCACACGCCTCTAGCTTCTTCTTGAAGGTCCTGGCTTTGAGGCCCCTCAAGACCTCCGCGTTGGCTCGCTCGGCCTGGCCGTTGCTCTGGGGGTGTGCCACTAAAGCGTAACATATCTGCGTTCCAAGGTTAGCACAGTATGTTTTGAAGAGATTACTGGTGAACTGCGAACCGTTGTCGGTGATGATGCGGTTAGGCACCCCAAATAGGCTCACTAGGCCCTTGATGAATTTGACTGCGTAGCCTGCCGGGATTGTGCGGACAGCTTCCACCCCAGCCCACTTGGTGAACTTGTCCACGGCGACGTAGAGGTAGCAATAGCCCCCTAGCGCCCAAGGAAACGGGCCCAGAATGTCCAATCCCCAAACCGCGAACGGCCATGAGAGGGGTATAGTCTGTAGACCCCCCGCAGACTGATGGATCTGTTTGGCGTGAAACTGGCAGGCCTCACAAGTCTTCACCGGCTCAACGGCGTCATTGAGTGCTGTGGGCCAGTAGAATCCACTATAGAACGCCTTGCCGACGAGGGTTCGTGACAACGAGTGGTGCCCGCAGTCTCCGCCGTGTATGTCCGCTAGTAGCTCCTTCCCCTGCTCTCTGGAGATGCAACACAGAGACACGTCATTTGGCCGCTTCCTGTAGAGCTCTCCATCCTGGATGCAGTAAGCCGTGGCCTGCCGCGCCACACGCTCCGCCTCCTCCTCGTTCTCCGGAAGGGTCCCTTGCATCAGGTAGTTCTTGAGCTCTGGGATCCAACACCCTTCCCGGGGCTTCAACGCCAGGAGAAGGCGGTGGCTAAGGGAACTCCTCCCTTGGTTGCGCCGTGCTTGACAGTGATGGTATTGCCGAGGGCTTGAAGAGTCGCTCGTCGAAGATGCCAGGCTCTTGAGGCAGCCGCCTGGATCCTCTTCTGGCGATGTTGTCAGCCTCCTGATTGGTGGTGCGAGGCACATGCTGCAACTCCAGCCCTCAGAACTGTTTCTCCATCTTGCGAACCTCAGCGAGGTAGGCTTCCATGTGCTCGTCCTTCGGCTCATATACCTTGTTGGAGAAGTTGATGAGGAGCTGCGAATCACCCTTTATGGTGAGGCGCTTTACCCCTAGGGCAATCGCGGCCTTCAAGCCCGCTATTAGGCCTTCGTACTCTGCTATGTTGTTGGAGACCTTTTCCCCGTGCTGAAAGGAGAGCTGTACGGCGTAGTAGAGTTTGTTCTGACTAGGGGATACGAGCACTGCGCCTACCCCAACACCGTGTCGGGAGAACGCCCCATTGAAGTACATGGCCCATCCGTCCGGTGCTTCACTTCCTGGGGAGAGTGATCGGTCTTCGCCTGCCTCGAGACCCGGCGCTTCTGCCCATTCCGCCATGAAATCTGCCAGTGCGGCTCCCTTGATGACTCTGGTCGTACTGAATTCCAGCTGAAATGCCTGTAGTTCGATGTCCCATTCAGCAACCCTTCCAGCTGAGTTGGGGTTCCTGAGTACCCTCTCCAAGGGGTATGCCAAGACAACTTTGATGGGATGGCCTTGGAAGTAATGCCGCAGCTTGCGTGAGGCCACCAATAGTGCCAGGAGGAGTTTTTGAGGCATGGGATACCGTTTCCTTGCATCCCGTAGCACCGTGCTGACGAAGTACACGGGATGCTTGACGAGGTTAAGGGTGCTGGCGCAGCTTGCGTCCTCCTGAGGTCGAGGCGTCTCCTGAGGCGACGGAGCCCCCAGTGCTTGGTCGCCTGAAGGGGCCTCTACTGCCCCAGGGGAGCTCTCCTGCTGCGGTTGTTCCCTTGCAGCTGTGGTTGCGGTCCTCGCGAGCCCCTCCTGGCTTTGCTCTGTTTCAGTCCGGGCGGGCGATGTGGCCTTGGCTCGCCGCTCTTCCCTAACCGCCACCAGTGCTGCGCTAGCGGAGTAGGGGGTGGCCGCAAGGTAGAGCACCAGGGGCTCCTGTGGGCGCGGAGCTACCATCACTGGTGGGCTGGTAAGGTACCTCTTGAGATCTTGGAACGCCTTGTCGGCCTCTTTAGTTCATTCGAAGGGGCCTTCCTTCTTCATCAGCTTGAAGAAGGGCAGCGCTCGTTCCCCCAGCTTGGAGATGAAACACCCCAGCGCGGTTACATGCCCGGTGAGCTTCTGCATTTCCCTGAGGGTCCTTGGCGGGCTCATGTCCTTGACCGCCTTGACCTTCTCCGGGTTGGCCTCGATGCCCCCGTGGGACACGAGGAAACCCAGGAGCTTGCCTGAGGGGACTCCAAACACGCACTTCTCCGGGTTTAGCCGTAGGTCCACTTCATTGAGGCTCGCAAAGGTTTCTTCCAGGTCCTGTATCAGGGTTTTTGCCTCCCGAGACTTCACCACAATGTCGTTTACGTAAGCTTCAGCGTTCCTCCCGAGCTGCCGTCCTAAGGCGATATGCATCAGCCGCTGAAAAGTCGCGCGTGCGTTGCGCAACCCAAATGGCATGCACATATAGCAGTACACTCCGCATGGGGTCAGGAAAGCCGTCTTCTCCACATCTTCCACTGCCATCTTGATCTGGTGATAGCCCGAGAAGGCATCTAGGAAGCACAATAGGTCCCACTCTGCGGTGGAGTCGACTATCTGGTCGACGCGGGGGAACGGAAATGGATCCTGCGGGCAGGCTTTGTTGAGGTTGGTGAAGTCGACACACACACTCCTTTCCTCCCTTTTTTGGCACGACGACCGGATTAGCCAGCCAATCAGGGTAGCGGACTTTGCGGATAACTCCTGCCGCTTCCAGTTTCTTGGTCTCCTGGACGATGAAAGCTTGTTTCTCAGCTGACTGTCGCCTCGCCTTTTGCTTTACGGGACGCACGTTGGGGCATACGTTGAGGTGATGCTCAATCATACTCCTCGGGACCCCTGCTAGCTGATCAGGTTCCCACGCGAACACCTTCTTGTTCGCGCGCAGGAACCTCACCAGGGCCTTCTCCTGCTCGGGCTCGAGGTTGGTTCCTATGGTGAAGGTGGCGTCAGTAGATCCGTCCTCGTCGACCGGCACCTGTTTGGTTTCCGCCTTGTCTTGGGTGAACAACTGTTTCTTTTTAGTGGGAGCAGCCCCCTTGGGCTCAAGGGCGTCGGCGCTGGCGAGCTGCGCAACTGCGGCCGCTTTGAATGCGAGCTGGAGAACCTTAAGCGCATCCCTTGTGTCTCCTGTCATAGTAAGGACGCCGCTGCTCCCGGGCATCTTCATGAGGTTGTATGCCGGGTGAGTTGCTGCCATGAACCGGGCCAAAGCCGGGTAGCCGAGGATGGCGTTGTAAGGGAGGCCGATGGGGGCAATGTCAAAGTCGATCAGCTCTGTGCGGAAGTTGTCGTAGGTGCCGATGGTCACTGGGAGGCGGATCTGTCGCAGGGGAATGGTGGAACAGACCCCGACGCCCGAGAAAGGCCTGCTGGGTTGGAGCCACTCCGGTGGCACGTGGAGGAGGCTGAAGGCCTCCACCGAGAGCACGTTGAGGCCGGCACCACCATCGATGAGGGTCCTGGTGACGGCCACTTGGCAGATGGTGGGGGTGCACAACATCGGGAGCGCGCCTGAACCGATGGGGTTGAAGGGGTGGTCATCCGAGTCGAAGGTCAGATCGGCCTCAGGCGCCGCCCAGCCCGGGGGAGCTTCTTGACGCTTGAAGGTGGTGCTGACCCGGTGAGTGAACGGCTTGACATGGTGGCTCGAGGGTGGCGCTTGGGAGCCACCCAGGAGCGCCGCGACGACGGGCGGCGCTGGTGCGGTGAAGCGGGCGAGGAAGAGGTCGCGCAGCTCCCCCCAGGAGGTCACAAAAGTTGTCGGCAGGTGGAGGATCCACATACGACGGACGCCGGTGAGGGCCATGGGTAACCAGTTGGCCATCACCCGGTCGTCGCCCCCGGCCCTGAGGACGGCCTCCTTGTACGCCAGCAGGAAAACCAGCAGGTCTGTCGCGCCGTTGTAGCACGGCGGCATCTCGGGCTTGAACTTGCGCGGCCACTGCACTTGTCACAAGGTGGGGGCCAAGGCCTGGAGCAGCACCGGCATCTATGGCCGGAGCGGGCGGCGCGTTGTCCGCCATGAGGGCGGGACACGATGTTGGTGTAGAGCGGGTCGGCGGGAGGAAGAACCCCGGCGCACCCCCTACCTGGCGCGCCAAATGTCGGATTTCGGGTTCCGGCAGACCCTTGAGGTTCGAACACTCGGGTGCGTGCGGAAATCTCTCCCCTACCAATCTACGTCCGATCTCCTCGCGTGATCTAGGCTGGAAACAATGAACAAGACAAGGGACACGAGATTTATACTGGTTCGGCCCTACTCCAGTGTGTGGTGTGGTGGATTGCCTCAGGGGCTGATGATGAACAGTACAAGGGTAGAACGACCTCATGAGAGGTGTTCTTGAGCTGGTGCGATGAACTGCTTGGGTGAGTTCAGTCGCCTCTCTCTCTCTCTCTCTCTGTGTGTGTTTAGGCTCTATCAGATTTCTAGATGCCTCTACTCTGTGGTGGCTAGCTCTATTTATAGAGGCCCTGGGCCTCTCCCCAAAAAATGAGCGGGAAGGGCGCCAACAATTGGCCATTTTGAAGGGGAACATCTAGTACAAGTTATCCTGACCAAAGGTGGTCTTTGACTGCCAAAAGCACCGGTGGTGACGCCGTCTTGGGCTCCACAGTGACCTCCGTCATGCCGTCCGGCTGGTCTTGGTCTCGTTGCACCAGAATGGTAACCTTTGCCTGATGCCTTGGCTTGTGCTGGCTCCCTTTGCACCGAAAGGGAAACAAGGACACTGCGCTGGCCGGTGCCCGCCTGGCCTTGATTCGTCATGGCTTGCGTCACGGATTCCTCGCGAGGTACCCCCGCCTTGATCTCTCCGCCTCCTCGTGAGCCTTCCTGACGAGGCTGCCTCTGAGGAAGCTTCCTGTCGTCCGCCCCGCGAGGCTTGGCCCCTCGCGAGGGTCTTGGTCTTGAGCTGATGAAGATGGGCCGCGATGGGCCCCCACTTGAGCCACGCCACAGGCCGCAGGCAGGCAAGTCTGGGACCCCCCTTCCCAAAACGCCGATAGCTGCTCTTCTTACAGCAGCCGCCCGAACCAGCGCTGGCGAGACTGCCTGCTCCTGCCTCCAGTGGCCGGCTATGCTGCCATTGAGGCCTCATCGCCCCCTACTACTCCCACCGCTAGCCAGGCCCTACGGCAACGACAACCTCACACCGCAGCCGAACCAGTGAACCCTCATACTCCTCTCCGCATGGGCATCCAGTGTCGTGTCTTCCCCGGCTCCGCGTCGTCCCCTTCCTAGGCCTCGCCTCATCCACCGCCTTGGTGCTCTCGGCGCGGCGTGGTCAATGTGGTCAACGACCGACTTCCATCGGAAGAGTACTGTACGTGGAGAGGCTGACAGTTGGATCCACGGCCACAGCCCAGTTTTTTTGTGATTTGCCAAGTAAGTCGCTTTGTCAGGCCTGTTGGGCTGCAAATCTTTCAAGACGAGGAGAGATTTCATTCGGCTGGCCAAGAAAATGGCCTATCAGTAATGAGAAATGGGCTGTACATTTTTAAAACACATCAAACCGTCAATTAGTTTCAATTTTTTTTCATTTCGGGATTTGAAATTGCATTGATTTTTATGCGTGGACAATTTGATGGATTTTATATTGATATATATTTATTTTTAAAATCATTTTGAACGTGACTCAAAATTTCAGGATTAAAAACAGTTCGGACCGCATCGAAATATGCAAAATTTCGTATAATTTTTTAATCGTGGCCACAATATGGGCTGTAATGCTAACAAAATGAATATGGGCTCCAAAAAAACCTTAAGAATTAGCAAATGGCCTGTAAATTATTAGAAATAATGGCACATGGGCTGTATGATGTTTTTCACAGATTTGAGGCTTTCCTAAAAAAAGGTTGACACACAAGTAGTGACTGTTGGATGTCCATCCAACGGCCATCGTGCTTCTTCAATCTCTGCTATTCCTGCTCCCGCCGCACAAACAAGCGCCGGCGGGACTGTCTGCTCTCTCCTCCCCGCGGCCGACTATTCTACCGCATAGGCCTCACCGCCCCACCGTACTCCCATCGCTGGCCTAGCCATCCCTCTACTCACCCACACCTGCTGTTATTCTCCGGTAACAGCAGACAAACCAGTAAACCCTCATACAGTCGTACTCCCCTCAGCGTAGGAAACAACTGCCGAGTCTTCCCTGGCTCCGTGTCGTTCCCTTCCTAGGCCTCGCCGTCGTCCATCGTCCTGGTGCTCTCGACGCGGCCTGGTCAACGTGGTCAACGACCGACAAGCATCTGAAGTGGACTATACATGGAGAGGCTGACAGCTGGGTCCATGGCCGCATGCAAGGAAATGCCTCCTTATTACGCGCAAAATAATGATTCCTCCACCTGACATCTGGGACCCACTGAAAGGGCCTCTCTATTTCGCGAAAAAAACGTTACCGCCGCTGACAGCTCGGACCCACCAGCTATACCTTCGCACGCAAGGAAGTGCCTCCTTATTACGCACAAAAAAATGAATACTCCCCTGCTAGCTGGGACCCAGTATAGTGGGAGGCTGACTTGTGGGCCTACTAAGTTGACGGGGATGGAGGGCTTTGTCAACTTAGTCAATATGCACGATTATAGCTCCAGTGACCGTACGATGTCCATCCAACGGCCGTAGTGGTTCTTCAACCTCTGGTCTTCTTGCTCCAGCCGCCCAAACCAGCGCCGGTCGTGCCTCGTGCTCCTGTCTCCCACGGCCGGCTGCGATGCGGCGGAGGCCTCACCACCCCCTACTACTCCCACCGCTGGCCAGGCCATCCCTCTACTCACCCACAACCCCTGTTATTCTGTGGCGACGACAGCCTCACACTGCAGCGAACCAGTGAACCCTCATACTCCTCTACGCGTGGGCATCCACTGCCGAGTCTTCCCTGTCTCCGCGTCGTCCCCTTCCTAGGCCTCGCCGTCATCCACCGCCCTGGTGCTCTCGGTGCGGCGTGTTCAACGTGGTCAAGGAACGACTTCCATCGGAAGATTACTGTACGTGGAGAGGCTGACAACTGAGTCCACGGCCGCAGCAAGGAAGTGCCTCCTTATTACGCGCAAAATAATTATTCATCCACCTGACAACGGGGACCCACTAGATGAGCCACCGTATTTCGCGGAAAAAAAATTCCCCTGATTGCTGGGACCCACCAGCTACATCTTCGCACGCAAGGAAGTGCCTGACAGTCGGGATCCACCTGGTCGAAGCATACGTAGCATTGTCATTCTGGTCACGAACGTGTACGTACATACTGGTCGATGTAGAGGCGCGCATGTGTCATAGTAGAGGCGCGCACGTAGCATGTACACGTACGTACATCGGCCAGGGTGCAAGAAAGTAAATACGGCCACGTACGTTCATACGGGTGGGGTCTCGAACGCCTAATCGCGCGTACGTACAACCAGGGCTCGTCTACATGGCTGGGTCAGAACGGAGAAACAACGTTGTCGTCGTGTTCATGGGGAGGCAACGGAATGCGTCGCGTTCATCGGGAGGCAACAAAACGCGTGGGAGCCAACTGGCTTGGACGGAACAGCCGATGGAAACGAGGCCTGGCGTACCGCAGAACCGAGGAAACGGCCTTGTGTTCGACCGGCCACGTTCGAAACGGGATCCTGTTTATCGGGAGGGGCCTGGCGTACCGCAAAAGAAGGAGACAGACCTTCTACGGTCGAAACGGGGGTCCTGTTGATCGGGAGGGGTGTGGCGTACCGCAAAACGGAGGAAATGGACTTGTGTTGGAGCGCTACGGTTGAAACGAGGGTCATGTTGATTGGGAGGGGTGTGGCGTACCGCAAAACGGTACTCCACGGGATACTGTTCATCTCCACCGTCGACCCCCTCCAGCCTCCACAGGCTACTGTTCATCCACCGTCGACCTCCTCCAGCCTCCACCGGTTACTGTTCATCCATGGGCTCCTGTTCAACCAGCCTCCACCCCGCGCTACTCCACCGGCTACTATTCAACCAGCCCTCTCCACGGGCTCCTGTTCAACCACCCCTCCACGGGCTACTGTTCATCCAGCCCTCCACCGTCTATTGTTCATCCTGCCTTCCACGGGGTGGTCCTGTTCATCCTGCCCTCCACGGGGTCCTGTTCATCTAGCCCCAACCGGCTCGAACGATCGGGGTCCTGTTCATCCACCCCCACCGGGAACTGTTCATCCAAACCCCCAGCAACGCTCACTGTTCATCCAGAGGCAGCATCGATCGGCTTCAGTTAGCAGCAGTAGCGAAGGAATCGCTCGATCGGGTTCAGTTAACAGCCATCGATCGATCGCTCGGGTTCAGCAACGCGTAGCCTACAGTGCAATCGCTCGGGTTCAGTTAGAGCCCAACGCCTCGCTCGCACGCGCGTGCGTGTACGAGAGAAACGCGCATCGCTCGGCCCCGACCACCCACCGTAACCGGGAACACCCCGATATTTTCCTCGCCCTCGCTTCTACCATGGTTTTTTCCGTCATGGACGGCCCAAAGAATGTCATGCAGCTGCGTCTCCGGCCCGCCCAGGACGAAAAGCCCATTTTTGTCATGATTTTTTGTCATAGAAGTAGGACCCCACCACATCTATGATGATACCGTGTTTTGTCATAATTATTGTCATAGAAGTGTCATAAGTATGACAGTAAAAAATTCGTTCGGCCCAAAATGTCACGGATGTGTCTTTTTTTTGTAGTGATGGGCAAGTTGACTAAGACTTCATTGTCAGGAACAATGGAGCGAGCCACTGACTTATTGGAAATAATACATACTGCTGTATGCAGTACGATGAGTATTGACGCTCGTGGTGGGTATCGTTATTTTCTGACCTTCATAGATGATTTGAGCAGATATGAGTATATCTACTTAATGAAACACAAGTCTGAAACGTTTGAAAAGTTCAAAGAATTTCAGAGTGAAGTGGAGAATCATCGTAACAAGAAAATAAAGTTTCCACGATCTGATCGTAGAGGCGAATATTTGAGTTATGAGTTTGGCCTTCATTTAAAACAATGTGGAATAGTTTCACAACTCACGCCACCTAGAACACCACATCGTAATGGTGTGTCCGAACGTTGTAACCGTACTTTATTAGATATAGTGTGATCTATGATGTCTCTTACCGATTTACCACTATCGTTTTGGGGTTATGCATTAGAGACAGTTGCATTCATGTTAAATAGGGCACCATCTAAATCCATTGAGACGACACCGTATGAACTATGGTTTGGCAAGAAACCTAAGTTGTCGTTTCTTAAAGTTTGGGGCTGCGATGCTTATATGAAAAAGCTTCAACCTGATAAGCTCAAACCCAAATCAGAGAAATGTGTCTTCATAGGACACCCAAAAGAAACTGTTGGGTACACCTTCTATCATAGATCCAAAGGTAGGATATTCAATGCTAAGAATGTATCCTTTCTAGAGAAGGAGTTTCTCTCGAAAGAAGTTAGTGGGAGGAAAGTAGAACTTGATGAGGTAATTGTACCTTCTCCCAAATCGGAAAGTAGTTCATCACAGAAATCAGTTCCAGTGATTCCTACATCAATTAGTGAGGAAGCTAATGATGATGATCATGAAACTTCAGATCAAGTTACTATCGAACCTCGTAGGTCAACCAGAGTATGGTCCGCACCAGAGTGGTATAGTAATCTTGTTTTATAGGTCATGTTACTTGACCATGATAAACCTACGAACTATGAGGAAGCGATGATGAGCCCAGATTCCACGAAATGGCTTAAGGCCATGAAATCTAAGATGTCATCCATGTATGAGAACAAAGTATGGACTTTGATTGACTTGCCCGATGATCGGCGAGCCAATGAGAATAAATGGATCTTCAAGAGGAAGTCGGACGCTGGTAGTAGTGTTACTATCTACAAAGCTCAAATTGTCGCAAAAGTTTTTTACAAGTTCAAGGTGTTGACTACAATGATATTTTTTTCACTCGTAACGATGCTTAAGTGTATCCAAATCATGTTAGTAATATGAAATTCGGCAAATGGATATCAAAACCGCATTCCTTAATGGATTTCTTAAAGAAGAGTTGTATATGATGCAACAAGAAGGTTTTGTCAGTCCTAAAGGTGCTAACAAAGTGTGCAAGCTCCAGCGATCCATCTATGGACTGGTGCAAGCATCTCGGAGTTGGAATATACGCTTTGATGGGTTGATCAAAGCATATAGTTTTATACAGACTTGCAGTGAAGCTTGTATTTACAAGAAAGTGAGTGGGAGCACTACACTCTCTCTGATAAGTATATGTGAATGACATATTGTTGATCGGAAATGATGTAGAATTTTCTGGAAAGCATAAAGGAGTGTTTGAAAGGAGTTTTTCGAAGGAAGACCTCGGTGAAGCTGCTTACACATTGATCATCAAGATCTATAGAGATAGATCAAGACGCTTGATAAGTTTATTCAATGAGTACATGCCTTGACAATTTTTTGAAGTAGTTCAAAATGGAACAGTCAAAGAAGGAGTTCTTGCCTATGTTGCAAGGTGTTAAGTTGAGTAAAGACTCAAAACCCGACCACGGTAGAAAATAGAAAGAGAATGAAAAGTCATTCCCTATGCCTCAGTCATAGGTTCTATAAAGTATGCTATGTTGTGTACCAGACCTATTGTGTACCTCACAATGAGTTTGGCAAGAGGGTACAATAGTGATCCAGGAGTGGATCACTAGACAACGGTCAAAGTTATCCTTAGTGGAATAAGGATATGTTTCTCAGTTATGGAGGTGACAAAAATTCGTCGTAAAGGGTTACGTCGATGCAAGCTTTGACACTGATCCAGATGACTCTAAGTCTCAATCTTGATACATATTGAAAGTGGGAGCAATTAGATAGAGTAGCTCCATGCAGAGCATTCTAGACATAGAAATTTGCAAAATACATACGGATTTGAATGTGGCAGACCCGCTGACTAAATTTCTCTCACAAGCAAAACATGATCACACCTTAGTGCTCTTTGGGTGTTAATCACATAGCGATGTGAACTAGATTATTGACTCTAGTAAACCCTTTGGGTGTTGGTCACATGGCAATGTGAACTATGGGTGTTAATCACATAAAGATGTGAACTATCGGTGTTAAATCACATGGCGATATGAACTAGATTATTGACTCTAGTGCAAGTGGGAGGCAATAATAAAGTTGTCATTTTATATTTCCATATATCATGATAAATGTTTATTATTCATGCTAGAATTGTATTAACTGGAAACTTGATACATGTGTGGATACATAGACAAAACATCGTGTCCCTAGTAAGCCTCTACTAACAATAATCAAAGATGGTTAAGTTTCCTAACCATCGACAAGTGTTGTCATTTGATGAGCGGGATCACATCATTAGGAGAATGATGTGATGGACAAGACCCATCCGTTAGCTTAGCATGTTGATCATTTAGTTTTATTGTCGCGACCGGTTTTCCGGGGATTAAATTCCAGAAAATGGTCGTCGAGCTCATCAGCCCCAGGATTACTGTTAGCTGATGAGGCATCAACTTGATACAGAAATTCCAAGCAAGAGTACAAAATATGTAGTACAAGACCATTGTGGCCTATGAGTACAACAAATGGTTTCTAGTGGTTGAGGGAGGAAGCGGTTTGTGGATCACCACGGTCTATGGGACTCCATTTCCCACGAGAATAGCTGACCAGGTTAACTCCTATCTTCGCGAGGCTGCTATCACCGCTGCTTAAGTAACGGGGCTGTCTTCGCAACGCTCCTCTCCAAGCAAACAATCTGGCCAAGCCAGTGAGTACTTTGAATGTACTCACAAACATTATGAACATAGGTATAATATCACAACGATATGCTGAAAATATTTTATGCTCATGACGTTAGTCCACAAAAGATAAATAAAACTCTGATGCATGCAAACATGTTATTTATGAATAAGTAATAACATAGCAGTATTGATATTTATGAAATAATCAACAATCATGCCACAGTCGGACGTCTTAGCGACACCACATAAAGGGCTTTGAAAGAAATGCCACAGTCGAGCGTCTTAGCGACACCACAGAAAGGGCTTTAAAAGAAATACCACAGTCGGGCGTCTCAGCGACACCACAGAAAGGGCTTTAAAAGAAATACCACAGTCGGGCGTCTTAGCGACACCACAGAAAGGGCTTTAGAAGAAATACCACAGTCGGGCGTCTTAGCGACACCACAGAAAGGGCTTTAAAAGAAATACCACAGTCGGGCGTCTTAGCGACACCACAGAAAGGGCTTTAAAAGAAATACCACAGTCGGGCATCTTAGCGACACCACAGAAAGGGCTTTAAAAGAAATACCACAGTCGGGCGTCTCAGCGACACCACAGAAAGGGCTTTAAAAGAAATACCACAGTCGGGCATCTTAGCAACACCACAGAAAGGGCTTTAAAAGAAATACCACAGTCGGGCGTCTTAGCGACACCACAGAAGGGGCTTTAAAAGAAATACCACAGTGAATATCCGGGAGGTAGAACCGTCTCAGGGATATTCGATAATACCAACAATATACGGGTTAGTCCATAAAACAATAATCATAATTGCCACCTGTCTCAAAACGTGGTTTTAGTTCGGGTATAATAGTTTCTCCTCCGGAGACCGACTCTAAGACCGACACTTGACCCATCCCAGGCTGTATTCCTTAACCAAGGACACGGCTATACGAAAAGGTTTAATCTCTGCAGAGGGTGTACTCTATACACACAAGTAACGGATTCCTTTAGTCCACTGGAGCTAATTCCGTCTACGGCCTTTGAGTTGAAAACACACCTAACTTGCACACACCAGCTTAACTCATCGGTGCCTGGAATCACCCACGACACCTGTCAAGCAAACTCTAAGTGGGGAGGCTACAACCTCGCGTAGCATGGGATCAAACTTATATCACGCGCTCTAAGGGGTGGCCTCCCCTCTCGGTCCCAACCGGAAACACCCATGCCCCCGGACCAGGTGGCCTGCCTACCGGCTACAGCCAACATCTTCCACCATAGCCTCTGTGTACGGTGTGTGCTTGGAAGGGGTTGATGACTTACTGAACCGTACCCTGCCTGTGGCAGGGACAAGTGGTAGTACCAGGCAAGTAGGGTTTTTTACTGGAACAAGACTCGATCTGTGGTCGACTCAGGAGGTTTATGAGTTCCTGCATGACACGGGTAACACAAATTATTTCTAACCAATAAATCAACACCCAATATAACTCACCATGCCATACCGGTTATGACCGTTCCGACAGGGACCGGTGACAAGCTCATGCCTACCCAAGGCAGAGTCTTTCCCGGATCCCTCTCCGGCATGCATGTAGGGCACATGGGTATGTTTATCATCACAAATGTGTTCATATCCAACAGCAAGGAAAACATCATTATGCATCCATGCAAAAGATCATAGCACATGAAATAACAATACCCCGAAATAAGCGGGGATTTAAAAACATGTCAGCTATCACATCGCAATATTTTTCCGAGGTTCAGAATGCTTGCCTTAATGGTGTGGAAAGGCAAGGTGCACTCCAAGATTCTTGCAAGTCTCCTATCCTCTCTCCAAAACTCCTATTTTCCAAAAATATGCAAATAACACATATTTCAAAAACAGCACAAAAACGTTGTTTGGAAAATTTTCAAATAAATCTTAAAATAAACTAGACAATATTTGAGAGATGTAGGAAAAAGAATTAATTCATTTGGAGTTATATTTAAAAAGATATAGTCAGTCAAAGTTCAGGTCAAAAACTGATTTAAATAAAATAGAAAAAGAAAAACGTTTCAGAGGGGAATACGCTTTCGAAGCGGGAGAAACGTACTGGGGTGGATTACGTCTTCACTTGAACACGTGGATGGCGCGGTGTGCCACTGACAGTGGGTCCAGGGGGCCCACTAGTCAGGTTTGACTATTCTTCCCTCCCTCTCCTTCCTCTGTTCCGAGTGGAGGCGGGGCTCCGGCGATCGTCGCCGGCGACTGGCGGCTCCTCGCGGGGCCCCAAGGGCGGGGACGGATCCGCCACTCAAGGGCGATCCTCCCGGTGGTCGCCAGGCTGGTGGGGACGGAGGGAGCTGCTGGCTGCGAACTTTGCGTCGGAGGAGGCTTCGGTGGTAGAGTGGTTTTGGGGCGAATGTGGTTCCCGATCAAAATCGAGTAGGGGGTTGGGTTCCCGAAGGAGGTGTTCTTGGTGAAGAGAAATGGGGGAAGAGGCCCCGGTGGCGCTGGGAGAGCTGGGGCCATGGCGGCGGCCGCCGCTGCCGGAGGTGGGGAAGATGACCTCCCCGGGTCGATTGGCTGCCCCAAGGGGTCCTAGGGGATGGCTTAGAGTCGCCTGCGTGCTCGGGTTTTTTTCGGGGCGTCCTTTTATAGCGCGACGAAGTCGATTCCGCGGCGGTGGATGAGGACGCTGGCGAACCGCCCCTCTGTAGCTTGCAGGGCGTCGTGGCGGCGACGAACGCTAGCCGACACGCTTGCGGATGAGTTCGGGCTGTGCCAGGGGCCAGGTGGCGAGCCGGGGTGGCTTGGGCGGCGCTGAACAGAGCAGAGGCTGTCGGCCGACGCCGGCGTGCCGCCAAAAGTGCTCTGGCAGTGGCGCTGTAGGGTGCCAGGGCGGCTGGCGTGTAGTGGTTAGGCGGGGAGTGCGTGGCAAGGTTCTGCAGTGCGGGCCAAGGCAGGGTGCGACGCGGCGGCTCGAGTGCGTGGCTTCAATTGGCGCGCTCTGGGTGCGCCCAGTGCACGCACAGGACCTGTTCGATGAAATGCCAGGGCGCGATAGAGGTCTCGGGTGAGGTTGGGACTTAGCAGGCCTAAGCTAAGGGTAGTGGGGAGTCTATTGGACATGATAGATTGATCAGATGTGCAAGCTCATAGTGCAATGTTAGAAGTCATGCCAAAACAGATCATGCCCCTAAGGTGTTTGACAAAATGCCAAGGGCACTTAGGCATTTCTTGGAGTGGTCAAATTCTCCAGATCAGTGTCTCCTTAGATGCAAGAGAGGGTGGTAAGGTTAGTTTGGAAAAAAGCGAAACTTGCTAGTGTAAATTTTGCTGAACTCCAATTCTGGACAGATAGGAAAGGGCATTATTCCATGAACCAAAAGTGATCCAATTGTTGCATGCTCTTGGACTTAGGGGTTTAATAGGGAGGGCTACAAGTAGGAAAAGGAATCATGGATAAAGGAGCAACTAAAAATGTGGTTGCTGTACAAACCATCATGTTGGACCAGAATGAAGAAGAGGTTGGTCCACTCAAAACTTGCAAATAATACCACTAGGTTTTGCATAAAGTTGAATTATAGGCTACTTCCAACATCCCATAGTTTTGGTGGAGGCTAGAAAGAAATAATTAAAAGGGTTGTAGTGCAAAAATGCTCTCTGGTCCAGAGAACAAAATTGGGTGCAGAGCTCAAAATAATTTAATAATAAAAATAATTTTTATATAAAAGAGGTTTAAAAACATCACCAGACCTCTCCAAATTTTGGTGGAAATTTTAAGTGAATTTATTAAATGGTTGTAGTTCAAATATGGCCATTTTAACCTTGAGAAAACCATTTTCCAGAAAATAAAAATCAAGCAACTTAATTATCTAATTAGTTCTACTAATACAAGAAAAGTTTTTTTTTCTAGATTGGTTAAACAAGTCAAATAACATATAAAAAGGTTTTCACTTTGGGAGAAACTCCATCACAACAAGGAAGAAAAATGATTCAAATAAAAAGGAAGCTCAGAAAATCAAGGTTTTAAATCCCGGTAAAAAAATTCATCCCAATAGAACAAGGTCAAATTTTTTGGGGTGTCACAATACTACCCCCCTTAAGAAAAATCTCGTCCTCGAGATTTGTTAAAAGCTGCTTTAAGAAAATCATATGCAATAAACATGTGGTTACAGTGAGAGGGCAATAAGTGGTGTAGAACCACAGTGAGAAAACTGGTGCTGCGTGGAAAAATCTATGGTTTGAGACAAAAACGCGAGATTTCTACGCTGGATATAAATTTAGAATAAATATCTAAATTTAAATATACGTTGGTCGTACCCGAGAGCACAGTGCTCTCTCTGGCTGACAGGTGGACCCGGGGTCCACAGTCAGCCTCTTCTTCTCCCCCTGGCTCTTCTTCTTCCTCTCTCCCACGCGCTTTCCCGTGCTTTCTCCCCGGCGACGCCTAGCGCGTAGGGCATCTAGGCCGTACTGCGGTAGTGCGCGGCGTGCTAGCTGCCGGGGCAGCGTGCACTCACCTCGCGGGCCAGCGTGCTGTCGGCACTGCTCGTGGATTCAACTCCGAACACCGGCGATCGGGCGACGAGCGGCGTTGGTGGACTTCGCCCACCGAACACCGAGCTCGATCTATAAAACGGCCGAGGTGTCCCTCTCTTCTTCCTGACACCTGGCCTCGCTTCTCTTTCTCCTTCTTCCTCCATTTCTGCTTACAAAAGCTCGGGTGAGGCTCTAATGGCGGAGGCGATGCCGGACTGGTTCGCGATCCTGGTATGCGGAGGGCTGGCGACACTACTGGGGCTCTCCGTGCTCCTATGCGCGATGATCCTCGACGGGCGTTGTGATGCTGCTGCTCGAGTGTTGGCTCTCCGCGGTGGTGACAATCCCTCTCTTCTTCCTGACACCTGGCCTCGCTTCTCTTTCTCCTTCTTCCTCCATTTCTGCTTACAAAAGCTCGGGTGAGGCTCTAATGGCGGAGGCGATGCCGGACTGGTTCGCGATCCTGGTATGCGGAGGGCTGGCGACACTACTGGGGCTCTCCGTGCTCCTATGCGCGATGATCCTCGACGGGCGTTGTGATGCTGCTGCTCGAGTGTTGGCTCTCCGCGGTGGTGACAATCACGAGGAGTAGGTGGGGGTGCCGTGTGCTAACTGTTGTTAGGGGGTGGTTAGCCAGATGTAACACCGTTGCAAAGTTTTGCAACCGGTGTATGTGCTCGGATGATTATGGTCGAGTGTCTGTGGTTGTTGTGCTGTGTGAAATAAAATAATCCATGTCGTGAGAAGATGCAGATGTAGTGGCTTGGCGAAAAGAACACTCATTCCAGGATTATTCGCGGAAGAAAACAGTAATGCAACAAAATCACTCATATTAATTGAAACTAAAGATTTACTCAATGCGCACATTCGATTACCACGCATAAGTTACATCGGATAAATAAATGTTGCAACAATTTAAACGTAGCAGCGACGTCTATAATGCAAAGGGTAACTGGATGGAATCCCGAGAAAATGTCTCTGGTACTGAGACACATTCTTCTTCTATCGGGGAAAGTGGATTGACCAGTCGATGCACGTGTCTCTCCTGGTCGGGCCTTAGTGTTATGCCGATGGCGACCTGAGGATTTAAATCTGCGAGGCTCTGGAGATAACCCATAACACGTTGGGTTAAATGCTCTTGCACGATGACGTACTGGACGAGGTTGGCCAGCACTGGGTCTCTCTCAAATCGTCCACCGGGAAAAGATGTTACTCCTCCGGGCGCTGCACGGCTCGGGATGTAATAATATCCTCGTTCGCTGGCATAAGGTACTGCGAATCGAAGACGAGCAAGCGCTTCGTAAGTCGCAGCTTCCACAGCCATCTGTGGGGTTGGCATAGATTTCCCCACGAAGGAAACCTCTGTTGGGTCTTGGGCTGAGTTTACGGGAGGGATGTGCACTGCGGCCCAATATCTCGAGGTGGAAGAGGTGATCCTCGATTTGAACAGCTCGTACTGGCGTGGCTGGGTAGCGCCCATGGTACTGCAGGTAAAATCCCACAATATCTTGACAAAACTACCCAGGGTTGCATCTGGGGTTCTCAGGTAAATGCTGGGGCTCGGCATGGCAAGAAAAGGTTGTGAGGATGGTGCACAGGATGAGAAGTGTTTGGCAAGGTCACGCGGCGACCTCTTTATAGCACCGGAGCTGGGTCATTTCTACCGTGGTGAATGGTAACGAAACTTCTAGCTCTGTTCCGCGGGTCGAAGTCAATGCCACAGATACACATATTTCACCGAGGTGACGTGTTACTGTGGGGGTTGTCGGGAAGGCTTTTGGTAACTGCGCCAGGGGTAGCAATCTCACACTGCATACTAGGTGTTTAGACAAGGTTATTATTAAAGCAGAGGCATGACAACAAGCAGCGTTTATTCACAAGGCCACACGGTTACAAAGCGAGGGTACACTGGGACTCGATACAACTCGGGTTACTTAGTCTACCTCGATTACATCCAGGCGGGCGTGCCTTGTGGATGTTGAGGCTCCTCCACGGGTCTCGCCGTCGGAATTGACTGGAGTGGGTTGAGGGGCTGCAGGCTCAGGGTAGCGATGATGGCCATCTCGGGGATTGCTGGCCATAACTCCATTGGAGTGTGTTCCCAAAATGCGACGTAGCACTTCTGGGGTTATCGCAACACCTTGGCCGATGGCTGGGGTAGACCTCAGGGGCTTGATCGGTTGTCCAAACAGCACGACTGGGTTGTCGGCGTTGGGCTCGTCCTCTTCTCTTGCCGGGGCTTGACGAACCAGCTCTCCACGAGTTGCGATAAGATCAATTGTGACCTGATCGCACAGTTCTTCTAGTGCACTTACATAGCGCACCAGGTGCAACAATGCAGGATCTGTCTCGTGATCTCCGTTGGCAACTTGGGGTGGTCTACCATACCCTTCATGCCTGGGGTAGTAGTGGAACGAGCGACAGTTAACCCTGGGCGACAAGTGCCGGAGATGAACTATAGCTTCTCGAGCAGCTAGTTGGATGGCTTGTGGCTCAAAGGAAGTTGTTCTTCCGGTGAACCTGTAGGGGCGTTCAGGTGCTAGACCCCTACTGTAGATGTGTACAGTGGCCCAGAATTGATGGCTTTCACCGCTTACGGGTCATTGGTACACAACATATTCTGGGGGCTCTTCTAACGCATAGGCACGACGGGTGAGGTTTGCGAGTATGGTCACAAAACCTCCAAGGTTGGTTGCTGTGGTCTCATGGTGCACGACAGGACCAGGCATTGTGGCTCGATTTAGGATAGCGGCTGTGTTGTGCTGGGTTGGGCCTAGCGTGCCCTTTTTATAGGAAAAAGGGGACAGAGTCTTCCTTCGCACGCTTGCGAGAAAGGACTATTTAGGGGGCCGGTCACTGGCAAGTGATCGACGGCTATGTTGGTAGGTTGGGCACCGACTGCCAAAAGGTGTCGGTCACTGTGGGGCTATCTTGCGGGAGAAGCTTGGCTAGGGTTTGGTTTGCCTAGGTTTATTGACCTGGCTAGGATAGGATTAGCCAATGGTCAGCCTGGCTCTGATACCAAGTCTGTCGGGACCGGTTTTCCGGGGATTAAATTCCAGAAAATGGCCGTCGAGCTCATCAGCCCCAGGATTACTGTTAGCTGATGAGGCATCAACTTGATACAGAAATTCCAAGAAAGAGTACAAAATATGTAGTACAAGACCATTGTGGCCTATGAGTACAACAAATGGTTTCTAGTGGTTGAGGGCGGAAGCGGTTTGTGGATCACCACGGTCTATGGGACTCCATTTCCCACGGGAACAGCTGACCAGGTTAACTCCTATCTTCGCGAGGCTGCTATCACCGCTGCTTAAGTAACGGGGCTGTCTTCGCAACGCTCCTCTCCAAGCAAACAATCTGGCCAAGACAATAGCCAGGGCAAGCCAGTGAGTACTTTGAATGTACTCACAAACATTATGAACATAGGTATAATATCACAACGATATGCTGAAAATATTTTATGCTCATGACGTTAGTCCACAAAAGATAAATAAAACTCTGATGCATGCAAACATGTTATTTATGAATAAGTAATAACATAGCAGTATTGATATTTATGAAATAATCAACAAGCATGCCACAGTCGGGCGTCTTAGCGACACCACATAAAGGGCTTTGAAAGAAATGCCACAGTCGGGCGTCTTAGCGACACCACAGAAAGGGCTTTAAAAGAAATACCACAGTCGGGCGTCTCAGCGACACCACAGAAAGGGCTTTAAAAGAAATACCACAGTCGGGCGTCTTAGCGACACCACAGAAAGGGCTTTAGAAGAAATACCACAGTCGGGCATCTTAGCGACACCACAGAAAGGGCTTTAAAAGAAATACCACAGTCGGGCGTCTTAGCGACACCACAGAAAGGGCTTTAAAAGAAATACCACAGTCGGGCGTCTTAGCGACACCACAGAAAGGGCTTTAAAAGAAATACCATAGTCGGGCTTCTCAGCGACACCACAGAAAGGGCTTTAAAAGAAATACCACAGTCGGGCGTCTTAGCGACACCACAGAAAGGGCTTTAAAAGAAATACCACAGTCGGGCGTCTTAGCGACACCATAGAAAGGGCTTTAAAAGAAATACCACAGTGAATATCCGGGAGGTAGAACCGTCTCAGGGATATTCGATAATACCAACAATATACGGGTTAGTCCATAAAACAATAATCATAATTACCACCTGTCTCAAAACGTGGTTTCAGTTCGGGTATAATAGTTTCTCCTCCGGAGACCGACTCTAAGACCGACACTTGACCCATCCCAGGCTGTATTCCTTACCCAAAGACACGGCTATACGAAAAGGTTTAACCTCTATAGAGGGTGTACTCTATACACACAAGTAACGGATTCCTTTAGTCCACTGGGGCTAATTCCGTCTACGAACTTTTAGTTGAAAACACACCTAACTTGCACACACCAGCTTAACTCATCGGTGCCTGGAATCACCCACGACACCTGTCAAGCAAACTCTAAGTGGGGAGGCTACAACCTCGCGTAGCATGGGATCAAACTTATATCACGCGCTCTAAGGGGTGGCCTCCCATCTCGGTCCCAACCGGAAACACCCATGCCCCCGGACCAGGTGGCCTGCCTACCGGCTACAGCTAGCATCTTCCACCATAGCCTCTCTATACGGTGTGTGCTTGGAAGGGGTTGACGACTTACTGAACCGTACCCTGCCTGTGGCAGGGACAAGTGGTAGTACCAGGCAAGTAGGGGTTTTTACTGGAACAAGACTCGATCTATGGTTGACTCAGGAGGTTTATGAGTTCCTGCATGACACGGGTAACACAAATTATTTCTAACCAATAAATCAACACCCAATATAACTCACCATGCCATACCAGTTATGACCGTTCCGACAGGGACCGGTGACAAGCTCATGCCTACCCAAGGCAGAGTCTTTCCCGGATCCCTCTCCGGCATGCATGTAGGGCACATGGGTATGTTTATCATCACAAATGTGTTCATATCCAACAGCAAGGAAAACATCATTATGCATCCATGCAAAAGATCATAGCACATGAAATAACAATACCCCGAAATAAGCGGGGATTTAAAAACGTGTCAGCTATCACATCGCAATATTTTTCCAAGGTTCAGAATGCTTGCCTTAATGGTGTGGAAAGGCAAGGTGCACTCCAAGATTCTTGCAAGTCTCCTATCCTCTCTCCAAAACTCCTATTTTCCAAAAATATGCAAATAACACATATTTCAAAAACAGCACAAAAAAGTTGTTTGGAAAATTTTCAAATAAATCTTAAAATAAACTAGACAATATTTGAGAGATGTAGGAAAAAGAATTAATTCATTTGGAGTTATATTTAAAAAGATATAGTCAGTCAAAGTTCAGGTCAAAACTGATTTAAATAAAATAGAAAAAGAAAAACGTTTCAGAGGGGAATACGCTTTCGAAGCGGGAGAAACGTACTGGGGTGGATTATGTCTTCACTTAAACACGTGGATGGCGCGGTGTGCCACTGACAGTGGGTCCAGGGGGCCCACTAGTTAGGTTTGACTATTCTTCCCTCCCTCTCCTTCTTCTGTTCCGAGTGGAGGCGGGGCTCCGGCGATCGTCGCCGGCGACTGGCGGCTCCTCGCGGGGCCCCGAGGGCGGGGATGGATCCGCTACTCAAGGGCGATCCTCCCGGTGGTCGCCAGGCTGGTCGGGACGGAGGGAGCTGCCGGCGGCGAGCTTTGCGGCGGAGGAGGCTTCGGTGGCAGAGTGGTTTTGGGGCGAATGTGGTTCCCGATCAAAATCGAGTAGGGGGTTGGGTTCCTGGGAGGAAGGAGGTGTTCTTGGTGAAGAGAAATGGGGGAAGAGGCCCTGGTGGCGCTGGGAGAGCTGGGGCCATGGCGGCGGCCGCTGCTGCCGGAGGTGGGGAAGATGACCTCCCCGGGTCGATTGGCTGCCCCAAGGGGTCCCAGGGGATGGCTTAGAGTCGCCTGCGTGCTCGGGGGTTTTTCGGGGCGTCCTTTTATAGCGCGATGAAGTCGGTTCCACGGCGGTGGATGAGGACGCCGGCGAACCGCCCCTCTGTAGCTTGCAGGGCGTCGTGGCGGCGACGAACGCTAGCGGACACGCTTGCGGATGAGTTCGGGCTGTGCCAGGGGCCAGGTGGCGAGCCGGGGTGGCTTGGGCGGCGCTGAACGGAGCAGAGGCTGTCGGCCGACGCTGGCGTGCCGCCAAAAGTGCTCTGGCGGTGGCGCTGTAGGGTGCCAGGGCGGCTGGCGTGTGGTGGTTAGGAGGGGAGTGCGTGGCCAGGTTCTGTAGTGCGGGCCAAGGCAGGGTGCGACGCGGCGGCTCGAGTGCGCGGCTGCAATTGGCGTGCTCTGGGTGCGCCCAGTGCACGCGCAGGACCTGTTCGACGAAATGCCAGGGCGCGATAGAGGTCTCGGGTGAGGTTGGGACTTAGCAGGCCTAAGCTAAGGGTAGTGGGGAGTCTATTGGACATGATAGATTGATCAGATGTGCAAGCTCATAGTGCAATGTCAGAAGTCATGCCAAAACAGATCATGCCCCTAAGGTGTTTGACAAAATGCCAAGGGCACTTAGGCATTTCTTGGAGTGGTCAAATTCTCCAGATCAGTGTCTCCTTAGATGCAAGAGAGGGTGGTAAGTTTAGTTTGGAAAAAAGGGAAACTTGCTAGTGTAAGTTTTGCTGAACTCCAATTCTGGATAGAAAGGAAAGGGCATTATTCCATGAACCAAAAGTGATCCAATTGTTGCATGCTCTTGGACTTAGGGGTTTAATAGGGAGGGCTACAAGTAGGAAAAGGAATCATGGATAAAGGAGCAACTAAAAATGTGGTTGTTGTACAAACCATCATGTTGGACCAGAATGAAGAAGAGGTTGGTCCACTCAAAACTTGCAAATAATACCACTAGGTTTTGCATAAAGTTGAATTATAGGCTACTTCCAACATCCCATAGTTTTGGTGGAGGCTAGAAAGAAATAATTAAAAGGGTTGTAGTGCAAAAATGCTCTCTGGTCCAGAGAAGAAAATTGGGTGCAGAGCTCAAAATAATTTAATAATAAAAATAATTTTTATATAAAAGAGGTTTAAAAACATCACCTGACCTCTCAAAATTTTGGTGGAAATTTTAAGTGAATTTATTAAATGGTTGTAGTTCAAATATTGCCATTTTAACCTTGAGAAAACCATTTTCCAGAAAATAAAAATCAAGCAACTTAATTATCTAATTAGTTCTACTAATACAAGAAAAGTTTTTTTTCTAGATTGGTTAAACAAGTCAAATAACATATAAAAAGGTTTTCACTTTGGGAGAAACTCCATCACAACAAGGAAGAAAAATGATTAAAATAAAAAGGAAGCTCAGAAAATCAAGGTTTTAAATCCTGGTAAAAAATTTCATCCCAATAGAACAAGGTCAAATTTTTTGGGGTGTCACATTTATTGCTATTGCTTTCTTCATGTCAAAAACATATTCCTTCGACTACGAGATTATGCAACTCCCGGATACCGAAGGAATGCCTTGTGGGCTATCAAACGTCACAACGTAACTGGGTGATTATAAAGATGCTCTACAGGTATCTCCGAAGTTGTTTGTTGGGTTGGCATAGATCGAGATTAGGATTTGTCACTCCGAGTATCGGAGGTATCTCTGGGCCCTCTCGGTAATACACATCATAAGCTTGCAAGCAAACGACTAATGAGTTAGTCACGAGGTGATGTATTATGGAACGAGAAAAGAGACTTGCCGGTAACGAGATTGAACTAGGTATGAGGATACCGACGATCGAATCTCGGGAAAATAACATACCGGTGACAAAGGGAATAACATATGTTGTCATCAGGTACGACCGATAAAGATCTTCATAGAATATGTAGGAACCAATATGGGCATCCAGGTTCCACTATTGGTTATTGACCAGAGAGGTGTTTGGGTCATGTCTACATAGTTCTCGAACACGTAGGGTCCGCACACTTAACGTTCGTTGACGATATAGTACTATATGAATTATGTATGTTGGTGACCGAATGTTGTTCGCAGTCCCGGATGAGAGCACGGACATGACGAGGAGCTCCGGAATGGTCCGAAGGTAAAGATTGATATATAGGATGATATGGTTCGGCCAAGGGGTGAAGCCCACGAGGCCTTAGGTCGGTGCAAAAGGAGTTTTGCGGAGGCCAGGGGGCCAAACGCCAGAGACCCTGGCGTCTAGCCCTGGGCTAGACGCCGAGGCCCATGGTGTCTGGGCCAGATGCCAAGGACCATGGCGTCTGGTCCTGTAAGTCCGAGAAGGAATTTTTGTTGCGGGCAAAACCGACTTTGAGGAGGCTTTTACTCGAAGTTTTGACCCCAGGGCTCAACATATAAATAGAGGGGCAGGGCTAGCACCTGGAATAGATCAAGAATCACCAAGCCATGTGCTGGCAACCCCGTCCCCTCTAGTTTATCCTCCGTCATAGCTTCCGTAGTGCTCGGCAAAGCCCTGCGGCGATTGTTCTTCACAAACACCGTCACCACGCCATCGTGCTGCCGGAACTCATCTACTACTTCACCCGTCTTGCTGGATCAAGAAGGCGAGGACGTCATCGAGCTGAATGTGTGTTGAACGCGGAGGTGCTGTACGTTCAGTACTTGATCGGGACGGATCGTGAAGGTATACGATTACATCAACCATGTTGATAAACTCTTCCGCTTTGTGATCTTCAAGGGTATGAAGATGCTCTTCCCCTCTCGTTGCTATGCATCTCCTAGATAGATCTTGCATGATCGTACGATTTTTTTTGAAATACTATGTTCCCCAACAGCAGGGTGTTCGAAATTCATTCCCATTTCTTGCATGGGACCTAAGCATGCACCTGTCGGATCACGGGTTCCGGCAGACCCTTAAGGTTCGAACTCTGGGGTGCGCGCGGAGATCGTGCCCTCTACCTCTCCGTCTCGTAAGGATCTAACTACTAGAAGAACAACACAAGAGACACAGGGTTTATACTGGTTTGGGCCACCATTGTGGTGTAATACCCTACTCCAGTGTGGTGGGTGGATTGCCTCTTGGGCTGATGATGAAGAACAATACAAGGAAGAACAGCCTCGCGAGGGTCTTTTCTTGGCTAGGGGATGAACTGCTAGGGGAGTTCGATCGCCCTTCTCTCTCTCTCTCTCTCTCTCTAGATACTGAATCAGGTCTCCATCCGCCCCGTCTACCCTGGGGGTGGCTAGTCCTATTTATAGGCAAAGGCCCTGGGCCTCTTCCCAAATATTGAGCGGGAAGGGCGCCAACAATTGGCCAATTTGAAGGGGAACATCTGGTACACTTATCCTGACTAAAGTTGGTCTTCGCCTGCCAAAGGCCTAGTGGTGACGCCGTCCTGGGCTCCATGGTGACCTCCTTCCCACCGTTGAACTGGTCTTGGTCTCGTTGCACCGAAATGGGTGCCTTTGCTTGATCCTCTCGCCTGCGCTTGCCCCCTTTGAACCAAAGAGGAAAGGGAGACGTTGCGCGGGCTGGCGCCCGCCTGGCACCCTTGGTCGTCATGGCTTGCGTCATGGGCACCTCGTGAGGTACCTGCCTTGATCTCTCCGCCTCCTCGCGAGCCAGCCTAAGGAGGCCGTGCTTGAGGAAGCGCCATGTCGTCCGCCTCGCGAGGCTTGGCCCCTCGCGAGGGTCTTGAGCCTTGTGCTGATGAAGATGGGCTACGTTGGGCCCCCATTTGAGCCACGCCGCAGGCCGCAGGCAGGCAAGTCTGGGGACCCCCGTTCCCAGAACGCCAACAGCACCCAAGGACACAGATTTGATTTTTAACCAATTTATATCACTGGAGCATGTGCATGTAGTTCAAAATTTAATTATGCACATAAAAGCATTGAAAACTCAATTAATGTATAAAACTGTCCAAACGAACCCTGAAAAATTCCAAAATTATACACAACACTCATGTTGTTATATGTTGACACTAGAGAAAAAAATTGAAATCAAGAAGAGGCAACGGATATCGTTTCGTCCCCAAAGGTGAAACGTTCCCTACCAAAACCATCAGGCTTGTTGTGAGTAGCTCTATTTTGTGAGAAGCTTATACCCAAACCTACCCCAAATGGGACAAGTATTTTACCACGGCATGTTGATGCCGCTCCATGATAGCATGCCAAGTTTCATGAATTTTAGACGAGTTTTGGATTTACTAGAATTTAAAAACCAGGTATCTCAATGTTTGCGGCCGAGTGACGGTGGCAGGGTGTTTAACATTCATTCCCATTTCTTGCATGTGACCTAAGCATGCAACTAAGGACACATATTTGAATTTTCAACCAATTTATATGCATTAGAGCATGTGTGTGTAGTTCAAATTTGAATTATGCACATAGATGCATAGAAAATTCAGTTAATGTATAAAAATGTCCAAATGAGCCCCAAAAAATTCCTAAAATTAACACCACACTCATGTTGTTCTATGTTGACACTAGAAAAAAAATTAAATCAAGAAGAGGCAATGGATATCGTTTCGTCCAGAAAGGTGCAACGTTCCCTACCGTAACCATGAGGCTTCTTGTGAGAAGCTCTGGTTTGTGAGAAGCTCTGGTTTGTGAGAAGCTTATATACCCCAACCTGCCCCAAATGTATCTCAATGTTAGTGACCGAGCGACGGTGGCAAGGTGTTTGACATTCATTCTCATTTCTTGCATGGGACTTAAGCATGTAACCAAGGACACACATTCCAATTTTGAACCAATTTATATGCACTGAAGCATGTGCATGTAGTTCAAATTTGACTTATGCACATGAGTGCATAGAAAACTCAGTTAATGTATAAAAATGTCTAAGCGAAACCCGAAAAATTCAAAATATTGACACAATACTCGTGTTGTTCTATGTTGACACGAGAAAAGTTTTGAAAGTAAAAAGAGGCAACAAATATCGTTTCGTCCCCCAAGGTGGCACGTTCTCTACTGAAACCATCAGGCTTGTTGTGAGAGAAGATGCGAGAAGCCTATACCCAAACCTGCCCCAAATGGGACAATATTTTTACAACCCATGGACACATGTATGATTTTACAACCCATGTTGGTTCACCGGAGCATGTGCATGTAATTTAATTTTGAATTGTGCACCTGAAATGGCTAGAGAACCAATTTAGTGTATAAATGTCCAAACGAACCCTGAATAATTCCAATTCTTTTATGACACACATATAGTTGCATGTTCTCTGCAGATAAAAATCAAGTAGATCCTATACAGTTTATTATCACCAACCGTGTGAGATGCAGTACAAAATATCCTGGAGCACCGTGTGATGACACTTTGAGCGCTAGTTTTTTTGCTGAAGCAATTCAAAATTTTCGGCTTGCGCGGAAATATCTACCTCCCCGCCCCCTTCCCCTTACCAAAAGCCACGTCTCCCCAGTTTCCCCCTTCCTTTCCAAGTTGAAACCTTCACACCTTGCTTGCAGCGCTGCCTCCTCGCCGGCGACCCTCCTTCACGCTGCTCGGCCTTGTCTATCCAGGCAGGTAATCCACACCCGACCCCCATCCTCCTCCTCCTTCCACATCCCACATGCCCCGACCGCCAGCGCGACACCTTCCACACAAATCACCGACCCCTCCACCAAATAAGCGCCGCCCTAAGCCATGGTGCACGCAGTATAGCCAGGAGCTCAAGGAGCATTTCGTAGCGGAGAAGCAAATCGCGGCCACACGCGCTATGAGGTCGTGATGGCTAACATTCGTGCCAACCCCCAGATCTTGGAGGAGCACCTCGCCGTTGAGGCCACCATCGACGCCTTGCGTGCCGATGCCACGACGCGGTTGGCTGCTTTAAACGACAGTTCGTGCCGTTTTCTCGAGGCCACCCTCGGTGCCTTCGACGAAGACTACGAGGTGTTTTCTCAGCATGCACGTGCTTATCTCAACTCGAGAGCCAGCAGGTTGGTGCCCGGAGCGGCTCAGGCAACTCACCACTACGACGAGGGCACCCACAATGCGAAGGCCTCGCCCTCTTCCTGTCCAAGGAGCCAATCATCATCGATATCTCTGACAATGAGGAGTAGCTTGTCTTATTATCTCACTATAAGGACCCATGTTCAGTTTGCTAGCTACTGCTTTCCTTAACAAATTCTAGTGAATTGTGCTATCTACTTTTACCATGCAATCTGTTGCTCTAGTGTATATGTTCTATATGTCGTGCAATGTGGTGCTCACTGATTAACTATTTGGTTAATTAGTTGTCATGTTCAGTTAACTGTTTGGTTCGATTCTGCAAATGTGATGTTCAATTCTTCAGGGTGCAATTTAGTATTGTCTTCCATGTGAGAAATAAATCGAAACTTTCTTTACAAAATACATGAGAAACAAATACAATTGCTATATCTCCAAGTTGTTAAGCATGCTTGGTTTGGTTAACTGTCTTATCTTCTATTAGGAGTATGTTATATTGTGCAATGTGGTGCTTAGTTAACATTTGGTTCATTTGTTGTAGTGTTTAGTTAAATGTTTGGTTCAATTCTGCAATGCGATGTTCAATTGTTGTGGGTGCATTCTGTTATTGTATACCATGTGAGGAATAATTTGAATTTGGTTGTACCAAATACATGAGAAACAAATACAATTGCTATATTTCCAAGTTGTTAAGCATGCTTGGTTTGGTTAACTGTCTGATCTTCTATTAGGAGTATGTTATATTGTGCAATGTGGTGCTCAGTTAATGTTTGGTTCATTTGTTGTGCTGTATAGTTAACTGCTTGGTTCAATTCTGCAATGCGATGTTCAATTGTTGTGGGTGCATTCTGTTATTGTATACCATGTGAGGAATAAGTTGAATTTGGCTGTACTAAATACATGAGAAACAGATACAATTGCTATATTTCCAAGTTGTTAAGCATGCTTGGTTTGGTTAACTGTCTGATCTTCTATTAGGAGTATGTTATATTGTGCAATGTGGTGCTCAGTTAATGCTTGGTTCATTTGTTGTGGTGTTTAGTTAACTGCTTGGTTCAATTCTGCAATGCGATGTTCAATTGTTGTGGGTGCATTCTGTTATTGTATACCATGTGAGGAATAAATTGAATTTTGTTGTACTAAATACATGAGAAACAGATACAATTGCTACATTTCCAAGTTGTTAAGCATGCTTGGTTTGGTTAACTGTCTGATCTTCTATTAGGAGTATGTTATATTGTGCAATGTGGTGCTCAGTTAATGTTTGGTTCATTTGTTGTGGTGTTTAGTTAACTACTTGGTTCAATTCTGCAATGCGATGTCCAATTATCGTGGGTAGAATTTTGTATTATTGTGCATGTGAGGAATAAATCGAATTTGGCTGCACTTAATACATGAGAAACATATACAAGTGCTATATTTCCTAGTTCTTAATCATGCTTGGTTTGGATAAATGGGTTTTCCATGTGGCTTGAATTAACCTGATGAATCTGCAATGTGCTTATTTTTCATCAACATATTTTACTGATAGCACGTGCACGGTCCGTTGTCAAATAGCACATTGTTGTGCAATTGCAGGAACCATTCTAATATTTATGTTTTCAAATAGGGACAATTCCATTTCTCCCCCTAACTTGAGCCACCACCTGGCATTTGCCCCTAATTTTCAGGTATGCTAAAAAATACCCCTCTTCCCTCAAGTAACCTTATAGAAATGCCCTTCTGTGCCGTTACTGTCTGGTCAAAGGGGTCTGACCGTCTAGTGAACAGTAACATGGTGAACAGTAAATTCAAAAAAAATAGCAAAAAAATCAAAAAAAAATCTGAAATTTTGTGGGATCGAAGATACTCAAGGGATCAAGGTGCGGGCAAATTTTCGCATAGTTCATTCCAGCAGCTCGTGTCAAAGGAAAAACTTTAAAATGTACGCTATGAACAGTAAATTCAAAAAATTAGCAAGAAAATTCAAAAAAATATGAAATTTTTTGGCATCAAAGAGGCTGGGGTGCGCAAGGTGTGTGCTAATTTTTGTTGTGTTTCGACACTGTAGGAGCTCGTGGAGAAAAGAAAATTGCTGCAGATTTTTTTTTTGAAAAAAATGCACTATTTTTTGCTAGAGCACCTCGCATGTCATTTGATCACAAAAATTTGCAAGCACCTTGCGCACCCAAGCCTCTTTGATGCCAAAAAAAATTCATATTTTGTAAAAATTTCTTGCTACTTTTTTGAATTTATTGTTCACAACATATAGTTTTATATTTTTTCCTTTGCCATGAGTTCCTGGAATGTCCAAATAGCGCGAAAATTTGCACGCACCTTGCGCCCTTGAGTATCTTCGATCCCACAAAATTTCAGATGTTTTTGATTTTTTTGCTATTTTTTTTGAATTTACTGTTCACCGCGTTACTATTCACCAGACGGTCAAAGCCCTTTGACCGGACGGCAAGGGCATTTCTATAAGGTGAAGTGACGGAAGAGGGGTATTTTTGAGCATACCTGATAATTAGGGGCAAATGCTAGGTGGTGGCTCAAGTTAGGGGGAGAAATGGAATTGTCCCTTCTAAATATTTGGTCTTGCACATATAGGTCCTACAGTCAGAGGTTTTCACCCACTGTTCGACCCTTTTTGCATATGGGGAAATGAGTTGTCCATGAATATCAATCAAGTCAAAAAACTCAGAAAGATTGTTAGGATAAAGAAATTAGCGACAAAAAACAACAAGATCTTTGTATGCACAATGAAGAAGACATCATTTCACTACAAGATTGTACTAACTATTATACCTTGCCTTTTTTATTCCTTTGCCCCATTTTCAATATAGAGAAGATATATATGCACATCCTTGTTTCAGGCCTTTCCAAAGCAGTTCACTGATGATTACCTCTCAAACCACCTCTATGGTCAGGAGGCGAGGAAGGTTTTCATACTACAACCACGGTTCAATGTTGAAGTGTTCCTGAAGAGGAGGAAGGATGGATGGTCAATCATCCACAAGCATTGGCCTAAAGTTGCAAAGACCTTCAACATGATTGAAGGCTCAATATTCGCCTTCCGCTTCATCAGTTTTCCAGATGAGATGCATCTGTCTATGTACTTTCTATGATGCTAACTAGCACAAATGCCCGTGCGATGTAACGGGAGAGATATTTTATTTACGACAAACGGGAAAGATAATCAATGTGTCCACAAAAAAAGGTCTCCACAACGGTAGGCGATAGAGCAAGGAGTTGCGGTCTTCTCACTGGACGTGTTTGGCCCATGAAATCTTGATAGTGGTGGGGTTGGTAGGCGTGGTGGCGAGCACCCAACTCGTGCATTTTTCTTTCGCGTCCGCCTCCATCTCAGGGTTGTGCATGCCTCCTCATTTGGTGGGTGTGTGGCAACCTTCGGGACACGGTTGCTTCGGCCACTCTCCTACAACTGCGTAACCGGATGGATTACTAATTGCAACGCATAAATCCTGCTTCATAAGCATAATCAGGCATGACTGTCCCTTCATTATGATGGTTTATTCTCTTTGATTATTTTAGTGCTCACGTATTCACCATTTTTTTCTAATTAGATTCAAACAACATATTCTCTTTTATTTGCACAGGCCCATATTTTTTAAATTTATTTCCAACCAGGATAGAACAAACAGGCGCTCTAATCAATGGCCAACACGAATATTTAAGAAGATACGATAGCTTCAGATTTTATTTATTTATTTATTATTTTGAACATTCAAAAAAATATGAACTACCGAATATTCTTGGATGAAAGCCCGGTCAGTTCTAAAAAATGTCAACATTTTTTCTGAAAATTCCACATAGTTTTGGAAAAACACAAACAAAATTAGAAACAGGAGTAGTAATTGAAATTAATAAACAATATTTTGAAAACATGAACTATTTATACAACGCAACATTATTATTATTTTTGAAAAGGGGAACATTAAGAACATTTTTAAAAATGTTTTCTTAGACGCAAACATTTTTTTGTATTTGTGAACTTTTCACTAAAATAGGAATATTTTTTGAATATGGAACATTTTATAAAACATTAATTTTATAAAAAATCATGAACAATTCTGAAATAGTTTTTTTAATTGCAACATTTTTAAAATGTTGAGGAAATTCCGAAACCAATTTTTGAAGTTTCTAATATTTTTGAAAACAGGAATACATTTTTGTAATGCTAATTCTTTTGAATATTTGAACAAAAATTGAAATTCTGAATACATTTATTATATTTTTATTTCACGAAAAAATAAAAATAAAGAAGGGGAAAATGAAAGATAAAGAGAAACCGAATATAGAAAAAACAAAAACAGGCCCGCCCAGTCTTGGGCGACCTGTGTGTACATTCTACTATTTGTCGCTATGTCCGACAAATAAGGTCCTAGCGACGCATGGACAGGGTCATTACTGGGTTGGCTTTGTTGGGCTGGAGTGCGCCTGGCCCAGTTGCGGTATTCTGGACAAACTTTTTGTCTTTTCCATTGGAGAGACACTCAAAGATTTAGTACCACCTCGGATAGCAAAAAATTATTTTCAGCAGTGAACGGATGAAAATATTGGAGAAGCGCACCTTGCTTTATTAGTAGTAGGTATAGATTTCGAAAGGTTCTAGATGTTGCATGTGAAACTTGGTGCTGGTGCAGTTGTGTAATGGGGTAGCTGAGTGCTGAAGCTATATCATGTTGTACTCTGATGTATTTCAATTATGAAATCTTGCTTCCTTAATATGGAAATGAAATATATTATGTGCTTAATATGAATGTCAATTAGATTAATAAATGGATTATTAATAATAGGACAATTATCCTGCTAATTGTTTTTATTGCAAATGGTTACTGAGAAAACACCGTGGGTGATGACCTCAGGCTACGCACACAGTTTCTAGGAATAAACCATGTTGGATCAATGAACAATCACACACGACATTCTCTTGAAAACTGTTTGCGTTAGGTCACCGCGCAAACATTTTCCTTGGAGCGACTGTGTGGGATGTATATACGAACGAAAACGTATAGCGGGGACTAACTGTGCGGGATGTACTTACGACCGGAAATGATTTCGCATGTATAATTGTATTTTTAGCACCACTGTACGTATAACATTATTTGATCGCTCGCCGGTCGCAGACGACCTCATTTTGCTGAGCGTGTGTGCTAGGAGGGCATATCCCCCACGGTTTCTGGGTCGTGTGGGAAGGACTCCCCTATCGCAGTCACTCACTAGGTGACGGTTCAGAGCGCCGTCACGGAAAGGGGTTAAAAACCGTTTGTATAGCACCTCCCTGTACCAGTGTATATAATGAAATTAAGAGGATGAACACCGACAACTAGAGTGAAATGTGTGAACATGAATGTAATGTCGGTGAGAAAACGTACTCCCCAAGCTTAGGCTTTTGGCTAGCTTGGTAATCACCATCCGTAGTAGCCATCTGGTCCCATGTTGAAGTGCTAAGGCGGTAGCACCAGAGCGTCCCAATCCTGGACCTCATCCTCTGCCGCTCCCAACGCGTTTCGGTAAGCAATAATGTCCACTAGTAGGACGGTGTATCCGTTCCTGGCATGAGAGTCAAACAAAGCAGGTACAAGAAATGAAATAATATCACGTGTAATCTTACTAAAAACCAAGTTATAAAGAATGTGGTGGGGAGGCTCAGGGGCATCAAGGAAGTGGTGATACTGCATAGACTGGCGATCTAAGTAAACTCTAGGCAACAAGTAGTCAGAGGGCGTATGTTAACATTAAAACGTCTCGCTAAGCGGGTAGCATAAATACCACCATGAATTTTACCCTTAGTCCTATTAGTGTGTAGGCGGTGTGCAATGATATCTCCAAGGTTATACGTGTTGGCATTATGAAGTGCACGGCGTAAAATGGCAAAGTCAGGGGTGTACAGCGCGCCACCTTGCTCTCTAGCAGTCAAGCATTTCCCTATGAATAAAGCAAAGTAATGAACAACAGGAAATTGCAAGCTAGTGGCTCGGGCTTTCGACATGCCCCTTTCCTCACCCACAGTTAAAGTGTGAAGGAAACCTTCAAACTCCTCCGGTCGAGGCTCTCTTATTTCCGCATCAAAGGGAATCAAACATATCTCACAAAATTTAGCAAGTGGTATCTGATGATGTTCAACATATAAATCAAAACGCACCATGGGAGGTTCGAGCCTATTCAAGAAATGAAAATTTTGCACAAGGGAATTCATAAGGATGTGGTACTGGCACACTCATCTGCGAGAAACTCGACCAGTCCGGCATTCACAATGAATTGCGCGAACTCTTAGTAGAATCCGGCTTCGTTCATGAAGGCATTATGCGGCCATTCGCACGACCGGACCTCCGTCCTACACGGGATGTTGAGCTCATTGTCCGAGGAGTCCCCAATGACTCCCTTGGCATTCCATTTGAAGGAACTCCTTTAGAAGTTCATTTTTCCTATAAACAAATTGCTGAAATTTTTGGGCCACAAAATGATGTCAATCAAACTTCATAAGATTGATAGCAACTACTCATATGGACGTCTAGAGGCTATATCAAGCATTCAAACTACTTGGGACTCAAAGAATTCAACATGCAAGCTCATTTTCAGTAGCACCAAGAGCAACTAATTATGCAAAATATAATCCACTAGAGAAAAGCTAATTGGAGAAATGGAGGAGTCACATACCAAGTAGCAATCCCCCAAAACCATTTTGGAAATGGTGCTCCAAGAAAAGAGATCGAAAATCTCAAGTTTGGGAGCAAGAACACGAGAGAGTGAGCTGCCAGGATTTTTTCTAGAGGTAAGAGATGAAGTGGGGTGAAGGAATAAGTGAGGGGGTCCCTGTCGGGCCCACAAGCCACCAGGGTGCGCCCAGGGGGGTGGGCGCGCCCTCGTGCCTCGTGGGCACCTGGGATATCCCCCTGGGGTGTTTTTAGTGCCAGAATTTCTTAAATATTCTAGAAAAAATCATTTTAAAATTTCAGATCATTTTGAGCACTTTTATTTTTGGGCTATTTTCATTACACGAATAATTCAGAAAACATGATAATCATCGCATTTTATTGAATTTAACTAAAAATAACATAAAACAAAAAGTAGGTATAGAAGGTTGTGCTTACTAAATTCATCGACCACATGCCCCTCAGAAAGAATCCATTAATAAGGTTGATTAAGTCTTATTAACAAACTACTTTTGAGTAACATGAAACCGAATAATCTTCGTATAACACTAGGTTACCTCAGTGGGGATATGCATCTCCCCAATAATAAGTGTTTCATATTTCTTTTTGACAGTAGGAAGAGGGAGTTGAAAACTTCCAATAGTAATTGTTGAAGCCTTTTCAATAATATTAATACGATTCACTTGGAATTGTTTCTTCGGAAAGTGCACCGTATGCTCATTACCATTGATATGAAAAGAAATCTTGCTTTTGTTGCAATCAATAACAACCCCTACAGTATTCAAAAAGGGTCTACCATGGATAATCGACATGTTGTCGTCCTCAGGCATATCAATTATAACAAAGTCTGTTAAGACAGTAACATTTGCAACTACAATGGGCACATCGTCACAAATACCAATAGGTATGGCAGTTGATTTGTCAGCCATCTGCAATGATATTTCGGTAGGTGTGAGTTTATTCAAATCAAGTCTTGTATATAAAGAGAAAGGCATAACATTAACACTGGCTCCTAAATCACATAAAGCAGTTTTGACATAATTTCTTTTAATGGAGCATGGTATAGTTTGTATTCCCAGGTCTCCTAGTTTCTTAGGTACTCCATCCTTAAAAGAATAGTTTGCAAGCATGGTGGAGATTTCAACTTCAGGCATATTTCTTTTATTGGTGACAATATCTTTCATGTATTTAGCATAAGAGGCCATCTTAAAAATATCAGTCAAACGAGTATGCAAAAAGACTAGCCTAAGCATTTCAGCAAAGCGTTCAAATTATTCCTCATCCTTATTCTTATGTGGCTTAGGAGGAAAGGTCATGGGTTTTTGATCCCATGGTTCTCTTTCTTTACCATGTTTTCTAGCAACAAAATCTCTTTTATCATAAAGTTTATTTTTAGGAGGTGGGTTATCAAGATCAACAACAGGTTCTATTTCAACATAATTATCAGGTTCTTTATCATTGTCTGGTTGAGCATTTACATGAACATCATCATTATCATTATCGTTATCACTGGGTGAATGTTCATTACCAGATTGTGTCTCGGCATTAGAAATAGAAACACCATTACTATCCTTACAAGGTTTCTCTACCTCAGGTTCACTAGAAGTACGCAAAGTCCTATTTTTTACTTTTCTTTTTAGATGGACTACGTGCATCATTATTAATTCATTAAGAGTCTTGTTCAATTCTTTTAGGGTGACCTTCAGGATAAAGTGGCTCCTAGGTCATTCCACCTCCTCTGGTCATTACTCTAACAACATGATCATTCATATTATTATTCATTTCATTGAGCAAATCATTTTGAGATTTAGCAACTTGTTCTAATGGGGTTCGGACCATAGATGCATGTTTACCCACACCTTTGACGTCATTAGAAATTCTAAACAACAAGTTACTCAAGCGATTAATCATGTAGGCATTACGTTTCAATTGTTTCATAACATTCGCATTGAAATGATCTTGCTTAATAATGTAATTGTCAAATTCATACAAGCATTGACTATCAAATTTATTGTAAGGAATATCACCTTCATCAAACTTTATAAAATAATTTACCTCCACTACCTGTGTCTGGGTGTCAGGTCCATGTATTTCTTCAATAGGTGGTAAATTATTAACATCTTTAGCTTTAATACCTTTTTCTTTCATAGGCTTCCTTGCCTCTTGCATATCTTCAGGACTGAGAAATATAATACCTCGCTTCTTTGGAGTTGGTTTAGGAACTGTCCAATCGTTATCATTCTTCAATATATTATTCAATAGTTTTTCAGCTTGTCCAATAGTTCGTTCCCTGAAAACACAACCAACACAACTATCTAGGTAGTCCCTAGAAGCATCGGTTAGTCCATTATAAAATATATCAAGTATTTCATTTTTCTTAAGAGGATGATCTGGCAAAGCATTAAGTAATTGGAGAAGTCTCCCCCAAGCTTGAGGGAGATTCTCTTCTTCAATGTGCACAAACTTAATTACTTCCTGTAAGGCAACTTGTTTCTTATGATCAGGAAAATATCTTTTAGAGAAATAATATATCATATCCTGGGGACTACGCACACAACCAGGAGCAAAAGTATTAAACCATATTTTAGCATCACCCTTTAAAGAGAAAGGAAACAATTAAGAATATAGTAATAGCGATTTTTTCCTCATGAGCAAATAGGGTAGCTATATCATTCAATTTAGAAAGGTGTGCCACAACAGTTTCATTTTCATAGCCATGGAAAGAATTGAATTCAACCAAAGTAACTAAATCAGGATCGACGGAGAATTCACAATCCTTATCAGTAACAAAGATAGGTGAAGTAGCAAACTTAGGATCATATTTCATTCTAGCATTCAGAGCTTTTTCTTTCAGCTTACATAGTAATTTCTTAAGAGCATATCTATGATTACAAGCAAGAAATTCCCTAGATATATCTCTCCATCCACAACATAACCCTCAGGTATCTTATGCAATTCATATCTAGGAGAGCTAGGTCAAATGGGTGTTTCATAATTTTAAGTTTCAATAACTTCATCAGTATTAGTAATTTCATCAGTTTCAGCATTCTCGAATTCTTTAGCTTTAGCAAGTTGTTCATCAACAAATTCACCTAGTGGCATGGTATCATCAAGAAAGGTACTAGCATCATCAATAGCATCATTCATAGCAAAAGTAGTGTCGGGGAAAACGACACCTATGGGATCCCAGCGGAATCCTTTCTAAGGTTGGCGGGGGTGAAGGGTTGCGCAAAGAGCAGGTCTAGCGATCAACGCGAGGGAATTTTTACCCAGGTTCGGGCCGCAAATGATGCGTAAAACCCTAGTCATGCTTGTCTGTGTTTATCTTGTGTTCTTCAGTTCTTGGACTAGCTACTACGCGTGTCCAGTCCAAAAAGTCTGAATCCTTCCAAAGTGCGCCTCGGGCATCCTTTTATATGTCAAAGGGGTCACCACAGTGGCACACGGGAGGTGGAAAGTATCTACAGTGTACAAGTTTATCGCCTGACACCGTAGGACAAACGCATTTAATGCGCTGCCTACGTGCCCTCCTGCTTTATCGGGGACAACAACATGGCTCGTCCTGTCCGTCACCGCCTCGCCTTGCTTTGACGCGCGTCCAAGCTCACGAGGCATGCAGCGCCATGTTGGCTGGCTGGTTGCTGCGCTAGTGCAGTGACATGGTCTTCATGAAGATCTGCATGCCACCACGCAGGTGCTTGACTAGTTGGCCTAGAAGCCACATGCTACCACACATGCGCTCGCCTAGTTGGCGGGCTGGTTGCCGCGTCGGGGCAGCCGTGGGGTAGCGAAGCTTTGGTAGGTGTGGGACAGGCTGCGGCCCTGCTGATGCCCCGGCAAGGGTCTTGTCGGGGTCCTATGGGTGTCCATGGCAAGGGTCTTGCAGGGGGTCTTCGGCCGTCCCCGGCAAGGATCTTTCCGGGGGTCCTCAGTCGTCCCCGGCAAGGATCTTGCCGGGGGGGGCTTCATCTTATGGTCCTTATCTAGCCTTGCAGGCCTTTCGTCTTCACAATGATCTACATGCCACCACGCAGGCGCCCTCGAGTCTTGGTCCTGATGTTGTCGATGGTGTCAGAACTCTCAGGCTCAAGGGTGGAGGCCTCGCTGGTGTTGGGCAAGTTGCCCCAGCAAGGCTCTTGCCGGGGCCATGTAGGCCGCCCCAACAAGGGTGTTGCCGGGGGAAATCCATCTTGCCTCCTTTGCTCTTCATGCCTCTGGCTTGAGTGCTGCCTTGGCAGTCTTGTTCCTTTCCTTTCTCTGCCCTGCCAAGCATAGCCGCAGGTGTGGCTACGACTGCCCGTGCACAAGTAAAGGGGTACAGAAAGGCCCCTACTTTTGTACCGACAGGAGCCCTCGGGCCTGGGCCACACGTAAGCGCGAAGCGTTGTTGGGCCAGGCCCAGAACGGTGCGCGGGCACACGTGGCAGAGTTTTAACCGCAGTAATTCCTTCACCAATTGCGCTTCCCCACGACCCGCATTAAGTGCGTGACATGGGGGTCGTGCGTGGGACGGTTGCAGCACGCTTGGGTCATCTCGCGGTGAATAGTAAAGAGGGGGCCCGCATCTTCCCAATAAAAAAAGAGGAAGCCGCAGGGGCGCTGCTCATTTACAAAGTGGACTCGGGTCGTGGCCTTCATGGCGCCCGCGCCCCACGATCACGGGGCGCGGAACGGTTGTTCCACTTGTTTTCTTAATACCGGCTTGCCTGCTACGTGTCCCCCATGCCTCAGGGAGGGTAGGTGGTGGACACGGAGGGCACGGGGCTTAATGCCGAGGCAGGAAGACGGGCATTGCGGATTGGAGCAGCGGGTCGGCCCTGATTCCTTGCGCCTCTGGCGACCGGATTGGTCGAGTGGGGCGGCCTCCCTTAGGTTGGGGGGCTGAGCCGCGGCCCTGCCCCTCTATAAAAAGAGGAGAGGGACAACGTCCTTCTGCATTCATCTCCTTCCTGCCTGATCTCTTCCTTCCATTCGCCATGGTGAGAGGGTGCGCCGACGCTTCAGTGGCGGCGACGAGGGCTTCTGCTCGACAGTGCGCCCCTCTCCCCTGGAGCTCATGGCAGCGAAGCCCGCCATGAGAGGAAGAGGGAGGGGTGAGGCCGAGGCCACCGTGGCGCTCGGGGTAGAGGAGGACGGGGCGGCGCACTGGCCGCGCTTCCGCCAGCGGATCTTCCCCTAATAGAGGGCCATGTCGGAGACCAGCCCCGCGAGTTCTTCGTCAGGTTGTACAAGCCAGTGTGCGGCACCTCCGTCCTCCCCACCCCGTTCGATCGGGAAATGGAGCTGGACCCGCCACAGGCCTTGAGGCTGCATATGAGGGGCTGCGGGAACGGCGGCATGCGGGTTGATGTCGACTTCCCGGCCCCTCATTTCATGTACCTCCGCCTTGGGTGGAAGACCTTTGCCTGCGCCCATGGCCTGTCAGAGGGGCACGTTCTCCAGTTCAAATTTATGGAGAATAGCCTGCTCTCCGTCAAGGTCTTCGGGCACTCGAGAACCCGCTTAGGGTGCTGCACGAAGAGCTCCACTGACAACGAAACCTCCTCCTCGAGCGATAGCGATGAGGAGGACAGCGACAGTGATGACAACGGTAGTGGGCGGGAGGACGCCGATTTCGGCTGACCATCGATGGCAGCACCCTCATCTGCATCGCCCTCCTCCCTCGGCCACGCACCTTGCCGAGGGCCATCCCCGCCATGCTCTGCATCGGCGCGTTCCCATCGCCTCTTCTTTGCCTTCACCTGCCACACCAGGGAGGAAAGGGGCAAGAACAGAGATCACGGGGCACTTGTCTTTCTTTTAGCTTGTAGGCACTTGCCAAATCTTAATTTCTAAATAATGTAATCTCTTGAGCCCATGCCTGAGTCCTGTAACATTTGTACTTGTATCAGCATGTCAATGAAAAAGACCAGCCTTGCCGGGAACCCGTGCATGTACACGTCCATGCAGAGGCAAAATGCCTCTTTAATGCAAATAAATGAGTTCTCGTGACAAGCTATCCTGTCGGTGCCCTCTATGCCTGCCCAAGAATCACATCTGCCGGGTTACAGACAAAGGGTCCAGCCCCTCGTTAGTCTCCTTTTAGCAAAGGCTACTACGACCATTCTGACCGAAGTAGCGTTCGGGTCTGGGATGGGAGCACCTGAGTTTAAAAGAGAGTGGCGAGGTTTTCTAATGCACAAGTCACAGGTTACAGACATGAATGGGCAAGAGGTGAACTTTATCTGTTTGATTTGCCGGGGATCGTTGTGCCGAGCAGTCTTCCCAACTTCTTGCCGGAGTCGGGTCCTTGGCGGAATCGAGCGTCCTTGCCGCGGCTGGAATGAAGAGATGACAGGAGCATGGAACCTTGGCGCTCCATTAGCATTTGCTAGAATCAAAAAGCAGTACAATATCCTGGACAAGCATGTATATACGTATGCACATAAACATGGAAATCAACGGGAAACTGTACATACTAAGAGTTTTTTCCTAACTGCGCACAGGGTCTACGCCTGGCTTTGTACATAGGGTTACATTCCTTGCCGGCAAGGCTAGTACAAAAGGGGGTTGTCGGGGCTCCTGGCAACCGCGCCTTAGGGGTAAAACTTGCGAAGATGTTCGATATTCCAGGAATTGCTCACTGGAATGCCATCTTCGGTCTCCAGGCGGACTACGCCGGGCCTGGTGACTCGTATTACCTGATAAGGGCCTTCCCACTTTGGCGTCAACTTGTTTGAACTCTTGGCGGATTGGATTCGCTGAAGAACAAGGTCGCCTTCCTCAAGGCTTCGGGCATGAAACTTGCGGCTATGGTAGCGGTGCAAGGCTTGCTGGTAGCGAGCGGCTCGCACAGCAGCCTGAAGACGATCTTCCTCAAGGAGCATCGTATCATCTTGGCGCAACTGCTCTTGATCAAGCTCATCATAAGTGAGCACTCAAGGTGACCCGTATATGAGTTCCGTGGGGAGAACTACTTCTGCCCTGTATACCAGGGCAAAGGGTGTCTGGCCAGTGGCTCGATTTGGTGTCGTTCTGATCGACCAAAAAACCATTGGCAACTCATCAATCCAGCGCCTTCTGCACTTGTGTAGCCTGTTGAAAGTTCTAGTCTTGAGGCCTCGCAACACTTCTGCATTCGCCCTCTCAGCCTGTCCATTACTTCTAGGATGAGCAACAGAAGCAAAACAAACCCTGCCGCCGAGGTCTTGGATGGACTGCATAAAGGTGCGGCTCATGAACTACGTGCCGTTGTCCGTGATGACTCTATTTGGCACACCAAAATGGCAGACCAGTCCCTTGAAGAACTTGATGGCTGATTGTGCTGTCACCTTTCTCACCGGTTCCACTTTCGGCCACTTTGTGAACTTGTCGATTGCAATGTACAAGTACTCAAAGCCCCCGACAGCACGGGGAAAGGGGCCCAGTATGTCGAGCCCCCAGACCGAAAATGGCCAAGAAAGAGGGATTGTCTGAAAAGCTTGGGCTGGTTGATGAAGCTTCTTTGAATGGAACTGGCACGCTTCACACTTGGTTAATAGTGCAGTTGCATCCTGGAGAGCGGTGGGCCAGAAGAAACCCTGTCGGAACGCTTTGCCGGCAAGGGCTCTTGACCCCATGTGGGAGCCACACATGCCTCCATGTATCTCTGTCAGTAGCTCCAGTCCGTCCTCCCATGGAATGCACTTCAATTTCACGTTGTTCGGTCTCCTTCTGTATAGGGAATCATCCACAAACCGGTACATGCTCGTCCGACGGGCTACTTTCTCTGCCTCTTCCTGTTCCTCAGGGAGTTCCCCTGTTTGGAGGAAACGGATGGTGCGCTGCGCCCATGACGGAGCGTGGGGCTTGACGGCAAGGACTAAAGGCTCATCTTCGGGCGTAAGGGCAGTTGCCTCTACGGCCAGGGCTTGGGGCCCTGCCGGAGGTTGCTGCTCCCCGGCAAGCTTGGGGCACCCGGCGATGTCCTTGTCGACGGCTCCTGGGAGCTCAGCGGGAATGTACTTGCCGGGGCCTGCCTTCCTTCATTTGTTCTGTCCTGCTGATGGCTCAACAGATGGATGCGTTAATTGAAGCACAAAGGTACCTGGTTCCACAGGCAACTTGAGGGCAGCGCATTTTGACAAGTCGTCAGCAATGCTATTCTCTGCTCGGGGAACATGCTCTGCTTGTAGACCATCAAAACGCTTCTCCAACTTCCTCACTTTATCCACATAGGCCTCCATCAACGGGCTCTGGTAATCCTTGTTAACTTGCTTGACGACAAGCTGCGAATCACCCCTGATGATGAGCTTCCTGATTCTAAGGTCTGCCGCGATCCTGAGACCAGCAAACAATCCCTCGTACTCTGAAGTGTTGTTCGTTGATATTTACCGGGGAAAGTGCATCTGGACTACATACTTGAGGCGCTCTCTGGTGGGTGCGACGAGTAGTACGCCGGCACCAGCACCTTGCAGCGAGAAAGCTCCATCAAAGTACATAACCCAATCACGGCTCGTCTCCTTGCCGGGAAGGGTGGTCTCTTGAATCTCTTCGGCGGGCGTTGAGGTCCATTGTGCTATTTAACTCTGCCAAGGCTCGACTCTTGATTGTTGAAGTACTTTCAAACTTGATGCCAAAGCTCGACAGTTCCAACGCCCACTCCACAATCCTCCCGGTTGCATCCGGGTTGTGCAAGATTCGTTGCAAAGGAAGGTGGGTGATGACGGTGATCTCATGCACTTGGAAATAGTGAAACAACTTTCTCGAGGCCATAAGGAGGATGAAAAGTAGCTTCTGTATACCAGAATACCTTGATCTAGCCCCCTGCAAGAGGGAACTGACAAAATACACCGGGTGCTGCATCACCTTCTTCTTCTGTTCGACTTCGCCCACTTGCGCAGACTTTGTCTTGCCGGGACCGGGCTTTGCCGGGGGTTCCACCTTGCCGGCATTAGGCCCTGCCGGGGAGTGCCTCGGCCCATTATCCGACGGCTCCGCTGCTACCGCTTCTTCTTTCTCAAGTTCTCTCTATGCCACTAGCGCAACACTGACCACTTGATTCGTTGCCGCTAGATATAGCAGCGACGGATCTTGCGGTTTAGGTGCGACTATTATTGGCGTGGAGGAGAAGTACCTCTTCAAATCTTGCAGCACTGCCTCTGCCTCTGGAGTCCATTTCATTAGACCCGCCTTTTTCAGAACTTTGAAAATGGGGAGGGCGCGCTCAGCAGATTTGGAGATGAACCTACTTAGAGCAGCAACGCAGTCGGCGAGCCTACGGATGTCTTTGACCCGTCTTGGCACCTTAATCTGCTCAATTGCTTTGATCTTGTTGGGATTTTCTTTGATTACGCGTTGATACACACAGAAACCAAGAAGTTTGCCGGATGGGACGTCGAAACGCACTTCTCTGGGTTGAGCTTGAGGTTGATCTTGCGCAGGTTTGCAAATGTTTCCTCCAGATCTTGCACGAGCATGGCCTTCTCCTTGGGTTTGACCACTATATCATCCATATAAGCTTCCATATTTATATGGAGTTGGGGCTCAAAACCAATTTGGACTACTCGGGAAAACGTCGAACCAGCGTGTTTCAACTCGAAAGGCATCCGTACAAAACAGTACGTACCACATGGGGTGATGAACACAGTCTTTTCTTTGTCTTCCTTCATCATGAAGATCTTGTGGTATCCTGAGTAGGCATCAAGGAATGACAGCATGTCACACCCGGCAGTGGAGTCCACTATCTGATCAATGCGTGGCAGAGGGAAAGGATCCTTTGGACAGCTTTATTGATATTCGTATAGTCAATACACAGCCTCCATTTCCCATTCGCCTTATGCACCACCACTGGATTGGCCAACCACGTGGGGTGGAGCACTCCTCTGACCAAGCCTGCCGCCTCCAACTTCCTGATCTCCTCGATGATGAACTCTTGTCGCTCCAAAGCTTGCTTCCTGACCTTCTGCTTGACGGGCCATGCATGGGGATAGACAACAAGGTGGTACTTAATCACCTCCCTAGGAACGCCGGGGATGTCGGATGCTTGCCATGCAAACACGTCGACATTCGCCCACAGGAAGGCAACGAGCACGCTTTCCTATTTGCTGTCAAGGGTGGAGCTTATAGTAAAAGCCCCGCCCGTGCCACCCTCCTTGATGGGCACCTTCTTGGCCTCTGGTGGTGCCGCCTTGGATTTCTTGCTCTTGTCGGTGGAGCTCTCTGGCATGTCCTCGACGGGAGTCCAACACTCCGAAGAGGAGCGCTTGCCGGAGTGGGTGCAGGAGGTCTTGCCCGAAGAGGTCTTACCGGAAGGGGTCTTGCCGATAGAGGCAAAAGTCTTGCCGGTTTTCTTCCCTCCCGGGGCTTCAGCGGCAGGAGCAAGTGCCTTGGCGGCAGTTGCTGCAACCGCCTTCCAATAGAGTTGGTCGGCGCAAATGAGAGCGTCTTTCTTGTCGGAGGGGACGGTGATGATGCTCATTGGCCCGGGCATCTTCAACGTGTTGTAGGTGTAATGTGACGCCACCATGAACTTGGCCAGCATTGGGCGGCCAAGGATCCCATTACAGGGCAAGGGGATCTTGGCGACATCAAAAACGATCTTCTCCGTCCTATGGTTCAGCTCACCCCCAAATGTAACGGGCAACATGATTTTACCTTTCGGCTGACTCCTCCCTGGGTTGACCCCTTGAAACGTGCCCGTCTCCTTGAGATCTCCTTCAGGGATTTGCAGCCTCTCGATCACAGCGGGCGAGATCAAGTTCAGAACGGCCCGACCATCAACTAGCATTTTTGTCACCTTGAGTTTGCGTATTGTTGGTGAAACCAACAACGGCAAACACCCGACCACAGTTGTGTGATCAGGATGATCCTCGGTGTCAAAAATGATAGGTGTGCTGGACCACTTCAGTGTCCTCTGGGCATCGAACGATGGTTCTGCCGCACTGACCTCACACGCCCACTGCTTCAGTTGGCAGTGAGAGGTGTGCAACGAGGCACCACCGTCGATGCACATGGCCTTCGTAGCTGTTTGGAACTCGTGCTTGCCGGACTCGTCGTCTTCATCATGATCATTGTCTCCCTCCTTCTTGTCGCGGCCCCGAGCGGGCCTCTCTTGTTGATTATCCTTGTCGCGGCGTCCTCCTCGACTGCCACGCTTCTTGCCGATCGCCTCAGCACCATCCTGGCCCTTCTCCTTATCTCGCCTCTCATACTCAGCTTTCTGCTTCTCTGCAAGCAGCTCAACCTACCGGCAATTCTGGAGGTCATGGCCCTTGGTGCTATGGATCTTGCAGTACTGCTTGTCAGAGCCTCCTGGCTTGTCGGCAGCTGCCAAGGCCCGGCAGACGGCGCACCCGGCAACTTCCTTGCCGGGGTCATCGGCCTTAGCCTTCTTGGCGGCATCGGGGTTGCCGGATCCCTCGACGGCAAGCATGGTCTTGCCCTTACGCTTCCTATTGCGGCGTCAGCCCTTCTTTGCTGGGGTGATGGCGTCTTCATCTATGGAGTCAGTTTCTGCGCCAGCATCTTCAGCGGGGTACTTCCTCCCCTCTTTAGCCCGAGCACATATATCAGCCAGAACATAAAGATCGGCTACATCCTTAACCTTGTTCACCGCCAGCTCCTCACGCATCTTGCGGTTGTGCACATTCTGATGGAACGCACTGATGACGGCGGTGGGATGAACATCTGGGATGTTGTACTGCACACGGCTGAAACTTTGTATGTACTTGCGCACGGGTTCACCGTCCTTCTGTGGGATGACATGCAAATCACTTGCCTGGCTAGGAGCTTGGTGGCCCCCAGTGAAGGCGCCAACAAACTCATGGCACAGATCCGACCAAGAAGAAATAGAATCCACTAGCAGGTGCATCAACCATGACATGACGTTGGGCTTAAGTGCCAATGGGAAGTAGTTGGTGAGCACCTTGTCGTCGCGAGCCCCGGCGGCTTGCATCGCGATGGTGTAGATGCTGAGGAACTCAGACAGGTGAGTCTTGTCGTTGTACTTTTCTCTGACCTCAGGCTTGAATGTGCGGTGGGAGGGCCACTGGAACTGCCGCAACTCACGGGTAAAGGCTGGACAACCCACCTCGTAAGGTAGGTCTCCGGAACCCCCTGGCGCTAGGCGGTCCATAGTGGGCCCCGCACGCCTATCTGACTGATGGCGCATTTCCCGCCGCTCGATAGTGGTCCGAGCGTCTTCCTGGGCTCGCTCCCGAAGAACTTGACGTTGGTCGCAGCAGGCTCGCGGGTCGGATGACACTATAGAAACGTTGTCACAGGCGTCGGCCCAACGAGCCGGCGGCTGCTATTGCTGGCGTGGGGGAGGAGAGTGCGCCGTGGTCGCAGCATCTCAGGTCCTCCCACCACCGGTGTGCACTGGATCTACAGAGCGCCGGCATGAGGGTCCCGCTAGTCCCGGTTCATCTTTATTGGCGAAGCTGATGAGGCTCCGAGTGGTGGCTCCCCACTCATCGAGCTTCTCTATGGTAGGAGGAAAGTCGAGGAGAAGTTGCACGCGCGCCAATGCTTCTCCTGGCGTGGGTGGCGGCGGAAGCTGCGTGGACCGTGATGTGCTCTGACTTCGAACCACGTTAGAAGGAGCTCTATCACGGTCTTGCGGTCACGCGCCGTTTCCGCCAGCATCTGGGCGCGCATGCTGGCCGGTGCATCTCGCGAGTGACGCAAAGGGCTCTTCCCGCGGCGGTGCGCAGGGGCACCAACGTCGTGGCGTTACTCGTCACGCTCGACCTGGGAAGGTCGCACCATGGGCATCGGCTAGGGCGTCCTGGAGGTTGTTGCGCCTCCCGTGGGAAGCACGGCCCCGCCCCCCAACCCAGCGGCGTGTGGCTCGTCGTCTTGGGCATGAATGATGCTGCACACCTATCTCCGATTGCCAGGGTGTCGTGGAGGCTCGCAGGCTGCGCCTCCGCCACCATCAGCGGCCGCCGCGTCGCCCACCCGCGCTGGTACGAGCGGTTCGGCTCCAGACGAACTGATCGCTGTGATCCTCTTCTTCTTGGGAGCCATCGCGACGAAGGAGTCGATGCGCTCACTTCTAGACTAGATTTTCACAGCCTCACGCCCCCTACATGGTGCGCCAAAGATGTCGAGGAAAACCACACCTATGGGATCCCAGCGGAATCCCTTCTACGGTTGGCGGGGGTGAAGAGTTGCGCAAAGAGCAGGTCTAGCGATCAACACGAGGGAATATTTACCCAGGTTCGGGCCGCAAATGATGCGTAAAACCCTAGTCCTGCTTGTTTGTGTTTATCTTGTGTTCTTCAGTTCTTGGACTAGCTACTACTTGTGTCCATTCCAAAAACTCTGAATCCTTCCACAGTACGCCTCAGTCCTCCTTTTATATGTCAAAGGGGACGCGATAGTGGCACACAGGAGGTGGAAAGTATCTACAGTGTACAATTTTATCGCCTGACACCGTAGGACAAACGCATTTAATGTGCTGCCCACGTGCCCTCTTGCTTTATCAGGGACGACAACAGGGCTCGTCCCATCCGTCGCCGCCTCGCCTTGCTTCGACGCGCGTCCAAGCTGACGAGGCATGCAGCACCATGCTGGCTGGTTGGTTGCCGCGCTGGTGCGGTGACAGGGTCTCCACGATGATCTGCATGCCACCATGCAGGTGCTTGACTAGTTGGCCTAGAAGCTGCATGCTGCCATGCAGGCGCTCGCCTAGTTGGCGGGCTAGTTGTGCATCGGGGCGACCGCGGGGCAGCAAAGCTCTGGTAGGTGCGGGCCAAACTGCGGCCCTGCAGATGCCCCTGGCAAGGGTCTTGCCGGGGTCTCGCGAGTGTCCCTCGCAAGGGTCTTGCCGGGGGTCTTCGGCCGTCCCCGGCAAGGATCTTGCCGGGGGTCTACAGTCGTCCCCCGCAAGTATCTTGCCGGGGGTCTTTCTCTTGTAGTCCTTATCTAGACTTGCAGGCCTTTGGCCTTCACAAAGATCTGCATGCCACCATGCAGGCGCCCTGAGTCTTGGTCCTGATGTTGTCGATGGTGTCAGAACTCTCAGGCTCAAAGGTGGTGGCCTCATTGGTGTTGGGCAAGTTGCCCTGGCAAGGCTCTTGCCGGGGCCATGTAGGCCGCCCCGGCAAGGGTGTTGCCGGGGGAATCCATCTTGCCTCCTTCGCTCTTCATGCCTCTGGCTTGAGTGCTGCCTTGGCAATCTTGTTCCTTTCCTTTCTCTGCCCCGCCAAGCATAGCCACAGGTGTGGCTACGACTGCCCATGCACAAGTAAAGGGGTACATAAAGGCCCCTACTTTTGTACATCGACAAGTAGCATCATCAATTACTTGTGACATATCGGAATTAATAGCACGTGTAGGTGTCACAAGCTTACTTAAAATAGAAGGTGAATCAAGTGCAGAGCTAGATAATAGTTCCTTACCTCCCCTCGTCCTAGAGGGAACGATCTTGGTTCTACCATCCTTAAGATTCTTCATAGTGATCAACAGATATAAATCCCAAGTGACACAGCAAATAGAGCTATACTCTCCGGCAGTGGCGCCAGAAAAAGGTCTTGATAACCCACAAGTTTAGGGGATCGCAACAGTTTTCAAGGGTAGAGTATTCAACCCAAATTTATTGATTCGATACAAGGGTAGCCAAAGAATATTTGCAACCACACTTGGACAACTATATATCTACAATAGAGTGATGAGTAGCACAATAGTATGATAGTTTGATAGTGGTAGTAACGATAGAAACAGTAACAATCGTTTTATAGCAATTGTGACAGTTGTATCAACAATAGTAACTTAGCAAAGATAAATATGTGAAAAGTCGTAGGCATTGGATTAGTGTTGGATAATTATGTTGAATGGCATTCATCATGTAACAGTTATAACCTAGGGCGACACAGAACCAACTCCAATTCATCAATGTAATTTAGGCATGTATTCCGTATATAAGTCATACGTGCTTGTGATAAGAACTTGCATGACATCTTTTGTCCTACCCTCCCATGGCAGTGGGGTCCATAAGGAAACTAAGGGATATTAAGGTCTCCTTTTAATAGATAACCGGAACAAAGCATTAACACATAGTGAATACATAAACTCCTCAAACTACGGTAATCACCGAAAAGAATCCCAATTATTGTTACCTTGGCGTATGCGGATCATAACACGCAATAGGTGCGTATAACTTGCAAGATAGTATCAAGAACACAAATATATTCATGAAAACATAAAGTGTTCAGATCTGAAATCATGGCACTCGGGCCCTAGTGACAAGCATTAAGCATAGCAAAGTCATAGCAACATCAATCTCAGAACATAGTGGATACTAGGGATCGAGCCCGAACAAAACTATCTTGATTACATGATAAATCCCATCCAACCCATCACCGTCCAACAAGCCTACAAATGAATTACTCACTCCCAGCGGTGACCATCATGAAATTGGTGATGGCGGATGGTTGATTATGATGATGATGACGAAGTGTCCCCCTCTTTGGAGCCCCGAACGGACTCTAGATCTGGCCTCCCGATGAAGAACAGGAGTTGGCAGTGGCTCCGTATCATAAAACGCGATGAAATTTTCTCCTTTCTTTTTTCTTGGGAATTATGAATTTATAGTGTTGATATTAGGGTCAGCGAAGCCTCATGAGCCCCACAAGCCACCAGGGCGCGCCCTGGTGCCTCGTGGGCAGCAGGTGCCCCCTCTAGTGGGTTCTTGCTCTAGAATTTTTTATTTATTCCATAAAAAATATCCAAAAAGTTTCGTCTAATTCCGAGAACTTTTATTTCTGCACGAAAAACAACATCATGGTAGTTCTGCTGAAAATAGTCCGGGTTAGTTCATTCAAATCATGCAAATTAGAGTCCAAAACAAGAGAAAAAGTGTTTAGAAAAGTAGATATGACAGAGACGCATCAGAGCTCCGCCGGCCTCGTCCACCTCGACTGCAAGCGCCAGATCGACCTCATCGCCCCTGCGCCGAGCAGATCGAGCTTGCCTTTGAACTCTGCCCCACCGGACGACGTTGTTCGATTCATCGCCACCGAGCCCTCCCCGACCTTGCTACACACCTCTACGGGCTCACAATGAGCCCTTCTGCCAAACCCCCCATTCACATCCTTGATCCATGTTGTACGTCACCGCACCCATGTCTTGGCCGGAGCTCGCCCGAGCTCCTACGTGCGCCCACAGCCTAGTAGCGCCCCGGATGCCCGCGGCCGCACCGACCTACTGCTCTTTGCTCCTATTGCGTTGTTGCTGTTGTTGCTTGCTGATGCCGACGCTACATGCTATCGTTGATGTTGCTGCTCTGCTGTTGCCATGGCCATGCCCTTCCGCTCTCTTCCACGCTCGCGCTCCCCATGCTGATGGCCGCGCCCGCACCTGCTCGCGCGCCCCGCGCCATACACATGCCCGCTCACGCCAGCTGTTGTTACCCGATACTGCCTACTGATGCTTCTGCTACTGTGTGGATGCTTGCCACGCCCGTGCCCTACGCTACCGCCATGTCCAGCCCGTGCCTACGCGCCCTGGGCCACGCCCTGCCTTGACCCACCTCGCGCCCGCCGCTTGCTGGCCATGCGCTGGCCACGTCGTGCTCCTCCGTTGGTGCACGCGTGCGTGCGTAGTTTCCCCTGAGGCTGGTTGTGCCTGTGACCAATGGACCCGGCCTGTTAAATTAGTATGAGAGTTAAATTAGGTTAGATTAATTGTTTAGTTAGACTAATGTGAAAATGACATGTGGGACCCACTGTTAAATTAAAATGCTAAGTTAAATTAAAAATATCTAAGTCAATGACATGCGGGGCCCACTTACACTATTCATTTGTTGACCGACCAAATGTGGACTTGGTCAAAGTTGCTGGCTGGACCCCGCTGGCCCACTATCAGCCTCTCAGCCTGTCTCGGTGGGTACAATAGTGGGTACACATAGAAAATTCCCTTTTAAATTTGAATTAATAATAATACCAGAAATTCATATAAACTTTGAAATTTCATAGAAAATAAATCGTACTCAGATAAAATAATTTATATATGAAATTTGATCAGAAAAATATGACGGTCCGAATATGTCATCCATTTGTATAACAAACACCTCTATCATAATGAACATTGACAATTTGTACCTCGATCAATGTACCAAAAATTATGTGGAGCTGGGAAAATATTACCTGACATTTTCCCTCTTCTTTTAAAATGTTTAGGGATGCATTAGAGCATATCATAATCACACATTGACATGACATGCATTTGTGTTGCATTTCCTTGCTCCGTTATTTATCTATTTCCCGCCTCTCCTCTATTCTTCCGGTAGACCTCGAGACTGTCGCTGCCCTTGAGTACGACTATGTTGATGACGACCCTTCCTTCTCGGCAGAGCTTCCAGGCAAGCAAAACCCCCTTGATCATTCCGATATCGCCTATTCTTTCCCTCTACTTCTTGCATTAGCGGGTCGATACAGTTGATGCTTTTTGAAAGATCCTATTCTGTTACATAGCCTATTTTTGTTAAACTGTTGTTGATACTGACATGTTATCCTATATGCTTAGTATAGGTATGCTAGAGTCTCATCAGTGGCCCTTCATCGTTGTCCGTTTTCCATGCTATAATATCAGGTTGTGATCCATTCAGGCTGTGATCACGTATACAACTATATACTACTATAATACTGATGATACTATTCGGATGTAGGGGCTGTAAGGACATGTGGTTCCATCCAGGTAGCGGTGGGCCTAGGTTCCCGGCGGTCCCCGAGTGATTCATTGTGGCGGAACGACAGGGCGGGTAGAGACGACCTAGGAGAGAGGTGGGACTGGTCCTTGGTTGGTGTCCGCGATTATCTCATAATAACATGCTTAACAAGATTGGACATTTGATCTGAGACTACCACTGGCATATACGCACAAACCGCTATGTGGGATAATGGTATATGGGGCCTCGGCATCATACGATTCTCCTGAAAGATCTATCAGATGTCATAGTTCAAAGAGGCGGGCTGATTGTTGGGGTAAGCGGCATGCCTGGATACACATGTGGGCTTGGTCCCCAGCCAGTCTCGCGATGTGCAGGAGTGCTTAGGGGTGAGCGGCCGAACTACCCCTTCATGCTTAGGATTTAGACTGCCAAGTGACCTCTCTAGAGAGCCTAGGTAGGACTATGGCGTGTTAATCATCCGAGGCCAGGCATTACCCATATAAGGGTGTTCGGCCAGAGGTAATCAAGTGTATCGGGTAATGTGGTGCACCCCTGCTGGGAAGTAATCTATTCGAATAGTCGTGTCCACGGTAACAGGACGACTTAGAGTTGTATCCATACCTCTTACAACTAAAACCGGATACTTAATAAAACACACCCAGATAAGAGACAGATACACCCGGTGATCGCTTTCTCTCACGGAGACGAGGAGAGAATCCCCATGTAGGTTTATTGCTATACGTTGTTACATGACGTTACCATTTAAGCTCCTCTCTTCTACTGCTGCAAGATGATGGATGCAAGAAGATGTAGTCTTTGATAGGATGGGCTTCTCCCCCTTATTCTGGCATTTCTGCAGTATAGTCCACATATACTACCCCTTTCCTTTGATACCGATGCATATCTAGTGTAGATCTGATGTAAGTCTTGTGAGTACTACAGATGAGTACTCACAGTTCTTTGCTCCCCTTTTCATTCGACCCGGTTGCTATAACAGCTAGTAGCAATGCGGATGTAGGTTTCCCCGATGGTGCCTACTATGTGGAGACCGACAACCAGGAGTAGTCCGGAGGTCCCAGGCAGGAGGCCTCACCTTTCGATCTAGTGTCGTTGTTTTGCTCAGCCTTCTTAAGGCAAAACTTGTCTAACTATGTATGTACTCAGATAATATTTGCTTTGATGACTTATGTATTTGGGTCCTCGTGACCCTAGCTTGTAATATAAAGATTTATGTTTATCCTTTGTGTCGTAGAGTTGTGTTGTGATATTAACATGAGTCGCCATTCATTATCATGCATGATGCATGTATGGTTAGTGCAGGATTATAAACTAGGGCATCATAGGTAACGGCTGCGTGAGTCCATAGAGGGCTCCACCCACGAAGGGTCCATGAAGAAGCAACCTTGTCTATTCCACCATGGCTTACATCCATGAAGGACTAGCCTCACTCGTGTAGATCTTCACGAAGTAGATTATCTCCTTGCCCTCACAAACTCCTTAGTTCAACTCCACATGATCTTGGAGGCTCCCAGGTGACACCTAACCAATCTAGGAGACACCACTCTCCAAAAGGTAATATATGTTGTTGTTGATGATGAACTCCTTGCTCTTATGCTTTCAAAGATAGTCTCCTTGACACTCAATCACTCTCTCATAGATTTGGCTTGGGTAAGAGAAGTATTGGAGTGGAAAGCAACTTGGGGAGGCTAAAAATAAAGGTTCAAATGGTTGGATTGGAATGCCTTGATCTCAACAAAAGTGTGGGTGGTTCTCTCTTAGAAAAAGAATGGTTGAAGTGTAGTTTTGTTCTATGGCTCTCTCATAGAGTGAGTGGTGGTGGAGGGGTATATATAGCCTTCACCAAAACTCTAAACCATTACAAACTTTATGCACAACTCGATGGCACCAAAGAGAATTCTCAGTGAGACCGAACAATGTAAAAGATTCAAACATTAGGCTTTTTGGTGAGACCGAACGAAACCACTCGACGAGATTGATTAGCAATGACGTAAGCAGAACCTCATCTCGGTAGTTCTGATAGGTTCATCTCAGTAATTCTGAGACAACTTCGACTAGGAACAAAAACTTGGTCACCGCACTTCGGTGGGATCGAATGTCATCTCGGTTGTACCGAGTTTCTAGGTTTTGGCTTATGACTCTGTGCCGGTGTCCTGGACTAGGGGGTACTCATCAGGTCGTCTCACTACTAGGTGGATTGGGCCGAGGACCCCCATGGTGGTTCACTAATGGGCTTCTTCGGGTAGCCCATGACATACACGAGGAAGATTCCACAAGACTTGGTGATCAAGACAAGGAATCCTCTCCACTGACATATCTGACTAGGACTTTTGTTATCCTAGGCCTCCAGTACATTATATAAGCCGAGGCCAGGCTATTCAATAGATCATTATGACATCAACGCAAAATCATTCACCTAGCCCTAGAGTTAGACCACACATTACGATCTTGAGGTAGATCAACTTTGTACTTGATACATCTTCATCAATATAAACAAGAGCAGGACATAGGGTTTTAACTCCATCAGGAGGGCCCAAACCGGGTAAACATCATCTCCTTCATTCCTATTACCCTCGATCCGAGATCCACAGCCAAGGCCCCCTAACCCGAGGTCTACCGGTTTTGACACTAACACTGGTGCTTTCATTGAGAGTTTCGTTGTGCGATCACCAAAAAGATTGATGGCTCCTCTGCAGATTGATAGCAGTTTTTTCTGGATAGCAGATTTGTTTTCATCGTCCCCATCTCCTCGAGCATCGCCTTGACGGTTGCTTCTATGGAATTATGCGGAATTGAGTCCACAACAACCCTATAAAAATTTGTCGCGTTCCAATGGAGGAATCTCCGGTGATCTCCGATATACCAGAGGTCGAATCTAGATGGGAATCTAGAGGAGTTTCGAGCATGGAGTCCAGTGTCCAGCTCAGACATCCTTTGGAAGATCCAACTATTGATTGGCCGCGGAATTCCTATATCGACCACCCCTCAAAATTTTAGCTCATTCCGACCATTCAAACTTGGGGAAACCTCTGATGAGTGCATCGATTTTCGGATCTGTTTTCTGCGCGAATACGAATCTGTCCCGAGTTCATCTTTCTTCATGGATGGGATATTGGACATAATTTTTGGAGGAGTTTCTTTCTAGGGCACCGTGTGCTGTTCTCAAACACAGGCGTACAAATTTTAAGTCTTTTTCGAGGCAATCTTCACCGTCACGCCGGTGTCAAACCAGCCCGATAACATTGTTGATCCACGACTGCCGACCTGCGCTAGACAGGCCATCGCTTCGTCGAGCCAAGGTCAACCACATCGAATCATAATTATGGCGAGCCGACTAAGAATTCGACATCGTGGAGGCCAAATAATCGTCAAGACAACATCGTCGCCCCACGGATTGCACGGGGAGGGCACGACGACATCGCCGCGTGGTCACTTCATCAAGCCGGCATTGACCGCGTCACAAGTTATGACCTGCGTTGGCATGGCCGTGTCGTTGCTTCTTCAAGCTAATGTCCACCACACTGACCTGTTTCAACACCTCAACGGGCATGGGGGCTGCAACGTAACCTTACCAACCTGCTCCGTCTCCTCGGCTGGACTGGGGGCTTCGCCATCTCTTTATCAACCTACTCTTGGGACTTCGGCGTCACCAGCCGACCAACTTCGACACGGTAGCTGGACCAGGGGCTTCACCTTGCTGCATCGACTGTGTTGCATCACCACTTCGTCAAGAGTCACCACTTCGTCAAGCCGAGCTCCTCACTCGGTCACCTCGGGCTTGGGGGCTGGGACCTCAGCCAGACCGAGGACTACGTCTTCGTCCCGCCACAGGCCCAGACCTCGTTATCAACACTGAGCACATTAACCAGCTAAGTCGCTTTCATGCTCAAATTTTGTAAATGTTAAATTTTTGCTCAGTTCAACCAATCATTATATTTTTGTTAAACAAAAGAGTTGTTTGTTAAAAAATTATTTTGTCAAAAATGTTGTTTGTCAAAAATGTTGTTTGTCAAAACACTTATTTTACCCAAGTTAACTAGGGGCTCTTAAATTTATATGACTTATTTTGTAATAAGTGTTTTCTTCTATGTCGTCGCAAAGTCTTTTTCTACCACTCCTTTCTTGACTCGAGTGTGTGGTCAATAGTCGGATAGTCCGGTTTCTCTCTCAAGCCGCTCGAGTTTAGTTGGCTAAACTAGCCTAATGAGAAGCACTCTGCCTTCGGGAAAAGAGGTTGAAGCTGAAGGCTGACCCGCTTGAAGTCTTGAGATCGGACGTGTCATGTTAAAGCACGATAGAAGCACAAACTAATTTTTAAGACCAATTTTTGGATTGACACCAAAAAACTTGATTTACTTCGGACGTAAAGTCTTTGCATAAGTTATTTGGTTTTTCGAGCTTATAACACCTTTAACCTACTTTATGTTTTCTTTTCAGGAGGTGGGACATCCTCATGATCGAGGTGTTCTGCATGATCGTATTGCTCGGGAAATCTTTTCTGACCCACAGTTTGGCATCTTTCCTACCGAGCTGCACCTCGGCGTTGTCCAAACGCACACAATAGTTGAACAAGTTCCCGAGGAGATACGATCCTAGGGCCGGCCATGTGCCCAACCCAAGTCTCGGGGGCTCACTGGTACACGTCGGTGCTATACAAACGGTTTTTAACCCCTTTCCGCGACGGCGTTCGGAACTGTCACCTAGTGAGTGTGGGCGATAGGGGGTCCTTCCCAGACGACCCAGAAACCGTCGGGGATATGCCCTCCTGGCACACACGCTGGGCAAAATGAGGTCGTGTGCGACCGGCGAGCACTCAAATATAGAAATACATACAGTAGTGCTAAAAAATACAATTATAGAGGCGAAATCATTTCTGGTCGTAAGTACATCCCACACAGTGAGTCACCGCTAAACGTTTCCGTTCGTATATACATCCCACATAGTCACTCCAAGGAAAACGTTTGCGCAAGGTGGCGTAACGCAAACAGTTTTCAAGAGAATGTCGTGTGTGATTGTTCATTGATCCAACACGGTTTATTCCTAGAAATTGTGTGCGTTGCCTGAGGTCATCGCCCATGGTGTTTTCTCAATAACCGTTTGCAATAGGAAAACCCAATTAGCAAGCTAATTGGCCAATAAGCAGGCTAATTGCCCTATTATTAATAATCCATTTACTAATCTAATTAACATTCATATTAAGCACATAATATATTCCATTTCCATATTAAGGAAGCAGGATTTCATAATTGAAATACATCAGAGTACAACATGATATAGCTTCAGCACTCAGCTACCCTACTACACGACTACACCAGCAGCAAGTTTCACATGCAACATCTAGAACCTTTCGAAATTAGCATAGACGGTACATAGAGAGATGCATATCATCTCGAAAACTGCTGAAGCAGAAGGCGAATATTGAGCCTTCATTCGTGTTGAAGGTCTTTGCAACTTTAGGCCAGTGCCTGTGGATGATTGACTGTCCATCCTTCGACCTCTTTAGGAACACTTCAATAATGAACCGTGGGTGTTGTATGAAAACTATCCTCGCCTCCTGACCACAGAGGTGGTTTGAGAGGTAATCATCAACGAACCCTGAAAACAAGGATGTGCATAAATATCTTCTCTATATTAGAAGTGGGGCAACGGAATAAAAAAAGGCAAGGTATAATAGTTAGTACCATCTTGTAAACCTTAGTGCTTTCCCATTGTTTCCCTGCAACACATAGAAGATAGTTAGTCATCAGGTTAAGTAAGTGTTCGCATGCTATCAGTAAAATATGTTGATGATAAATAAGCACATTGCAGATTCATCAGATTAATTTAAGCCACATGGAAAACCCATTTATCCAAACCAAGCATGATTAAGAACTAGGAAATATAGCACTTGTATATGTTTCGCATGTATTAAGTGCAGCCAAATTCAATTTATTCCTCACATGGTATACAATAACAGAACGCAGCCACAACAATTGAACATCGCATTGCAGAATTGAACCAAGTAGTTAACTAAACACCACAACAAATGAACCAAACGTTAACTGAGCACCATATTGCACAATATAACATACTCCTAATAGAAGATCAGATAGTTAACCAAGGAAAGCATGCTTAACAACTTGGAAATATAGAAATTGTATTTGTTTATCATGTATTTAGTACATCCAAATTTGATTTATTTCTCACATGGTATACAATAACAGAATGCAACCACAACAATTGAACATCGCATTGCAGAATTGAACGAAGCAGTCAACTAAACACCACAACAAATGAACCAAACGTTAACTAAGCACCACATTGCACAATATAATATACTCACAATAGAAGATCAGACAGTTAACCAAACCAAGCATGCTTAACAACTTGGAAATATAGCAATTGTATTTGTTTCTCATGTACTTAGTACATCCAAATTTGATTTATTTCTCACATGGTATACAATAACAGAATGCAGCCACAACAATTGAACATCGCATTACAGAATTGAACCAAGCAGTTAACTAAACATCACAACAAATGAATCAAACATTAACTGAGCACTACATTGCATAATATAACATACTCGTAATAGAAGATAAGACAGTTAACCAAACCAAGCATGCTTAACAACTTGGAAATATTGCACCCTAAAGAATTGAACATCAAATTTGCAGAATTGAACCAAGCAGTTAACTAAACAGCACATTGCACGACATATAGACATATACACTATAGCAGAAGATTGCATGGTAAAATTAGATAGCACAATTCACTAGAATTTGTTAAGGAAAGGCAGTAGCTAGCAAACTGAACATGGGTCCTTATAGTGAGCCAACGTCCTATGGCTCGAGGGCTCCTTTGTGGAGACCTTGAAGGGGTGGCAATCCGGGTGGTTTTACATCACCGAGCCGCGCGATCCGAAATGGATCGCGGCCCCTGAGTTCCGATCCGGACCCCCCATGCGGCTTATGTCCTGGAAAGAGACGAGCCTGTCGTGCGGCGACAAAAAAGAGCGGACCGGATTGCAGACATGCATCCAGTCCCTGGTGAAAAAGCCGATCAAGCTTGTCAACAACGGGACTTTAATTTGTGGGAGTTCGACCCGGCGCAGCACCAAACCCTTAACAGGCTCTTTGACACGACGTATGAAGATGTCTGGAAGGTGCTAACCAAAGGCGCCGAGGCTCCCGCATCCGCTTCTGAGGGCCGCGGATACAGCTCGCAGCGTCATGCTAGCGAGGTAAGCTACTTTCACCTTTTACAGGATGTTCAAGTTTTTCCATAGCTTGACTCTATGCGGGATCTAAACTCCCTCACCTTTGACAGGCTTGGCAGGCGAAGTCCGGACCGATTAACTGTCCGGCTCCCTTGCCCGAAGACCCAGCCCCTGCTTTCTTAGCAAAGCTGCTGGCTCCGGCACCTTATGTGGTGCCGGAGAAGAAGGCCAAGAAGAAGGCCATGGGGACTCGAAAGAGTGCCCCGCACATGGTGGTGTCGGACTCGTCATCCTACGAATCCGAGACGGTCTCCTCCCGTGAAAACAAGGAGGAGGAAGAAGAAACCTCTCCCCCTCCAGCGGGGGGAGGAAAGAAAAGGAAGGCCGCCCCAACGGGGGAGGCCGAAGGGTCCAAGAGGAGGAAGACCCCTCCGCCGGACTACTCCCCTAATGCCGACAAGGACGACGAGGAGTGGCCGGACAGGGCCAAGCGTCCGGCGGCATCGTAAGTATTCGGATACCAGAGTAACTCATGATATTCCTTGGTTGCACAGCTTTCCCTAACGTCGAATGTAATTATGCATTCCACCCAAGGCCGGACTCGACGAGTCGTCGAGCGGCTCCCTGGATTCATCGGACGTGAACTCAGTTCCGCCCGCTGTCTCCCCCCGCACTGCGGACGATGCCGAAGTGGCATCACAACAAGCTTCAGGGCAGGAGGAGGTGGTCCTGGAGGAGCCGCGAGGCGACCTCCCGGACTCCAGGAGTAGAGGGGACAAGACCCCCCAAGGCTCCAAGTCCGGCTTTGAGCCGGACACCGCACCGGAAACCTCAACAGTTCCGGACCGCGGTAGGCGAACTCCTTCTAAGAGGAGCAAGCCTTCTGGGCCGGCGGCCTCCGTCCAACCGGAGGTGCCGGACAATATGCTGGAGGTGCTTAACGGCGCCTCCATCAACGAGGAGCACCGTACTATTATGAGTACGGTGATCTAGAAGGTTCAGTCGGCCAAGAGCGGACTGACTGAAGCTCGCGCTACCCTTTTAACAGGCTTCGAGGTAAGAAAAAATATGTAAAAATGTTATCACATAGACAGTAGCCCCTGATGCTCTGTTTGGCGTTCGGAAAGAAAAAAGCCGAATAGAGGATCTATCAATATTCGCAGGAGTCTAATGAAAAGTCAATATGTGTATGCAGGCTTCGCTGCTAGCCACCGCAGCACTGACTGCGGAGGTGGGTGCCCTGAAACAGGGCCTTGAGCGGACCGAGCAAGAGCTCGGCCTTGCCAAGCGGCAGCTCGAGGAGAAAGAAGGTAAGAGATACCTTACAGAAAAAGTGTCTATAAAAAGACGCAATTGCAAAAAATGACAGGATTGTAATACTTATTGTAGGGGCCACGACTGAGGTGGCGACCCTCAAGCAGGCGCTGTCTGAGGCCGAGAAGAGAGCGGCCTCGGAGCGCAATGAGCAGGAGAAATTTGAGGCGCAGGTCGGCGAGGTGCAGCAAGAGCTTCAGGCTCTCATGAAAAAACATGATAGTTTGGAGCTTGACTCTAAAACGCGAGCGTCCGAGCTCGCCGCGGCCGTCAAGACTGCCGAGTCTGCCAAAGCCGAAGCCCAGAAGGCCCTCCAAGAGTTGGAGGAGGTGGAAAAGATAGCGGCGGGTAAGGCATTCTTTATGCAAAGCAGACATATTAAAGTAAACTACTTGTTACTTACCCGAATCCGGAGTTCTCCAGGGGCATTCGCAGATCTTCCCCGCAGCATATCCGATGCCCCCGCATTCTACCGAGCAGAAGAGGGCAGCTCGATGGAGAAGGAGTTCTGGTCTCAGTACGCTGAGGCCGGACACCCTGTGCCCTTGAGCGACCAGCTGAAGCAGCTAGTCGAGCTCCACAAGGCGGCCGAACAGGCCATGAAAGGCTTCATAGTTTGGCTGTGGCCTGGAGAGGCCCTGCCTGGGAGCTACTTCGGACTGGTGCGACGGCTGGTGGAGGCCTGTCCAAGGCTCGAGGTCATCAAGCGCTCTGTCTGCATCGAAGGTGCCCGTAGGGCCCTTGCCCGTGCAAAGGTGCACTGGGGTAAGCTGGATGGTGAGAAGCTTGTGAGGGACGGGCCGCCGCCGGGGAAGGAGCATCGCAAGCCCGAGAACTATTACAAGGATGTTCTTGCTGGTGCCCGCCTTATGGCGGATGAATGTACCAAGGATGTAATTTTTGAATGAACTCGCTCGTGTTTGTCCTGTGCGCTGAAAACTTGTTCATATGCGCTAAGCAATGCTTGTTGAATTTAAAATATTATTTTCTGTGCGGCCATTTATCAAAAAATTGAGAGATGGCTAGTCGCCGGCTTCCGCCCCCATGCCACTAGTGCTGGGGTGTTCGGGATAAACCTGAGCGCTCTTTTTCCCATGTTTGGGTCCTTCGAGGGAGGCGCTCAGCACAACGAACAAGGCAATCGGACTATAATGCTTGAACACTCTCACTTAGCCATAGAACTTCATAATTTTAAATTTCAGCGAAGCCCCTAGTTCGGAAGACCGAGTTCGGGGCGCTATCCACGCCTTGGCCGGACAAAGCCGGCTCCTCGCTCGAAGTGGCATAAGTCTTTAGGGACCCGAAAAACCTCTCGAACAGCGACCGGTCTCTCGCCTCATCATGACAGTCAGTTTTAGCTTTCTCCACTGAGGTGCTCAGCCCAGCTCAACTGGGGCACAATCGCAGTGGTTCTCCTAGTGCTACCTTAGCCGATATAGCAGAACGTAAGGCACCAAAACATAGGAGCCGGGCAAACCCAACTATTGACCCGAATCATGATTCGGAGCCGATGCATATAGTGCTATAAGTTTGGGGTGCCGCACTTATGAAGTGTTCGGACTTCTTACACCATATTAAGGGGTACTGAAGCCCCTGGTGTATTTGCCGTACCACAGTGTACGGGTGCCACATGTCATTAATGAACATATATATAAAAAGAGGATAATGCAAAAAATAGACAAAAAGCTATGCATTGTTTATAAAAAGGCTGCTATCAAAGCCGAACGATACAAATGGTGCAATAAGTGAAAGATATTGGACTATTTAACATGTCCTGGCCAGGGGCAGGCCGCGAAATTGTATTCAAAACAGGTATACTGCTCGTAACAGAGACCACCTGGGAGTTCCATTGTGCGGCATGGCTTGTCTGCTTCCCTGGATCTTGCATCGTCTGTGCAGCAGTTGAATTGCCGAACAGGTCGTCCGAAGTATGGAGTCCTGAAAGTAAGAAAAGATTAAAAAGAATTCGGCAGCCCCTAGTATGGTTTAGGCCGTATTTTGGGCTCGCCGTTATTGTGCCCCTTCCCCTGCGCCCATGGTATTTCGAGAGCGTAGTTATGTACGCGAAGCACTGGTTTCGCTACGTCGCGAGGGCTGGGGTTGGGGCCGCATTGCTACGCCTGCTCAGAACGTGCCAGGCGGTCTTGTTGTAGGTTACTCCAGGCGCGCTTGACAGTGCCCGGCTTTTTAGCGGCCGGACTGGAGAATTGCCTAAAAAGGCTGCTTTGCACTTCCGCTGCGAGGGCTGCCGTGTGCTCCTCCGTTCGGAGGGAGCGCTCGGTGTTTCCATTGACCATAATTACTCCTCGAGGGCCTCGCATCTTGAGCTTGAGATATGCGTAGTGCGGCACCGCATTGAACTTTGCAAATGCGGTTCGCCCGAGCAGGGTGTGATAGCCACTGCGAAACGGGACTATGTCGAAGATTAACTCCTCGCTTCGGAAATTATCTGGGGATCCGAAGACCACTTCAAGTGTAACTAAGCCTGTACAGTTGGCTTCTACACCTGGTATGACGCCTTTAAAGGTCGTTTTGGTGGGCTTGATCCTCGACGGATCTATGCCCATTTTCTGCACTGTATCCTGGTAAAGCAGGTTCAGGCTGCTACCACCGTCCATGAGGTATCTTGTGAGATGAAATTCGTCGATAATTGGGTCAAGAACCAATGCGGAAAACCCGCCATGACGGATGCTAGTGGGATGGTCCCTCCGATCAAAGGTGATCGGGCAGGAGGACCATGGGTTGAACTTTGGAGCGACTGGCTCCAGCGCGTATACGTCTCGTAGCGCATGCTTCCGCTCCCTCTTGGGAATGTGGGTTGCGTATATCATGTTCACCGTCCGCACTTCTGGGGGAAAACCCTTCTGTCCACTGCTGTTCGGCGGCCTAGGCTCCTCCTTGTTATCGCTATGCAGCCCCTTGTCTCTGTTTTCGGCTCTTAACTTCCCTGCCTGCTTGAACACCCAACAATCCCTGTTGGTGTGATTTGCTGGCTTTTCGGGGGTGCCATGTATCTGGCACAAGCGGTCGAGTATTCAGTCCAAACTGGACGGGCCCTGAGTATTTCTTTTGAATGGCTTTTTCCACTGACTGGATTTGTAGCCTCGGAATCCGGCATTTACTGCCGTATCCTCGTTGCTGTCGCTGTTAACGCGGTGCTTTTGCTTGTTCCGGCACGACCTCCCGCTTTTGTCCTTGGTATCCGAATTACCAAGGTTCTTGGTTAAGTTGTTGCCGCGAGCTAGCCAGCTGTCTTCTCCCGCGCAAAAGCGGGTCATGAGTGTCGTGAGGGCTGCCATAGATTTCGGCTTTTCCTGTCCCAGGTGCCGGGCAAGCCACTCGTCGCGGATATTATGCTTGAAGGTTGCTAGGGCCTCCGCGTCCGGACAGTCGACTATTTGATTTTTCTTTGTTAGGAACTGTGTCTAGAATTGCCTGGCCGGTTCCTCTGGCTGCTGGATTATGTGGCTTAGGTCATCGGCGTCCGGTGGTCGCACATAAGTGCCCTAGAAGTTGTCAAGGAATGCGGCTTCCAGGTCCTCCCAAGAACCGATTGAGTTTGCTGGCAAGCTGTTGAGCCAATGCCGGGCCGGTCCCTTAAGTTTGAGTGGGAGGTATTTGATGGCATGTAGATCATCACCGCAGGCCATGTGGATATGAAGGAGATAATCCTCAATCCATACCGCAGGATCTGTTGTGCCATCTTATGATTCAATATTTACGGGTTTGAAGCCCTCAGGGATTTTATTATCCATTACTTCATCTGTGAAGCATAGTGGGTGTGCGGCGCCTCTGTACTGGGCTATATCACGATGCAGCTCAAAGGAGCTTTGTCCATTGTGTTCGGCCCAGCCGGATTTATCGTATTCAGAGTGACGATCACCGTCACGTGCCGTGGGGCGCCCGCGCGATCCGTAGATCGATCTTGTTTGCCTTGCCTTGTCCTCCAGCATAGCTCGCTGGTCTGGCGCGTTTTCCCGTGCCTTAGCATGTTTTGAGCGGCGTTGGCACATGGCTTGAGTGGAGGGCTTAGAGGCCTCTCTATCGCGGCCACGAGGTGGCCGGTCGGCCATGTCATGCGCTGGTGATGTAGGTGCTTCCTCCTCTAATCGGGGTAGCAGCCTGCGCTTTGGGTAACGCTTGGAGGAGCGTTCGAGTTCATACTCTTCGGCCGCAAGGACTTCAGTCCATCTGTCAGCTAGCAAATCTTGATCAGCTCTAAGCTGTTGTTGCTTTTTATTGAGGCTGCTTGTCGTGGCTAAAAGCATGCGTTTGAAATGCTCTTGTTCGGCGGGGTCTGATGGTACGACGAATTCGTCGTCGTCGAGGCTTGCCTCGTCTTCGGAGGGAGGCATATAGTTATCGTCCTCAACCTCTCGGTCTGCCGCCCTCTCATGAGGGCTAGCTTCTCCATCTTCCTATGCCGAATCTTGCTGGAGGGGGTGTTCTTCGGCGCTATCCGGAGTAGTATTATCTCCGTGCCGGAATCACCGTTTTTGCTTTGGCGGGATTTAGAGCGGCGCCGCTGGCGTCGGCGTTTGGGATGTTCCTTAGAAGTGTCATCCCCCGCTTTTCCATCGCCATCTCCATCTTTTGGAGCGTCCACCATATATATGTCATATGACGAGGTGGCCTTCCAGCGCCCTACGGGTGCTGGTTCCTGTTCGTCTCCTGCATCGTCGTCCATACCGTCGATGTCTTCGGAGTCGAAGTCGAGCATGTCGGTTAAATTGTCGACAGTGGCTACAAAGTGGGTGGTGGGTGGGCTTTAAATTTCTTCATCGTCCGTATCCCATCCTTGCTGACCATAGTCCGGCCAGGGCTCTCCTGATAAAGAGAGAGACTTTAGTGAGTCCAGGATGTCGCCGAAGGGCGAGTGCTGAAAGATGTCCACGACGGTGAACACCATGATCGGCGCCCAATCGGATTCGATCGGCAGGGGCGCGGGAGGTTCGGAGTCCGGAGAGGAATCCGGATCCTTGGAGTCACGGGTCATGCAGAGTGCGGGGCTGGTGTTCGGCTCGATCGCCTTTGAGATCGCAGCCCCTGAGGTGGCGTCCAACCGCTCATCCTCGATCGGCGCCGCAGGCTCCGAATTAAGGGTCGGAACCGACGCGCGTGCGGCCTCCAGGACACTATTCGGCGACAGAGCTAGGTCATGCCCATCGAGACAGTGCGGCGCGCTTGGCTGTGGCTCGAATCCGTCGAAGATCAAGTCCCCGCGGATGTCAGCCGTGTAGTTCAAACTTCCAAACCTGACCTGATGGCCAGGGGCGTAGCTTTCGATCTGCTCCAGGCGGCCAAACGAATTGGCCCGCAGTGCGAAGCCGCCGAAGACGAAGATCTGTCCTGGGAGAAAAGTCTCACACTGGACCGCATCGTCGTTGATGATCAAAGGAGCCATCGGGCCTAAAAGTGACGACACAGAGGAACTCTCAATGAAAGCACCAATGTCGGTGTCGAAACCGGCGGATCTCGGGTAGGGGGTCCCGAACTGTGCGTCTAGGCGGATGGTAACAGGAGACAAGGGACACAATGTTTTACCCAGGTTTGGGCCCTCTTGATGGAGGTAAAACCCTACGTCCTGCTTGATTAATATTGATAATATGGGTAGTACAAGAGTAGATCTACCACGAGATCAAGGAGGCTAAACCCTAGAAGCTAGCCTACGGTATGATTGTTGTATGATGGAGTTGTTGTCCTACGGACTAAAACCCTCCGGTTTATATAGACATAGGATAGGGTTAGGGTTACACAAAGTCGGTTACAATGGTAGGAGATCTTGAATATCCGCATCGCCAAGCTTGCCTTCCACGCCAAGGAAAGTCCCTTCTGGACACGGGACGAAGTCTTCAATCTTGTATCTTCATAGTCCTGGAGTTCGGCTGAAGGTATAGTTCGGATGGCCGAACACCCCTTAATCCCAGACTCCCTCAGACACCAAAAAGTCAAAGCTTGGGGATGCCCCGGAAGTCATCCCCTCTTTCGTCTACTTTCATCGGTAACTTTACTTGGAACTATATTTTTATTCACCACATGATATGTGTTTTGCTTGGAGCGTCTTGTATGATTTGAGTCTTTGTTTTCTAGCTTACCACAATTATCCTTGCTGTACACACCTTTTGAGAGAGCCATACATGAATTGAAATTTGTTAGAATACTCTATGTGCTTCACTTATATCTTTTGAGCTATATAGTTTTGCTCTAGTGCTTCACTTATATCTTTTAGAGCACTGTGGTGGATTTGTTTTATAGAAACTATTGATCTCTAATGCTTCACTTATATTATTTTGAGAGTCTTAATATCATGGTAATTTTCTTAATAATAATAATATGCTTGGTATTCAAGATTTGTAAAACTTTCTTTTGAGTGCGTTGAATACTAAGAAAATTTTAATGCTTGATAATTGTTTTGAGATATGGAGGTGATAATATCAAAGTCGTGCTAGTTGAGTAGTTATGAATTTGAGAAATGCTTGTGTTGAAGTTTGCAAGTCCCGTAGCATGCACGTATGGTAAACGTTATGTAACAAATTTGAAACATGAGGTGTTATTTGATTGTCCTCCTTATGAGTGGCGGTCGGGGACGAGCGATGTTCTTTTCCTACCAATCTATCCCCCTAGGAGCATGCGCGTAGTGCTTTGGTTTTTGATGGCTTGTAGATTTTCGCAATAATTATATGAGTTCTTTATGACTAATGTTGAGTCCATGGATTATACGCACTCTCACCTTTCCATCATTGCTAGCCTCTTCGGTACCGTGCATTGCCCTTTCTCACGTTGAGAGTTGGTGCAAACTTCGCCGGTGCATCCAACCCCGTGATATGATACGCTCTTTCACACATAAACCTCCTTATATCTTCCTCAAAACAGCCACCATACCTACCTATTATGGCATTTCCATAGCCATTCCAAGATATATTGCCATGCAACTTTCCACCATTTCGTTCATCATGACACATTCATCATTGTCATATTGCTTAGCATGATCATGTAGTTGACATAGTATTCGTGTCAAAGCCACCGTTCATAATTCTTTCATACATGTCACTCTTGGTTCATTGCATATCCCGGTACACCGTCGGAGGCATTCATATAGAGTCATTCTTTGTTGTAGTATCGAGTTGTAATCATTGAGTTGTAAATAAATAGAAGTGTGATGATCATCATTTAATCGAGCATTGTCCCAATAAAAAAAAGATAAAGGCCAAAGAAAAAAATAAGGCCCAAAAAAAGAAAAAAGAGAAAATAAAATAAAATAAAAGGGGCAATGCTACTATCCTTTTTTTCCACACTTGTGCTTCAAAGTAGCACAGTAATCTTCATGATAGAGAGTCTCTTGTTTTGTCATTTTTATATACTAGTGGGAATTTTTCATTATAGAACTTGGCTTGTATATTCCAACGACGGGCTTCCTCAAATGCCCTAGGTCTTCGTGAGCAAGCAAGTTGGATGCACACCCACTTAGTTTCTTTTGTTGAGGTTTCATACATTTATAGCTCTAGTGCATCCATTGCATGGCAATCCCTACTCCTTGCATTAACATCAATCGATGGGCATCTCCATAGCCTATTGATTAGACTTGTTGATGTGAGATCTTCTCCTTTTTTGTCTTCTCCACATAACCCCCATCATCATATTCTATTCCACCCATAGTGTTATATCCATAGCTCACGCTCATGTATTGCGTGAAGGTTTATAAGTTTGAGATTACTAAAGTATGAAACAATTGCTTGGCTTGTCATCGGGGTTGTGCCTGATGAGAGCATTCTTGTGTGACGAAAATGGAGCATGACTAAACTATATGATTTTGTAGGGATGAACTTTCTTTGGCCATGTTATTTTGAGAAGACATAATTGCTTAGTTAGTATGCTTGAAGTATTATTATTTTTATGTCAATATGAACTTTTGTGTTGAATCTTTCAGATCTGAATATTCATGCCACAATTAAGAAGAGTTACATTGAAATTATGCCAAGTAGCACTCCGCATCAAAAATTCTTTCTTTCATCATTTACCTACTCGAGGACGAGTAGGAATTAAGCTTGGGGATGCCTGATACGTCTCCAACGTATCTATAATTTTTGATTGCTCCATGCTATATTATCTACTGCTTTGGACCATATTGGGCTTTAATTTCCACTTTTATATTACTTTTGGGACTAACCTATTAACCGTAGGCCCAGCCCAGAATTGCTGTTTTTTGCCTATTCCAGTGTTTCGAAGAAACAGAATATCAAACGGAGTCCAAACGGAATGAAACCTTCAGGAACGTGATTTTCTCAAAAAAATAAGATCCAGGAGACTTGGACCCTCCGTCAAGAAAGGAGGGAGGCGGTCACGAGGGTGGAGGGCACGCCCCCTGCCTCGTGGGCCCCCCTTTGCTCCACCGACGTACTCCTTCCTCCTATATATACCTACGTACCCCCAAACGATCAGATACGGAGCCAAAACCTAATTCCACCGCCGCAACCTTCTGTAACCACGAGATCCCATCTTGGGGCCTGTTCCGGAGCTCCGCCGGAAGGGGAATCCACCACGGAGAGCTTCTACATCATCACCATAGCCCCTCCGATGAAGTGTGAGTAGTTTACCTCAGATCTTCGGGTCCATAGTTAGTAGCTAGATGGCTTCTTCTCTCTTTTTGGATCTCAATACAATGTTCTCCCCCTCTCTCGTGGAGATCTATCCAATGTAATCTTCTTTTTGTGGTGTGTTTGTTGAGACCGATGAATTGTGGGTTTATGATCAAGGTTATCTATGAACAATATTTGAATCTTCTCTGAATTCTTTTATGTATGATTGGTTATCTTTGCAAGTCTCTTCGAATTATCAGTTTGGTTTGGCCTACTAGATTGGTTTTTCTTGCAATGGGAGAAGTGCTTAGCTTTGGGTTCAATCTTGCAGTGTCCTTTCCCAGTGACAGTAGGGGCAGCAAGGCACGTATTGTACTGTTGCCATCGAGGATAACAAGATGGGGTTTTTATCATATTGCATGAATTTATCCCTCTACTTCATGTCATCTTGCTTAAGGAGTTACTCTGTTTTCTTGAACTTAATACTCTAGATGCATGCTGGATAGCGGTCGATGAGTGGAGTAATAGTAGTAGATGCAGGCAGGAGTCGGTCTACTTGTCTCGGACGTGATGCCTATATACATGATCATGCCTAGATACTCTCATAACTATGCTCAATTCTGTCAGTTGCTCAACAGTAATTTGTTCACCCACCGTAGAATACTTATGCTCTTGAGAGAAGCCACTAGTGAAATCCATGGCCCCCGGGTCTATTCTCATCATATCAATCTTCAATCACTTTATTATTGCTTTCCTTTTTTACTTTGCTATTTTATTTTACTTTGCATCTTTATACCAAAAATACCAAAAATATTATCTATCATCTCTATCACATATCACTCTCGTAAGTGACCGTGAAGGGATTGACAACCCCTTATCGCGTTGGTTGCGAGGATTTATTTGTATTGTGCAGGTGCGAGGGACTTGCGTGTAGCCTCCTACTGGATTGATACCTTGGTTCTCAAAAACTGAGGGAAATACTTACTCTACTTTGCTGCATCACCCTTTCCTCTTCAAGGAAATCCAACGTAGTGCTCAAGAGGTAGCAGTGGACCATAGATGTTACAACAAAACCAATCTATTGCATGACACTCTTCCGGACCCTCCGACATACATCCGTCTGGGTCATGCCATGGATGGCCCCGTGTTACCGCGTGACACCCTGCCACCGTGTGGCCAAACAAAACTGGGTACACAAGGTTATAGCCGCCCACCGGGCTAGGGTAGCATGCACATATAACCTTCCCTCGTTGGAGGTACCATCAAGAGGAATGGCAATTGACCGAATTAGGGCCTCCCCATCGAGGCAAATGTGGCTGCACTAGTGTGAGTTTGATTCGATGGCACTATAATTCGATTAATAGATTTGTTCAAGTTCAATTATTAACAAGTTAACTTGAATGATGATGATCTGAGCCATAGCAAAATAACTTGATGAAATGACAATGCATATGAGCATTATATCAAACTAGCATGGATGGGCAACATAAAGATTTAACATATGAATATTAACGTTAACAACTACTCGTATAATCTACTGGATGCATAAGAGCATACCATTATCACTAGCATAGAAAATAAATGCCAGAATTAAACATAAGAGTAATAACATTAGCAAATAATCATTTAACTTACTGGATGCATATGAACATGGCAGAAGAATGAGCATGGATTCACAAGCATCTACATAAAATTTGCAAAAAATGATTAAATGACCAAATATTATTCAAATATTCAAGTAGGAACCATGGCAATTGCAATGTCATCATGCAAGTGGATGACGTGGCTTGCTTGGGGTCAATGGATTCAACGGGAAGAAGTGTGATCATCTCGCGGAATGATTCGTCAAAAATATTCTCTCTTGAAGGGGCTAAATATAGGGCAGGAGGAAATGGAAATTTTTAAAATGTGTCAATATCATGAAAATGGTACCATCGAAATGGGCTCGACTAATAGAGAATGTGGACATTGGAATCACGTGATTCGGAGTTACGGTTGCAAAGTTACGGCTGTCATTTGTTAGCTAGAAAAAAAACCGAAATTGTCCACTTCTGCTCTTAACGGATGAATGCCCGCAACTTAAGAGTTTCAGTGCTGGGATGAAAAGAGAAAACGCCTTTTGTGAGAACTACGCCTCCAGGAATGGAAAGCACATTCCTGGCTGAAGATGACGCCGGTTGAGCTTTAGAAACCAAAAGCATATTTCTGCAAAGTCGCCTCCACATAAACGGCTGGCCCCACCAGTGCTCTCTCTCTCCTCCCATTTCCTTCTTCTTGATCATGATGGGAGACACAGAGGAGGCACGACTGAGCATGCGCTGGTGCCCTCTAGCGATACAGGCCACCTCTGGCGGCGCTCCGCCCACTGGCATGATCGGGGCGATGTGGCGCTCCCGCCTGGATGCTTCACGCCTGCCGAGGAGGTCGGAACTAAGTAAAGATTTGGCACAGCGGACAACGGCTTCGGGCTAAGGTGGACTCGGGTCTACCATGCTTAGGTGGATGAGGTGATGGGCGGGGGAGCTTCGAAGGTCTTCATGGGTTGCACAGGTGGAGAAAGGAGTGGGAGAGGAGCTCCCACGTGCTCGAATTTGAGCAGAGGCCGATGGCATGGCTTCAGGCAAAGAGAGGGCAGTGGAGCTTCTCTAGATCAATTGAGACGTGGGGTGGAGTTCTAGGAGGGATAGGAGTGATATGTCTCCAACGTATCTATAATTTTGATTGTTCCACGCTATTATATTATCTATTTCGGATGTTTTATATGCATTATTATGCTATTTTGTATTATTTTGGGGACTAATCTATTAACAATTGTGCCTAGTGCCAGTTGCTGTTTTTCCTTGTTTTTGGCTTTTACAGAAAATCAATATCAAACGGAATAAAACTTTACGATGATTTTTCTTGGACCAAAAGAAACCTAGGAAGCTTCAGGAGGAGGCCAGAAGACCTACGAGGAGGCCACAAGCCCTAGGGGCGTGCCCCAGGGGGCGCCCCTAGGCTTATGGGCCCCTCGGAGACCTTCCAACCCTAACTCCACCACTATAAATTCCCAAATATTCCCCCTATGTCAGAGGGCACATCAAAAATACTTTTCCGCTGCAGAAAGCTTCTGTTCTTGTGAGATCCCATCTTGGGACCCTTTTCGGCACTCCGTCGAAGGGGGATTCGATCATGGAGGGCCTCTAGACCAACCTTGCTGCACTTCCAATGATGCATGAGTAGTTTACGACGGACCTAAGGGTCCATAGCTAGTAGCTAGATAGCTTCTTCTCTTTCTTTGATCTTCAATACAGTGTTCTCATCGATATTCTTGGAGATCTATTCAATGTAATCTTCTTTTGCGGTGTGTTTGTTGAGATCCGATGAATTGTGGATGTATGATCAGATTATCTATGCAGTAGCTTAGTATTTCTCTCCAATCTATTGATTTGGTTTGGCCTACTAGATTGGTTTTTCTTTCAATGGGAAAGGTGCTTTGTGATGGATTCAATCTTGCAATGTCCTCACCCAGTGACAGTAGGGGTAGTGAGGCACGTATTGTATTGTTGCCATTATGGATATAAAGATGGGTTTGATACCATATTGCTTGAGTTTATCCCTATACATCATGTCATCTTGCTTAAGGCGTTACTCTGTTCTTATGAACTTAATACTCTAGATGTAGGCAGGAGTCGATCAATGTGTGGAGTAATAGTAGTAGATGCAGAATCATTTTGGTCTACTTGTCACGGATGTGATGCCTATATTCATGATCATTGGCTTAGATATCGCCATGAGTTTGCGCTTTTCTATCAATTGCTCAACAGTAATTTTTTTACCCACCGTGTTTTCTTCAAGAGAGAAGCCTCTAGTGAAACCTATGCCCCCCGGGTCTATTTTCCATCATATATTTTCAGATCTATAAAATCAAAAACCCAAAAATACCTTGCTGAAATTTATTTGTGTTTACTTTATTTTGCTTTTTTACTTATCTTTTAAATCTATCTCTTTTAGATCTCGCTCTTGCAAGTGAACGTGAAGGGATTGACAACCCCTTTTCCGCATTGTGTGCAAGTGTTTGTTAGTTTGTGTAGGTGCATATATTGGGGACTTGCTTGTGCCTCCTACTGTATTGATACCTTGGTTCTTAATCGATGGAAATACTTATCTCTACTTTGCTGCCTCACCCTTTCCTCTTCAAAGAAAAAATCAATGCAAGCTCAAGAAGTAGCAGGAAGAATTTCTTGCACCGTTGCCGGGGAGGTTCAACATCTAGCCTACCAAGTACCAATCATAAACTCTCATCTCTTGCACTGACATTATTTGCCACTTTCCTCTTTTTTTCTCTCCCCCACTTCTAAAATGTTTTCAAAAAATACAAAAATATTTGCCCTTTTTATTTTCCTTTTCGTTTGCCTTTATGTCTTACTTAGTTTGTTTGCTTGTGTGCTTGCCATAATTGTGTATTTATTCCAAATCAGAAAGCGAAAAGTTTATGGATCCTCATCCACTTGCTAATATTTCTAAAAGATCCAACTATGATGAACCAATTGCTAGTGAATGGAGTGCACTAGATTGTCTTTATGAAGTTTTGCTTTAAAATTTGTGAATCTGAAAATTGTGATGAAGTGCTAAAAGAAGAAATTTATGAAGTGATTCACAATAGCTCCTTTAATGAAAAGCATGATTGCAATGGTGTTATTATGAAGTATATTAATGTCAATTGTGCTAACAAGATGCAAAACCCCAAGCTAGGGGATGATAACTTTGCTATCTCCACTACTTATTGCAATGATCATGATTTGGGTGATAATGCTTCTTATGATCTTGAAAATTTATTTAAGCCTCATGATGTATATGAGATTGATAATAGTGTTTGCAATAATATTGAAAGTGGGTTTGGAAGAGTGTCAACTCTAGGTAATAATGATCCCACTACTTTGGAGAATGATCAATCTTATGAAATTATTGATAAAAGTGGGCTTGGAGATGTCATGACTTTATTTGATGATAATCCCACTGTTTTGGAAGAGTGTCAACTTTGCGTGCATGTGGATCATGAAGAGAATATTTTATGTGATAGCTATATTGTTGAATTTGATTTTAATCCTACATGTAATTATTATGAGAGAGGAAAATATGGTTGTATAAATTTTCATGTTACTAAATTACCTCTCGTTATGTTGAGATTGCTATTGTTTCCTTCCTCTTCCTTGCATATGCTAGTTTTGCTTGTCTTGATAATTTGTTTGCTTATAAAATACCTATGCATAGGAAGTATGTTAGACTTAAACTTGTGTTTCACATGCTACATGATGCTCTGTTCATGTTTTAATTGTTATCTTTCATGTGAGCATCATTAAAATTATCAATTCCTAGCTAAAAGACTTTAAAGAAAAGCGCTTGTTGGGAGACAACCTAATATTTTTCTTTTCTGTTTTTACCATAATACACAATATTACTTCTGTAGTAATTGTGTTTTAGTGTTTTAATTAGTGTTTGAGCCAAGTAAGACATTTGGGATGGTCTATGGTAATAGTTGATTTGATCTTGCTGAAAAACTAAAAAATTTGCGTCCTGTAGCAGAATTGTTAAAATTCACACAAGCGTGATACAATTTTGAATTTTTTACACAAGATTGATATACAACTTTCCTGGGTTGTCCTAAGTTTTTAGAATTTTTGGAGTTACAGAAGTATACAATATTTCTAGATTACTACAGATTGTTCTGTTTTTGACAAATTTTGTTTTCTATGTTTTGTTTGCTTATTTTGATGAATCTATGGGTAGCATCGGGGGGTATGAACCATGGAGAAGTTGGAATACAGTAGATATATAACACCAATATAAATTTATAATGAGTTCACAACAGTACCTAAAGTGGTGATTTATTTTATTATACTAACACAGCTTATGAGTTTTCTGTTGAGTTTTGTGTTGTGATGTTTTCAGGTTTTGGGTAAAGATTAGATGGACTATGGAATAAGGAGTGGCAAGAGCCTAAGCTTGGGGATGACCAAGGCACCCCAAGGTAATATTCAAGGACAACCAAGCATCTAAGCTTGGGTATGCCCCGGATGGCATCCCCTCTTTCGTCTTCAATCCATCGGTAAATTTACTTGAGACTATATTTTTATTCACCACATGATATGTTTTTTGCTTGGAGCATCTTGTATGATAGGAGTCTTTGCTTTTTAGTTTGCCACACTCATCCTTGTTGTATCCACGTTTTGAGAGGGACACGCTTTAATCGTGAATTTATTACAATACGCTATGTGATTCACTTATATCTTTTGAGCTAGGCAGTTTGCTCTAGTGCTTCACTTATATCCTTTTAGAGCATGGCGGTGGCTTTATTTTATAGAAATTGATGAAATCTCATGCTTCACTTATATTATTTTGAGAGTCTTAAACAACATGGTAATTTGCTTATGTTATGAATTTAGTCCTAATATATTGGTCATCCAAGAGGGATAAAATAAAAACTTTCATATAAATAGCATTGAATATATGAGAAGTTTGATTCCTTGCATTTGTTTTGAGATATAAAGATGGTGATATTAGATTCATGCTAGTGAGTAATTGTGGATTGGTAGAAATACTTTTGTTAAAGTTTGTGATTCCCGTAGCATGCACGTATGGTGAACCGTTATGTGATGAAGTCGGAGCATGATTTATTTTTTGATTTTCATCCTTTGTATGGAGGTCGGGAGCGCGAGATTGTTAACTCCTACCAAACTCTACCCTAGAGCATGCCTGTAGTACTATGTTTCGATGGCTAATAAATTTTTGCAATAAGTATGTGAGTTATTTATGACTAATGACGAGTCCATGGATTATACGCACTCTCACCTTTCCACAATCATCCTTGTTGTACAAAACTTTTGAGAGGGGCACACATGAATCGTGAATTTATTACAATATGCTATGTGCTTCATTTATATCTTTTGAGCTAGGAAGTTGCTCTAGTGCTTCACTTATATCTTTTTAGAGTACGATGGTGGTTTTATTTTGTAGAAATTGATGAACTCTCGTGCTTCACTTATATTATTTTGAGAGTCTTAAAACAGTATGGCAATTTGCTTAGGTTATGAATTTGGTCCTAATATGATGGGCATCCAAGAGGGATATAATAAAAACTTTCATAAAGAGCATTGAATATATGATAAGTTTGATTCATTACATTTTTTTGAGATATAAAGATAGTGATATTAGAGTCATGCTAGTGAGAAATTGTGGATTGGTAGAAATACTTGTGTTAAAGTTTGTGATTCCCGAAGCATGCACGTATGGTGAACCATTATGTGATGAAGTTGGAGCATGATTTATTTTTTAATGTATTCCTTATGAGTGGCGGTCGGGGATGAGCGATGGTCTTTTCCTACCAATCTATCCCCCTAGGAGCATGCGTATTAGTACTTTGCTTCGATGGCTAATAAACTTTTGCAATAAGTATTTGAGTTCTTTATGACTAATGTTGAGTCCATGGATTATACACACTCTCAGCTTTCCACCATTGCTAGCCTCTCTAGTACCGCGCAACTTTCGCCCGTGCATTAAACCCACCATATACCCTTCCTCAAAACAACCACCATACCTACCTTTTATGGCATTTCCAAAGTCTTTCCGAGATATATTGCCATGCAACTTCCACCATTCCGTTTATTATGACATGCACCATCATTGTCATATTGTTCTCATATGCATGAGCATTCATATAGATTCATATCTTTGTTCTAGTATTGAGTTGTAATTCTTGAGTTGTAAGTAAATAAAAGTGTGATGATCATCATTATTATAGCATTGTCCCATGTGAGGAAAGGATGATGGAGGATATGATTCTCCCACAAGCCGAGATGAGACTCCAGACTTATAATAAAAAAGAGGCCAAAGAGCCCATATAAAAAAAGAGGCCAAAGAGGCCGAAAGAAAAAAGGAAAAAAAGAAAAATAAAAAAGAGAGAAAAAGAGAGAACGAACAATGTTACTATCCTTTTCCACACTTGTGCTTCAAAAATAGCACCATGTTCTTCATGATAGAGAGTCTCCTATTTTATCACTTCGTGGAAAATTTTCTTTATAGAACTTTGCTTGTATATTCAAATGACGGGCTTCCTCAAATTGCGCTAGGTCTTCGTGGCATGCAAGTTGGATGCACACCCACTAGTTTTCTTTTTGAGCTTTCATACACTTATAGCTCTAGTGCATCCGTTGCATGGCAATCCCTACTCACTTGCATCAATATCAATTGATGGGCATCTCCATAGCCCATTAATATGCCTAGTTGATGTGAGACTTTCTCCCTTTTTTTCTTCTCCTCACAACCCCCTTTTATTCCACCTATAGTGCTATATCCATGGCACACGCTCATGCATTGCGTGAAAGTTGAAAAAGCTTGAGAACACTAAAAGTATGAAACAATTGCTTGGCTTGCCATTGGGGTTGTGCATGATAAATACTTTGCGTGATGAAGATAGAGCATGACAAGACCTTGTGATCTTATACTGATAACTTTCTTTAGCCATGATATTTTGAGAAGACATGATTGCTTTATTAGTATGCTTGAAGTATTATTGTTTCTATGTCAATATTAAACTTTTATTTTGGATCTTATGGATCTGAAAATTCATGCCACAATACAGAAAATTACATTGATAAATATGCTAGGTAGCATTCCACATCAAAAATTCTGTTTTTATCATTTACCTACTCGAGGGCTAGTAGGAATTAAGCTTGGGGATGCTTGATACGTGATACATCTCCAACGTATCTATAATTTTTGATTGCTCCATGCTATATTATCTACTGTTTTGGGAAATATTGGGCTTTATTATCCACTTCTATATTATTTTTGGGACTAACCTATTAACCAGAGGCCCAGCCCAGATTTGCTGTTTTTTTTGCCTATTTCAGTGTTTCGAAGAAAAGGAATATCAAACGGAGTCGAAACGGAACGAAATCAGCTGGAGAAGTTATTTTTGGAAGGAAAGCTACCGGATGGACTTGGACCCCATATCAGGAGCTAAGGGCGCACCCCCTGCCTCGTGGGGCCCCCGAAGCTCCACCGACGTACTTCCTGCACCCATATATACTCACGTACCCTAAAACTTCCAGAACGGAGATTAGATCAGGAGTTCCGCCGCCGTAAGCCTCTGTAGCCACCAAAAACCTCTTAGGACCCTGTTCCGGCACCCTTCCGGAGGGGGGAACCCTCACCAGTGGCCATCTTCATCATCCTGGCGCTCTCCATGACGAGGAGGGAGTAGTCCACCCTCGTGGCTGAGGGTATGTGCTTGATGTCTACTACACAACCTTCTTCTTATAGACGTTGTTGGGCCTCAAGTGCAGAGGTTTGTAGGACATTAGCAAATTTCCCTCAAGTGGATGACCTAAGGTTTATCAATCAGTGGGAGGCGTAGGATGAAGATGGTCTCTCTCAAGCAACCCTGTAACCAAATAGCAAAGAGTCTCTTGTGTCCCCAACACACCCAATACAATGGTAAATTGTATAAGTGCACTAGTTCGGCGAAGATATGGTGATACAAGTGCAATATGGATGGTAGATATAGGTTATTGTAAACTGAAAATATGAAAATAGCAAGGTAACAAGTGGTAAAAGTGAGCGTAAACGGTATTGCAATGATAGGAAACAAGGCCTAGGGTTAATACTTTCACTAGTGCAAGTTCTCTCAACAATAATAACATAATTGGATCATATAACTATCCCTCAACATGCAACAAAGAGTCACTCCAAAGACAATAATAGCGGAGAACAAATGAAGAGATTATGGTAGGGTACGAAACCACCTCAAAGTTATTCTTTCCAATCAATCCGTTGGGCTATACCTATAAGTGTCACAAACAGCCCTAGAGTTCATACTAGAATAACACCTTAAGATACAAGTCAACCAAAACCCTAATGTCACCTAGATACTCCAATGTCACCTCAAGTATCCGTCGGTATGATTATTCGATATGCATCACACAATCTCAGATTCATCTATTCAACGAACACATAGAACCTCAAAGAGTGCCCCAAAGTTTCTACCGGGGAATCACGATGAAAACGTGTGCCAACCCCTATGCATAGGTTCATGGGCAGAACCCGCAAGTTGATCACCAAAACATACATCAAGTGAATCAATAGAATAACCCATTGTCACCACGGTTATCCCACGCAAGACATACATCAAGTGTTCTCAAATCTTTAAAGACTCAATCCGATAAGATTACTTCAAAGGGAAAACTCAATCCATTACAAGAGAGAAGAGGGGGAGAAGAAACATAAGATCCAACTATAATAGCAAAGCTCGCGATACATCAAGATCGTGCCAAATCAAGAACACGAGAGAGAGAGAGAGAGAGAGAGAGAGAGAGAGAGAGAGAGAGAGAGAGAGATCAAACACATAGCTACTGGTACATACCCTCAGCCCTGAGGGTGAACTACTCCCTCCTCGTCATGGAGAGCGTTGGGATGATGAGGATGGCCACCGGTGAGGGTTCCCCCCCTCCGGCAGGGTGCCGGAACAGGGTCCCGAGAGGTTTTTGGTGGCTAGAGAGGCTTACGGTGGCGGAACTCCTGATCTAATCTCCGTTCTAAAAGTTTTAGGGTACGTAGGTATATATGGGTGCAGGAGGTACGTCGTTGGAGCTTCGGGGGGCCCACAAGGCAGGGGGCGCGCCCTTAGCTCCTGACATGGGGTCCAAGTCCATCCGGTAGCTTTCCTTCCAAAAATAACTTCTCCAGTTGATTTCGTTCCATTTCGACTCCGTTTGATATTCCTTTTCTTCAAAACACTGAAATAGGGAAAAAACAGCATATCTGGGCTGGGCCTCCGGTTAATAGGTTAGTCCCAAAAATAATATGAAAGTGGGTATAAGCCCAATATTGCCCAAAACAGTAGATAATATAGCATGGAGCAATCAAAAATTATAGATACGTTGGAGACGTATCAAGCATCCCCAAGCTTAATTCCTGCTCGTCCTTGAGTAGGTAAATGATAAAAAAGATAATTTTTGATGTCGAATGCTAGTTGGCATAATTTCAATGTAATTCTTCTTAATTGTGATATGAATATTTAGATCCATAGGATTCAAGACAGAAGTTTAATATTGACATAAAAATAATAATACTTCAAGCATACTAACAAAGCAATTATGTATTCTCAAAATAACATGGCCAAAGAAAGTTATCCCTACAAAATCATATAGTCTGGCTATGCTCTATCTTCACCACACAAAGTATTTAAATCATGCACAACCCCGGTGACAAGCCAAGCAACTGTTTCATACTTTTGACATTCTCAAAACTTTTTCAATCTTCACGCAATACATGAGCGTGAGTGTCGGTGGAACCGACACCTATGGGATCCCAAGAATCCCTACTACAGTCGCGGGGTGCGGGGTTGAGAGAAGAGCAGATCAAACAGTTAGCACGCGGTTCGTTTATCCAGGTTCGGGCTGCGAGGACGCGTAAAACCCTACTCCTGCTTTGGTGGGTGTATATTTGTGTTCTTGAACTAGCTATGGGGCGTGAGGAGCTCCAAAAAGCCGAGTCCCTCTCCTGGTTGCCTCGGGCCTCCTTTTATAGGAAAAAGGGGTTTCCATAGTGGAACACAGGAGGTGGAAAGGGCACAGTGCTGCGAGTTTATCCCTCGCATTACATGACAAGGCACATTTAATGCGTCTGCTTAGGTGTCCTCTCGCTTTAGTGGGGATGGGGTTGGAGCTGTCCCGTCCGTCGCTGCTCTTCCTTGTGTCGACATGCGCCCTGGCCAGCGGTGCGTGCGATGCCATGTAGGCAGGCAGGCAGCTGAGGTGGCGCGGTGGCGGAGTCTTGACGAAGATCTGCATGCCGCCACGCAGGTGCCTGCCCGGTTGGTTCGGTCGACAGCTGTATGTGAACGTCGGTGGAGGCTTGATCAGCATGGGCCTGGTGGTGTCCCTGGAGATGCCCTTGGCAAGGGCCTTGTCGGGGCCCCGGCAAGGGTATTGCCGTGGCGCCTGCTGTTGTCCCCACCAAGGTGCTTGCCGGGGGCCTCGTGGTTTTCCTTGGCTGGGGTCTTGCCAAGGGTCGTCGCCTTCTGGTGCTCATCTGATCTTGAATGTTTCTTCAGAAAGATCTGCATGCCACCACGGAGGCGCCTCCCGAGCCCTTGCCCCAACATAGTGGACCATGGTGGGGGCCGTGGACTCAAGGGTGACTTGCTCCGTGGGTGTGGGGCGAGCTGCCGCGGCAAGGGTCTTGCCGGGGCTGCTAAGGCTGCCCCCGGCAAGGATCTTGTCGGGGGGAGGGAGGAGCCCACTTCGTCCCTTCGCTCTTTGTGGTCTTGGTCTTGGCGTCGTTCCAGCTACCCTGGGCTTCGGTCTTACCCTGGCTTACCTCCCCTGCCCTGCTTGGTGTGGTCGTGGGCGTGGCTCTGTCTGCCCGTGCATAGTTCATAGGGGTACAAAAAGTGTACCCCTCTTTTTGTACACTGACAGGAGCCCCCGGGCCTGGTCCACACATAAGCGCAACGCGTTGTTGGGCTAGGCCCAGAACGGTGCATGGGCAGGCGGGGCGATTTTCACCGCGGTAAGATTCTTCGCGCGCTGCGCCTCCCACGAATCGCGCGCGCGGCGCGGCATGGAGAGGCGTGTGTGACGTGGGCGGCATGCGTGGGGTTGGGTTCCGCATGCGTGCGTCACGTCGTAGTGAATGTGAAAGGAGGCGGCTCGTGCCTCCCCCGTAAACGGAGGGAGGCGTGGAGGCGCGGCTCATTTACTGAACGGGGCCGAGGCGCGGTCTCCGAGGCGTCCACTCCCCCCGATCACGGGGTGGGGAGTGGTCGCCTCACCCGTCCCCGCAGTTCCACGTATGCCACGCGGCTCCCATGCACTTGGGGTGGCAAATGGTGGAGGCGGGAAACTGGGCCGTCGCTGGTTGGGGCAGCGGGTCAGTCCTGGTTCCCTGCGCCTCCTGTGTCTTGATTGGCTGAGCGGGGCGGCCGAGCCCCACCCCCGTTCCTCTATAAAGAGTGGGAGGGGGGACGGCATCCCGCACTTATCCATCTTCCTCTTCCTTCTGCTTCTGCTCCTTTCCCTCATTCATCATGGAGAAAGGAAATCTCGGTCCTTCGACGGTGGCGGCGAGGGTTGCTGCTCGACAACGCGTCCCTCCTCCTCCTGCGCCTGTGGAGGCAAAGCTGGCCGTGAGGGGAAGGGGGAGGGGGCGAGGTCGTGGGAGAGGCCGCAGCACTCAGGGAAGAGGAGGACGGGGTGGTGCGCCGGCCTCGCCCCCGCCAGCGGTCATTCCTCCGATGGAGGGCCACGTCGGGGACGACCCCTGCGAGTTCTTCGTTAGGCTGCACCGGCCGCCGGCATCGTCGCCTTCGCCTCCCGACCCCATTTGCGCGGGAGATGGAGCTAGACCCGCCGCAGTCGTTGCGGCTGCACATGAGGGGCTGCCGGATAAGCGGCATGCGGGTCCGCGTCGACTTCCCCGCTCCTCATGTGATGTATCTCCGTCGGGGATGGAAGACGTTTGCCCGTATCCACAGCTTGACGGATTGGCTCACTCTCCATTTTAAGCTAATGGAGGGTGGCCTCCTTTCTGTCAAGGTCTTTGGGCACTTCGGGACTCGCACAAGGTGCTGCATGGAGAGCTCTTCTGATGACGAAGATTCCTCCTCGAGCGAGAGTGACGAGGAGGACAACGACAGTGACGACGAGGGCGGTAGGCGGGAGGATGACAGGTCCGACTAGGCGTCGGGCGCCGCTCCGAGCGGTACTAGAGACCCCATCATCCGTGTTGCCGGCGCCTTGAACTTCTCGGGGTCGTCTCCTTGGGCGGTGGCGTTGGGAGGCTGCAGAAGAGGAAGAGGGCGGGCGGCAAGGCCGTAAACTCGGAGTACGCAGGCACCGACGCCTTCGACGCGTACTGACGTCCTGCCGCCTTGTCTTCGAACTCTGCCTCCGGCGCCGTCATCACCATCCAGCCCTCGGACGGCCACCAAGATTTTCTCTTGGTGTCTTCTGCCACTCGTAGCTCGCCTAGGCGCCCCTTTTGCCCTTTTCGCCTCCTTGACCTGCCTCCTGAGGAAAGGGACAAGAAAGGGATTACCTCCTGAGGAAAGGGACAAGAAAGGGATTACGGGCACCTTATCCCTTTTTAGTTTGTAAGCCTTCGGGCCTTTGTTGAATTTAAAACTTGTAATCCCCTTGTTCATGTTTTTCATTCCCTACGGACTGTACCTGAGCGGGTTGTTTTTTTAATGAAAAAGGGATGTTTGCCGGGTTAGTTGTCTGCGGGTGGAACCCACAACAAGGAATAAATCCTTGGTGTCTCTAAGATAAACATTTTTTAGCCCGGCAATAGGCCTTGCCGTCCCCCCGCTTCACTCGACCTTTCTCACGCCCTTGGCGGAGGTAGGGATGAAGTGGGTTTAGGCTCCTTGTTTTTCCCTTCCGCGGCCGCGACTACGACCAAACTCGGTCCCAGGAACGAGGCCTAGGGCCTAGAGTTAGGGGAGCACGGTAGCCTAAGGGTAAAACGAGGTTTGACATACCTCAGTCCATAAGGAAATGCATGATAAGGGATGGAGAACTTATCTGAGCCTGCAGCCCCCGACAACCTTGGCTTGCCGTGGGCGAATCTTCGCTCTTGTAGCCCCCGACAATGCTGGCTTGCCGCGGGTGAATCTTCGCTCCTATAGCCCCCGGCAATGCTGGCTTGCCGGGGCCCAGATGTCGATCCGTCCTCCTTCTCCCAAGGAAGTTTGGCAAGCATACTCATGTGTCCTATGAACCAAAGAAGACAGAGAAGAACAAATAGACGTGGACTCGACCTCTAAGCTAGGGGTTAGCCACTTCTAAGCACTATCGACCCTAACCAAGGACGAGACTCAACCTAGCATGCATGCTATAACTTAGGGCGCCAGCACTTCATTTATTTATGCTCAGGGTCTGCACCTGGCTTTGTAAAAAGGGTTACATGCCTCACCGGCAAGGCTTGTACAAAAGGTGGCTTGCCGGGGGCCCCGACAAACCGTGCCTTATGGGTAAAACTTGCGAAGATGCTCAATGTTCCAGGAGTTGCTCACTGGGACGGCATCTTCGGTCTCCAGGCGGACTGCGCCGGGCCTGGTGACTCGTATTACCCGATAAGGGCCTTCCCACTTTGGCGTCAACTTGTTGGTATTCCTGGCCGATTGAACACGCCGAAGAACAAGGTCGCCTTCCTCAAAGCTTCGGGCATGAACCTTGCGGCTTGCTGGTAGCGTGCTTCTCTCACAGCCGCCCAAAGACGATCTTCCTCAAGGAGCGTCGCGTCATCTTGGCGCAACGACTCTTGCTCAAGCTCATCATAAGCGAGCACTCAAGGTGACCCGTATATGAGTTCCGTGGGGAGAACTGCTTCTGCCCCGTATACCAGGGCAAAGGGTGTCTGGCCGGTGGCTCGATTTGGTGTCGTTCTAATCGACCAAAGAACCGTCGGCAACTCATCAATTCAGCGCCTTCCACTCTTGCACAGCTTTTCAAAGGTCTTCTTCCTTAAGCCTCGCATCACTTCTGTGTTTGCCCTCTCAGCTTGACCATTGCTTCAAGGGTGAGCTACGGAAGCGAAACAGACTTTGCTTTCGAGGTCCTGGGTGTACTGGATGAAGGTGCGGCTTGTGAACTGCATGCCGTTGTCGGTGATGACCTTGTTGGGTACTCCGAAACGGCACACTAGCCCCTTGAGGAACTTGACGGCTGATTGGGTTGTAACTTTCCTCACTGCTTCCACCTCTGGCCACTTTGTGAACTTGTCGATTGCGACGTATAAGTACTCAAAGCCCCCGACAGCGCGGGGGAAGGGGCCCAGTATGTCGAGCCCCCAAACCGAGAAGGGCCAGGAGAGAGGAATGGTTTGAAGGGCTTGAGCTGGCTGATGATGCTTCTTTGAATGGAACTGACATGCTTCGCACTTGGTGACTAGCGTCATCGCATCCTGGAGGGCAGTGGGCCAGAAGAAGCCCTGCCGAAATGCTTTGCCAGCAAGGGCTCTCGACCCTATGTGGGATCCACATATGCCTCCATGTATCTCTGCCAATAGCCCCAGTCCTTCCCCCCGAGGGATACACTTCAATTTCACACCGTTCGGCCTTTTCCTGTATAGGCCGTCATCGACGAACTGGTACATGGCAGACCGGCGGGCTACTTTTTCCGCTTCTTCCTACTCCTCGGGAAGTTCCCGTGTTTGGAGGAATCGGACGGTAGGCTGTGCCCATGCCGGAGCCTGAGGCTCGACGGTAAGGACCAAATGTATTTCTTCCATCATAAGGGTGGCCGTCTCTACGGCAAGAGCTTGACGCTCTGCCGGAGCCAATCGCCCTATGATGGGCTCAGTGTCCCCGGCAACATCTTCGCCGGCGGCTCCGGGGAGATCGGCGGGAAAGTACTTGCCGGGCCCTGATTTCCTTCTCTTGCTCTTCCCCGCTGATGGATCAAAGGATGGCTGAGTTAGCTGGAGCACAAAGGTACCTGGTTCCACAGGCAGTTTGAGGGCAGCGCGCTTTAACAGGTAATCGGCGATGTCGTTCTCCGCTCGGGGAACGTGCTCTGCCTGTATACCGTTAAAGCGCTCTTCCAGCTTTCTCACTTCATCTACGTAGGCCTTCATCAACGGGCTCTGGTAGTCTTTGTTGACTTGCTTGACGACAAGTTGCGAGTCGCCCCTGACGATGAGTTTCTTGACTCCAAGGTATGCCGCGATCCTGAGACCGGCAAGAAGCCATTCGTACTCGACAGTATTGTTTGTCGACGCCTCCCGGGGGAAGTGCATTTGGACCACGTACTTGAGGTGCTCTCCAGTGGGCGCGACAAGCAGTACGCCAGCCCCGGCGCCCTGTAAGGAGAAAGCTCCATTAAAGTACATGATCCAGTTGCAACTCGCCTCCTTGCCGGGGAGGACAGTCTCCTGAGTTTCTTCATCGGGCGTCGTGATCCACTCAGCAACGAACTCCGCCAGGACTCGACTTTGGATCGTTGAGGTACTCTCAAACTTGAGGCCAAAGCTGGACAGCTCCAGTGCCCACTCTACGATCCTTCCAGTCGCGTCTGGATTGTGCAATATCCGTTGTAGAGGGAGGCGAGTGACGGCAGTGATTTCATGCGCCTGGAAGTAGTGACGCAGCTTCCTCGAGGCCATAATAAGGCCGAAGAGCAGTTTCTGCACACCGGAGTACCTTGATCTAGCCCCCTGTAGGAGGGAGCTAACAAAGTAGACCGGGTGCTGCATCATCTTCCTCCTTGGCAGCACTCCAACTGGCTGCGTCGTCTCTACACCGATGGCATCCGGCTCTGTTGCTGCTATCACCTCATCGTCGACCTCTCTCTGCGCCACTAGTGCGGCGCTGACCACCTGGTTCGTTGCCACCAAGTACAGCAGCAACGGTTCCTGTGGTTTAGGCACAACTAGTACTGGCGTAGAGGAGAGATACCTCTTCAAATCTTGCAACGCTGCTTCGGCTTCTGGCGTCCACTACATTGGGCCTGCCTTTTTCAAAATCTTGAAAAAGGGGACGGCGCGCTTGGCGGACTTAGAGATAAACCTGCTCATGGCGGCAATGCAACCAGCAAGCCGACGCACATCCTTGACCCGCTTGGGCGCCTCAATCTGTTCTATAGCCTTGATCTTGTCCGGATTGGCCTCTATCCCACGCTGCGACACAAAGAACCCGAGAAGCTTGGCGGACGGGACACCAAAGACGCACTTCTCAGGGTTAAACTTGAGGTTGATCTTGTGTAGGTTCGCAAATGTCTCTTGCAAATCCGGTATCAGGGTCGCCCTATTTTTGGTCTTGACCACTATATCATCCATGTAAGCTTCCATATTTCTATGGAGCTGGGGTTCAAAACCAATCTGGACCGCCCTTGCAAACGTTGAGCCAGCACTCTTCAACCCGAAAGGCATCCGTATGAAACAATACGTACCACATGGGGTGATGAACGTTGTCTTCTCTTCGTCTTCCCTCGTCATGAAGATCTGGTGGTAGCCGGAGTAGGCGTCGAGGAATGACAACAAGTCACACCCAGCCGTGGAGTCAACAATCTGGTCGATGCACGGCAATGGGAAAGGGTCCTTGGGACAAGCCTTATTGATATATGTGTAGTCAATACACAGCCTCCATTTCCCATTTGCCTTGCGCACTACCACTGGATTGGCCAACCACGTTGGATGGAGCACTCCTCTTACCAAACCTGCTGCTTCCAGTTTCTGGATCTCCTCTGTAATGAACTCTTGCCGTTCCAAAGCTTGCTTTCTGACCTTTTGCTTGACGGGCCACGCATGAGGGCAGACAGCAAGGTGGTGCTTAATCACCTCCTTGGGAACGCCGGGGATATTGGATGCTTTCCATGCAAATACATCGACATTCGCCCGTAGGAAGGTGACGAGCGCGTCTTCCTATTTGTCGTCAAGGGAGGAGCTTATGGTGAAAGCTCCTCCCGTGCCGTCCTCCTTGGCGGATACCTTCTTAGTCTCCGGCAGCGTGGCCCTAGATTTCTTATTCATGCCGGTGGAGCTCTCTGGCACGTCCTCGACGGGAGCGCCACACTCCAAAGAGGTGCGCTTGCCAGAGTGGGTGTCCGAGGTCTCACCGGTCTTCTTCTTCTTCCCTCCCAGGGCTCCGGTGGCAGGAGCGGCCGCCTTAGCGGCGGCGGCTGCAGCAACTGCTTCTTGGTAGAGTTGATCAGCGCAAATCAGTGCATCTTTCTTTTCGGAGGGGACGGTGATGATCGTTACAGGCCCTGGCATCTTCAGGGTGTTGTAGGCGTAGTGCGACGCTGCCATGAACTTGGCCAGCGCTGGGCGGCCAAGGATCCTGTTGTAGGGCAAGGGGATCTTGGCAACATCAAACACGATCCTTTCCGTCATGTAGTTCAGATCACTCCCGAAGGTCACAGGCAGCATGACCTTCCCCTTTGGTTGACTCCTTCCCTAGTTGATCCCCTGGGACGTGCCCGTTTCTTCGAGGTATCCATCGGGAATCTGCAGCTTCTTAATCACGGCGGGCGAGATTAAGTTCAGATCGGCCCCGCCATCGACTAGCATTTTCGTCACCTTGAGGTTGCGTATTGTCGGCGAAACCAACAATGGCAAGCACCCGACCGCAGTAGTGCGATCAGGGTGATCCTCAGTGTCAAAAATGATCGGTGTACTGGACCACTTCAGCGGCTTTTGGGCACCCAACGGCGGATCCGCTGCTGTAACCTCACGCGCCCACTGTTAAAGCCGGCGGTGGGAGGTATGCAGCGAGGGCCACCATCAACGCACATGGCCTCTGTAGCCTTCTGAAACTCTTGGTCACTGGACTCCTCGTCCTCTTCATGATCATCGTCTTGTGGCTTCTTGTCGCGGCCCCGGGTGGGCCTCTCATGCTGTTTATCCTTACTACGACGACCCGCCTGGCCGTCACGCTTCTTGTCGGACCCCTCAGCACCGTCCTGGCCCTTCTCCCTGTCCCGCCACTCATATTCAGCTTTCTGCTTCTCAGCAAGCAGCTCAACTTGTCGGCAGTTCTAGAGGTCATGGCCTTTGGTGCAATGGATCTTGCAGTATTTCTTTTCGGAGTTCCCTGGCTTCTTGGTAGCCGCCAAGGCCCGGCAGGCGACACATCCGGCAATTTCCTTGCCGGGGTCATCTACCTTGGTTTTCTTGGTGGAGCTGGTGTCATCAGATCCCTCGACGACAAGCACAGCTTTACTCTTGCGCTTCCTACTGCGGCGCCGGCCTTTCTTCGCCGGGGTGGCAACATCCTTGTCTGAAGAGTCGGTTTCCACGCCGGCATCTTCGCCGGGGTACTTCCTTCCCTCTTCAGCCCGGGCACACCTGCCGGCAAGAACGTAAAGTTCCGCCACATCTTTCACCTTGTTCATTGCCAGCTCTTCGCGCATCTTACGGTTACGCATGTTCTGATGGAACGCGCTGATGATTGCTGCAGGATGAACATCAGGGATATTGTACTGTACCCGGCTAAATCTCTTTATGTACTTGCGCAGACTCTCGCCCTACTTCTGGGGGATGACGTGCAGGTCGCTCGCTTGGCCATGAGCTTGGTGGCCTCTAGTGAAGGCGCCAACAAACTCATGGCACAAATCCGACCAAGAGGAGATAGAGTCTACCGGAAAGTGCATCAACCATGACATGGTGTTGGGTTTAAGAGCCAATGGAAAGTAATTCGCAAGCACCTTATCGTCGCGGGCCCCGGCAGCTTGCATCGCGATGGAGTAGATGCTGAGGAACTCTGACGGGTGGGTCTTGCCGTTGTACTTCTCACCAACGTCAGGTTTGAAAGTGTGGTGAGTGGGCCACTGGAACTGCCGCAACTCGCTGCTCGCCTGTCTGACTGGTGGCACGCTCCGCGCCGGCGCTCGATGGTGGTCCGAGCGTCTTCATGGGATCGCTCCCGAAGAACTTGGCGCTAGTCACAGTGGGTCCGTTGGTCGGACGGTGCTATGGAGGCGTTGTCGCCCGCAACGTCGCGACGAGTCGACACCCGCAGTACTGGGCGAGCAGGGGGCGAATGCACCGTGGCCGCGGCACCGCCGGTCCTCCCGCCGCTGGCGCGTGGGACTCCATCGGAGCGTCGACCCGGGGGCCCCGCTAGACTCGATTCGTCCTTGTTGGCGATGGTGACAAGGCTTCGGATGGTAGCTCTCCATTCGTCGAGTTTCCCTGTAGCGGGAGGAAAGTCGAGGAGCAACTACGCGCGCGCCAAGGCCTCTGCCGGCATCGGCGGCAAAGAAACCTGCACGGACCGCGACGCGCTTCGACTTCTAACTATGTTAGAAGGAGATCTATCACGGTCCCGTGGTCGCGTGCCGTTTTCTCCAGTGCTTCGGCGAGCTGGCAGGTCTTCTGCGTCCCGGGAGTGGTGCTTGGGGCTCTTCCCGCGGCGGCGTCCGGGATCTTCGTCGTGACGACACCGTTTGTCACGTGCAGCTTGAGAGGAGTGCGCCATGGGCGCTTGCGTGGGAGTCTTTGAGGCCACCGCGCCACCTTCGTGCGGCGCGGCGGCGCTTCTGGAGGGCCCCGCGCCGCTTGCGGAGGGCCTGGCTCCATTTTTAGATTTGGCGACATGCGGCTCATCGCCGAGCATGCGAATGTCGCCGCCTCCCAAGCTCCGGCTGCTGAGGTGGTGTTGGTGCTCGCGAGCTGTGCCCCGGGTCCTCTCCACGACCAGTCCGCTGCTCGCCCGCGTCGGGACGGGTCGTACGGCTCCCGACGGGCCGACCGTCACCGTTGCCTTCTTCTTGGGCGCCATGGTGATGAAGAAGCACTGAACTAGCCGCTAAAGCCGATTCTCACAACTGCACGCCCCCTGCCTGGCGCGCCAAAGATGTCGGTGGAAACGACACCTATGGGATCACAAGAATCCCTACTACAGTCGCGGGGTGCGGGGTTGAGAGAAGAGCGGGTCAAATAGATAGCACGCGGTTCGTTTATCCAGGTTCGGGCCGTGAGGACGCGTAAAACCCTACTCCTGCTTTGGTGGGTGTATATTTGTGTTCTTAAACTAGCTATGGGGCGTGAGGAGCTCCAAAAAGCCGAATCCCTCTCCTGGTTGCCTCGGGCCTCCTTTTATAGGAAAAAGGGGTTGCCACAGTGGCACACAGGAGGTGGAAAGGGCACAGTGCTGCGAGTTTATCCCTCGCATTACATGACAAGGCACATTTAATGCGCCTACTTAGGTGTCCTCTCGCTTTAATGGGGACGGGGTCGGAGCTGTCCCGTCCGTCGCCGCTCTTCCTTGTGTCGACACGCGCCCTGGCCAGCGGTGCGTGCGATGCCATGTAGGCAGGAAGGCAGCTGAGGTGGCGCGGTGGCGAAGTCTTGACGAAGATCTGCATGCCGCCACGCAGGTGCCTGCCTAGTTGGTTGGGTCGGCAGCTGTATGTGAACGGTGGTGGAGGCTTGATCGGCGTGGGCCTGGTGGTGGCCCTGGAGATGCCCTCAGCAAGGGCCTTGCCGGGGCCCCAGCAAGGGTCTTGCCGTGGTGCCTGTTGTTGCCCCCGGCAAGGTGCTTGCCGGGGGCCTCGTGGTTTTCCTTGGTTGGGGTCTTGCCAAGGGTCGTCGCCTTCTGGTGCTCATCTGATCTTGAATGTTTCTTCACAAAGATCTGCATGCCACCACGGAGGTGCCTCCCGAGCCCTTGCCCGAACATAGTGGACCATGGTGGGGTCCGTGGACTCAAGGGTGACTTGCTCCGTGGGCGTGGGGCGAGCTGCCGCGGCGAGGGTCTTGCCGGGGCTGCTAAGGCTGCCCCCGACAAGGATCTTGCCGGGGGGAGGGAGGAGCCTGCTTTGTCCCTTCGCCCTTTGTGGTCTTGGTCTTGGCGTCGTTCCAGCTACCCTGGGCTTCGGTCTTACCCTGGCTTACCTCCCCTTCCCTGCTTGGTGTGGCCGTGGGCGTGGCTCTGTCTTCCCGTGAACAGTTTATAGGGGTACAAAAAGTGTACCCCTCTTTTTGTACACCGACAGTGAGCCATGGATATAGCACTATATGTGGAATAGAATGGTGGTTGTGGAGAAGACAAAAACAGGGGAAGATAGTCTCACATCAACAGGCTATGGAGATGCCCATCAATAGATATCAATGTGAGTGTGTAGGGATTGCCATGCAACGGATGCACTAGAGCTATAAGTATATGAAAGCTCAACAAAAGAAACTAAGTGGGTGTGCATCCAACTCGCTTGCTCACGAAGACCTAGGGCATTTGAGGAAGCCCATCATTGGAATATACAAGCCAAGTTCTATAATGACAAATTCCCACTAGTATATGAAAGTGACAACGTAGGAGACTCTTTATCATGAAGATCTTGGTGCTACTTTGAAGCACAAGTGTGGTAAAAGGATAGTAACATTGTCCTTTCTCTCTTTTTCTCTCAATTTTTTTTATTTGGGCATTTTCTCTTTTTTTATGGCCTCTTTTTTTCTCTCTTTTTTATTTTTCGTCCGGAGTCTCATCCCGACTTGTGGGGGAATCATAGTCTCCATCATACTTTCCTCACTGGGACAATGCTCTAATAATGATGATCATCACACTTTTGTTTACTTACAACTCATGAATTACAACTCGATACTTAGAACAAGATATGACTCTATATGAATGCCTCCGGCGGTGTACCGGGATGTGCAATGACTCATGAGTGACATGTATGAAAGAATTACGAATGGTGGCTTTGCCAAAAATACGATGTCAACTAAATGATCATGCTAGAAATATGACAATGATGGAGCGTGTCATAGTAAACGGAACAGTGGTAAGTTGCATGGCAATATATCTCAGAATTGCTATGGAAATGCCATGATAGGTAGGTATGGTGGCTGTTTTGAGGAAGGTATATGGTGGGTGTATGATACCGGCGAAAGGTGTGCGGTATTAGAGAGGCTAGCAATAGTGGAAGGAAGAAGGGTGCATATAATCCATGGACTCAACATTAGTCATAAAGAACTCATATACTTATTGCAAAAATCTACAAGTTATCAAAGCAAAGTATTACGCGCATGCTCCTAGGGGGATAGATTGGTAGGAAAAGACCATCGCTCCTAAGGGTAAAACGAGGTTTGACATACCTCAGTCCATAAGGAAATGCATGATAAGGGATGGAGAACTTATCTGAGCCTGCAGCCCCCGACAACCTTGGCTTGCCGTGGGCGAATCTTCGCTCTTGTAGCCCCCGACAATGCTGGCTTGCCGCGGGTGAATCTTCGCTCCTATAGCCCCCGGCAATGCTGGCTTGCCGGGGCCCAGATGTCGATCCGTCCCCCTTCTCCCAAGGAAGTTTGGCAAGCATACTCATGTGTCCTGTGAACCAAAGAAGACAGAGAAGAACAGATAGACATGGACTCGACCTCTAAGCTAGGGGTTAGCCACTTCTAAGCACTATCGACCCTAACCAAGGACGAGACTCAACCTAGCATGCATGCTATAACTTAGGGCGCCAACACTTCATTTATTTATGCTCAGGGTCTGCACCTGGCTTTGTAAAAAGGGTTACATGCCTCACCGGCAAGGCTTGTACAAAAGGTGGCTTGCCGGGGGCCCCGACAAAACGTGCCTTATGGGTAAAACTTGCGAAGATGCTCAATGTGCCAGGAGTTGCTCACTGGGACGGCATCTTCGGTCTCCAGGCGGACTGCGCCGGGCCTGGTGACTCGTATTACCCGATAAGGGCCTTCCCACTTTGGCGTCAACTTGTTGGTATTCCTGGCCGATTGAACACGCCGAAGAACAAGGTCGCCTTCCTCAAAGCTTCGGGCATGAACCTTGCGGCTTGCTGGTAGCGTGCTTCTCTCACAGCCGCCCAAAGACGATCTTCCTCAAGGAGCGTCGCGTCATCTTGGCGCAACGACTCTTGCTCAAGCTCATCATAAGCGAGTACTCAAGCTGACCCGTATATGAGTTCCGTGGGGAGAACTGCTTCTGCCCCGTATACCAGGGCAAAGGGTGTCTGGCCGGTGGCTCGATTTGGTGTCGTTCTAATCGACCAAAGAACCGTCGGCAACTCATCAATTCAGCGCCTTCCACTCTTGCACAGCTTTTCAAAGGTCTTCGTCCTTAAGCCTCGCATCACTTCTGCGTTTGCCCTCTCAGCTTGACCATTGCTTCAAGGGTGAGCTACGGAAGCGAAACAGACTTTGCTTTCGAGGTCCTGGGTGTACTGGATGAAGGTGCGGCTTGTGAACTGCATGCCGTTGTCGGTGATGACCTTGTTGGGTACTCCGAAACGGCACACTAGCCCCTTGAGGAACTTGACGGCTGATTGGGTTGTAACTTTCCTCACTGCTTCCACCTCTGGCCACTTTGTGAACTTGTCGATTGCGACGTATAAGTACTCAAAGCCCCCGACAGCGCGGGGGAAGGGGCCCAGTATGTCGAGCCCCCAAACCGAGAAGGGCCAGGAGAGAGGAATGGTTTGAAGGGCTTGAGCTGGCTGATGATGCTTCTTTGAATGGAACTGACATGCTTCGCACTTGGTGACTAGCGTCATCGCATCCTGGAGGGCAGTGGGCCAGAAGAAGCCCTACCGAAATGCTTTGCCAGCAAGGGCTCTCGACCCTATGTGGGATCCACATATGCCTCCATGTATCTCTGCCAATAGCCCCAGTCCTTCCCCCCGAGGGATACACTTCAATTTCACACCGTTCGGCCTTTTCCTGTATAGGCCGTCATCGACGAACTGGTACATGGCAGACCGGCGGGCTACTTTTTCCGCTTCTTCCTACTCCTCGGGAAGTTCCCGTGTTTGGAGGAATCGGACGGTAGGCTGTGCCCATGCCGGAGCCTGAGGCTCGACGGTAAGGACCAAATGTATTTCTTCCATCATAAGGGTGGCCGTCTCTACGGCAAGAGCTTGACGCTCTGCCGGAGCCAATTGCCCTATGATGGGCTCAGTGTCCCCGGCAACATCTTCGCCGGCGGCTCCGGGGAGATCGGCGGGAAAGTACTTGCCGGGCCCTGATTTCCTTCTCTTGCTCTTCCCCGCTGATGGATCAAAGGATGGCTGAGTTAGCTGGAGCACAAAGGTACCTGGTTCCACAGGCAGTTTGAGGGCAGCGCGCTTTGACAGGTAATCGGCGATGTCGTTCTCCGCTCGGGGAACGTGCTCTGCCTGTATACCGTTAAAGCGCTCTTCCAGCTTTCTCACTTCATCTACGTAGGCCTTCATCAACGGGCTCTGGTAGTCTTTGTTGACTTGCTTGACGACAAGTTGCGAGTCGCCCCTGACGATGAGTTTCTTGACTCCAAGGTATGCCGCGATCCTGAGACCGGCAAGAAGCCATTCGTACTCGACAGTATTGTTTGTCGACGCCTCCCGGGGGAAGTGTATTTGGACCACGTACTTGAGGTGCTCTCCAGTGGGCGCGACAAGCAGTACGCCAGCCCCGGCGCCCTGTAAGGAGAAAGCTCCATTAAAGTACATGATCCAGTTGCAACTCGCCTCCTTGCCGGGGAGGACAGTCTCCTGAGTTTCTTCATCGGGCGTCGTGATCCACTCAGCAACGAACTCCGCCAGGACTCGACTTTGGATCGTTGAGGTACTCTCAAACTTGAGGCCAAAGCTGGACAGCTCCAGTGCCCACTCTACGATCCTTCCAGTCGCGTCTGGATTGTGCAATATCCGTTGTAGAGGGAGGCGAGTGACGGCAGTGATTTCATGCGCCTGGAAGTAGTGACGCAGCTTCCTCGAGGCCATAAGAAGGCCGAAGAGCAGTTTCTGCACACCGGAGTACCTTGATCTAGCCCCCTGCAGGAGGGAGCTAACAAAGTAGACCGGGTGCTGCATCATCTTCCTCCTTGGCAGCACTCCAACTGGCTGCGTCGTCTCTACACCGATGGCATCCGGCTCTGTTGCTGCTATCACCTCATCGTCGACCTCTCTCTGCGCCACTAGTGCGGCGCTGACCACCTGGTTCGTTGCCACCAAGTACAGCAGCAACGGTTCCTGTGGTTTAGGCACAACTAGTACTGGCGTAGAGGAGAGATACCTCTTCAAATCTTGCAACGCTGCTTCGGCTTCTGGCGTCCACTACATTGGGCCTGCCTTTTTCAAAATCTTGAAAAAGGGGACGGCGCGCTTGGCGGACTTAGAGATAAACCTACTCATGGCGGCAATGCAACCAGCAAGCCGACGCACATCCTTGACCCGCTTGGGCGCCTCAATCTGTTCTATAGCCTTGATCTTGTCCGGATTGGCCTCTATCCCACGCTGCGACACAAAGAACCCGAGAAGCTTGGCGGACGGGACACCAAAGACGCACTTCTCAGGGTTAAACTTGAGGTTGATCTTGCGTAGGTTCGCAAATGTCTCTTGCAAATCCGGTATCAGGGTCGCCCTATTTTTGGTCTTGACCACTATATCATCCATGTAAGCTTCCATATTTCTATGGAGCTGGGGTTCAAAACCAATCTGGACCGCCCTTGCAAACGTTGAGCCAGCACTCTTCAACCCGAAAGGCATCCGTATGAAACAATACGTACCACATGGGGTGATGAACGTTGTCTTCTCTTCGTCTTCCCTCGTCATGAAGATCTGGTGGTAGCCGGAGTAGGCGTCGAGGAATGACAACAAGTCACACCCAGCCGTGGAGTCAACAATCTGGTCGATGCACGGCAATGGGAAAGGGTCCTTGGGACAAGCCTTATTGATATATGTGTAGTCAATACACAGCCTCCATTTCCCATTTGCCTTGCGCACTACCACTGGATTGGCCAACCACGTTGGATGGAGCACTCCTCTTACCAAACCTGCTGCTTCCAGTTTCTGGATCTCCTCTGTAATGAACTCTTGCCGTTCCAAAGCTTGCTTTCTGACCTTTTGCTTGACGGGCCACGCATGAGGGCAGACAGCAAGGTGGTGCTTAATCACCTCCTTGGGAACGCCGGGGATATTGGATGCTTTCCATGCAAATACATCGACATTCGCCCGTAGGAAGGTGACGAGCGCGTCTTCCTATTTGTCGTCAAGGGAGGAGCTTATGGTGAAAGCTCCTCCCGTGCCGTCCTCCTTGGCGGATACCTTCTTAGTCTCCGGCAGCGTGGCCCTAGATTTCTTATTCATGCCGGTGGAGCTCTCTGGCACGTCCTCGACGGGAGCGCCACACTCCAAAGAGGTGCGCTTGCCAGAGTGGGTGTCCGAGGTCTCACCGGTCTTCTTCTTCTTCCCTCCCAGGGCTCCGGTGGCAGGAGCGGCCGCCTTAGCGGCGGCGGCTGCAGCAACTGCTTCTTGGTAGAGTTGATCAGCGCAAATCAGTGCATCTTTCTTTTCGGAGGGGACGGTGATGATCGTTACAGGCCCTGGCATCTTCAGGGTGTTGTAGGCGTAGTGCGACGCTGCCATGAACTTGGCCAGTGCTGGGCGGCCAAGGATCCTGTTGTAGGGCAAGGGGATCTTGGCAACATCAAACACGATCCTTTCCGTCATGTAGTTCAGATCACTCCCGAAGGTCACAGGCAGCATGACCTTCCCCTTTGGTTGACTCCTTCCCTAGTTGATCCCCTGGGACGTGCCCGTTTCTTCGAGGTATCCATCGGGAATCTGCAGCTTCTTAATCACGGCGGGCGAGATTAAGTTCAGATCGGCCCCGCCATCGACTAGCATTTTCGTCACCTTGAGGTTGCGTATTGTCGGCGAAACCAACAATGGCAAGCACCCGACCGCAGTAGTGCGATCAGGGTGATCCTCAGTGTCAAAAATGATCGGTGTACTGGACCACTTCAGCGGCTTTTGGGCACCCAACGGCGGATCCGCTGCTGTAACCTCACGCGCCCACTGTTAAAGCCGGCGGTGGGAGGTATGCAGCGAGGGCCACCATCAACGCACATGGCCTCTGTAGCCTTCTGAAACTCTTGGTCACTGGACTCCTCGTCCTCTTCATGATCATCGTCTTGTGGCTTCTTGTCGCGGCCCCGGGTGGGCCTCTCATGCTGTTTATCCTTACTACGACGACCCGCCTGGCCGTCACGCTTCTTGTCGGACCCCTCAGCACCGTCCTGGCCCTTCTCCCTGTCCCGCCACTCATATTCAGCTTTCTGCTTCTCAGCAAGCAGCTCAACTTGTCGGCAGTTCTAGAGGTCATGGCCTTTGGTGCAATGGATCTTGCAGTATTTCTTTTCGGAGTTCCCTGGCTTCTTGGTAGCCGCCAAGGCCCGGCAGGCGACACATCCGGCAATTTCCTTGCCGGGGTCATCTACCTTGGTTTTCTTGGTGGAGCTGGTGTCATCAGATCCCTCGACGACAAGCACAGCTTTACTCTTGCGCTTCCTACTGCGGCGCCGGCCTTTCTTCGCCGGGGTGGCAACATCCTTGTCTGAAGAGTCGGTTTCCACGCCGGCATCTTCGCCGGGGTACTTCCTTCCCTCTTCAGCCCGGGCACACCTGCCGGCAAGAACGTAAAGTTCCGCCACATCTTTCACCTTGTTCATTGCCAGCTCTTCGCGCATCTTACGGTTACGCATGTTCTGATGGAACGCGCTGATGATTGCTGCAGGATGAACATCAGGGATATTGTACTGTACCCGGCTAAATCTCTTTATGTACTTGCGCAGACTCTCGCCCTACTTCTGGGGGATGACGTGCAGGTCGCTCGCTTGGCCATGAGCTTGGTGGCCTCTAGTGAAGGCGCCAACAAACTCATGGCACAAATCCGACCAAGAGGAGATAGAGTCTACCGGAAAGTGCATCAACCATGACATGGTGTTGGGTTTAAGAGCCAATGGAAAGTAATTCGCAAGCACCTTATCGTCGCGGGCCCCGGCAGCTTGCATCGCGATGGAGTAGATGCTGAGGAACTCTGACGGGTGGGTCTTGCCGTTGTACTTCTCACCAACGTCAGGTTTGAAAGTGTGGTGAGTGGGCCACTGGAACTGCCGCAACTCGCTGCTCGCCTGTTTGACTGGTGGCGCGCTCCGCGCCGGCGCTCGATGGTGGTCCGAGCGTCTTCATGGGATCGCTCCCGAAGAACTTGGCGCTAGTCACAGTGGGTCCGTTGGTCGGACGGTGCTATGGAGGCGTTGTCGCCCGCAACGTCGCGACGAGTCGACACCCGCAGTACTGGGCGAGCAGGGGGCGAATGCACCGTGGCCGCGGCACCGCCGGTCCTCCCGCCGCTGGCGCGTGGGACTCCATCGGAGCGTCGACCCGGGGGCCCCGCTAGACTCGATTCGTCCTTGTTGGCGATGGTGACAAGGCTTCGGATGGTAGCTCTCCATTCGTCGAGTTTCCCTGTAGCGGGAGGAAAGTCGAGGAGCAACTACGCGCGCGCCAAGGCCTCTGCCGGCATCGGTGGCAATGAAACCTGCATGGACCGCGACGCGCTTCGACTTCTAACTATGTTAGAAGGAGATCTATCACGGTCCCGCGGTCGCGTGCCGTTTTCTCCAGTGCTTCGGCGAGCTGGCAGGTCTTCTGCGTCCCGGGAGTGGTGCTTGGGGCTCTTCCCGCGGCGGCGTCCGGGATCTTCGTCGTGACGACACCGTTTGTCACGTGCAGCTTGAGAGGAGTGCGCCATGGGCGCTTGCGTGGGAGTCTTTGAGGCCACCGCGCCACCTTCGGGCGGCGCGGCGGCGCTTCTGGAGGGCCCCGCGCCGCTTGCGGAGGGCCTGGCTCCATTTTTAGATTTGGCGACATGCGGCTCATCGCCGAGCATGCGAATGTCGCCGCCTCCCAAGCTCCGGCTGCTGAGGTGGTGTTGGTGCTCGCGAGCTGTGCCCCGGGTCCTCTCCACGACCAGTCCGCTGCTCGCCCGCGTCGGGACGGGTCGTACGGCTCCCGACGGGCCGACCGTCACCGTTGCCTTTTCTTGGGCGCCATGGTGATGAAGAAGCACTGAACTAGCCGCTAAAGCCGATTCTCACAACTGCACGCCCCCTGCCTGGCGCGCCAAAGATGTCAGTGGAAACGACACTTATGGGATCACAAGAATCCCTACTACAGTCGCGGGGTGCGGGGTTGAGAGAAGAGCGGGTCAAATAGATAGCACGCGGTTCGTTTATCCAGGTTCGGGCCGCGAGGACGCGTAAAACCCTACTCCTGCTTTGGTGGGTGTATATTTGTGTTCTTAAACTAGCTATGGGGCGTGAGGAGCTCCAAAAAGCCGAATCCCTCTCCTGGTTGCCTCGGGCCTCCTTTTATAGGAAAAAGGGGTTGCCACAGTGGCACACAGGAGGTGGAAAGGGCACAGTGCTGCGAGTTTATCCCTCGCATTACATGACAAGGCACATTTAATGCGCCTACTTAGGTGTCCTCTCGCTTTACTAGGGATGGAGTCGGAGCTGTCCCGTCCGTCGCCGCTCTTCCTTGTGTCGACATCCGCCCTGGCCAGCGGTGCGTGCGATGCCATGTAGGCAGGAAGGCAGCTGAGGTGGCGCGATGGCGGAGTCTTGACGAAGATCTGCATGCCGCCACGCAGGTGCCTGCCTAGTTGGTTGGGTCGGCAGCTGTATGTGAATGGTGGTGGAGGCTTGATCGGCGTGGGCCTGGTGGTGGCCCTGGAGATGCCCTCAGCAAGGTCCTTGCCGGGGCCCCAGCAAGGGTCTTGCCGTGGTGCCTGTTGTTGCCCCCGGCAAGGTGCTTGCCGGGGGCCTCGTGGTTTTCCTTGGTTGGGGTCTTGCCAAGGGTCGTCGCCTTCTGGTGCTCATCTGATCTTGAATGTTTCTTCACAAAGATCTGCATGCCACCACGGAGGTGCCTCCCGAGCCCTTGCCCGAACATAGTGGACCATGGTGGGGGCCGTGGACTCAAGGGTGACTTGCTCCGTGGGCGTGGGGCGAGCTGCCGCAGCAAGGGTCTTGCAGAGGCTGCTAAGGCTGCCCCCGACAAGGATCTTGCCGGGGGGAGGGAGGAGCCTGCTTTGTCCCTTCGCCCTTTGTGGTCTTGGTCTTGGCGTCATTCCAGCTACCCTGGGCTTCGGTCTTACCCTGGCTTACCTCCCCTTCCCTGCTTGGTGTGGCCGTGGGCGTGGCTCTGTCTTCCCGTGAACAGTTTATAGGGGTACAAAAAGTGTACCCCTCTTTTTGTACACCGACAGTGAGCCATGGATATAGCACTATATGTGGAATAGAATGGTGGTTGTGGAGAAGACAAAAACAGGGGAAGATAGTCTCACATCAACGGGCTATGGAGATGCCCATCAATAGATATCAATGTGAGTGTGTAGGGATTGCCATGCAACGGATGCACTAGAGCTATAAGTATATGAAAGCTCTACAAAAGAAACTAAGTGGGTGTGCATCCAACTCGCTTGCTCACGAAGACCTAGGGCATTTGAGGAAGCCCATCATTGGAATATACAAGCCAAGTTCTATAATGACAAATTCCCACTAGTATATGAAAGTGACAACGTAGGAGACTCTTTATCATGAAGATCTTGGTGCTACTTTGAAGCACAAGTGTGGTAAAAGGATAGTAACATTGTCCTTTCTTTCTTTTTCTCTCAATTTTTTTTATTTGGGCATTTTCTCTTTTTTTATGGCCTCTTTTTTTCTCTTTTTTTTATTTTTCGTCCGGAGTCTCATCCCGACTTGTGGGGGAATCATAGTCTCCATCATACTTTCCTCACTGGGACAATGCTCTAATAATGATGATCATCACACTTTTGTTTACTTACAACTCATGAATTACAACTCGATACTTAGAACAAGATATGACTCTATATGAATGCCTCCGGCGGTGTACCGGGATGTGCAATGACTCATGAGTGACATGTATGAAAGAATTACGAATGGTGGCTTTGCCAAAAATACGATGTCAACTAAATGATCATGCTAGAAATATGACAATGATGGAGCGTGTCATAGTAAACGGAACAGTGGTAAGTTGCATGGCAATATATCTCAGAATTGCTATGGAAATGCCATGATAGGTAGGTATGGTGGCTGTTTTGAGGAAGGTATATGGTGGGTGTATGATACCGGCGAAAGGTGTGCGGTATTAGAGAGGCTAGCAATAGTGGAAGGAAGAAGGGTGCATATAATCCATGGACTCAACATTAGTCATAAAGAACTCATATACTTATTGCAAAAATCTACAAGTTATCAAAGCAAAGTATTACGCGCATGCTCCTAGGGGGATAGATTGGTAGGAAAAGACCATCGCTCGTCCCCGACCGCCACTCATAAGGAAGACAATCAATAAATAAATCATGCTCCGACTTCATCACATAACGGTTCACCATACGTGCATGCTACAGGAATCACAAACTTTAACACAAGTATTTCTCAAATTCACAACTACTCAACTAGCACAACTTTAATATCACTACCTCCATATCTCAAAACAATCATCAGGCATCAAACTTCTCATAGTATTCAACACACTCATAAGAAAGTTTTTACAAATCTTGTAGGCTTAGCATATTAGGATTATTTAAGCAAATTACCATGCTATTTAAGACTCTCAAAATAATATAAGTGAAGCATGAGAGATCAATAGTTTCTATAAAACAAATCCACCACCTCTAAAAGATATAAGTGAAGCACTAGAGCAAACAACAAACTACTCCAAAAGATATGAGTAAAGATCAATGAGTAGTCGAATAATTATGCAACTATGTGAAGACTCTCCCATTTAATAATTTCAGATCTTGATATTTTATTCATACAGCAATCAAATCTAAATAAAATAAAATGACGCTCCAAGCAAAACACATATCATGTGGTGAATAAAAATATAGCTCCAAGTAAAGTTACCGATGAACGAAGACGAAAGAGGGGATGCCTTACGGGGTATCCCCAAGCTTAGGCCCTTGGTTATCCTTGAATATTACCTTGGGGTGCCTTGGGCATCCCCAAGCTTAGGATCTTGCCACTCCTTATTCCATATTCCATCGAATCTTTACCCAAAACTTGAAAACTTCACAACACAAAACTTAACAGAAAACTCGTGAGATCCGTTAGCGAAAGAAAACAAAAGACCACTTCAAGGTACTGTAATGAAATCATTCTTTATTTATATTGGTGTTAAAACTACTGTATTCCAACTTCTCTATGGTTTATAAACTATTTTACTAGCCATAGAGTCATCAAAATAAGCAAACAACACAATGAAAACAGAATCTGTCAAAAACAGAAAAGTCTGTAGTAATCTATAACTAACGCAACCTTGTGGAACTCCAAAAATTCTAAAATAAATTGTTGGACCTGAGGAATTTGTCTAGTAATCATCTGCAAAAATAATCAACTAAATAGCACTCTCCAGTAAAACGTTCTAGCTAATCTCGTGAGCGCTAAAGTTTCTGTTTTTTACAGCATGATCATAAAGACTTCACCCAAGTCTTCCCAAAGGTTCTACTTGGCACAAACACTAATTAAAACACAAAACCACATCTAAACAGAAGCTATAAGGGATATTTATTCCTAAACAGAACCAAAAAGCAAGAAACTAAAATAAAATTGGGTTGCCTCCCAACAAGCGCTATCGTTTAACGCCCCTAGCTAGGCATGATGATTTCAATGATGCTCACATAAAAGATAAAAATTTAAACAATAAAGAGAGCATCATGAAGAATATGACTAGCACATTTAAGTCTAACCCACTTCCTATGCATAGGGATTTTTTGAGCAAACAACTTATGGGAACAATAATCAACTAGCATAGGAAGGAAAAACAAGCATAACTTCAAACCTTTAAGCACATAGAGAGGAAACTTGATATTATTGCAATTCCTACAAGCATATATTCCTCCCTCATAATAATTTTCAGTAGCATCATGAATGAATTCAACAATATAACAAGCACCTAAAGCATTCTTTTCATGATCTACAAGCATAGAAAATTTACTACTCTCCACATAAGCAAAATTCTTCTCATTCGGAATAGTGGGAGTATCATAAGAGACTTGAATACTATAAATTGTTTCCACATTAAAAGAGTATTGTTCAGAGAAAGGGTACTCATAATCATGACAATTTTTATAAATATAATCATCACTACTCTTTATAGCATAAGTTTTATCACAATAATCATCATAAGTAGCAACTTTGTTCTCATCGTAATCGATTGAAACCTCTTCCGAAATAGTGGATACATCACTAAATAAAGTCATGACCTCTCCAAATCCACTTTCATAAATATTATAAGATTCAACATCCTCCAAAATAGTGGGATCATTACTTCCTAAAGTTGACACTCTTCCAAACCCACTTTCATCAATATAATCATCATAGGTAGAAGGCATGCTATCATCATAACAACTTTGCATATCAAAACTTGGAAGGCTAAAAATATTATCATTATTAAACATAGCATCCCCAAGCTTGAGACAAACATTAATTACAGCAAATATATTCTCAAATATGTCATCCTCATCAAACATAGCTTCCCTAATCTTGGGCCTTTTCATATCATAAGCATAATCACTCTCATTATTAATAGTATGGATAGCACCAATAGTCTAGCAATTATTATATTCTTCCAAGCAAGTGCCAAAAAGATTTTCAAGATCATACGGAGTATCATTTTCATAAGGCACAACAATAATAGGAGCAACTTTATTTGGGAGAGATACCTTTTTACCTCTCTTCCTTTTTCTTTTCTTCTTCTTCACCACATCATGTGTGGGTTCAATCCTCTTTTTGGAGCTCCTTATTAACGAGATTGGTTGAATAGAAGGCTCCTCCTCGTTACCTGATTCACCATAAGAAATAATAGGAGGATATTGGGAAGTATCTTCCCTTTCATTAGTATTCTCTTCATCTTCTATTAGTTTTCTTTTATTTATGTAATTGGCAATATAAGGATTTTTCAATGCAATTCACCGCACAATAAATATATATTTCTTCTTGATTAAAATGAAGAACCTTATCAAGGACAAATTTTGGAATATCCTTAATTCTACGTTTAATTTCTTCATAACCCAAGAGCAAACTAAGTTCATTATGATGTGCAAGGGAAATCAAGTCATCAAATTTTTTGGACACGATACGCTCATGAAACAATTTGCATTGGGTACTAAAATGATCACGTTCATTGCAAAGTTCACAAGTAGGGCTAAGAAAAGATAAATTTTTAGCACATTCATCTAGCTCTTCTTGCAAAAATTTGGTTTCTAAGTACTTATGCCTCTTGCAATATATATCTTCCCTATTTGGTTTGTACTTGCAAACCCAATGCACTCCACAAAAATTGACATGTTTATAGGAGACATTTTCATCATAGCTAGTGCAATCATCATTAGTACCATGGATATTCAAGGAGTTCATACTAACAACATTGCAATCATTCTCATCATTCAAAGATTTAGTGCCAAACAATTTAATGCATTCTTCTTCTAACACTTTGGCACAATTTTCCTTTCCATCATACTCACAAAAGATACTAAAAAGATGAAGCGTATGAGACAAACTCAATTCCATTTTTTTTGTAGTTTTCTTTTATAGACTAAACTAGTCCTAAAACAAGAAACAAAAAGATTCGATTGCAAGATCTAAAGATATACCTTCAAGCACTCACCTCCCCGGCAACGGCGCAGAAAAGAGCTTAGTTGACAGGGTGTGAGTGCCGCTTACCTAGCCTCCCCGGCAACAGCGCCAGAAAAGAGCTTGATGTATACTACACAACCTTCTTCTTGTAGACGTTGTTGGGCCTCCAAGTGCAGAGGTTTGTAGGACAGTAGCAAATTTCCCTCAAGTGGATGACCTAAGGTTTATCAATATGGGGGAGGCGTAGGATGAAGATGGTCTCTCTCAAGCAACACTGCAACCAAATAACAAAGAGTCTCTTGTGTCAGACTCTTTGTTATTTGGTTGCAGTGTTGCTTGAGAGAGACCATCTTCATCCTACGCCTCCCCCATATTGATAAACCTTAGGTCATCCACTTGAGGGAAATTTGCTACTGTCCTACAAACCTCTGCACTTGGAGGCCCAACAACGTCTACGAGAAGAAGGTTGTGTAGTAGACATCAAGACGTCTCCAACGTATCTATAATTTCTAATTGTTCCATGCTATTATATTATCTGTTTTGGATGTTTTATATGTATTAATATGTTATTTTGTATTATTTTTGGGACTAACCTATTAACCTAGTGCTGTTTTTTCCTTGTTTTTGGCCTTTACAGAAAATCAATATCAAACGGAGTCCAAAGAAATAAAAGTTTATGATGATTTTTCTTGGACCAGAAGAAACCTAGGAAGCTTTGGGAGGAGGCCGAAAGACCTACGAGGAGGCCACAAGCCCTAGGGGCGTGCCCCAGGGGGTGCCCCTAGGCTTGTGGGCCCCTCGGAGACCTTCCAACCATAACTCCACCACTATCAATTCCTAAATATTCCCCTATGTCAGAGGGAACACGAAAAATACTTTTCCGCTGCCACAAGCTTTTGTTCTCGTGAGATCCCATCTTGGGGCCTTTTTCGGCACTCCGCCGGAGGGGGATTCGATCATGGAGGGCCTCTACACCAACCTTGCTGCCCTTCCGATGATGCGTGAGCAGTTTACTGATACGTCTCTAACGTATCTAATTTTCCTAACGTTTTTCCTCTTGTTTTGGACTCTAATTTATATGATTTGAAAGAAACTAACCCGAACTGACGATGTTTTTAGCAGAACTACCATGGTGTTGTTTTTTGTGCAGAAATAAAAGTTCTCGGAATGGAACAAAACTTTGCGAGGATTTTTTATATAATAAAAGAGAATTTTTGGAGCCAAGAACCACCGGAGGGAGGCACCTGGGTGGGCACAACCCACCAGGGCGCCCCCCTCTAGGCGCACCTAGGTGGGTTGTACCTACCTGGTGGCCCCGCAGACCCTGAAACCAACGCTATAAAATCCTATTTTTTCCAGAAAAAAAATCAAGGAGAAAGAATTATCACATTCCAAGAGACAGAGTCGCCGCTGTCTCCTGTTCTTCATCGGGAAGCCAAATCTGGAGTCCGTTTGGGGCCGGAGAGGGGGGTCTTCGACCTTCGTCATCACCAACCCTTCTCCATCGCCAACTCCATGATGCTCCCCACCGAGAGTGAGTAATTCCTTCATAGGCTCGCTGGTCGGTGAGATGTTGGATGAGATTCATCATGTAATCTAGTTAGTTTTGTTAGGGCTTGATCCCTAGTATCCACTATGTTTGAGATTGATGTTGTTATGACTTTGCCATGCTTAATGCTTGTCACTTTGGGCCCGGGTGCCATGATTTCAGATCTGAACCGTTTATTTTATCACCATTATATCCATGTTCTAGATCCGATCTTGCAAGTTATAGTCACCTACTACGTGTTGGCAACCCCGGAGTGACAATAGTCGGGACCACTCCCAGTGATGACCGTAGTTTGAGGAGTTCACGTATTCACCGTGTGTTAATGCTCTGTTCCGGTTCTCTATTAAAAGGAGGCCTTAATATCCCTTAGTTTCCAATAGGACCCCACTGCCACGGGAGGGTAGGAAAAAAGATGCCATGCAAGTTCTTTCCGTAAGCACGTATGACTATTTATAGAATACATCCCTACATTATATTTATGAACTAGAGCTAGTGCCGTATCACCCTAGGTTATGACTGTCACATGATGAAAATCATCCAACGAATCATCGATCCAATGCCTAAGAGTTTCCTACATATTGTTCTTGCTAAGTTACTACTGCTATCATTACTATTGCACTTGCTACAAAATTACTGCTATCACTGTTACCGTTACTATTGTTGTAGCTACTGCTATCAAACTATCATACTACTTTGCCACTGATCACTTTGCTACAGATAATTAATCTCCAGGTGTGGTTGAATTGACAACTTAGCTGCTAATACTTACAAATATTCTTTGGCTTCCCTTGTGTCGAATCTATAAATTTGGGTTGAATACTCTACCCTCGAAAATTGTTGCGATCCCCTATACTTGTGGGTTATCAAGACCTTTTTCTGGCGCCATTGCCAGGGAGCATAGCTATATTTGTTGAGTCACTTGGGATAATTATCAATTTATCACTATGAAGAATCTGAAGGATGCTAAGACTAAGATTTTTTTCCTCTAAGACGAGGGGAGGTAAGGAACTGCCATCTAGCTCTGCTTTAGATTCACCTTCTGTTATAAGTAAACTTGCAACACCACCACATGCTATCAATCCTGATATGTCGCAAGTTATTGATGATGCTACTTCTGCTATGAATGATGCTTATGATGATGCTAGTACCTTGCTTGATGATGATGTGCCACTAGGTGAATTTCTTGATGAACAAATTGCTAGAGTAAGACAGCATGAACAATCAATTATGAAGCAATATAAATCATAGTTGCTTCACAACCTGAAAATGAGTCCAAAAGCAAGAGATGGATGGTGTACTCACCATGAGCATGAAATCTTGAATATTTTTACATATCCAAGGTCCATGTGAGTCAAAGTTTTATGAGAATTTTTTGGGAATATTTTGGAAGACAAAAACATAGGTTGCTTCACAACCTAGGGCCAGTAGGATTATTCCTTCAATAGAAAAGGAATACTTTCAAGTAATAAAGATTGTGGTTGGGCTAGAATGGAAATGGCATGGTCTTGGGAAAAATGTGAGAGTGATAAATCACTTGGGAGATTAAGGAGAGATAATCTTCCAAGGTTTCAAGTCCATGATGACCCACAAGTATATGGAATCAATCATAGTCCTTTCGATAAGTAAGAGTGTCGAACCCAATGAAGAGCAGAAGGAAATGACAAGCGGTTTTCAACAAGGTATTCTCTACAAGCACTGAAATTATCGGTAACAGATAGTTTGGCAGCAAGGTAGTTCGTAACGGGTAACAACATCATAACTATGCGCTATTCTATCAATTGCCCAACAGTAATTTGTTTCCCACCATAAGCTATGTTCTTGAGAGAGATGCCTCTAGTGAAAGATATGGCTCCAGGTCTATTTTAATCATATTACTAAAACCCTAAAAACCTTGCTACAACTTGTTTACTTTTATTTCACTTTGAAATTTATATATCTCCTACTATGAGATTTAATCCTTGCAAATAACGAGTACAAGGGGTTGACAACCCTCTTGCCCGTGCTGGGTGCAAGTATTTTGCTCTTGTGTGTGTAGGTACTGCTAAAGGTCGTTTGCGTCGTTCTCCTACTGGTTTGATAACATTGGTTTTCTTTACTGAGGGAAATACTTTTTCTACTATATTACTTCAGCTTTACTCTTCGGGGAAATCCCAACTCATACTACAAGTAGCAGAAGAATTTCTGGCGATGTTGCCGGGGAGACTTCATCAAACAACCGAAAGTACCTACACACACCCCCATCAGTTGCTTGTTTTATTTCTTGCCTAGTTATGCTATCCTTATCATTGACACACAAGAACATAAAATAAAAGGGAAAAGTAAAGACATATAGATCCTCATCCGCTTGCTAATCTTTTCAAACTTGCTGCATATATTGTAAACCAATAGCTAACAATGAAGAAGTGATAAAAGAAAATTCTTAGGATGCTTTTATTGAATGAAAAGGATGATTGAAATGTTGTTAGTATAAATTCTATGGATGTCAATTGTGCTAATGATCATGATTGGGGGTGATAATCATGATGTTTCTTATGATCTTGAGAATTCTGAGCCTCATAACGAATCTATTATTGATGATAAAATTTTCAGTACTATTAAAAGTGGGTTTGTAAGAGTCTACTTTAGGTAATAATGATCCCACTACTTTGGATAATTATCAATCTTATGCATTTTTGTATAACAGTGGGTTTCGACAGGTCATTGATACGTCTCCAACGTATCTATAATTTATGAAGTATTCATTCCATGTTTGCAACAATTTTATATGGTTTTGGTATTAATTTATTAGAAGTAACCCGGACTGACGTTTTTTTCAGCAGAACTACTACTCAAGTCATCGGTGAAGGTGAGAAAATAACGATATCCGCCGAATGCGTCAACACTCATCGGACCGCACACATCAGTACGTATGATTTCCAACAAGTCACTTGCTCGTTCCATTATTCCGGAAAATGGGGTTTTTTGTCATCTTGCCCATAAGGCATGGTTCACATGTGTCAAGTGATTCAAAATCAAGTGACTCCAAAAGCCCATCATCATGGAGTTTCTTCATGCGCTTAACATCAATATGACCTAAACGGCAATGCCACAACAAAGTGGTATTATCATTGTCAACTCTACATCTTTTGGCATCAATGTTATGGACATATGTATCACTACGATCGAGATTCAATAAACCATTCGCATTGGGTGCATGACCATATAAGGTATTATTCATGTAAACAGAATAACCATTATTCTTTGATTTAAATGAACAACCGTATTGCAATAGACATGATCTAATCATGTTCATGCTCAACGCAGACACCAAATAACATTTATCTAGGTTCAACACTAACCCCGAAGGTAGAGGGAGCGTGCGATGGTGATCACATCAACCTTGGAAACACTTCCAACACACATCGTCACCTCGCCCTTAGCTAGTATCCGTTTACTCTATAGCTTTTGTTTCGAGTTTCCAATATTAGCAACTGAACCGGTATCTAATACCCAGGTGCTACTAGGAGTACTACTAAGGTACACATCAATAACACATATATCAAATATACTTTTGTTGAAGTTGCCAGCCTTCTCATCTACCAAGTAATTGGGGTAGTTCCGCTACTAGTGACCGTTCCCCTTACAATAGAAGCAATTAGTCTCGGGTTTAGGTTTAACCTTGGGTTACTTCACTAGAGCGGCAACTGGCTTGTCATTCATGAAGTTTCCCTTCTTGCCCTTACCCTTCTTGAAATTAGGGGTCTTGTTAACCATAAACACTTGATGCTCCTTCTTGATTTCTACCTTTGCGGCCTTTAAGCATCGCAAACATCTCCGGGATCATCTCCATCCCTTGCATGTTATAGTTCATCATGAGGCTCTAGTAGCTTGGTGATAGTGACTGGAGAACCCTGTCAATCACTATCTTATCAGGAAGATTAACTCCCACTTAATTCAAGCGATTGTAGCACCCAGACATTCTAAGCACAAGCTCACTAGCTGAGCAATTCTCCTCCAACTTGTAGGCAAAGAACTTGTCAGAGGTCTCATACCTCTCAACACGGGCATGAGCCTGAAATACCAATTTCAACTCTTGGAACATCTCATATGTTCTGTGGCGTTCAAAACACCTTTGGAGCCCCGATTCTGAGCCGTAAAGCATGGCACACCAAACTATCAATTAGTGATCAGAACGTGTCTGCCAGATGTTCACAACATCCATAGACGACGCTAGAGGGGTTGGCACACCGAGCGGTGCGTCAAGGACATAAGCCTTCTGTGCAGCAGTGAGGACAATCCTCAGACTACGGCCCTAGTCTGCATAATTGCTTACACTATCTTTCAACTTAGTCTTTTTCTAGGAACATATTGAAAACAGGGAGCTACAGCGTGAGCTATTGATCTACAACATAATTTGCAAAGAAAACTTAGACTATTGTTCATGATAAAGAGTTCAACTAATCATATTACCTAAGAACTCCCACTCAAATCAACATCCCTCCGGTTGTCCAAGTGTAACATGATCCAAATTCACCAACCCAAGTCTGATCATCACGTGAGATGAGGTGGTTTCAATGGTGAACATCTCCATGTTGATCATATCTACTATATGACTCATGTTCGACCTTTCGGTCTCTTGCGTTCCGAGGCCATGTCTGTACATGCTTGGCTCGTCAAGTTTAACCCGGGTGTTCCGCATGTGCAAAACTGGCTTGCACCCATTGTATGTGAACGTAGAGTCTATCACACCCGATCATCACGTGGTGCTTCGAAATGACATACTTTGGCAATGGTGCACACTTGGGGAGAACACAATTTTATCTTGAAATTTAAGAGAGGGATCACCTTATAATGCTACCATCATGGTAAGCAAAATAAGATGCATAAAAGGATTAATATCACATGCAAATCATAAGTGACATGATATGGCCATCATCTTGTGCTTTCGATCTCCATCTCCAAAGCACCGGCATGATCTCCATCGTCACCTGCATGACACCATGATCTCCATCATCGTGTCGCCATCGGGGTTGTCACACTAACCATGCCTCTACTACTATTGCTATCGCATAGCGATAAAGTAAAGCATTACATAGCGTTTAATGATTGACACACAGGTCATACAATAATTAAAGACAAATGGCTCCTGCCAGTTGTCGCATTCATCAACATGCAAGTCATGATAAACTACTACAAACATGTTCATCTCATACATCAAATATATTTCATCATGTCCTTGACCATATCATATCACAACATACCCTACAAAAACAAGTTAGACGTCCTCTAATTGTTGTTGCATGTTTTACGTGGCTGCTATGGGTATCTAACAACAACGATTCTTACCTATGAAAATCCACAAGGGTGATATGCAAGTTGCTATTTAACCTTCTACAAGACCGCCTTTGTAGAATCCGATTCAACTAAGGTGGGAGAGACAGACACCCGCCAACCATCTTTATGCAACAAAGTCACATGTCAGTCGATGGAACCGGTCTCATGTACATGGACATGTAAATTTGGTCTGGGCCGCTTCATCCCACAATATTGATGAATCAAGAAAATACCAAGGAAGGAAGCAATCTGAATATCAACACCCACAAACTCCTTTGTGTTCTACTCGTGATGTCATCTACGAATAGACCTAGCTCATGATGCCACTGTTGGGGATCACAAAAAAATTCCTACGCACACCCAACATCCAATCTAGGAGATGACCATCTACGACAGGAGAGATTGGATCTACATACCCTTGTAGACCACTAGGCGAAAGCGTTAAGAAACATGGTTGATGTAGTTGAACGTCTTCGCGATCCAATCACGATCCGTCCCGCGAACTCCGATCTACTGCCGAACGGACGGCACCTCTGCGTTCACATGTATGGCTTGATGATGCATTCACCTCCTCGATCCAGTGAGCGATGGTGTAGTAGTAGCTCGAGTCCTCTGGCAGCACGACAACGTGGTGGCAGTGGTGGTGGAGAGATCTCAGCAGAGCTTCGCTAAGCACTACGGAGAAGAAGATAGCTTTGAGGGAGTGGAGGAGCAGCGCTGTGGCACATATAGATGCGTATGGGTCGGCTACCCTCTCTCTACCTCTCTATATATAGGGGGAAGGAAGGGGAGGAGGGGCGCCCCTTGATCCAATCTAGGGGCGGCGGCCACAAGAGGGAAACCCTAGATGGGTGTTCCTCCCTAGGTGACTTGCCCCTCAAGGCAAAGGGGCGGGCTGCCGTAGGGAGGCTCCCCACCTCCTCAGGCAATGCGGGAAGGGGTGAGGGGGGCGCACATCTCCTTAGTGGGCTGGTGTGCCCCCTCCCCTTGGCCCGTGAGGCCCCCAACACTTCCTGCCCCCCCCCCCCCCCCGAAACACCTTTCGGTCATGCTGGTCATCACCCGGTACCCCC